>OY728156.1:1772532470-1773732470 GCA_963277665.1 Viscum album | reverse complement strand
TCCCTAAAAACCATAAAAACCCAGAAAACCATAAAAAACATAAAAATCCTAACCCACCCTAAAAATCCATGAAATCATAAAAACCCTTAAAAACCATAAAAACCACTGAAAGCCATATAAACCTCTAAAAAACATAAAAACCCTAAAACCCATAAAAACCCTAAAAATCACTAAAAACTCTAAAAATCCTTAACACCCATAAAAATGTTAAAAACTCTAGAAAACCTTAAAAACCCTAAAAACCCTACAAGCCCTAAAAATATCCTACATATCCTCAAAATACCTAAAAGGCTAAAAGCCATAAAAGCCATAAAAATCATAAAAAACCCAAAAAAAATCCTTGAGAATGTAAAATACACCAAAAACCCAAAAAAACTTCTAAAAACACCTAAAAACTATAAAACACCCAAAAAACCCATAAAAACACAAAAAAAACTAAAAACTCTAAAAACCCTTAAAACCCCTTAAAATATTCAAAAATCTAAAAAACCTTAAAAACCCAAAAAAACTCAAAAATACCCTAAAAACCCAAAAAAGACCCTAAAAACCCTAAAAAACCCGAAAAGCCAATAAAAACCCCAAAAACCATAAAAATCCTAAAAAACCTCTAAAAATCCATGAAAACATAAAAATCCCTAAAAACCTAGAAAAACCCCTCAAAACCATAAAAACCCCTAAGAACCTCAAAAACCCTAAAAACTCATAAAAAATCTAAAAAGCCGTTAAAAACTCTAAAAACCCATGAAAATGTTAACAACTCTAAAGAACCTAAAAACCCCAAAAAACTAAAAAAATCCTAAAAACCAAAAAAACTCTAAAAACCTTGAAAACCAATAAAAACCCCAAAAAACCATAAAATCCTAAAAACCCTAAATTGCATAAAAATGCTAAAACCCGCTAAAAATACGTGAAAGCGTAAAAAAATCCTAACGAACCTGGAAAAACCCTGAAACCCTAAAAACCTAAAAAACCATAAAAACCGTAAAATCCCACTAAAACTCTAGAAACCATTTAAACCTATAAAATGTTAAAAACTCTAAAAAACATTAAGAAACCTAAAATTCCCAAAAAAAATAATAAAAACCCAAAAATACCCTAAAACCCTAAAAACCCTAAAACCCCTAGAACCCTAGAAAAACCATGAAAATCCTCAAAATCCTTAAAAACCATAAAAATCCCAAAAAAACCCTAAAAATCCCTGAAAATGTAAAAAACACTAAAACCCTGAAAAACCTTTTAAAACCGTAAAACCCCTAAAAACCCTAAAAACCCATAACAACCCTAAAAACAACTAAATTATCAAAAAACCCTTAAAACCCTAAAAATGTTAAGAACATTAAAATCTTAAAACCCCCAAAAGACCCTAAAACCATGAAAACCCATAAAACCCCTAAAAACCAATGAAAATCCCTAAAAACCTCATAATCCCAAAAAACTCAAAAAATCCCTAATAACAATAAAAAATCCTAAAACCCCCTTAAAAATCCATGAAAAGGTACAAAACCTTGAAAAAACATTTAAAACCATAAAACCCCTAAAAACCTTAAAAACTATAAAAACCCATAAAAAACCTAAAAACCACTAAAAACTCTAAAAACCCTTAAAACCCATAGAAACATAGAAAACTCAAAAAAAAACATTTAAAGCTCTAAAAAACTCAAACCAACTCCTAAAAACCCCAAAAGACCCCAAAACCCCTAAAAAATCCTATAAACCCTAAAAACCCCTAAAAACACCTAAGAACCCTCAAAATACTAAAAAACCCTAAAACCCCTAGAAATCCTAAAAAACCCCTAAAATCCATGAAAATGTAAAACACACTAAAAACCCTGAAAACTCTTGAAAACCATAAAACACCTAAAAAATTTAAAACCATAAAAAAACCACTAAAAACTCTAAAATCACATAAAACCCATAGAAACATTAAAAACTCTAAAAAACCTTAAAACCCCTAAAAACTCAAAAAACACTAAAAACTAAAAATACCCTAAAAACCCTAAAAACCATGAAAACCCCTAAAAACACCTAAAAGCTCCTGAAACGTTTCAAAATCCCAAAAATCCCAATAACCCATAAAAATCCCAAAAACCCATAAAATCCATGAAAACGTAAAAAAATGATAAAGACCCTAAAAAACATAAAAACCCCTAAAAACCTTAAAAACCTAAAAACCATAAGATCCATAGAAAATCACTAAAAAATCTAAAACTAAAAACCCTAAAAAAGTTAGGAAACTCTAAAAATCCATTAAACCCCTAAAACCAACAAAATCATAATACCCAAAAAGACCAAAAAAACCCTAGAAACCCATGAAAACACCTTAAAACCCCCAAAATCTCAAAAACCCTAGACAACCCTAAAAACCATAAAAATCCTAAAAAATCGCTAAAAATCCATGGAAATGTAAAAAAACCCAGAAACCCCCCTGAAAACCATAAAAACCTTAAAAACCTAAAAAACACCTGAAAACTATAAAACCCCTTAAAATAAAAAAAAACCTAAAAATACTTAAAACCACAAAAAATGTTCAAAAACTCAAAAAAAATTATAATTCCTAAAAAGCTCAAAAAACCCCTTAAAACCAAAAAGTCCCTAAAACCCTAAAAAACCCTAAAAACCCTAAAAAAACTCTAAAAACCTTCAAAATCCATAAATCCCTAAAAACCCATTAAACCATAAAAATCCTAAAAACCAATTAAATATAACCCCTAAAAACCCTAAAAAATTCATGGATACCATAAAAACCTTAAAACCCCATAAAACCCTAAAAACAACTAAAAACTCTGAAAACCCTTTAAACACCTAAAAATGTTATAAACACTAAAAAAACTTAAAAACCCAAAAAGGTTGTGAAAATCCTGAAAACCCCTTAAAACCCTAAAACCCCCTAAAAACCCCTAAAACCCCCTAAAACCCCTAAAAACCTCTAAAAATGATAAAAATCCTAAAAAACCTATAAAAATCAATGAAAATGTAAAAACCCCTAAATACGTTAAAAACCCCTAAAAACTCCAAAACCCCTTAAAATGATTTAAAACATTAAAAACTCTAAAAACCTCAAAACCAGTAAAACCAAAAAAACCCAAAAAAATTCAAAACCCCAAAAAACTCTAAAAACCCTTTAAACTCCAAAAAACGTTAAAAACCCTAAAAACCTAAAAACCATAAAATCACTCAAAAAACCCAAAAAACACCATAAATCTATAAAAACCCTAAAACACCTCAAAATCCCTAAAAACCAAAAACACTGAAAACTCCTTAATAACATAAAAACCCCTAAAACTGCTCAAAACCCCAAAAAAACCCCATAAAACCCACTAAAATCTAAAAACCCTCAAAACCCCTAAAAAAATTAAAAACTCAAAAAACCCTAAAAAACCCTAAAAACTGAAAAAATAAAACTCAAATCCCAAAAGACCCTAAAACCCTTGAAAATCCCTAAAAACCTTAAAACCACTAAAAAAGCCTAAAAACCCTCAAAATCCCTAAAAACCCTAAAACCCAAAAAAATCCTAAGAAACCCCTAAAATCCATGAAAACATAAAAAAGATAAAAAAAAACCACTAAAAGCCATAAACCCCATGAAAAACTTAGAAAACCCTCAAAACCAAAAAAAGACCTTAAAAACCCAAAAAATCCCTAAAAATCCTAAAAAACATGAAATACAATAAAAATCCTAAAAGACCCCTAAGAATCCATGAGAACGTAAAACAACCCTAAAAACCCCCTCAAAACCACAAAACCCCTAAAAACATTAAAAACAATAAAAACCCATAAACCCCCTAAAAGACCAGTAAAAACTCTAAAAACCCTTAAAATCTCTATAAATGTTAAAAAACTCTTAAAAAACCTTTAAAACCCTAAACAACTCAAAATACCCAAAAAAACACAAAAGGCCCTAAAAACCTTAAAAACCCCTAAAAACTCTTTAAAACCCATAAGCCCCTCAAATTCCCTAAAAATAAAAAAGACCCCTAAAACCCATAAAAATCCCCAAAAAAACCCTATATCTCCATTGAAACATAAAAAAACAATAAAACCCGGAAAAACCCCTAAAACCCATAAACACCCCTCAAAAAGTTAAAAATATCAATGAAACACTTAAAACCCTAAAAAAACAAAGAAATCCCTAAAACCAAAAAGACTCTGAAACTTTTGAAAAGCCTTAAAAACCAAAGAAAACCTCAAAAACCCTAAAACCCCTAAAAATCCCTGAAAAACCTAAAAAAACCTAAAAACCATAAAAAACGTAACCCCCCCCCTAAAAATCCATGAAAATGTAAAAAACCCTAAAACCACCATAAAAGCTTAAAAACCCATAAAACCCCTAAAACCCCTAAAAAAACTAAAAACTCTAAAAACCCTTAAAGCCATAAAAATGTTAAAAAACTCTAAAAACCTCAAAATCCCTAAATACTAACCCCCCAAAACCCCAAAAGACCCTAAAAACTCTAAAAAACCCTAAAAACCCTAAAACCCCTAAAAACACTATTAACCTTCAAAGTCCCAAAAAACCATAAAAATCCCCAAAACCCCTAAAAATACAAGAAAATGTAAAAAACCCTGAAAACCCCAGAAAATCCATAAAACCCGTAAAAACCTTAAAACCCCTTAAACCGCATAAAAACCCTAAAAACCACTAAAAACTCTAAAAAACCTTAAAAAACTAAAAACTCAAAAAAACCCTTCAAACCCCTTGAAAACTCCTGAAACCCCTAAAACCTCAAACTCCCTAAAAACCCAAAAAACTACAGAAACCATAAATATCCTAAAAAACCCCAAAAAGTCCATCAAAACATAAAAATCCTAAAAACACTAAAAACCCCCTAAAAACCATAACCCCCCCCCCCCACAAACCCAAAAAACCACTAAAAACTCTTAAAACCAACTAGTCCCCAAAAAATGTTAAAAAAATATAAAAAACCTTAAAACCCTAAAAAAGTCAAAAAAACCCATAAAACCCCTAAAAGACCCTAAAAACCCCAAAATCCCTAAAAACCCTCAAAACCAAGAAAATCCTAAAATATCTAAAAATAAATAAAAACGTAAAAAACCCTGAACGACCCCTAAAAACCATAAAACCCACTAAAAACCATAAAAAGTATAAAACCCCATAAAAACCCTAAACAATAACTAAAAAATCTAAAAACCCTTAAAACCCCTAAAAAAATAAAAAAAAACCATAAAACCCTAAAAAATAAAAAAAAAACCTTTAAACCCCAAAAGACCCTAAAAATCCTGAAAAAACTTGAAAACCACTAAACATACTCAAAATCCGTAAAACCCCTAAAAAACCTAAAAACCATAAAAATCCTAAAACCCATAAAAATCCATGAAAACATAAAAAACCTATTAAATTGGAAAAAACCTTGAAAGCTAAAAAAACCCCCTAAAAACCTTTAAAAAAACTGAAAACCCATAAAAACCCTAAAAACAATTAAAACTCTCAAAACCCTCAAAACCCCTAATAACTTTAAAAAATCTAAAAAACGTGAAAAACCATAAAAAGCTCAATAAAAAGAAAAAAGTCCCCAAAATACAAAAAAACCCCAAACCCCCTAAAAACCCTAAAAACACTAAAAACCCTAAAAATCCCTAAAAACCATAAAAACCCTAAAAACAATAAATTTCCTAAAAACCCATAAAATTTAATTAAAACCTAAAAAACCCTGAAAACTCTGAAAAGCCCCTAAAACTATAAAAACCCTGAAAAACCTAAAAAAACCTTAAAAACATAAAAACCAATAAAACCCATAAAACCCCTAAAACCGCTAAAACCCCAAAAAAACTCTATAAAACCTCAAAACCCATAAATACTCAAAAAAACCCCTAAAACCCCAAAGGACACTAAAAACTCTAAAAACCCCTAAAAACCCTAAAACCCCTAAAAACTCTATTAACCTTCAAAGTCCCAAAAAACCATAAAAATCTCAAAAACCCCTAAAAATACAAGAAAATGTAAAAAAACCCTGAAAACCCTGAAAACCCCAGAAAATCCATAAAACCCCTAAAAACCTTAAAAACCCCTAAAACTGCATAAAAACCCTAAAAACAATAAAAACTCTGAAACCCTTAAAACCCCTAAAAATGTTAAAAACTCTAAAAAACATTAAAAAAACTAAAAAAAAACCTAGAAAACCCCTTGAAAACTCCTGAAACCCCTAAAACCTCAAACTCCCTAAAACCCTAAAAACTGAAAAAACCATAAATATCCTAAAAAACCCCAAAAAATCCATCAAAACATAAAAATCCTAAAAACACTTAAAACCCCTTAAAACCCATAAAAACCCCTAAAAACTCAAAAAACCACTAAAAACTCTTAAAACCATTTAATCCCCAAAAAATGTTAAAAAAATATAAAAAAACCGTAAAACCCTAAAAAAGTAAAAAAACCCATAAAACCCCTAAAACACCCTAAAACCCTCAAAATCCCTAAAAACCCTCAAAACCATGAAAATCCTAAAATATCTAAAAATCAATGAAAACGTAAAAAACCCTGAACGACCCCTAAAAACCATAAAACCCACTAAAAACCATAAAAAGTCTAAAAACCCATAAAACCCTAAAAATTCAAAAAATCCTTAAAACCCCAAAAGGCTGTAAAAACCCTGAAAAACCCTAAAACCCCTAAAAACCACTAAAAACACTCAAAATCCCTAAAACCCCTAAAAAAACCTAAAAACCAAAAAAAATCCTAAACCCCCTAAAAATCCATGAAAACATAAAAAACCCTAAAAATTTAGAAAAAACCTTGAAAGCCAAAAAACCCCCTAAAAACCTTTAAAAAACTGAAAACCCATAAAAACCCTAAAAACAATAAAAACTCTCAAAACCCATAAAACCCCTAATTACTTTAAAAACTCTAAAAAACATTAAAAACCTTAAAAGGCTCAATAAAAAGAAAAAAGTCCCTAAAATCCCAAAAAACCCCCCAAACCCCTAAAAACCATAAAAACCCAAAAACCCCTAAAAATCCCTAAAAACCTTAAAAACCTTAAAAACCATAAAAACCCTAAAACCCCATAAAAATTCATTAAAACCTTAAAAACCTTGAAAACTCTGAAAACCCCCTAAAAACTATAAAAACCCCTAAAAATCTAAAAAAACCATAAGAACCATAAGAACCTATAAAACCCATAAAACCTACTAAAAACTCTAGAAGTCCTTGAAAAACCCTAAAAACCCTCAAAATCCCTAAAAAACATAAAAAACCCTAAATACCATAAAAACAATAAAAACTTCTAAATATCCATGAAAATGTTAAAATCCCTAAAACCCCTAAAACCCACAAAAAACCCTAAAAACCCACAAAACCCCTAAAAACAACTAAAAACTCTAAAAATCCTTTAATCCCCTAAAAACGTTAAAAAATTATAAATAACTTTAAAACCCTAAAAAACCATAAAATCCTTTAAATCCCACAAAATCCTGAAAAACCCAAAAACCAATAAAAATCCTATAACCCCCTAAAAATCCATGAAAAAATAAAAAACCTAAAAACCCAGAAGACACCCTAAAACCCATAAAACCGCCTAAAAACCATAAAACCCCTAAAAACCAATAAAAACCCTAAAACCACTAAAAACTCTGAAAACCCTTTAAGTCCCTAAAAACATAAAAAAAACTCTAGAAACCTTTAAAAACCCTAAAAAACTCAAAAAACCTTTATAACCCAAAAACACCTTAAAACCCCCCAAAAAACATTAACACGCCTCAAAATCCAAAAAAACCACAAAAAACCTAAAAATAATAAAAACATTAAAAAATCCTAAAAACCCATGAAAACATAAAAAATCCTTAAACACTAAAAAACCCATGAAAACCTTAAAAACCCATAAAAACCCCCTAAAAACCATAAAACTCTAAAAATACTGAAAACTCTAAAAACTGTTAAACCCCATAAAAACGTCAAAAAACTCAAAAAACCCATAAAACCCTAAAAAACTCAAAACACCCCAAAACCCCAAAATACCCTAAATACCCTGAAAAACCCAAAAATCCTGAAAACCCATAAAGCCCTCAAAATCCCTAAAAACCTTAAAAGACCCTAAAACCTAAAAAATCCTAGAAAACCAAAAAAATATATGAAAAAATAAAACCCCTGAAAACCACAAAACCCCAAAAAACATTAAAAACCATAAAAACCTTTAAAACCCTAAAAACCCACTAAAAACTCTAAAAACCCTTTAAAACCCTAAAAGCGTTAAAAACTCTAAAAAACCTTAAACCCCTAAAAAATCAAAAAAACGCTAAACCCCTCTAAAAACATTAAAAACCCTTAAAACACTAAAAACCTTAAAAAACTAAAAAACATTTAAAACTAAAAAAACTAAAAAAACCCAAAAAGACACTTAAAACCCATAAAATACTAAAAACCCTAAAACCCCCTAAAAAACTCTAAAACCCCTCAAAATCCCTAAAAACCATAAAAAACACAAAAAAACCATAGAAATCCTAAAACCCCCCTAAAACCCAAGAAAACATAAAAAACATAAAAAATCCTAAAACCCTAAAAAACCCCTAAAAACCATAAAACCCCTAAAAACCATAAAAACCCTAAAAATACATAAAAACCCAAAAACCACTAAAAACTATAAATAACCTTTAAACACTTGAAAACATTAAAATCTCTAAAAAACCTTAAAACCTTAAAAAAATCAAAAAACACTAAAAACCAAAAAAGACCCTAAATCCCCCAAAACCCTCAAAATCCTTGAAAAACCCTAAAATCCCTGAAAATATTAAAAAACCTAAAAAAATCCTAAAATCACCAAAGACTATGAAAATGTAAAAAATACCCAAAGCCCCCCAAAAAACCCTAAAACCCGTAAAATCCTAAAAACATTAAAAAACCCAAAAAACCCATAAAAACCCTAAAATTCCTAAAACCACAAAAAAATCTAAAAATTATGAAAACCCCAAAAAATGTTTAAAAACTCTAAAAAACCATAGAAACCCTAAAAACACAAAAAAACCAAAACCCCAAAAAGACGTTAAAATCCCTAAAAACACTAAAAACCTTTAAAAACCCCTAAAATCCCTCAAAATCCCTAAAATACCTAAAAACCTAAAAATCATAATAATCCTAAGAAACCCATAAAAATCCATGAAGAAGTAATAAATCCTAAAAACCCTAAAAACCCCTAGAAAACCATGATAACCCCTAAAACCCTAAAAAAACCTAAAAAACCCTAAAAATCTATAAAACCCTAAAAAACTATTAAAAACACTAAAACCCTTAAAAACCCTTAAAATGTTAAAAAAAATCAAAAGCTTAAAAACCAAAAAGAATTAAAAATACCCTAAAAATCATAAATTTACCCTAAAAACCCTAAAAACCCCCAAAACCCATAAAACCCCCAAAACCCTAACAACCCTCAAAATCCCAAAAAACCCGTCAAAAACCTTAAAAACCATAAAAGTCCTAAAAACCCACAAAAACCCTAAAAAGTCATTGAAAATCAAAAAATTCCTTAAAAAACTTAAAAAGCCCGAAAAAAAACATAAATGCCTAAAAAACCACTGAAAACTCTAAAAACCCTTAAAACCCCTCAAAACGTGAAAAAATATAAAAACCATAAAAACCATAAAAACCCCTAAGCCCCATAAAGACCGTAAAAAGCCTAAAAACCCCTAAAACCCCAAAAAACACATGAAAACACCAAAAAATATCAAAATCCGTAAAAATCCTAAAAGTCCCAAAAAACCATAAAAATCTAACAAAATGAAAAAAAACTCTAAAAACATTGAAAACCCCTGAAAAATATAAAAACCCCTAAAGAGATTAAAACAGCTTAAAACCCCATAAAATCTATAAAAACGCACAAAAACGCTAAGAACTATTAAAACTCCTAAAAACATTAAAAAAAACTCCAAAAAATCTTAAAACCCAAAAAAAACTAAAAAAACACTAGAAACCCTAAAAGACCCTAAAACCCAAAAAACCCTCTAAAAAACCTAAAACCCTCAAAATCCATAAAAAGTATAAAAACCCTAAAAGCCCTAAAAACCATACAAATCCACAAATACACTAAAAATCCATGAAAACTTAAAAACCCTAAAAAACTCTAAAAACACCCTTAAACCCATGAAACCCCTAAAAACAGTAAAAAACCCTAAAAATGAATAGATTCCCTAAAAACCACTAAAACCTCTAAAAACCTTAAAACCCCTAAAAACTTTAAAAAACTCTAAAAACCTTAAAAAAACTCAAAAACTCTAAAAACCTAAAAAGACTCAATACTTGAAAACCCCAAAAAAACTTAAATCCCACAAAATCCCTGAAAACCCCTAAAAATCGTCAAAATCCCTAAAAACTCTAAAAAACCATAAAAACCATAAATATCCTAAAAAACTCCTAAAAATCCATGAAAATGTAAAAACCCCTAAAAACCCTGAAAACCCACTGACAACCATAAAAGCCCGTAAAATCCTTAAAAACACTAAAAACCAATAAAAACCAATAAAACACTAAAAAAATAATAGAAACTCTAAAAACCCTCAAAACCTCTAAAATGTTAAAAAACATTAAAAAGCCATTAAATCCTCTAAAAACTCAAAAAAGGTAAAAATCTAAATGAACCTAAAAAACCTAAAAACCCAAAACCCCTGAAAACCCCTAAAAACCCCTGAAAATCCCTAAAAACCATAAAAATCCTATAACCACCCTAAAAATTCAGGAAAAGGTAAAAATTCCTAAAAACTATGAAAACCCCTTGAAAACCATAAAACCTCTAAAAACCATAAAAAACCATAAAAACCCATAAAACACTAAAAAACACTAAAAATCATAAAACCTTTAAAACCCCTAAAGACGTTAAAAAACTAAACAAACCCTAAAAAACCCTAAAAACCATAAAAATCCCCAAACCCCAAAAGACTTTAAAAACCCTGAAAAACCATAATACTGTAAAAATCCCTAAAATCCCTAAAAACCCCAAAAAACCCAAAAAAAATCCTAAAAACCTATAAAAATCCATGAAAATGTAAGAAACCCTAAAGACACTGAAAACCCCTAAAAACCATAAAAATGTTAAAAACCCTAAAAAACCTTAAAACATCAAAAATTGAAAAAAAACCTAAAAACCTAAAATTACCCTAAAAACCCTGAAAACCCTAAAAACCTCTAAAAAACTTAAAAAACCTCAAAATTACAAAAACCTTAAAAACCCTACAAACCATAAAAATCCAAAAAAACCCTAAAAATCCCGGAAAACATAAAAACCCTAAAAAACCTAAAAATCCACAGAAAATTATAAAAACCCCTAAAAGCTTTAAAAACCCAAAAAACCTATAAAAACCCTAAAAACCACTAAAAAATATAAAAATCCTTAAAACCCCTAAAAACTTTAAAAAAATCTAAAAAACCGTAAAAAACCCAACAAAACTCCAAAAAAAATAAAAAAAACAAAAAAGACCCAAAAAACCCAGAAAACCTCTAAAAGCCATAAAAACTCCTTAAAACCTAATTATCCTAATAATCCATAAGAACCCTAAAAATCCCTAAAAACCATAAAAATATCTAAAAGCGTAAAAAGCCTAAAACCCCCCGAAAAACCATAAAAACCCATCAAAACATTTAAAACCCTAAAACCCATAAAAATCCTACAAATGACTAAAAACTCTAAAAACCATTAAAACCCCTAAAAAGGGTAAAGAAAATACAATGTCTAATGCACTTCTGGTAGATATTATCTCTTATCTTTGCTAGATTCTAAACTCCTTGGTTTTGAATACATTAAGGATTTATATTCCACTTATACATGTTTTAGGGAACCTTTTGGTCATTACAAACCTAGAGTTAGTTGGGAGAGGTTTTATTTGCATGATGTATTCTTATTTTGGATTGATAAGCTATGTATTCCTAATTGCTCTATCTGTTTACTTTTACTAAGGGAGACAAATTGTGGTGGGTTAATTGGACATTTTAGTGTTGCAAAAACTTTAAGAATTCTCAGTGATCATTTTTATTAGCCTAGGATGTCTAGAGATGTTGAAAAATTTGTGATAAATTGAATTGTATTCCATAAATCTAAATCTAAACTAAACCCACATGAATTATATCTTCCCCTCCCAATCCCCAACACCCCTTGGGAGGACATACCAATGAAATTTATTGTGGGATCACAAAGGACCAAGAGGATGAGATTCTATTTTTTTTTGTGGTGGATCAGTTTTCTAAAATGTAACATTTTATTCCTTGTCACAAAATAAATGATGCCACTAATATTGAAACACTTTTCTTTTAGGAAGTAGAAAAACTCTATGTAATTCCAAGGATGATTTTATTGGATCATGACACAAAATTACTTAGTTACTTTTGTAAGACCTTGAAGAGAAAACCGAGTACAAAGTTACTATTTCCACTAATTTTCATCTGAAAAATGATGGGAAAACAAAGGTGGTGAATCAGAAACTATCATATCTTCTATGAAAAAATTTTATGAAGAATCTCAAAAATTTGGAGGACTGTTAGACACATGTTGAATTCACATATAACATGGCTAAGCATTCCAATACTCAATATTCTCTATTACAAATTGTTTACGGTTTTAACCCCCTTGCTCTTATTTATCTAGTTCCTTTTCCATTCCAGGAAACAAATAATATTGATGCAAAAGGGCGTGAATAATTCATCAAGGAAATCTATGAAAATGTAAGGAAAAATATCAAGCGGATGACCCAAAAATACATTGATCTTGCAAAAAAGGGTCGCAAGCAAGTGTTGTTCAAACCTGATGACTTAGTTTGGATTTTTATGCAAAAGGAAATATTTCCCAACAAGCATAAATCAAAACTCATGCCTTTAGAAGATGAACCTTTCTGAGGGCTCAAGAATATTAACAACAATGCTTAAAAGATAGCTCTTCCAGATGAGTATGGTGTAAGTTCCACTTTTAATGTTTCTGATGTTTCTCCTTTTTTGGGTGTAGAGGATGAAGAGTCATGGATGACTCATTTTCAATAGGGGGAGGATGATGAGAACCATGTTGAAGGCACTGAGTCAATTTCCCAGGTGGAGGAGTTAGATTTGCAAGGCTCGATGATGTGAGGGGGATTTAGGAAGTTGAATGCAACAATGGGGGCCCGTCTCATTTCATTAATGGTCTTATGGATCTCTCCTTACATAGATGAAGAAAATGGTCCTAGTATATCAATTATTCAATACCAAACACGATGTTTAAATCTTGGTCCACATAGTTGCATGAATTTTGGAAGCCTTTCCTAGGATTCTAGAATGACATATTTTGACACCAAAGTCAAATATGGTGGGCTATGCACTCAAAATCAAATCTTGTGGGCAATGGTTGGAAAGTCGTGTGCTACTTTTCCAAAAAAAATTGGTAGACTTTATCTTTTTGAATTTAAGCGAACAAACTAGGTTTATCCTTTATGACTTTAGGTTATTAGACCCTTGACTATTGTATCACCCCTTGGCTATAAATATCCACCCCCATGGCACTTGTATGTCCCTAAAACCCCTGATAACCCTATAACCCCCTAAAAATGCATGAAAATGTAAAAAATCCTAAAAACCCTGAAAACCCCCTGAAAACCATAAAATCCCTTAAAACCATAAAATCCCAAAACAACCCTAAAAACCCACTAAAATCTCTAAGAAAACCTTAAAACCTCTAAAAACTTTAAAAAAAATAAAAAACCCTTAGAGACCCTCAAAACTCAAGAAACCCTAAAAACCCAAAAATACCCTACAAAACATAAAAAACCCTAAAACCTACTAAAAACAATAAAACCCTAAAACCCCTCAAAATCCCTTAAAACCCCAAAAACCCTAAAAACATAAAAAACCTAAAAACCACTTAAAATACATGAAAACTTAAAAATCCCTAAAAACCCTGAAAAACTCCAAAAAACCAGAAAACCCCCTAAAAACCTGATGAGGATCATGACACACATAGGCATCGCGGGGTTGGAGGTGGACTTGATGAGGAAGGCAGAATGCACACAAGTGGACAAGACCCATTGCGTGGAATTGGAGGCCCAATGACAAGGGAGCGGACCAAGAGAATGAAGGAGTCCTTAAATGGATTAATCATGGAATTCTAAGAGGAGGCCCAACACCCTTGCTTGGGGGAAGCATTCGGGCCTATAATTACATTAATTAAGCCCCAAACATGCTTTTAAAAATCCAACCCAAGTGGTGCTACGAATTTTCAAGCCCACCCCACCATGGAATCTTCAAAGTCAAAAGGTGGTGCTACTTGTCTCCTAAAGTCATGGGAAAGTGCCAAAGTTGTCAGAGTCATCATTTAGGCTTTTTGACTTGTGGAAACTAGGTGTTAGACTAATGTAAAAGCCACCCCATGGTGTGATTCAAATTTCTTTCTCTCTTTGGCTATAAATAGCCACCCCCTTGTACTCTTGAGAGATCATGAATGAAGGTGTTGTTATTATGGTGAGTTTTTCTTGCAACCTTTGTGTTCTTGCTTAATTCTTGACTTATCAAAGGATTGCTCATCCTTTGTGGCGTCTTGTGGCTAGATTTCTTCGAGACAAGTTCTCTTTGGGTTCTACCATGACCATTTCTCCCTTGCTTCTCATTTTCACTATCTACACACCACATTCACTTGTTTTCTTGCGGCGATCCGGGTGCTCAACGCGCGAACATTATACAAGGTTCCTAGGACACTTCCTAGCAGGTCTTGCATCGCGTATCAAAACATTAATATACTTCAAAAATGCTTAAAACCCTAAAGAACCACTAAAAACTGTAAAAACCCTTAAAGCCCCAAAAAATGTTAAAAAACTCCAAAAAACCTATAAAACCTTGAAAAAGGAAAAACCCCCTTAAAAAATCCATGAAAATTCAAAAAAAGATAAAGTGCCTAAAAAACACTTAAAAACCATAAAACCCCAAAAAACCTTAAAACCCTAAAACCCCATAAAAACCCCCAAAAACCATTAAAAACACTAAAAACCCTTCAACACCTAAAAACATTAAAAAACTCTAAAAAACAATAGAAACCCTAAAAAAATAAAAAAAAACCCTAAAAACACAAAAGGCCCTAAAACACTAAAAACACTAAAAACCCAAAAAACCCCTCAAAACCATAAAACCCATAAAAATCCCTAAAAACCCTAAAAACCCTAAAAACCCAAAAAAATCCTAAAACCCCCCTAAAAATCCATGAAATCATAAAAAAACCCTAAAAACTTGAAAAACCCATGAAAACAATAAAAACCCCTAAAAACCTTTATAAAACCTAAAACCCATAACACCCTAAAAACCCACTAAAAATTCTAAAAACCCATTAAACCCATAATAACGTTATAAAACTCTAAAAATCCTTAAAAATCCTAAAAACCAAAAAAGACACTAAAAACCCTTAAAACCCCTAAAATCCCTAAAAACCTCTGAAAACCCTAAAAACCCTAAAAATCCCTAAAACGTTAAAAAAAGATAAAATCCATAAAAATCCAAATAAACACAAAAAACCCCAAAAACCAAAAAGACCCTAAAAACTCTTAAAACCCCTAAAAACCCTAAAAACCCTGAAAACCCCTAAAAACCCTCAAAATCACAAAAAAACCCTAAAACCATAAAAATCCTAATAAACCCAAAAATTCCATGAAAACCTAAAAAATCCTTAAAACCTTGAAAATTAGAAAAACCCATAAAAACAATTAAAAACCCTAAAAACCCTAAAAATGATTTAAACCCCTAAAAATGTTAAAGAACTCTAAAAACCCTTAAAAACCTAAAAAACTCGGAAAAAAACATAAAACCCCAAAAAGATCCTAAAAACCCTGAAAATCCCTAAAATCCCTAAAACACTTGAAGAACCCTAAAAACCCTAAAACACATAAAAACCCTAAAAAACCATAAAACCCATAAATATCCTAAAACCCCACTAAAATCCATGAAAATTTAAAAAACCAAAAAAATACTAAAGAACCGCTAAAATATATAAAACCCCCTAAAAACCTTAAATCCCACAAACCCATAAAAACCACTAAAACCCTAAAAACCATTAAAACCAAAAATTGTTAAATAACTCTAAAAACCTTTAAACCCCTAAAAACTAAAAAAACCCTAAAAACCTAAAAAGACCCTAAAAACCTCGAAACGCCATAAAAATCCTAAACCCCCTGAAAATCCTTAAAACCTCGGAAAAATCCCAAAAACCCTAAAACACCCTAGAAACCATAAAAATCCTAAAAAATCCCTAAATTCCAAGAAAATGTAAAAAATCCTTTAAACCCTGAAAACTCCTAAAACCCCTAAAAACCCTAAAACCCCTCAGAATCCTTAAAAACCCCAAAAACCATAAAAAATAAAAAACCTAAAAACCCATAAAAATCCATGGAAATGTCAAAATCCCTAAAAACCTGAAAAAACCTCTAAAAACCATAAAAAACCCTAAAAACCACTAAAAACCCTTTAAACCTCTAAAAATGTTAAAAAATATATAAAACCTTAAAAACCCTACAAAATAAAATAAACCCAAAAATCCCAAAAAGACACTAAAACACCTAAAACCCCTGAAAAAACCCCCAAAACTCTCAAAAACCCTAATAATCTTAAATACCTCTAAAAACCATAAAAATCCTACAAAACCATTAAAATCCATGAAAAAGTAAAAAATTCTAAAAACCTTGAAAACCCCCTAAAAACCATAAAACCTCATAAAAACCTTAAAAACTCCAAAAAAACCCCATAAGAACCACTAAAAAATCTAAAGACCCTTTAAACCCCTAAAAACGTTAAAAATTCATAAAAACCTTAAAACCCCTCAAAACTAAAAAAACCTAAAACCCAAAAAAGAAACTAAAAATCCTTGAAAACCCGTAAAAACCCTCATAATCACTAAAGCCCTAAAAAAATAAAAACGATAAAAATCCTCAAATACCTCTTAAAAATCCATGAAAACGTAAGAACCCCTAAAAACCCTAAAAACCCTGAAAACCATAAAAACCCCTAATAACTTTATAAAAAACAAAAAACCTATAAAAACTTCAAAAAACAACTAAAAAAATCAAAAAAATACCCTTAAAATCCCTAAAAATGTGTAAAAACTAAAAAAACCATTTAAACCCTAAAAAACAAAAAACCCTAAAACCCCAAAAGACCCTAAAACCCTGAAAACCCCTAAAATCCCCCAAAACACCCAAAACACCCTCAAAATCTCTAAAAAATCTAAAAATCCTAAAAAAGCAATACATATTTAGGAAAAAGTAAAATGCCCTAAAAAACATGAAAAAACCCTAAAAAACTTAAAAACCCAAAAAACCCAAAAAACCCTAAAACCACTAAAAAGTCTAAAACCCCTAAAAATGTTAAAAACTCTAAAAACCTTAAAAACCGGAAAAAACTCTAAAAAGCCCTCAAAACCCAAAAATACCATATAACCTGAAAAAAAACCCTAAAAACCATAAAACATTGGGAAAACCCTGAAAACCCTCAAAAACCCGAAAAACACCTAAAACCCCATAAAATCCTTAGAATCAATAAAAAACCTCAAAACACTAAAAACCATAAAAATCCTGAAAACCCCCTAAAAATCCATGAGAAACCAAAAACAATTTAGAAACACCCTGAAAACCATAAAAACCCCTAAAAACCTTAAAAAACCCTAAAACCCATAAAAACCATAAAAACTACTCAAAAATCTAAAAACCTTTAAAACCCATAAAATGTTAAAAAATTCAAGAAAAACTTAAATACCCTAAAAACTCAAAAAAACCCTAAAACCCCAAAAATACCCTAAAAACCCGGAAAACCCCTAAATACCCTAAATACCCTGAAAACCCCTAAAAACCTGCAAATCCCCTAAAACCTCGAATAACCCTAAAAACGATAAAGATCCTAAAAATCCCTAAAAATCGATGAAGACTTAAAAAACACAAAAAAACCCCAAAAAACCTAGAAAACCATAAAACCCCATAAGAACATAAAAAAATAGTAAAAACCCTAAAAACCACTTAAATCTCAAAAAACCCTTAAAATCCATAAAATGTTAAAACTCTACAAAACCTTAAATACCTAAAAAACTAAAAAAGCACAAAAATGCCCAAAAGCCCCTAAAAACACCTACAAACCTTGAAACCCCTCAAAATCCCAAAAAACTCTAAATGTGATTAGGAGGCGATGCCTTGGGAAGTGATCAAAGCAGTTCATTTTGCTAATCAATTTTGGTGGAAGCACCTTGGGAATGAATCCGACTTTATCTTGGCGGTGGAGGCCCTCAAAAACAAATCAAGAAGGGTACGTTGGATAATTCTCCCATATTAGATTGATTGCCTCAAGGTATACAAGGACCTCACTCTCATAAATGTTGGGTGAAAAAGGACGACATTGATCTCCTTTTCCCTAAAAACCCTAAAAACCCTAAAACCCATTTAAAATCCTAAAACCCCCTAAAAATCCATGAAACCGTAAAAAAAACTAAGAACCCTAAAAAATCCTGAAATCCATAAAAACCCTGAAAAAACATAAAAATCCAAAAAAACCAAAAAAATCCTCAAAATCCAATAAAAACTCCAAAGACCCTTTAAACCCCGGAAAACATTAAAAACTATAAAAAAATTCAAAATTTAAAAAAATTTCAAAAAAACCCTAAAAACCCAAAAAGACCCGAAAAACCCTGAAAAACCCCAAACACTTTAAATAACCCTAAAAATCCTAAAAAACCATTGAAATCCCTAAAATACAAAAAAATCCAACCCCCCCCCCCAAATCCCTGAAAATTTAAGAAACACTAAAATCTTGAGAACCCATTGAAAACCATGAAACACCCTAAAAAACTTCAAAAACCCAAAAAACCCATAAAAGTTCTAAAAACCCACTAAAACTCTAAAAACCCCTAAAATGTTAAAAACTCTATAAAACCCTAAAAAGCTTAAAATAATCAACAAACCATAAAGACCAAAAAATAAAATAAAAACCCTTTAAACCCTAAAACTTCTAAAAACCCTCAAAATCTCTAAAAACCCTAAAATATCTAAAAACCACAAAAATCCTAAAAAATTCCTAAATATCCATGAAAACGTAAAAAACCATAACAACCATGAAAAAACCTTGAAACCATAAAAAACCCTAAAACCCTTAAAAAATCCTAAAAACCCTTAAAAACCCTAAAAAACCACTAAATATTCTAAAAATACTTAAAACCCATAAAAACATTAAAAAACCCAAAGAAAACCCTAGAACACAAAAAGACATAAAAAACTTTAAAAACACTAAAAACCTAAGGAAATAAAACATTCATCAAAATCCCACAAACCCAAAAAACACTAAAAATCATAAAAAACCTAAAACCCCCTAAAAATCCATGAAAACGTAAAAAACCATAGAAATCTTGAAAAAAACCTGAATACATTTAAAACCCTTAAAAACCTAAAATACCCTATAAACCCATAAAACCCCTAAAAATCCACAAAAAACTCTAAAAACCCTTATCACCCTAAAAATGACAAAAATATCTCAAAAACCTTAAAAACCTTAAAAACTCAAAAAACCCTAAAACACAAAAATACCCTAAAAAACCTTAAACCCCTAAAAACACTTAGAAACCCTCAAAATCTCTAAAAACCCTAAAACACCAGAAAACTAGAAAAATCCTAAAAATCCCATAAAAATACATGAAGACGTAAAAAATCCTAAAAACTGTTAAAAACCCCTAAAAACCATAAAACCATAAAATTCTTAAGAAACCCCTAAAATACATGAAAACATAAAAACCCTAGAAAACTCCTAAAAACCATTAAAATCCCTAAAATCCTTAAAACCCATAAAAACCCTAAAACCCATTAAAAATTATAGAAACCCTTAAAGCTCATAAAAACATTATAAAAATTTAAAGAAACTTAAAAACCCTAAAAAGTCAAAAAAAACCCTAACCAAAAAGACTATAAAAACCATAAAAACCCCTAAAATCCCTAAAAACATATGAAAACCACTAAATACCATAAAGATCCCTAAAAGCCCTAAAAACCCAAAAAATAATAAAAAACCTAAAAAAACCCTAAAAAACCAGGAAAACCTAAAGAATCCTAAAAACCCTTGAAAAAACCCTGAAAAACAAAAAACACCTAAAAACACTACAAATCCATAAAATCCCTAAAAAACACCATAAACTCTGAAAACCCTTAAAATACCTAAAAACGTTAAAAAACTCTAAAAACCCTTAAAACCCTAAAAAACTATAAAAAAATCCCTAAAACTCCAAAAAGACCATAAAAACCCTAAAACCCCCTAAACACCATAAATCCCCTAAAACCCCGTAAAAACCTTGAAAATCCATAAAACCTCTAAAAAATGAAAAACTTTAAACCCCCTAAAAATCCATGAAAATTTAAAAACCCCTAAAAACCATAAAACCCCCTAAAACTGTAAAACCCCATAAATCCACTAAAAAATCTAAAAACCATTTAAAGATATAAAAACTTTATAAGACTCTAAAAACCATAAAAAACCAAAAAAACATAAAAAACCCTAAAAAACAAAAAGACCCATAATATCTAGAAACCATAAAAACCCTAAAACCCTTCAAAACCCTAAAAAGCATAAAAATCATAAAAACCCCTAAAAATGCATGAAAACATAAAAAACCCTAAAAACCCATTAAACCATAAAAACCCTTAAAATCCTTAAAAACCCTAACAACCCATAAAACCCTAAAAGCCACTAAAAACATAAAAACACCTAAAAATGTTTAAAAATCACTTAAAAAACTTAAAACACTAAAAAACTCAAAAAAAACCCTAAAATCCCCAAAATACCATAAAACCTTGAAAACCCCAAAACCCAAAAAACCCCCTTAAAATCCATATAAACCCTCAAAATCCCTAAAAACCCTAAAGACCAAAAAATTCCTAAAAACCACAAAAAATCTATGAAATCATAAAAAAACCTAAAAACCCAAAAAACCCCTAAAAACCATAACAACCCTAAAAACCTTAAAAACCATAAAAACCAACAAAACCCCTAAAAACACTTGAAACCCCCTAAAACACTTCAAAATCTCAAAAACCCCCAAAATAATAAAAATATTAAAAAATCCATAAAATCTATGAAAATGCAAAAACCCTAAAAACCTTGAAAAACCCCTCAAACCCATAAAAACTTCTAAAAACATTAAAAAGGATTAAAACCTAAAAAACCACTACAACTCTAAAAACCCTTAAATCCATTACAAACATTAGAAAACTCTATAAACCTTATAAACTACATAAAACTCAAAAAATCCCTGGAAACCCAAGAGATAATAAAAAGCCTGAAAACCCCTAAAAACCTGTAAAACCCTTGAAAAACCCTAAAAACCCTCAAAAACCCTAAAAACCCTAAAACCCCTAAAAACCCTAAAAACCCTAAAACCCAAAAAAATCTTAACAACACTAAAACCTCATAAAACTCGTTAAAACTCTAAAAAACCTTTAAAGCCCAAAAAACCGTAAAAAATCCAAAAAACCATAAAAACCATAAAAAACTAAAAAACCAAAATAACCCAAAATCCCAAAGGACACTAAAAAACTTTAATGTCCCTAAAACCCCTGATAACTCTAAAAACCCTCAAAATTATGAAAAACCCTAAAAACCCTAAAAACCAAAAAATATAAATAACACCCTTAAAAATAAATGAAAATGTAAAACCCCCTATAAACCATTAAAAACCCCTAAAGCCATAAAAACCACTGAAAACTTAAAAACTTAAAAACCACAAAACCCACAAAACCCCTAAAAACTAATAAAACTCTAAAACCCCTTAAGGCCTCTAAAATGTTAAAAAGTCTAAAAATTCTAAAAAACTCAAAAAAAACTTTAAAATCCCAAACAGACACTAAAAAACTTGAAAACACATAAAAAACATCGAAAAAGCCTAAAAACTCTCAACATCCCTAAAAACCCAAAAAACCCCAAAAAACCATAAAAATCCAAAAAAACAAATAAAAATCCATGAAAATGTAAAAACCCTGAAACCCCGTAAAAACCATAAACCCCCCTAAAAACATTAAAAAACCAAAAACCCTGATAAAAACCCTAAAAACCCTCTAAAAACTTTAAAAACTATTAAAACCCCTAAAAAGGTTAAAAAACTCTAAAAAAGTTGAAAATACCCAAAAGACTCCTAAAAACCACTAGAAACCCTAAAAATTCTAAATCCCCCTAAAAACTTAAAAAGCCTAAAAATGCATAAAAAACTCTAAAAACCAATAAAAACTCTAAAAACTCATTAAACCCCTAAAAAAGTTAAAAAACTATAAAAAAAATCTTTAAAACCCCAAAAAACTCAAAAATACCCTAAAAACCCTATGAAACACTGAAAACCTCAAAAACGGAAAGAACCCCTAAAAACCCTAAAATCCCTAAAATCCCTAAAAAACCATAAAATCCTCAAAAACCCTAAAAAGATTGAAAAACTCTTAAAACCGCCTTAAAACAATAAACCCCCCCTAGACCTTAAAAACCCCTAAAAACCCATAAAAAACATAAAAAACACTAAATCTCCAAAAACTCAAAAAACCCTTAAAACCCCTAAAAATGTTAAAAATCTCTAAAAAACTTCAAAAACTCTAAAGAACTAAAAAAACCCTAAAAACCAAAAAAGACACTAGAATCCCTAAAAACCCCTAAAAACCTTTAAAAACCTCTAAAAATCCTCAAAATACCGTAAACCCCTAAAAACTGCAAAAACCCATAAAAATCATAAAAAACCCTTTAAAATCCATGAAAACATAAAAATCCCTAAAAACCCAAAAAAGCCCAAGAAAACCATAAAAATCCTTAAAAAGATTATAAAATCCTAAAAACCCATAAAAGCCTAAAAAGCCACTAAAAACTATAAAACCCTTACAACTGCTAAAAATGTTTAAAAACTCTAAAAACCTTAAAACTCTAAAAAACTCAAAAAAAATCCTAAAAACTATAAAAGACCCTATAAACCCTGAAAAACCCTAAAAGCTCCAAAATCCCCCAAAACCATAAAATCCCCAAAAAACCCAAAAAACCCAAAAAACCACTAAAAACACTAAAAACCTTTAAAACCCCCCAAAACCTTAAAAAAAACTAAAAAACCTTAAATACTCAAAAATCCCCAAAAAAGAGACACTAAAAACCCTGAAAAACCCTAAAAACCATAAAAATCCTAAATAACCCCTAAAAATCCATGAAAACATAAAAACCTTGTAAACCCTAAAAACCATAAAGCCCCTAAAAACCCTAAAAACCAAAAAACCCCCAAAACTACTAAAAACTATAAAAAACCTTAAAACCCCCCAAAACATTAAAACCCTCTAAAAAACCCTAAAAACTCAAAAAAATATTGAAAACACAAAAAGATCCTAAAAACCTAAAAAATCATAAAAACTTATGAAAACCCCCAAAACCCTCAAAATCCCTAAAAATAATAAAAAACACTAAAAACCCTAAAAATCCTATAAGACCTAAAATCCATGATAAATGTAAAAACCCTAAACACCCTAAAATACACAAAAAATCCATAAAACCCCTAAAACCTTAAAAAAACCTAAAACCCCATAAAAATCCAAAAACCACTAAAAAATATAAAAACCCTCAAAATCCATAATAATATTAAAAACTCTAAAAAACCTTAAAAACCCTAAAAACTCAAAAAACCCCTAAATTCCATGAAAAACACTAAAAACCCTCAAAACCGCTTAAACCCCTAGAAACCCTGAAAACCCTAAAACCCCTCAAAATTCCAAAAACCCCAAAAACCATTGAAACACTAAAAACCCTGAAAACCGCTAAAAACCCTAAAAACCATGAAAACCCTAAAACCCCTCAAAATGCCTAAAACCCGAAAAACCATAGAAATCCTAAAAACCCTATAAAAAACAATGAAAATGTAAAAAACCCTGAAAACCATTGAAAACCATAAAATCCCTAAAACCATTACCAAACCCTAAAATCCCATTGAAACCATAAAAACCAATGAAAAACATTACAAACCCATAAAGCCCCTAAAAATGTAAAAAAAATCTAAAAAAAACCATAGAAACCCTAAAAAGTAAAAAAACCCTAAAAACACTAAAAAACCCTAAAACCTTAAAACCCCTTGAAAATCCCCAAAAATCCCTAAAAACCCTAAAAACCCTAAAGCCATAAAAATCCTAAAAAACCCCTCAAAGTCCATGAAAACATAAAAACACCTAAGACCCTTCAAAACCCCCCAAAAAATATAAAATTCCCTAAAAACCTTAAAAAACCTAAAAAATCATAAAATCCCTAAAAACCACTAAAAACTCTAAAAACCCTTAAAACCCTAAAAACATTAAAAAACTCTAAAAACCCTTAAAAGCCCAAAAAACTCAAAAAAAACAAAAAATAAAAAAAGACACTAATTAACCTTGAAAAACAATAAAAATCCTAAAACCCTAAAATCCATAAAAACCCTAGAAACCATAAAAATCATAAAAACCCCTAAAAGTCCATGAAAATGTAAAAAAAACTAAAAACCCTGAAAAACCCCTGAGAACCGTAAAAACTCCTAAAAACCATAAAAACCATAAACACCCATAAAATTCCTAAATAACCACTAAAAACTCCTAAAAATCTCAGAACCCATAAAAAGTTTAAAAAACTCTTAAAAACCTTAAAACCATAAAAAACTCAAAAGGCCCTAAAATCCCAAAAGACCATAAAACCCATAAAAATATAAGAAAACATAAAAAACCTTAAAACCCTATAAACACATAAAACCCATAAACCACCCTAAAACCCTAAAAACCCACTGAAAACTCTAAAAAACCTTAAAACCCCAAAAAAATGTTAAAAAGCTCTGAAAAACCTTTAAATTCTTAAAAAAAATTAAAAAACCCCTAAAAACCAAAGAGGTCTCAAAAAACCTAAAAACCATTAAAATCCGTAAAAACCTAAAAATACCCTAAAACCATAAAAAACCTAGAAAACCCCTAAAATTCCATGAAAAAATTAAATACCCTAAAAACGTTGAAAAAACTATGAAAACCATAAAACCCCCTAAAACCGTTAAAAACACTGAAACCCATAAAAACTCTAAAAACCCACTAAAAACTCTAATAACCCATAAAAACCCTAAAAATGATAAAGAGCTCTAAAAAATATTAAAACCCTAAAAAACACAAAAAAATCAAAAAAATCAAAAAAAGGACATAACAACCCTAAAAAACACTAAAAACCCAAAATCCCCCAAAATCCCCTAAAAACCTTTAAACCCTTCAAAATCCCAAAAAAAAACCCAAAAAACCCTAAAGACTATAAAAAATCCTAAAAACCCCCTAAATATCAATGAAAACCAAAAAACCTTAAGAACCTTGAAAACCCCTAAAAACAAAAAAACACAAAAAACCTTAAAAATATCTACATCCCAATAAAAACACTAAAAACCAATAAAAACTATAAAAACCCTTAAAACCCCTAAAAAGGATAAAAATAATCAAAAAACCCTAAAATCTAAAAAAACCGTAAAAACCAAAAAATTCCATAAAACTATGAAAAACCCTAAAAATCTTTGAAAAACCCTAAAACACCCCAAAATCCTTAAAAACCCTAAAATAATAAAAAAAATCCCAAAACCAAAAAAACCCTAAAACCCCTAAAATTCCATGAAAATGTAAAAACCCTGAAAAAACCCCTGAAAAGCATAAAACACCTTAAAAACTTAAAACCCCTAAAAACCAATAAAAAGCCTAAAAACCACTAAATACTAAAAAAACTCATTTAAAACCCTAAAAACATTAAAAACTCTAAAAAACCCTAAACAAATGAAAATATCCTAAATACCACGAAAACCATAGAAACCCTAAAACACCAAAAAAAATCCCTAAAACCCCTAAAAATCCCTAAAAACCATTAAACCCTCAAAACCCCTAAAAATCCACATAAAATCCCATAAAAACCCTTAAAAACCCAAAAAATCACTAAAAACTCTAAAAACCCTTGAAACCCCTAAAAATGTTAAAAAACTCTAAGAAACATTAAACACACTAAAAACTATAAAAACCCCAAAAAACCCAAAAAACCCTAAAACCCTAAAAATATCTAAAACCCCTAAAAATCCTAAATGCCCTAAAAACCATAAAAATACTAAAAATGCTCCAAAAATCCATGAAAACTTAAAAACACATAAAAACCCTGAAAACCCCTTGAAAATGATAAAACCCAAAAAAAACCTCTAAAAACCACTAAAACTATAAAAACCCTAAAAACACTTAAACACGTTAAAAACTATAAAAACTTTAAAACATCTAAAAAACTGAAAAAACCCTAAATCCCCTAAAAGTCCCTAAAAACCCTGAAAAACCCTAAAACCACTAAAAGCCCTTGAAAACACCTAAAACCCATCAAAATCCGAAAAAACCATTAAAAACATGAACAACCCTAAAAATCCTAAAAAATCATTAAAATCCATGAAAACATAAAAAACATTAAAAACAGTGAAACCCCCCTAAAAAGCATAAAACCCCTTAAAACCCCTAAAAAAGCATAAAACCCCTAAAATCCCACTAAAAACTAGAAAACCCCTTAAAATCCCTAAAATCATTAGAAACACAAAAAACCCAAAAACCCTGAAAAACCAAGAAAAATCTATAAAACCCTCAAAATCCCGAAAAACCCTAAAACCATAAAAATCCTAAACAACCCCTACAAATCTATGAAAATGTAAAAAACCCTAAAAACCCTAAACAACAACTAAAAACCATAAAAACACATAAAAACTTTAAAAACCCTCTAAACCAATAAAATCCATAAAACCACTAAAATTTCTAAAAACCCATAAAACTCCTAAAAATGTTAAAAACTCTAAAAACCTCAAAAAATCCTAAAAACCCAAAAAGACCCTCAAAACCCATAAAACCCCTTAAAACCCTCAAAATCCCTAAAAATCCTAAAAACCATAAAAATCCTAAAGAATCCCTTAAAATCTGTGAAAACGTAAAAAACCCAAAAAAGCTCTGAAAAATCCCTCAAAACAATAAACCCCCTAAAAACCATTAAAAACCGTAAAAATTACTAAAAACGTTAGAAAAATCTAAAAACCTTTAAACCCCTAAAAAACCAAAAGGACCCTAAAAACCTTAAAAACCCCTAAAACACCCAAAAATCACGAAAACCCCTAAAAAACCCTAAAACCGAAAAAACCTAAAAAACCTAAAAAACCCCAAAAAACATATGAAAATGTAAAAAATCCTGAAAACTCAGAAAAACCCCTGAAAACAATAAAAACCCCTAAAAACCTTTAAAAAACTTAAAAACCCATAAAACCACTAAAAACCTAAAAATCCTAAAAAACCCCTAAAAATCCACGAAAACATAAAAAACCACAAAAACACCAAAAACCGTAAAAAACATAAAAACCCCTAAAAACAATAAAACCCCCCAAAATCCATAAAAATTCTAAAACCAATAAAAACTCTAAAAATTCATAAAATCTCTAAAAATGTAAAAAATTTCTAAAAAACCTTAAAACCTGAAAAAACTAAAAAAACCCTAAAAATCAAAAAATAACCTAAAAACCCTAAAAAATTCTAAAAAAACTAAAACCCCTTAAAACCCTAAAAAACCTTAAAAACCATAAAAATCCTAAAACCCATAAAATCCATGAAACCGTAAAACCCCTAAAAATAATGAAAAAACCTTAAAACCATATAACCATGTAAAAACCTTAAAAACCTCTAAAAACTCATAAAACCCTAAAAACCACCAAAAACCTTTAAAACCATAAAAATGTTAAAAAAACTCTAAAAACCTTAAACCCCTAAAAAACAAAAAAAAAACCCTAAAACCCCTGAAAACCCCTAAAATCCCTCAAAATCCCTCAAAACCCTAAAAACCCATAAAAAAATTTAAAAAACCCCTCAAAATCAATAAAAACATAAAAATCCCTAAAAACCCTAAAAACCCTAAAAACCCTTGAAAAACAAAAAAAAACCATAAAAACCTTTAAAAACATTAAAAACCCCATAAAAACCCTAAAAACCACAATAAACTCTAAAAACTTTTAAAACCCCTAAAAACCACAGTAAACTCTAAAAACATTTTAAACCCCCAAAAATGCTAAAAAATACTAAAAAAACTTTAACCCCCCCCAAAAGACCCTAAAACCCCAAAAAACCCTAAACCCCCTAAAAATCCTAAAACCCCTATAAATCCATAAAAAACCCTAAAAATCAATGAAAATATAAAAGTATATAAAAATCCTAAAATGCCTTGAAAACGATAAAACCCCTAATAACCTGAAAATTCCTAAAAACCCTAAAAGCCACTAAAAATTCTTTAAACACCTAAAATATTTCAAAACTCCCTTAAATACCCTTAAAACATAAAAAACCCTAAAAACCCTAAAAACCCAAAAAATAGCCTAAAAACCATAAAACCCCTAAAAAGCCCTAATAACCCTAAATGTCCAAAAAATTCATAAAAACCCTAAACCATAAAAATCCTAAAATTCATAAAAACCCTAAAACCATAAAAATCCTAAAAAATCCCTAAAAATTCATGAAAATGTATAAACCCTAAAAACCCAGAAAACCCCCCAAAATAATAAAAACACTTAAAAACCATAAAAACCAAAAAACCCCTTAAAAACCATAAAAAATCTAAAAACCCATAAAACCCCTAAAAATGTTAAAAACTCTAAAGAACCTTCAAACCCTAAAAAACTCAAAAAAACCCAAAAAGACCCTAAAAATATTGAAAACCAATAAAAATCCTAAAAGCCCCTAAAAACCCCTAAAACCTTCAAAATCGCTAAAAAACCCTAAAAACACTAGAAACCATAAATATCCTAAAAACACCCAAAAAATCCATTCAAATGATAAAAACCCTAAAAACACCCTAAAAACACCCTAAAACCCACAAAACCCACAAAACCCAGAAAAAGACAAAGAAACCCTAAAAACCAATAAAAATCCTAAAACCATTAAAAACTCTAAAAACCCTTAAATCTCCTAAAACATTAAAATTTTATAAAAACCCTTAAAACCCCTAAAACCCTAAAAAACCTAGAAGACAACAAAAACCCTAAGAACCCCTAAAAACCCCCAAACTCCTCAAAATCCCTAAAAACCATAAAAAACCCTAAAACCATAAGAATCCGAACCCCCCCCCCCCTAAAAATTCATGGAATCGTAAAAACCCTTAAAAAACGTAAAAACCACGGAAAGTCATAAAAACCTCTAAAAATCATAAAAACCCTAAAACCCATAAAAACCCTAAAAATCACTAAAAACTCTAAAAATACTTAACACCCATAAAAATGTTATAAGCTCTAGAAAACCTTAAAAACCATAAAAAACCCTACAAACCCTAAAAATATCCTACATAGCATCAAAATACATAAAAGGCTAAAAGCCATAAAAATCATAAAAAACCCCAAAAAAATCCTTGAGAATGTAAAATACACTAAAACCCCCCAAAAAATTTAAAAACCACTAAAAAATATTAAAAACACAAAAAAGACTAAAAACTCTAAAAACCCTTAAAACCCCTTAAAATATTCAAAAATCTAAAAAACCTTAAAAACTCAAAAAAACTCAAAAATGCTCTAGAAACCCAAAAAAGACCCTAAAACCCCTGAAAACCCCTAAAAGCCAATAAAAACCCCCAAAACCATAAAAATCCTATAAAACCTCTAAAAATCCATGAAAACATAAAAATCCCTAAAAACCTAAAAAAAGCCCTCAAAACCATAAAAACCCCAAAGAACCTTAAAAACCCTAAAAACTAAAAAAAAAGTAGCTAAAAACTCTAAAACCCCATGAAACTCTAAAAAAAATAAAAATAATAAAAATAATAAAAATAATCCTAAAACCAAAAATACCCTGAAAACCCCTAAAAACCCCTAAAAACACCTAAAAACCCCCCAAAACCAAAAAACCCCCAAAACCCTAAATTGGATAAAAAAGCTAAAATCCACTAAAAATACATGAAAATGTAAAAAATCCTAACGAACTTGAAAAAACCCTGAAACCCTAAAAAAATTAAAAACCATTTAAACCTTAAAAGCCCACTAAAACTCTAAAAACCTTTAAAACCCCTAAAATGTTAAAGAGAAAGAAGGATGGCGGCTCGCCTCTCTCGTAATGGCGATCTGCGGAACCCTTGAAGACGACGACTGCTCTTGATAAAGGTGAATAAGCGAGAGAGGCTTTCAATGTCTGTAGAGCAAGCAAAGGCTAGGAGGGAGCTGATATCCAGGCTTGGCATGCAAGAGGATTTTGAATTTGGATGGGACTCAACAGACGTGGGTGCTGAGTCAGATTTCAGTTTTGATGATGTGGAAGACGGCTTTGGTGTGGACATGGGGATTCGAGGTGCGGAGCTGGAGGATTTTGGTGGAGATGTTGACTGATTCTCCCCTTGTGTGCTCTTCCTTCTGGTCTCTTGACTTGTTGTTTTTTGCTTTTTTCTTTTTTTCCTCTATTTCTGTGGCCTTCGGGCTAAGGTCGTAAGGGGTTTTGGGTGTGGATCGGTGGATCCCTCCCCTCCCTTGTCTGCAGTGTCTGTGTCCTTTCTTTCAATAAAATTTGGGGGGTCCCAGGAATAGCCTGGACCCGAGCCTTCCTTGCCCTAAAATGTTAAAAACTCTAAAAAACATTAAGAACCTTAAAATTCCCAAAAAAATAATAAAAAACCAAAAATATCCTAAAAACCCTAAAAAACCCTAAAACCCCTAGAACCCCAAAAAACCCTGAAAACCCTGAAAATCCCTAAAAATCATAAAAACCCATAAAAACCATTTAAAACCGCAAAACCCCTAAAAACCCAAAAAACTCATAACAACCCTAAAAACAACTAAATTATCAAAAAAACCCTTAAAACCCCTAAAAATGTTAAAAACATTAAAATCTTTAAACCCCAAAAGACCCTAAAACCTTGAAAATCCATAAAAACTCTAAAAACCCTAAAAACCATTGAAAATCCCTAAAAACCTCAGAATCCCAAAAAAACTCTAAAAATCCCTAATAACAATAAAAATACTAAAACCCCCTTAAAAATCCATGAAAAGGTAAAAAACCTTGAAAAACCATTTAAAACCATAAAACCCCTAAAAACCTTAAAAACCATAAAAACCCATAAAAAACCTAAAAACCACTAAAAACTCTAAAAACCCTTAAAACCCATAAAAACATAAAAAACTCAAAAAAAAACATTTAAAACTCTAAAAAACTCAAAAAAACTCCTAAAAATCCCAAAAGACCCAAAAACCACTAAAAAATCCTAAAATCCCTAAAAAACCCTAAAACCCCCTAAGAACCCTCAAAATACTGAAAAACCCTAAAAACCCTAAAAATCCTAATAAACACCTAAAAATCCAAGAAAACGTAAAACACCCTAAAAACCCTGAAAACCCTTGAAAACCATAAAATCCCTAAAAAAATTAAAAACCCACAAAAAACCAAAAAACCACTAAAAACTCTAAAACCACATAAAACCCATAAAAACATTAAAAACTCTAAAAAACCTGAAAACCCCTAAAAAACTCAAAAAACACTAAAAACTAAAAATACCCTAAAAACCCTGAAAACATGAAAACCATGAAAACCCCTAAAACACCTAAAATCTCCCAAAACCTTTCAAAATCCCAAAAAACCCTATAACACATAAAAATCCTAAAAACCCATAAAATCCATGAAAACGTAAAAAAATGATAAAAACCCTGAAAAACCACTGAAAACCATAAAAACCCCTAAAAAACTTAAAAAACTTAAAAACCATAGGAACCACAGAAAACCACTAAAAAAATCTAAAACAAAAAACCCTAAAAAAGTTAAGAAACTCTAAAAATCCTTTAAACCCCTAAAAACTAACAAAAATCATAAAACCCAAAAAGCCCATAAAAACCCTAAAAACCCATGAAAACCCCTTAAAACCCCCAAAATCTCAAAAACCCTGGACAACCCTAAAAACCATAAAATTCTTAAAAAATCGCTAAAAATCCATGGAAAAGTAAAAAAAACCCTGAAAACCCCCTGAAAACCATAAAAACCCTTAAAAAACTAAAAAAAACCTTAAAACCCATAAAACCCCTTAAAATAACAAAAAAATCTATAAATCCTTAAAACCACAAAAAATGTTCAAAAAACTCAAAAAAAACTTAAAATCCCTAAAAAGCTCAAAAAACCATTAAAACCAAAAAGTCCCTAAAACCCTAAAAAACCCTAAAAACCCTAAAAAAACTCTAATAACCTTCAAAATCCCTAAAACCCTAAAAACCCGTTAAACCATAAAAATCCTAAAAATCAATTAAATCTTAAAACCCCTAAAAACCCTAAAAAATTCATGTATACCATAAAAACCTTAAAACCCCATAAAACCCTAAAAACAACTAAAAACTCTGAAAACTCTTTAAACACCTAAAAACGTTATAAACACTAAAAAACCTAAAAAACCCAAAAAGGTTGTGAAAACCCCTTAAAACCCTAAAAACCCCTAAAAACCCTAAGAACCTCTAAAAATGATAAAAATCCTAAAAAACCTATAAAAATCAATGAAAATGTAAAAACCCCTAAATACGCTAAAAAACCCCTAAAAACTCTAAAACCCCTTAAAATCCCAAAAAAAATTAAAAACTATAAAAACCTTAAAACCAGTGAAACCAAAAAACCCAAAAAAAACTCTAAAACCCCTTTAAACTCCAAAAAATGTTAAAAACACTAAAAACCTAAAAACCATAAAATAACTCAAAAACCCCAAAAAACACCATAAATCTCCAAAACCCCTAAAACTCCAAGAAAAACCCTAAAAACCCTCAAAGTCCCTAAAAACCAAAAACCCTAAAAACCGCTTAATAACATAAAAACCCCTAAAACTGCTCAAAACCCCATAAAAACCATAAAACCCACTAAAACTCTAAAAACCCTCAAAACCCCTAAAACGTTAAAAAAATCGAAAAACTCTAAAAAACCCTAAAAACTAAAAAAATAAAACTCAGATACCAAAAGACCCTAAAACTCTTGAAAATCCCTAAAAACCTTAAAACCACTGAAAAATCCTAAAAACCCTCATAATCCCTAAAAACCCTAAAATCCATAAAAATCCTATGAAACCCCTAAAAATCCATGAAAACATAAAAAATCTAAAAAAGCTAAAAAAACCCCTAAAGTCCATAAACCCCATGAAAACCTTAGAAAAACCTAAAAACCAAAAAAGACCTTAGAAACCCAAAAAGTCCCTAAAACCCTAAAAAACCCTAAAAACAATAAAAATCCTAAAAGACCCCTAGGAATCCATGAGAACGTAAAACAACCCTGAAAACCCCCTAAAAACCACAAAACCCCTAAAAACCTTAAAAACAATAAAAACCCACAAACCCCCTAAAAGACCAGTAAAAACTCAAAAAACCCTTTAAACCCCTAAAAATGTTAAAAAACTTTTAAAAACCTTTAATACCCTAAAAAACTCAAAAATACCCAAATAACCCAAAAGGCCCTAAAAACCTTGAAAACCCCTAAAAACTCTTTAAAACCCATAAACCCCTCAAATTCAATAGAAACCCAAAAAACCCCTAAAACCCATAAAAATAAAAATAAAACCCTATATGTCCATTGAAACGTAAAAAACCCCTAAAAACCCTGAAAAAACCCTAAAACCCATAAACACCCCTCAAAATGTTAAAAATCTCTATGAAACCTTTAAAACCATAAAACCAAAAAGACCCTGAAACCTTTGAAAATCCTTAAAAACCAAAGAAAACCTGAAAAAACCTAAAACCACTAAAAATCCCTGAAAATCCTAAAAAAACCTAAAAACCATAAAAATCGTAAACCCCCCCTAAAAATCCAGGAAAATGTAAAAAACCCTAAAACCACCATAAAAATCTTAAAACCCCCTAAAACCCATAAAAACCCCTAAAAAACTAAAAACTCTAAAAACCCTTAAATCCATAAAAACGTTAAAAAACTCTAAAAAACCTCAAAACCCCTAAATACTCAAAAAAAACCCTAAAACCCCAAAAGACCCTAAAAACTCTAAAAACCCATGAAAACCCTAAAACCCCTAAAACCCTATTAACCTTCAAAGTCCCTAAAAACCATAAAAATTCCCAAACCCCTAAAAATACAATAAAATGTAAAAAACACTAAAACCCTGAAAACCCCATAAAATCCATAAAACCCCTATAAACCTTAAATACCCCTAAAACCGCATAAAAACCCAAAGAACCACTAAAAAATCTAAAACCCTTAAAACCCCTAAAAATGTTAAAAACTCTAAAAACCTTAAAAAACTAAAAACTCAAAAAACAAAACCTGCAAACCCCTTGAAAACTCCTAAAACCCCTAAAACCTCAAACTCCCTAAAAACCCTAAAAATTACAAAAACTAAAAATATCCTAAGAAACCCCAAAAAATCCATCAAAACATAAAAATCCTAAAAACACTGAAAACCCCCTAAAAAACATAAAACCCCTAAAAACCCAAAAAACCACTAAAAACTCTTAAAACCATTTAGTCCCCAAAAAATGTTAAAAAATATAAAAAACCTTAAAACCCTAAAAAAGTAAAAAAACCATAAAACTCCTAAAAGACCATAAAACCCTCAAAATACCTAAAAACCCTGAAAACCATGAAAATCCTAAAATATCTAAAAATCAACGAAAATGTAAAAAACCCTGAACGACCCCTAAAAACCCTAAAATCCACTAAAAACCTTAAAACGTCTAAAACCCCATAAAAACCATAAACAATAACTAAAAACTCTAAAAACCCTTGAAAACCCTAAAAAACTCAAAAAACCCATAAAACCCTAAAAAATCAAAAAAACCATTAAACCCCAAAAGACCGTAAAATCCCAGAAAAAACCTGAAACCCCTAAAAATCACTAAAAACACTCAAAATCAGTAAAACCCCTAAAAAACCTAAAAACCATAAAAATCCTAAAACCTCTAAAAATCCATGAAAACATAAAAAACCTAAAAAATTGGAAAAAACCTTGAAAGCCAAAAAAACCCATAAAAACCTTTAAAAAAACTGAAAACCCATAAAAACCCTAAAAACAATTGAAAATCTCAAAACACTCAAAACCCTCAAAACACCTAATAACTTAAAAAACTCTAAAAACATTAAAAACCATAAAAAGCTCAATAAAAAGAAAAAAGTCCCCAAAATACCAAAAAACCCCCAAAACCCCTAAAACCCCTAAAAACACTAAAAACCCTAAAAATCCCTAAAAACCTTAAAAACCCTAAAAAATTGGAAAAAACCTTGAAAGCCAAAAAAACCCCTAAAAACCTTTAAAAAAAATGAAAACCCATAAAAACCCTAAAAACAATTGAAAATCTCAAAACACTCAAAACCCTCAAAACACCTAATAACTTAAAAAACTCTAAAAACATTAAAAACCATAAAAAGCTCAATAAAAAGAAAAAAGTCCCCAAAATACCAAAAAACCCCCAAAACCCCTAAAAACCCTAAAAACACTAAAAACCCTAAAAATCCCTAAAAACCTTAAAAACCCTAAAAACGATAAAAATCCTAAAAACCCATAAAAATTCATTAAAACCTAAAACCCCCTGAAAACTCTGAAAAGCCCCTAAAAACTATAAAAACCCCAAAAAACCTAAAAAAAACATTAAAAAACATAAAAACCAATAAAACCCATAAAAACCCCTAAAAACCCTAAAACCCCTAAAAACTCTAAAAAACCTCAAAAACCCTAAATACTCAAAAAAAACCCCTAAAACCCCAAGAGAGACTAAAAACTCTAAAAACCCCTAAAAAACCTAAAACCCCTAAAACCCATATTAACCTTCAAAGTCCCTAAAAACCATAAAAATCCCAAAAACCCCTAAAAATACAAGAAAATGTAAAAAACCCTAAAAACCCTGAAAACCCCATAAAATCGACAAAACCCCTAAAAACCTTAAAAACCCCGAAAACTGCAAAAAACCCTAAAACCCACTAAAAACTCTAAAACCCTTAAAACCCCTAAAAATGTTAAAAACTCTAAAAAACCTTAAAAAAACAAAAAACTAAAAAAAATACTAAAAACCCCATGAAAACTCCTGAAACCCCTAAAACCTCAAACTCCCTAAAATCAACAAAAACTGCAAAAACCATAAATATCCTAAAAAACCCAAAAAAATCCATCAAAACATAAAAATCCTAAAAACACTGAAAACCCCTTAAAAACCATAAAAACCCCTAAAAACCCAAAAAACCACTAAAAACTCTTAAAACCATTTAATTCCCAAAAAATGTTAAAAAAATATAAAAAACCTTAAAACGTTAAAAAAGTCAAAAAAACCCATAAACCCCCTAAAAGACCCTAATACCCTCAAAATCCCTAAAAACCCTAAAAACCATGAAAATCCTAAAATATCTAAAAATCAATGAAAACGTAAAAAACCCTGAATGACCCGTAAAAACCATAAAACCCACTAAAAACCTTAAAAATTTTAAAACCCCATAAAAACCCTAAACAATAACTAAAAACTCTAAAAACTCTTAAAAACCCTAAAAAACTCAAAAAACCCAAAAAACCTAAAAAATCAAAAAAACCTTAAAACCCCAAAAGAATGTAAAAACCCTGAAAAAACCTAAAACCCATGAAAGCCAAAAAACCCTAAAAATTTGGAAAAAAACTTAAAAGCCAAAAAGCCCCCCAAAATCTTTAAAAAAACTAAAAACCCATAAAAACCATAAAAACAATAAAAACTCTCAAAACCCTTAAAACCCCTAATAACTTTAAAAACTCTAAAAAAACATTAAAACCCTTAAAAAGCTCAATAAAAAGAAAAAAGTCCCTAAAATCCCAAAAATCCCCTAAAACCACTAAAAACCCGAAAAAAAACAAAAACCTCTAAAAATCCCTAAAAACCTTAAAAACCCTAAAAACCATAAAAATCCTAAAAACCCATAAAAATTCCTTAAAAAATAAAAAACCCTAAAAACTCTGAAAAACCCCTAAAACCTATAAAAACCCCAAAAAACCTAAAAAACCATAAAAACAATAAAAACCAATAAAACCCACAAGAAATTCTAAAAGCCCTTGAAAAACCCTAAAAACCCTCAAAATCCCTAAAAAAACCTAAAAAACCCTAAAAACCATAAAAACACAAAAACAATCTAAATATCCATGAAAATATTAAAAAACCTAAAAACCCTAAAACCCCTAAAACCCATAAAAACCCTAAAAACCCACAAAAACCCTAAAAACAACTAAAAACTCTAAAAATCCTTTAATCCCCTAAAAACGTTAAAAAATTATAAATAACTTTAAAACCCTAAAAACCCTTAAAAGCTTTAAATCCCTCAAAATCCTGAAAATCCGAAAACCCCATAAAAATCCTATAACCCCCTAAAAATCCATGAAAACATAAAAAAACCTAAAAACCTAGAAAAAACCCCTAAAACCCATAAAACCGCCTAAAAACCATAAAACCCCTAAAAACCAATAAAAACCCTAAAAACCACTAAAACTCTAAAAACCCTTTAAACCCCTAAAAACATAAAAAAAACTCTAGAAACCTTTAAAAACCCTAAAAAACTCAAAAAACCTTTAAAACCCCAAAACACCCTAAAAACCCGCAAAAACATTAAAACCCCTCAAAATCCCAAAAAAACCATAAAAACCCTAAAAAGAATAAAAACCTTAAAAAATCCTAAAAACCCATGAAAACATAAAAAATCCTTAAACACTAAAAAAACCCATGAAAACCTTAAAAACCCCTAAAAACCCCTAAAAATCATAAAAACCCTAAAAATACTGAAAACTCTAAAAACTTAAACCCCATAGAAACGTCAAAAACTCAAAAAACCCATAAAACCCTAAAAAACTCAAAAAACCCCAAAACCCAAAAATACCCAAAAAACCCTGAAAAACACTAAAAATCCTAAAAACCCATAAAATCCATGAAAATACCTATAAACCTTAAAAGACCCTAACACCGAAAAAATCCTAGAAAACCAAAAAAAATATTTGAAAACATAAAACCCCTGAAAACCACAAAACCCCAAAAAACTTTAAAAACCCTAAAAACCCTAAAAACCCACTAAAAACTCTAAAAAGCCTTTAAACCCCTAAAAGCATTAAAAACTCTAAAAAACCTTTAAACCCCTAAAAACTAAAAAAAACGCTAAAACCCAGCTAAAAACTCCAAAAACCCTTAAAAACCTAAAAACCTTAAAAAAACTCTAAAAAACCTTTAAAACTAAAAAACTAAAAAACCCAAAAAGACACTTAAAACCCTTAAAACACTAAAACCCTAAAACCCCCTAAAAACTCTAAAAACCCTTGAAATCCCTAAATACCATAAAAAACACAAAAAACCATAGAAATCCTAAAACCCCCCTAAAAACCAAGAAAATATAAAAAAATCCTAAAACTCTGAAAAGCCCCTAAAAACCATAAAACCCCTAAAACCCATAAAAACCCTAAAAATACATAAAAACCCAAAAACCACTAAAAACTCTAAAAACCCTTTAAACACCTAAAAATATTAAAAACTCTAAAAAACCATAAAACCTTAAAAAACTCAAAAAACACTAAAAACCAAAAAAGACCCTAAATCCCAAACCCCCCCCCCCTCAAAATCCTTGAAAAACCCTAAAATCCCTCAAAATCTTAAAAACCCTAAAAAACCATAAAATCCTAAAACCACCAAATACTCTATGAAAATCTAAAAAAACCCAAAACTCTATGAAAATGTAAAAAATACCCAAAGTCCCCCACAAAAAACCCTAAAAACCATAAAATCCTAAAAACAAAAAAAAAAACCAAAAACCCATAAAACCCCTAAAATTCCTAAAACCACAAAAAAATCTAAAAACCCTAAAAACCCCAAAAAATGTATAAAAACTCTAAAAAACCATAAAAACCCTAAAAACACAAAAAAAACCCCAAAACCCCCAAAAGATGTTAAAATCCCTGAAAACACTAAAAACCTTTAAAAACCCCTAAAATCCCTCAAAATCCCTAAAATACCTAAAAACCATAATAATCCTAAGAAACCCATAAAAATCCATGAAGATGTAATAAATCCTAAAAACCCTAAAACCCCTAGAAAACCATGATAACCCCTAAAACCCAAAAACCCCCTAAAAATCTATAAAACCCTAAAAAAACTATTAAAAACACTAAAAACCCTTAAAAATCTTTAAAATGTTAAAAAAAAATCAAAATATTAAAAACCAAAAAGAATTAAAAAAACCCCTAAAAATAGAAAAATAACCTAAAACCCCTAAAAACCCCCAAAACCCATAAAAACCCTGAAAACCTTAACAACCCTCAAAATCCCAAAAAACCCGTCAAAAACCTTAAAAACCATAAAAGTCCTAAAAAACCCCCTAAAAACCATAAAAAGACATTGAAAACCACAAAAATACTTAAAAAACTTAAAAAGCCCGAAAAAACATAAAAGCCTAAAAAACCAATAAAAACTCTAAAAACCCTTTTAAAACCCCTCAAAACGTGAAAAACTTTAAAACCCATAAAAACCCTAAAAAACCCTAAAACCCCATAAAGACCGTAAAAAGCCTAAAAACCCCTAAAACCCCAAAAAACACATGAAAACCACTAAAATTATCAAAATCCGTAAAAATCCTAAAAGTCCCTAAAAACCATAAAAATCCAAAAAACCCCTAAAAATCCATGAAAATGCAAAAACCCCTAAAAACTTTGAAAACCCCTGAAAAATATAAAAACCCCTAAAGAATTAAAAAAGATTAAAAACCCATAAAATCTATAAAAACCCAAAAAAACTCTAAAAACTATTAAAACTCCTAAAAATGTTAAAAAAACTCAAAAAAATCTTAAAACACATAAAAAACTCAAAAAACCCTAAAACACCCCAAAAGACCCTAAAACCCATAAAACCCCCTAAAACCCTAAAACCCTCAAAATCCATAAAAACCCTAAAAACCCTAAAAGCCCTAAAAACCATACAAATCCACAAATACACTAAAAATCCATGAAAACTTAAAAACCCTAAAAAACTCTCAAAACACCCTTAAACCCATGAAACACCTGAAAATAGTAAAAAAAACCCTAAAAATGAATAGATTCCCAAAAAACCACTAAAAACCCTAAAAACATTAAAACCCCTAAAAACATTAAAAACTCTAAAAACCTTATAAAAACTCAAAAAACCCTAAAAAACTAAAAAGACTCTCAATACTTGAAAACCCCAAAAAACGTAAAACCCTCAAAATGCCTGAAAACCCCTAAAAATCGTGAAAATCCATAAAAACTCTAAAAAACCATAAAAACCATAAAAATCCTAAAAAACTTCTAAAAATCCATGAAAATGTAAAAACCCCTAAAAACCTTGAAAACCCCATAACAACCATAAAACCCCGTAAAATCCTTAAAAAACTAAAAACCAATAAAAACACTAAAAAATAATAAAAACTCTAACAACCCTTAAAACCTCTAAAATGTTAAAAACTCTAAAAAACCTTTAAATCCCCTAAAAAACTCAAAGAAGTTAAAAACCTAAATGACCCTAAAAAACCTAAAAACCCAAAAACCCCTAAACACCCCCAAAACCCCAGAAAATCCCTAAAAACCATAAAAATCCTATAACCACCCTAAAAATTCAGGAAAAGGTAAAAATCCATCAAAACTCTGAAAACCCCTTGAAAACCATAAAAACTCTAAAAACCATAAAACCCATAAAACACTAAAAAACACTAAAAACCATAAAACCTTTAAAACCCCTAAAGACATTAAAAAACTAAACAAACCCTAAAAAACCATAAAAACCTTAAAAATACCTAAACCCCAAAAGTCTCTAAAAACCATGAAAAAACCTAAAACTGTAAAAATCCCTAAAAACCCTAAAAAACAAAAAAAAAACATAAAAATCCTAAAAACCCGTAAAAATCAATGAAAATGTAAGAAACCCTAAAAACACTAAAAACCCCCTAAAACCATAAACCCCCCTAAAAACCATAAAAACCATTAAAACCCCTTAAAAACCCTAAAACCACTGAAAACTCTAAAACTCCGTAAAAAACCTAAAAATGTTAAAAACCCTAAAAAACCTAAAAACCTCAAAATTTGAAAAAGACCTAAAAACCCAAAATTACCCTAAAAACCCTGAAAACCCTAAAAACCTCTAAAAAACTTAAAAAACCTCAAAATACCTAAAACCATAAAAACCCTACAAACCATAAAAATCCAAAAAAGCCCTAAAAATCCATGAAAACATAGAAACCCTAAAAAACCTAAAAATCCACAGAAAATCATAAAAACCCCTAAAATCTTTAAAAACTCAAAAAACCTATAAAAACCCTAAAAACCACAAAAAACTATAAAAATCCTTAAAACCCCTAAAACATTAAAAAATCTAAAAAACCGTAAAAACCCAACAAAACTCCAAAAAAATCAAAAAACCGCAAAAGACCCAAAAAAACCCAGAAAACCACTAAAATCCATAAAGACCCCTTAAAGACCTAATTATCCTAAAAATCCCTAAGAACCCTAAAAATCCCTAAAAATCCAAAAAAAACTCTAAAAATCTCTAAAAGCATAAAAACCCTAAACCCCCCGAAAAACCATAAAAACCCCTCAAAACCTTTAAAACCCTAAAAGCCATAAAAATCCTAAAAATGACTAAAAAATCTAAAACCCCTTAAAACCCTTAAAAAGGGTAAAAAATATAATGGCTAATGCACTTTCACGTAGATATTCTCTCCTATCTTTTCTGGATTCTAAAATCCTTTGTTTTGAATACATTAAGGATTTATATTCCACTTATACATGTTTTAGGGAACCTTTTGGTCATTACAAACCTAGAGTTAGTTGGGAGAAGTTTAATTTTCATGATGTATTCTTATTTTAGATTGATAAGCTGTGTATTACCAATTGTTCTATCTGTTTACTTTTACTAAAGGAGATAAATTGTGGTGGGTTAATGGGACATTTTGGTGTTGAAAAAACTTTAAGAATTCTAAGTGATCATTTTTATTAGCCTAGGATGTCTAGAGATGTTGAAAAATTTGTGATAATTGTATTTTCTTCCATAAATCCAAATCTAAACTGAACCCATATGAATTATATCTTCCCCTCACAATCCCCAACACCCCTTGGGAGGAAATACCAATGAAATTTATTGTGGGATTACAAAGGACCAAGAGGGTGAGATTCCATTTTTTTGTGGGGGATCATTTTTCTAAAATGTAACATTTTATTCCTTGACGCAAAACAAATGATGCCACTAATATTGAAACACTTTTCTTATATGAAGTAGAGAAACTCTATGGAATTACAAGGATGATTTTATTGGATCACAACACAAAATTCCTTAGTTACTTTTGGTAGACCTTGTAGAGAAAACCGGGTACAAAGTTACTATTTTCCACTAATTTTCATCTGAGAACTGATGGGAAAACAAAGGTGGTGAATCAGACACTATCATCTCTTCTATGAATAATTTTCATGAAGAATCTAGAAATTTTGGAGGAGTGTTAGCCACATGTGGAATTCACATATAACATGGCTAAGCATTCAACTACTCAATATTCTCTATTATAAATTGTTTACGGTTTTAACCCCCTTGACCCTATTTATCTAGTTCCTTTTCCATTCCAGGAAGAAAATAATATGGATTGAAAGTGTGTGAATAATTCATTAAGAAACTCCATGAAAATGTAAGGAAAAATATCAAGCGAATGACCCAAAAATACATTGTTCTTGCAAAAAAGGGTCGCAAGCATGTGTTGTTCAAACCCGATGACTTGGTTTGGATTTTATGCGAAACACTACTAGAAAAGTAGGCTATAACAACGGTTTACAACTGTTGGTATAGGCTGGAAAACCATTGGTATAGGGTATACCAACGGTTTTCCAAACCGTTGGCCAGTTATCCGTGAGGAAAGCCCTATACCAACGGTTTCATTTAAACCGTTGGTATAGGTGTTTGAGAATTCTGGGAAACTCTTTACCAATGGTTCAGAACCATTGGTATAAGTTTTTCCAGAATTCTGGAAAAAGCTTTACCAACGGTTCAGAACCGTTGGTATATGTTTTTCCAGAATTCTGGGAAAATCTTTACCAACGGTTTAGAACCGTTGGTATAAGTTTTTCCAGAACTGGAAAAAGCTTTACCAACGGTTCAGAACCGTTGGTAAAGAGTTTTCCAGAATATAGGAAAAGGCTTTACCAACGGTTCAGAACCGTTGGTAAAGCTTTTCCCAGAGCTGCTGCACAGCAGCCCCCAGAAGCCCTCCAGAAGCCCTACCATACACCTGCATAAAAAAAGCGCACAACAGCCCTCCAGTATACCCTCCACTATACACCTACATAAAAAATATCACAAAATCCACATACAGACTTCAAACAGTATAAAAAACACCTAAAATAGCCCAAAAAAACACATATGACAACAATCATCCGGTGGTAATTTACCTCACCCATAAAATTCTAATAGGCAGAATAGTTTGATAAATATCTATTAGAGTTTAATAAGACATTCAAATTGACTCAAATCCCATTTTTTTTGTGATACTAGGTTTGGGTATGTAATGATTTGTGATGAATTTTGCATTGAACTTGTATTGTTTATAATATATGGTGAAAAGATATTTTCTTAGGAGTCTCGTCACTTATGACCCCATGAGTGAAACTACCCAACTCATGAAAAAGAGTTTGTGACTATCGTTGATGAGTGTAAATTTCATTTGTATTCACTTAAAATGATTTTCTTTTGAAATAAAAGAGAGACTTTGAGTGGTGTCGTCCACACCGTGCCTCGGATTGAGGCGGAGTTGACTCGTACATGTCACAAATGACCCATGGATACATGTCCTAAAGTATCAACAGTATCCGAATGCCTTTAGTCTATTTTCCGAATGTCAGTTGTTGTTTTTAACTTAAACTGTTGTCCATTTCAAAGAAAAGTGACACACTTTGAGTGGTGCCGGCCACACCACGCCTCGGATTGAGGCGGGGTTGACTCATACACGTCAGAAATGACCCATGGATCATTGTCCTAAAGTTTCAATAGAATCCGAAAGCGTTTGGTCAGTTTTCCGTATGTCGTTTTTTTACTTAAAAGCGCATCCATTTTAAACAAAAGAAAGACACTTTGAGTGGTCCCAGCCACAACAGCCCTCGGATTGAGGCAAGGTTGACTCGTACACATCACATATGACCCATGGATCGTTGTCCTAAAGTTTCAGCAGAATCTGAATGCATTGGGTCGGTTTTCAGTATGCCAGTTGTTGTTTTCACTTAAAATCATGTTCATTTCAAATAAAAGTTAGACACTTTGAGTGGTTTCAGCCACACTGTGCCTCAGATTGAGGCGGTGTTGACTCATACACGTCATAAATGACCAATGGATACATGTCCTAAAGTATCAACAGTATCTGACTGCGTTTGGTTAGTTTTCCGTATGTGGTTTTTTTACTTAAAAGCGCATCCATTTTAAACAACAGAAAGACACTTTGAGTGGTCCCGGCCACACCGGCCCTCAAATTGAGGCAGGGTTGACTCGTACACGTCACATATGACCCATGGATACATGTCCTAAAGTATCAATAGTATCCAAATACCTTTGGTCCATTTTCTGTAAGCCAGTTGTTTTAACTTAAACCGTTGTCCATTTCAAAGAAAAGGGACAAACTTTGAGTGGTATCGACCACAACGGCCCTCGGATTGAGGAGGAGTTGACTCGTACACGTCACATATGACCCATGTATCGTTTTCCTAAAGTTTCAACAGAATCTGAATGCGTTTGGTCATTTTTCCGTATGCCAGTTGTTGTTTTCACTTAAAATCCTGTCCATTTCAAATAAAAGTTAGACACTTTGAGTGGTGTCAGCCACACTGCGCCTCGGATTGAGATGGGGTTGACTTGTACACATCACAAATGACCCAGAAATCATTTTCCTAAAGTTTCAATAGAATCCGAAAGTGTTTGGTCGATTTTCCGTATGTCGTTTTTTTTACTTAAAAGCGCATCCATTTTAAACAAAAGAAATACACTTTGAGTGGTACCGGCCACACCGGCCCTCAGATTGAGGCGGGGTTGACTTGTACACGTCACATATGACCCATGGATCGTTTTCCTACAGTTTCAATATAATCTGAATGCGTTTGTTTGGTTTTCCGTATGTCAGTTGTTGTTTTAACTTAAACTGTTGTCCATTTCAAAGAAAAGTTAGACACTTTGAGTGGTACCGGCCACACTGCACATCAGATTGAGGCGGGGTTGACTCGTACAAGTCACATATTACCCATGGATCATTTTAATACAGTTTCAACAGAATCCGAATGCATTTGGTTGGTCTTCCGTATGTCAGTTGTTCTTTTTAACTTAAATTGTTGTCCATTTAAAGAAAAGTTAGACACTTTGAGTGGTGCCGGCCACACCGCGCCTCGTATTGAGGCGGGGTTGACTTTTACACGTCACAAATGACCCACGGATACATTTCCTAAAGTATCAACAGTATCCAAGTGTGTTTGGTCAGTTTTCCATATGTGGTTTTTTTTACTTAAAAGTGCATCCATTTTAAACAAAAGAAAGACACTTTGAGTGGTACCAGCCACACCGGCCCTCGGATTGATGCATAGTTGACTCATACACGTCACATATGACCCATGGATCATTTTCCTACAGTTTCAATAGAATACGAATGCATTTGGTTGGTTTTCCGTATGTCATTTGTTGTTTTAACTTAAACTGGTGTCCATTTCAAAAAAAAAGATAGACACTTTGAGTGGTACCAGCCACACTGCGTCTTGGATTGAGGCAGGGTTGACTCGTACACGTCACATATGACCCATGGATAGTTTTCCTACAGTTTCAATAGAATCTGAATGCGTTTGGTCGGTTTTCCGTATGTCAGTTGTTATTTTAACTTAAATTGTTGTCCATTTCAAATAAAAGTTAGACACTTTGAGTGGTATCGGCCACACCGCACCTCGGATTGAGGCGGGGTTGACTCGTACACATCAAAAATGACCAATGGATACATGTCCTAAAGTATCAATAGTATCTGAGTGCGTTTGGTCAGTTTTCCATATGTGGGTTTTTTTACTTAAAAGCGCATCCATTTTAAACAAAAGAAAGACACTTTGAGTGGTACCGGCCACACCAGCCCTCGGATTGACACGGAGTTGACTCGTACATGTCACAAATGACCCATGGATCGTTTTCCTATAGTTTCAATAGAATACGAATGTGTTTGGTCGGTTTTCCGTATGCCAGTTGTTGTTTTCACTTAAAATCATGTCCATTTCAAATAAATGTTAGACACTTTGAGTGGTTTCGGCCACACCGTGCCTCATATTGAGGTGGGGTTGACTCGTACAAGTCACAAATGACCCATAAATCATTTTCCTAAAGTTTCAATAGAATCCAAAAGTGTTTGGTCGATTTTCCGTATGTCATTTTTTTACTTAAAAGCGCATCCATTTTAAACAAAAGAAAGACACTTTGAGTGGTACCAGCCACACCAGCCCTCGGATTGAGGCGGGGTTGACTCGTACACGTCACATATGACCCATGGATCATTTTCCTACAGTTTCAACAGAATCCGAATGCGTTTGGTTGGTTTTCCGTATGTCAGTTATTGTTTTAACTTAAACTGTTGTCCATTTCAAAGAAAAGTTAGACACTTTGAGTGGTACTGGCCACACTAAGCCTCGGATTGAGGCGGTGTTGACTCGTACACGTAACATATGACCCATGGATCGTTTTCATACAGTTTCAATAGAATCCGAATGCGTTTGGTTGGTTTTCCGTATGTCAGTTGTTCTTTTTAACTTAAATTGTTGTCCATTTAAAAGAAAAGTTAGACACTTTGAGTGGTGTCGACCACACCGCGCCTTGGATTGAGGCGGGGTTGACTCATACACGTCACAAATGACCCATGGATACATGTCCTAAAGTATCAATATTATCCGAGTGCGTTTGGTCAGTTTTCCGTATGTGGTTTTTTTTACTTAAAAGCGCATCAATTTTAAACAAAAGAAGGACAATTTGAGTGGTACCGGCCACACCGGCCCTCAGATTGAGGCGGGGTTGACTCTTACACGTCACATATGACCCATGGATCGTTGTACTATAGTTTCAATATAATAAGAATGCGTTTGGTTGGTTTTCCGTATGTCAGTTGTTGTTTTAACTTAAACTGTTGTCCATTTCAAAGAAAAGTTAGACACTTTGAGTGGTGTCGGCCACACCGCGCCTCAGATTGAGGCGGGGTTGACTCTTACATGTCAAAAATGACCCATTGATACATTTCCTAAAGTATCAATAGTATCTGAGTGCATTTGGTCAGATTTCCGTATGTGGTTTTGTTTACTTAAAAGCGCATCCATTTTAAACAAAAGAAAGACACTTTGAGTGGTCCCAGCCACATCGGCCCTCAGATTGAGGTGGGGTTGACTCATACACGTCACATATGACCCATGGATACATTTACTAAAGTATCAACAGTATACGAATGCCTTTGGTCGGTTTTCCGTATGCCAGTTGTTGTTTTCACTTAAAATCCTGTCCATTTCAAATAAACGTTAGACACTTTGAGTGGTGCCGGCCACACCGCGCCTCAGATTGATACGAGGTTGACTCCTACATTCCACAAATGACCCATGGATACATATCCTAAAGTATCAATAGTATCGGAATGCGTTTGGTCCATTTTCCGTATGTGGTTTTTTTACTTAAAAGCGCATCCATTTTAAACAAAAGAAAGACACTTTGAGTGGTACCGGCCACACCAACCCTCTGATTGAGGCGGAGTTGACTCGTACACATCACATATGACCCATGGATCGTTTTCCTATAGTTTAAACAGAATCCAAATGTGTTTGGTCTGTTTTTCGTATTCCAGTTGTTGTTTTCACTTAAAATCCTGTCCATTTCAAATAAAAGTTAGACACTTTGAGTGGTGATGGCCACACCGCGCCTCGGATTGAGGTGAGGTTGACTCGTACACATCACAAATGAACCATGGATACATGTCCTAAAGTATAAATAGTATCGTAATGCATTTGGTTCTTTTTCCGTATGTGGTTTTTTTACTTAAAAGTGCATCCATTTTAAACAAAAGAAAGACACTTTGAGTGGTACCGGCCACACCAGCCCTCGGATTGAGGCGGGGTTGACTCGTACACGTCACATATAACCCATGGATCGTTTTCCTATAGTTTAAACAGAATCCAAATGCATTTGGTCTGTTTTCCGTATGCCAGTTGTTGTTTTCACTTAAAATCATGTCCATTTCAAATAAAAGTTAGACACTTTGAGTGGTACTGGCCACACCGCTCCTCGGATTGGGGAGGGGTTGACTCTTACACGTCACATATGACCCATGGATACATTTCCTAAAGTATCAATAGTATCTGAATGCGTTTGGTCATTTTTCCATATGTGTTTTTTTTTACTTAAAAGCGCATCCATTTTAAACAAAAGAAAGACACTTTGAGTGGTACCTGCCACACCGGCCCTCGGATTGAGGCAGGGTTGACTCGTACACATCACATATGACCCATGGATCATTGTCCTATAGTTTAAACAGAATACGAATGTGTTTGGTCTATTTTTCGTATGCCAGTTGTTGTTTTCACTTAAAATCCTGTCCATTTAAAATAAAAGTTAGACACTTTGAGTGGTGTCGGTCACACCGCGCCTCGGATTGAGGCAGGGTTGACTCGTACATGTCACATATTACCCATGGATACATGTCCTAAAGTATCAATAGTATCCAAATGCTTTTGGTACATTTTCCGTATGTGGTTGTTTTTACTTAAAAGCGCATCCATTTTAAACAAAAGAAAGACACTTTGAGTGGTACCGGCCACACCGGCCCTCGGATTGAGGTGGGGTTGACTCGTACACGTCACATATGACCCATGGATCGTTGTCCTATAGTTTAAACAGAATCCGAATGCATTTGGTCTGTTTTTCATATGCCAGTTGTTGTTTTCACTTAAAATCCTGTCCATTTCAAATAAAAGTTAGACACTTTGAGTGGTGTCGGCCACTACTTCAAAGAAAATTTTCCATGTCATTTTCCACATGAATAAACATGAAATACATGGCTAACTAAGAAATCTAAGTAAAAAAAATAGAAAAATGAGTATCACAGTACCAAGGAATACTAAAGGTCTAGGTAGTAGACTAATCATACAATAAGAATCAAGTGCAAAAAACAGAATCCGAATGCAACGTCCTTATGAAGTAGAGGAAAACCCCAAAGTGGAAAACCATGTTAAAAAATAAAGAGTTATACAGAATTCAAAAATGTAATGGATCAATCTGCCTCTGATCACCATCACCATCACCACTATCATCATCAGCCTCATCCTCGCCGCCATCTTTGTCCTCATCGTCGTCCTCGTCATCGTCCCCATGCTCATCGTCGGCCTCATCCTCGTCCTCGACATCATCCTCGCCCTTGGCCCCATCCTCGCCCTCGGCCCCATCCTCGCCCTCGTCCATATCCTCATCCTCGCCCTCTTCCTCTTCAGCATCCTCGTCATCACCAGGAACGTCATCATCTCGATCGCCACTAGAGCTGCCACCTGGTGCATTGGATGATGCACCCATCGACGACATAAATGTCTGACAAGCCGCACTAGCCTTTGGTGGAAGTGATGAAGATAATGCTTTCATCAGTTTCATAAATTCTCTGTCTCTTGTTTGAACTTGTACTTCCAACTTTGTGACCCTTTTATCAGACTGCCTTGCATGCTCCTTGACCTGTTCCAACTCGGTGGTACTAGAATAGATACCTGGAGATGAACAATACCTTGTCGGGACTATATTCTTACCAGGTCGGCAGCGTACTCGACCAGAGTGCTCATCTCCCAAAACCTAATATAAATGATCATGTGGCTCAAAATTTTCAGGCTCCTGGGCATCAAGAGCCTCTAAAGAAGCCTGTAAAAAAATATTAATAGATTATTAAATTTCAAATTAGATATTAAACTTTTAAATAAACAAATTAAAACTTACAATCTTCTCTTGGGTCGGTTCATTTACCGCAATTCCATCTTTTTTTCTTCTACTCGAGCAAAACAATTTTGATCGAGGGATACATCCTTCAATATTCATTTTGTGCTTCTGTAATGACATTGAAACAATATAAAGTGAAATTATAATCATATATTCATTATTCAATAAATCACATAATTTAAGTAGGATCCACTAAAAAGGGAAAGTCCTAAAGAAAAATTATAAATAACTATATCGTACCTGTTTCCTCTCATGATCTGCCATAGTTGTGCGCCCCAAAGTGTGAAGGTATTTCTTTGAATCAATGTTTTTTTTTGTTTTTTTCAGAAGATTCCTAAATAATGATTAATAATTAATAAGATTATATTAATGCAAAATATGAAAACTCTCATTTAAATAACTCAAATGAGATTAATACCTTAAATTTGGTAGTCGCCCAATGGGTAATCATTTGGCGATATTGCTCTATCGGGCAGTCATCCATGATAGGTAATGTCTCTAACTCCGTGCCCACTCTATCACACCAGCCAACATACAGCTCATGCTTATAAGCTCTCCAAAGCTCTCCTAGCTCTTTTAAACGTGCTGGTCGTGCACCTTCACCATCAGGGAAGTTAAACCGAAGCTGAAACCAAATTCATTAGTTCATTTAAATACAAAAATATACTACATTAAATCCAATAGATTTTTTACCCATATTTGTGCCCACGCGTTATCCTTGACTTAGGGTGGCAGATGTCTCCAAGGGAGAGGGCTGACCGGAATGATATCTAAGTATTTGGCTAGCGTCGCCAAAAAACCCCAACATTGCTGCCTAGATTTCTCGATCATTTTTCCATCAACATTGTATTCAACCATCAACTATGTCTGGCGGTTCCATACCGCACGCAAGTGAGTACGCCCCCTCCCCCGCCTCCTATCTGTAGATGAATCTATTATTAAAGAAAAATAATATCAATACAAGTTATAATAAAAATAAATTTTATTATAAAAATTTGATAGAGTTATATAAATATACCTGTGGTAGTCGGATCAATGGGTGCAGAAGCTGAAGGAATATCCTGTACAGGTGGAGTGTCCCTCAGTGTATGCTCCTTAGCCACATACTGTGTCGCAGCAGTAGTCGAAGAAGGTGGAATATAATAGCCCGGAGATAATGAACCAGAAGCAAAATATGATGGCATAGACGTCTGGCCAACTGGTAGTGTAAACATCGGAGGTCTAAATATCTCATATGTCCCTGAAGACACGCCAGGATCAAAATAGGGTGTAGAAGATACGTCTGTGGTAGTGGGTCATCTAACTCTCGCCCCACGAGCCCTCGTACCACCGGCCTCAGTTCCGGGACCACTAGATGATCGTCCATCTCTAACACCACCCCTCTCCTACCACCAACCTCTCTACTGGGAGCAATATCAGGCTCCTCGTCAGATATCTGTCGTCTAGGGGGTGGATCCTAAAAAAAAAGTTTGACAGAAAAGTAAACACATGATATTATAAGTTATTGAAATATTTATATTTGAAATAAAATACTCACAATAGGGATGAGTGGAGGAACACCCATCTGTACCATGCGATGATTATTATCTGTCATCTTTTTCCACCGCCTCTCTTTAATGGGTGTCATTTCCTGCAATGAAAACAAATATGGAAGTAATTAGAAACAGATAACTAATGTGTAACCCAAAAAACAAAATGTAGGTGAAACATGTAGGTGAGAACACGATTGTATGATTCTATATATTTCCCACCACAACTTCGGGTTCACAATCAACTCTGACAATTGAGCTGTTGGGGTCATCATAAGTAATAAACAGATTGCTTCCAATTGCAGTAGGGATAGTGTCAACTTCATCATCACCATCATCAAAAACATGTCTGGGATTTACTTTAATAATTACACCGAATTTAGGATGACGATGATCTTTGACATAAAAAACTTGTTTCACCATTGATGCCAATACATATGGTTCATCGGTGGCAAGAGTGCGAGTCATGTCAATAACTTGAAATCCACAATCATCAATAAAGGTGCCTTGCCTCGTCATTGAATCAAACCATTGACATTTCATCATCGTGACTCGACCATGCGAGTAATAATCCAAAATTATTATTTTCTCCATGACACCATAATAAGCAACATTTTCAGAACGAGGTCTAGTGTCCGATGAACTGGCATAACAGTCTGTTATGGCAGTTAGCATAACACCATTATGTTGTGTTCTCATGTTTCTTGCTCGTTCAGTGATAATAAATTTGTATCCATTGATCACAAGTGATTTACAAGCACGAACCATGGTATTAGGACCAAAAGACAAAGCTCTTATTTCCTCAGAAACAGAGTCTGTAGGCAAACTCGATACCTGAAATATAAACAAATAGTAAACTTAATTAAATATTATTTTTATTTAGTTATTACAGAAATATTTTTACCTTCAATTTCAACCAAGCAGAAAACCCTTTGCTATGCAAAGTCTCCTTCTTTCTCAAAGATAAAGAACGATGCTTTCTATATATCAATTCTTTATTTTCCCTGTAGATAAAAATAATAATAGTTTAACAAATATTTAAAATTGAAAGAGATAAGATAAGAGATACATGTATAATTAACTTACTTGATATACTCATCGAACAAATCACAATTGAACAACACTGTGCGATGTGCCATCTCTCGCTCTTCAAGGCTTAATGTTGTCAATGTATATGATCCCGGAATTACTCCTGTCTGAGGAAGTGATGGAAAACTGGGTTCAATTTTCCCATACTGTTCTTCTTCATATCTCATTGGTCTGTTTATTCTTGTAGTATGATCAGACAAATACATTGAGCAGAAATCCATACATTCTTGAGCCAAGTAACCGTTCACAATAGAACCTTCGGGATAATTCCTGTTCCAAACATATGATTTCAATGTGCACATGTTTCTTTCATTTGGATACATCCAACGGAAAGCAACGGGTCCTCCAAGAAGTATTTCAGTCGGAAGATGTACAGTCAGATGCAACATGCATGTAAAAAATAATGGAGGGAATATTTTCTCCAACTCACACAAAATTAATGGTGTCTCTGCCAACAGTTTTTGCACGAGGGATTTGGATAACCTCTTAGCACAAAGATCTCTAAACAAATAGCACAACCAAATAACTGAGACTCTAACATTATTGTACAAGAGATGACAGATTGCTATTGGAATCAACTCATACAAAAGGACGTGATAATCATGAGTCTTCAAAGATTTCAACTTCAACTCTTTTCTGTTGACCCGTTTTGATATATTGCTTGAATATCCATCAGGAACTTTAATAGTCTCTAGCACTTCCAGAAATTGATTTTTTTCAGCAGGAGTCACCACATAAGAAGCACATGGAAGTTGCCATTTATTTTCACTGATACAGACAGGATGCAATTCTGGTCTGATCCACCAATCTACCAAGTCGCACAGAGATCGTAAATCATCTTTTGTCTTCCCCTTGACATTTAGAAGAATCGAAAGCAACATTTCACATATATTCTTTTCAATGTGCATTACGTCTAAGCAATGACGTAACAAGTTGGTTGACCAATATGAAAACTCAAAGAATATACTCTTCTTATTCCAATTGTAACAGGTATCATTGGAAACATTTTCCCTCTTTCTAGATTTCATTACACTCTTCCCAAATGAATAACTGAAATCTTTAAATTCATTAAGCACATCAGTTCCAGACATACGCTGAGGTGGATCGTCATTCTCCATGGTATTGTCAAATCTTCGACGATTATTTCTATATGAATGGTTCATTGGAAAGAATCGTCGATGTCCCATAAAACTAAAACTACAACGATATTTCAGTCTTCTCGATCGAGTATTATTCATACAAACAGGACATGAAAATTTTCCTTTTGTGCTCCATCCAGACATCATTGCATAAGCAGGAAAATCATTGATAGTCTACATAAGTGCAGCACGCATCTGAAATATGTCTTTCGAACATGCATCGTATGTGAGCACACGCACATCCCAAAGAAGTTTCAACTCTTTTATTAAAGGTTGCATGTATACATCTATATCATTTCCGGGATCAGAAGGGCTAGATATCAGTATACTCAAGAAAGTGTAAGGCTTTTTTCATACATAACCAAGGGGGAAGGTTATAAATGTGTATAAAAACCATCCATGTGTTGTACGAAGTAAGCATCTACCCAAATGGATTAAAACCGTCACAGGAAAGACCTAGTCTCACATTACACATGTCGGCTGCAAATTCAGGATATCGAGCATCAAATATCTGCCATGAAAATCCATCTGCAGGGTGAACCAACTCTTCATTATTCTTTTTTCTCTCAGTGTCATGCCATCGCATTTTTACGGATATTTCATCAGACATGAAAAGGTTCTGTAATCTGGGGATCAATGGAAAGTGCCACATTACTTTTTGTGGCACACGAGATGGTGTTCCATCATCTTTTGTCTTCCATCGGGAGGTTCCGCATTTTATACAATCATTTTTTTCAGCAGTTTCCTCCCAAAATAAGCTGAAATCATTCGGGAAAGCATGAATTTTTTTTTAGAATCCAAGTTCATCAACTAACTTCCATGCCATATAGTGGTTTGAGGTAATATCTACATCATCTGGAAGTAATTCCTTCAATAAGGTAAGAATGTAATCAATTGCAGTATTTGAAATCTCATACATAGTTTTCCCATGAAACAATCAGATTAAAAATTCCAACTTTTTCATTTTATCACATTGCCGATATACTGGAGTCGTCGCAACATCATTCAATTTTTTCACCCTATCAACATCATCATTTTCATTGGACGCATCATGTGTGCTTGTATCGAAATCTTGTTGGCTGGAAATCCTTTCCTTCTCATGATGTCGAATAAATGGAAACCGATCATATATCAAACTCTCCAATTCAGTCCTATCATTTGGATCATCAACATTTTGAGATTCCATTTTCTATCAATTGTGATACCACACATAATAGTTTGTTTGGAAACCATATTTGGTTATATGATAGCTAACTGCTTCACGGCCCAACCAAGGTCTTCCAACACAATTAAAACATGGGAAGTGTATGCGAACACTATCTGAAGCCTTGTCAAATGAAAAATCTAGAAAGCTTTTCAAATTATTTTGAAAATCGGTTGAAATCCGATCAGTTTCGTACATCCAACTTCTATCCATTCTGTAAAAAAATCGCAATAAGTCATTTCAAAGAAATTCAATAATATTAAAGTTTAATCAAAAAAATATTTACGTAAATGAAGATTGTTTACTCTATATAAAAGCATAACTAACACATTACTCTATATGAGAATCATATTAAGAAATACAACAAAATACAGTGTATATAAGAAAATAAGATACAAAATTTCTAATGCCTATATTCAAGGATTGACCAGTAAGATATTGGAAGTGGATCAAGGAATACATAATCCTTAAGGGTCTTGTTGGGAGTAGATGAGTTTTATACTTTAACTTCTTCAAGTAGACCAGGATGAGGAGTATGATGAGGATCATGGGAGTGGCGGGACTGTCCAAGGGGGGTGTGGCGTGTCCAGGGGGTGCGGGGTGTCTAAAGGGTGGTGGGTCCGTCCGGGGGGTCGGAGGTGTCCAGGGGGTGGGGGGCTGTCTAGGGGGGACAGGGTGTCCAGGTGGGCGGGCTGTCTGTGGGGGTGGTCAGGTTGTCTAAGGGGGTCGGGGTGTATAGGTATATTTATATGAAAAGAATACCCCCACAATAATCATGCATCCCTATCATTAGTTTAAACCCCTAGAACACATAAAAGAAGCTAGTATGGACATTTACTAAAATATTTAACACCATACGAATGAAAATACACTCTAAATATAGTTTGAGAGGATATAATGGTGTGTGTGAAAAAAATGATATTAAATCAATTTAAATGAATATGGAACAAATGAGGGTTTATAATACACTAAGAGTACCTCAAACAATCCAAAACCACTATAGCACCACATATTCAACTTCATGAAACAGGACTTGGAAATCTTACCTACGTCTTTACTGATGACCACCTAATTGGAACACTCTATTTATGGTTCTTGAACACAAGGAACAAACAATGTTTGGTCTCTACCAACTCAATCACCCCCTTGTAGATCATAATCTCATTTCCCCTTATACTAAAATGGTCTCACTGGAAGCTACTATTAATACCGGACCTAAACCATTCATTCTCCATAAAACAATGATCAAAGAACCATCGGAGGTATCCCTCATATAACCACAACCATTTTTATCTATGATGTAACGAAATTCACAAGAATAACTTTTATTCAATAACCTTTGGGTATATAATGTGAATCAACAATGGTTCAATTATATGGTTCATCACATTCCAATTTATTAATCACCCATACATGATAAAAATTGAACATTGACTTTCATTTAATTACAACCACCATATTTCATTTAATTCTTAACAAGCATAGAAGCATGGAAATTGGAATCTAATAACTTTAATTAGTCCCCAAAACTTTTTAATAAATTTAACATGAAAAATAAAACACTTTGAAATCTAAATAATCACTATGAAGTAAAATGAGCTTGGAATTCTATTGAACAAGTAAAAACACTCAACGATGGAATATATGAAAATAATATTAATATAAATTATTAAAACAAGATAATAAAGTAACAATGAATGTTAAAACTAAACATGTGATTGAATTTTATAACATATAATAAAAATTTCTTGGTAATGAAACATGAAAGGAACATCAAAAAATTAGACAACTGTCTAATGCAATCTATATGGGCTGGAATATGCATGGAATGTAAATAAAGAACGAAAACCTAAATTGGGCTGGAACAGAAATTCGGCTGGAATATGAGAATAGAAATTGGTCTCATCCCACATCAAAATCGAAACTAAAAACTAAGAAAATACCTCAGCCTTGGATGGGATGGAGAAAGAGAACCCAAAGCACCTCCAAAATCGCCTCCAAAATCACCCAAGCGCTCCCGTTTAGGGCTCTGGATCGCGAATGGGGGAGAGGATCGACTACTACCAATTTGGGGGAAAGTTTTCCCAATGGATTTCAAAAACCGTTGGTATATAACTCCATCCCAAACCTATACCAACGGTTCAATGAGAACCGTTGGTAAAAGGTCAACGAAATCCCACTTTTCCCAACGGTTCTCATCGAACCGTTGGTAAAAACACCCCTATACCAACGGTTGTGATGAACCGTTGGTAAAATCTTCCAAAAAACCATCTATACCAATGGTTATCAGAAACTGTTGGTATAGATGGATATTCCCAACGGTTTAGTAAACCGTTGGGATATAAGTGTTGGGAAAACTCTGTTTTCCAGTAGTGAAAGGAAATATTTCCCAACAAGCAGAAATCAAAACGCATGCCTTGAGAAGATGAACTTTTCTGAATGCTCAAGAATATTAACAACAATTCTTACAAGATAGCTCTTCTAGGTGAGTATGGTGTAAGTTCCACTTTCAATGTTTTTGATCTTTCTCCTTTATTGGGTGTAGAGGATGAAGAGTTGTGGATAACTCTTTTTCAATAGGGGAGGATGATGAGAACCATGTTGAAGGCACTGAGTTGATTGCCCAGGTGGAGGAGTTAGATTTGTAAGGATCGATGATGTGAGGGGTATTTAAGAAGTTGAATGCAACAATGGGTGCCCATCTAATTTCATTAATGGTCTTATGGATCTCTCCTTGATTAGATGGAGAAAATGGTCCTAGTATATCAATTATTCAATCCCAAACACAATGTTTAAAGCTTGTCCCACATAATTGCATGAATTTTGGAAGCCTTTCCTAGGATTATAGAATGAAATATATTGAAACCAAAGTCAAATTTGGTGGGCTAGGCACTCAAAATCAAATCCTGTAGGCTATGGTTGGAAATTCGTGTGCTTATTTTCCAAAAATAATTTGGTAGACTTTATCTTTTTGAATTTAAGGGAACAAATTAGGTTTATCCTTTATGACTTGAGGGTATTAGACCCTTGACTATTGTATCACCACTTTGCTATAAATATCCACCCCCATGGAACTTGTATGGCATTCAAGATTGATATAGAGAGATTATTCTTTGTTTCTCTCTATTGTATGAGGATTGTTTCAGTCCCCCCCCCCCTCATGCTGCGAAGATCAAGCCACCCCCTACAACTCGCAGCAAAACCCAAAAAACCCCTAAAAATCCCTAAACCCCTCAAAATCCAAAAACAACCCCTAAAAACAATAAAAAATCCTAAAAACCCTTAAAATCCATGAAAATGAAAAAAAACAAAAAAATACTGAAAACCCCAGAAAACCATAAAACTACTAAAAAACCCTAAAAACCCTAAAAACCAAAAAAATCATATAACCCCCTAAAAATGCATGAAAATGTAAAAAATCCTAAAAACCCTAAAAACCCCCTGAAAACCATAATATCCCCTAAAACCATAAAATCCAATAACAACCCTAAAAACCCACTAAAAACTCTAAGAAAACCTTAAAACGTCCAAAAACGTTAAAAAAATAAAAAACCCTTAAAGACCATCAAAACTCAAGAAACCCTAAAAACCCAAAAATACCCTAAAAACATAAAAACACCCTAAAACCCACTAAAAACCCTAAAACCCATTAAAATCCCTAAAAACCCTAAATACCATAAAAACATAAAAATCCTAAAACCACTTAAAATCCATGAAAATTTTAAAATCTCTAAAAACCTGAAAAACTATGAAAAACCATAAAACCCCTAAAAACCTGATGAGGATCATGACACACATGGGCATCGTGGGGTTGGAGGTAGAATTGATGAGGAAGGCATAATGCACACAAGTGGACAAGACCAATTGCGTGGAATTGGAGGCCCAATCACAAGGGAGCGGACCAAGAGAATGAAATAGGACTTAAATGGATTAATCATGGAATTCCAAGAGGAGGCCCAACACCATTTCTTGGAGGAAGCATTAGGGCCTATAATTACATTAATTAAGGCCCAAACATGGTTTTAAAAATCCAACCCAAGTGGTGCTAAGAATTTTCAAGCCCACCCCACCATGGAATCTTCAAAGTCAAAAGGTGGTGCGCTACTTGTCTTTACTTTTCCAAAAGGGTGTTCTACTTGTCTCCTAAAGTCATGGGCAAGTTCCAAAGTTGTCAAAGTCATAATTTAGGCTTTTTGAATTGTGGAAACTAGGTGTTAAACTAATATAAAATCCATCCCATGGTGTGATTCTAATTTCTTTCTCTCTTTGTCTATGAATAGCCACCCCCTTGTACTCTTTAGAGATCAAGAATGAAGGTATTGTTATTATGGTGAGTTTTTCTTGAAACCTTTGTGTTCTTTCTTAATACTTTACTTATCAAAGGATTGTTCATCCTTTTTGGCATCTTGTGGCTAGAGTTCTTAGAGACAAGTTCTCTTTGGGTTCTACCTTGACCATCCCTTGCTTCTCATTTTCACTATCTGCACACCACATTCACTTGTTTTATTGTGGCGATATGGGTGCTCAATGCGTGAACATTATACAAGGTTCATAGGACACATCCTAGCAGGTCTTTCATCACGTATCATTTGGTATTAGATTCATTTTCAAGAAATCAGTTTCCTTCTTTCTTATCCTTTCTTCCATTTTTATTTCTCTTCGAATCAGACCAACATTAATTTTGGTCCATTTTCCTCTCCACCTACAGACATTATTACTTCATATTTTCAGACATAAATTATATCATTTTTGAATTTGAGAATCTCATCTTTCCTTTACATATGGAATCATCAAAATCCAAGCTATAAATGTGAAAAATAGTGAGTTAATTTTTTTTGACAAATTCTGAAAATTTTAAAACCACGCAAATCTCACGTTGATTTCATTTGATGTTACAAATTATTGCTTCTCCTTTATTTAAATATTGAAAAATTCATCTTGTTCCTGCTGTATTTATTCAAAAAAAAAGATCCCAAATATCAAAAAAAATCAAAAAAAAGTAAAGGCTCAAAAAAAATTGCAACATTTTGAATCCTATGTCCCATTTCTATTCTTCTTCATCCATTTTATTCCCTTCCCACATTATTTCATCTTGAGTCCATTTTGAATTTTATCTTTGAATTCTAGTTCGGGATTGTTTAAATTCAGTAAGAACTCTATATGAAGCAAGTTGAGTGGTAAAAGGCAAGAGTGTTACATTTTGATAAAATCCAAAAATTGAGTGTAAACACGTGAGAGAGTGTGTGGGGTCCATTTTCCTTTCTTTTCAATTTTTCTCATAGGATTCCTAAATAGCAGAGTCGAGTAACACCAATGAAGTAGAAATTAAGTTGTTCATGAGGGATGTACAAGAACAATTACAAAGGTTGAATGAAAGGATGGATGAACTTCAATCCCCTTCCAATTCTAGAGCACCACCAAGGAGGCAGGTTGTTGAAGAAGAGGAGGAGTTGTTCGATTTTCACGAGTCACCAATTCGAAGAAATCAACCACCATGGAGGAAAGAAAATGATCTTAAAAGAGTATAGTTGAGGATCCCTTCATTCCAAGGTAAGAATGATCCTGAAACTTACTTGGAATGGGAAAGAAAGGTCGAACATGTTTTTGGTTGTCACACTTATTCAGAGGAAAACAAAGTGAAGTTGGCGGCTGTGGAATTCACCGACTATGCTAGTATTTGTTGGGACCAACTACAAGTGATTTGATGGAGAAGTGGAGAAAGACCCATCCGCACTTGGGAGGAGATGAAAGTTGTAATGCGTAAGAGGTTCATTTCTAGCCACTATTATTGTGATCTGTTCCTCAAGTTGCAAGGTTTGAAACAAGGGGCCATGAGTGTTGAGGAGTATCACAAAGAGATGGAGATCATCATGATTCAGGTTAATATTGATGAGGAGAGAAAGGCCACCATGTCAAGGTTTGTGAACGGCCTCAACCATGACATTCGGGACATAGTGGACATGCACCACTACTTGGTCATGGAGGATCTACTTCACATGGCTACCAAAGCGGAGAGGAAAGTAAAGGCAAGAAGGATGCACCCTACATCTTATAGTAAGGATTATAGACCTTCTTTCAAGTTTAAAGATTCCAAACCACAAGAGCATGTAAGGGGACACAAAACTGATTCAAAGGAGTTTCCCAAACCAAAACCATTCTTCCCGAAATCCAAAGGTAAAATGGAGGGTAAGGTTTTTTCCAAATCATGAGATATCAAATGTTTTAAATGTCAAGGATTTGGACATATTGTCTCACAATGCCCAAACAAGAGGACCATGATTATTTTGGATGATGGATATGTTATTAGTTCTATCTCAAGCGAAGATGAAATGTCATCACTTGAGGATGATTCAGAGGTGGAAGTAGACATCCCCATACATGGATAAATGCTTATTGTAAGGCTTGCTTTGAGTGCTCAACCCGAAGGAGAACGTGATCAAGAGAAAAGGGAGAAAATTTTTCATACTAGATGCCTCATCAAAGATAAGGTATGTAGTATGATTATTGATGGGGGTAGTTGTACAAATGTAGCAAGTGGTTTGATGGTTGATAAATTGGGATTGGCTACGACTAGACATCATAGGCATTATAGTTTGCAATGGTTAAATAATAGTGGGGATGTCAAAGTGACTAAGCAAGCACAATTTCCATTTTATATTGTGAATTATGAAGACAAAGTGATGGGTGATGTTTTTCCAATGCATGCTAGTCATATATTGTTGGGAAGACCTTGGAAATTTGATAGGAGGGTCACACATGATGGATACACCAATCGATATTCTTTTGAGTATAATGGGAGGATGGTTATTCTTACACCATTGAGGCCTATGCAGGCTAATGAAGACCAAGTGAGGATTGAGAGAGATTATGAGAAGAGAGAAAAAGAAAAGAGAGAAAAAATAGAGAGAATGAGAAGAGTGGAAAAATCAAGAGTGAAAAAGGAGTGTTGAGTGAAAGAAAAAAAATGAGGGAAATAAAAGAGTTGAAAACAAGAGTGAAAACAAGAGTGTTGAGGGAAAAGTGATCTTATTTTCAGGCAAAAGAGAGATAGAGAGAGCTTTAGAGGGGGAGGAAAATCTCATGCTTCTATGCAAGGGAGAATGTTTTACCACTAACTCTCCTAACCTTTCAATGCATTCTAGTGTTATGTCCATTTTGCAGAAATTTGGTGATGTGTTTCCGAAAGAAATTCTTGATGGCTTACCTCCCTTACGGGGTATCGAGCACCACATAAACTTCCTCCGCAGAGCAGCGCTTCCCAATCGACCAGCTTATCGGGCTAACCTAGAGAAGACTCGATAAATCCAACGACAAGTGGAAGAATTGCTAAGGAAGGGATTTGTTCGGGAGAGCTTGAGTCCATGTGCAGAACCAGTAATTCTTGTCCTAAAAAAAGATGGTAAGTAGAGAATGTGTGTTGATTGTTGAGCTATCAAAAAAATCATGGTAAAGTATTGTTATCCCATACCTCGTTTGGATGATATGATTGATGAACTCCATGGTGCGTGTTTGTTTACAAAAATTGACCTAAGGAGTGGATACCATCAAATTAGAATGAAAGAGGGAGATGAATGGAAAACTGCATTTAAAACTAAGTTTGGATTGTATAAATGGATAGTTATTCCTTTTAGACTAACTAACACCCCTAGTACATTCATGAACTTAATGAATCATGTTTTCTGTCCATTCATTGGGAAATTTTTGGTTGTGTATTTTGATGACATTCTTATTTATTATAAGATCCTTGATGAACATCATGAACATTTGAAATATGTTTTCGAGACTCTTAGGAAAAATAGGTTGTTTGCAAACTTGAAAAAATGTATATTTTGTTTAAATTTGGTTGTTTTCCTCGGTTTTGTGGTTGGAGATGTTGGCATGAGGGTTGATGAAGAGAAGGTGAAGGCGTTTCGGGACTGGCCAGCCCCAAAGAATGTCAACGAGGTGAGTAGCTTCCATGTGCTTCTGAGTTTTTACCAAAGGTTCGTGAGATACTTTTCAACCATTGGGGCACCATTGAATTATTTGGTCAAGAAATGGGTGAGATTCAAGTGGGGAAAAGCTCAATAATATGCCTTCTCCACACTCAAAGGTAAGTTTACCAATTCACCTCTCTTAATTATACCAGACTTTTATAAAGTTTTTGAGGTTGAGTGTGATGCCTCTAGAATAGGAATTGGGGCTGTTTTAATGCAAGACTCTAAGCCCATTGCAGACTTTATTGAGAAGCTTAATGGGGCAGCATTGAACTACTCTACCTATGAAAAGGAATTGTACACTCTCAAAATAACTTTAGATAATTGGAAACATTACTTGTGGCCAAGGGAATTTGTGATTCATTCGGATCATGAAAGCCTAAAATTTCTTAAGTCACAAGGAATTTTGAATAGGCGGCTTGCAAGATGACTTGAATTCATCGAAACATTTCTTTACATCATTAAGCATAAATAAGGAAAAGAGAATGTTGTCGCTGATTCTTTGTCTAGGAGATACTCTCTTATCACTTCTATGCATGCTAAAATACATGGTTTTGAAATGTTGAAAAGCATGTATGAGAATGATGTGGATTTTTCTGAAATTTGGAAGTTGCGTGAAAAACATGGAAAAAGTGATTTTTACAAACATGATGGATTTCTTTTTCGGAAAAATAAATTGTGTGTTCCATCTTGTTCCATGCGTGAATTGCTTGTTAGAGAAACTCATGGTGGTGGATTAATGGGGCATTTTGGGGTTGAGAAAACTTTTTCCTTATTGAGTGAACATTTTTATTGGCCTCACATGCATAGGGATGTGGTTAGTGTTTGTAGAAATTGTAATTTGTGTAAACATGAAAAGTCAAAAGTTCTTCCACATGGCTTATACACCCCTTTTCCCATTGCTTCTCATCCTTGGGTTGACATTTCAATGGATTTTGTGCTCGGCTTGCCAAGATCACAATCAGGTAAGGATAACATATTTGTGGGGGTGGACAGGTTTAGTAAAATGGATCATTTTATTGCTTATTCTAAAAGAAATGATGCAACTCATATCGCTGATTTGTTTTTCAGGAAAATGTTAGGTTGCATGGCTTACCCAAGATCATTGTGAGTGATAGGGATGTCAAATTCCTTAGTCACTTCTGGAGGACATTGTGGAACAAACTTAGAACCAAACTTCTGTTCTCCACCACTGCACGCCCACAAACAGATGGTCAAACTGAGGTGGTCAATATAACACTTTCCACATTGTTGCATGCCATCATTAGAAAAAATCTGAAACATTGGGAAAGATGTCTGCCTCACATTGAGTTTTCTTATAATGAAGTGGTTCACTCCACTACTAATGCTTCACTGTTTGAAGTTGTGTATGGTTTTAACCCATTAAATCCACTTGATATTTTACCTTTTCCTACTAATCAATTATCTAATCTTGAAGGTGAAAAGAAGGAAAAGTTTGTGTAGGAGTTCCATGAAAAGGTAAAGGCCAACATTGAGCAGAAGAATGAACAAGTAGCCAAGCACGCCAACAAAGGTCGGCGAAAAATGGTGCTTCAACTAGGAGATTGGGTGTGGGTACACTTGAGGAAGGAGAGGTTCCTGGAGCAATGAAAATCAAAACTTCATCCATAAAACCCCAAAAAACCTTAAGACCCTAAAACCCTATAAAAACCCCCAAAACCATTAAAAACTCTAAAAACCCTTCAACACCTAAAAATGTTAAAAAACTCTAAAAAAATAAAAACCCTAAAAAAATAAAAAAGACCCTAAAAACACAAAACTCCCTAAAACACTAAAAAACACTAAATACCCTAAAAACCCCTGAAAACCCTGAAACCCATAAAAATCCCTAAAAATCCTAAAAACCCAAAAAATCCTAAAACCCCCCTAAAAATCCATGAAATCATAAAAAAACCTAAAAACTTGAAAAACCCATGAAAACAATAAAAACCCCTAAAAACCTTAAAAAAACCTAAAAACCATAACACCCTAAAAACCCACTAAAAATTCTAAAAACCCTTTAAACCCATAATAATGTTATAAAACTCTAAAAAATCTTTCAAATCCTAAAAACCCCAAAAGACACTAAAAACCCTTAAAACCCCTAAAATCCCTAAAAACCTCTGAAACCCCTAAAAACCCTAAAAATCCCTAAAACGTTAAAAAAATCTAAAAGCCATAAAAATCCTAAAAAACACAAAAAACCCCAAAAAACAAAAAGACCCTAAAAACTCTTAAAACCCATAAAAACCCTAAAAACCCTAAAAAACCATAAAAAGCCTAATAAACCCCAAAAATCAATGAAAATGTAAAAAATCCTTAAAACCTTGAAAACTAGAAAAACCCATAAAAACAATTAAAAACCCTAAAAACCCTAAAAACCCCCAAAACCAATAAAAATTTTAAAAACAATTTAAACCCCTAAAATGTTAAAGAACTCTAAAAACCCTTAAAAACCTAAAAAACTGAAAAAAAAACATAAAACCCCAAAAAATCCTAAAAACCCTGAAAACACCTAAAATCCCTAAAACCCTTGAAGAACCCTAAAAACCCTAAAACACATAAAAACCCTAAAAACCATAAAAACCATAAAAACCATAAATATCCTAAACCCCCCCTAAAATCCATGAAAATGTAAAAAACCATAAAAATAATAAAGAAACCCTAAAATATATAAAACCCCCTAAAAACCTTAACTCAAGAACATAAGAAGAATGTCGCCGCTCTCTCCTGGGATCTCCCTCCCGATGCGGCGATCTCTAGGGTTCCCTCTTGGAATCCCCTTCAGCAGCTTCATCGATCTCTTCTAGCTCAGGATTTGTGATACAGATGATTTTATGTTCGAGTGGCTTCCTCCCCTGGCATGATAGTGGAAATCGAGGTGGATGGTTGATGGCGCTGGTATTTGGTGGGTTGTTTCAGGAAATGGTGGCAATGGCTTGGTCTGGATTTTGCTTCGTTTTGGATCAGTTTTGTTAGATCTGGTTCCTGCTTCTCCTTGGGTGTCGACGTTGTTGCTCCTTGGCGATGGCTGTTATGGATCTACAATGATCTGGGTGAAGTCTAAGAGTTTGAGGGTGAAGTCAATGCAGGCATGATGGATATCTCGATGACTGGACAGAGGGGTGCCTAGCCCAATTTTCAGACGCTCCGGTGGCTTCGTCTGGGAGATATTTGGATTCTTTTTGGTGATAAGTGGGTTTTCCAAGCTTTGCAACTTCTTGGAGATGGCGTTTTCGGTTCTGTTCTTAGATCTGCACTTCTTGTTTGGAACCGAGGAGGGTCTTTCTGGCCATTCTGGCATCTCGATGGGTCATGGTGGACAAAAATGGAAAAAATTCATGTTTTCTTTCCTATTTCTGCTTTTTTGTTCTTGGATCTTGCTGCTGATGAAGGTATGGTCATACTGTGCTATGTTCGTTCTGATATGCTGGCCTGCGTGTTCTTGTGTTGTGGCTGGTTTGGTTTTGAGCTGCTGTTACTGTTGAATGATGGTCGCTGGATTCTGAGTTTTTATATGTCGTTTGCTGCTGGTTGTTGGTTCCTTCATACGTTACTACTGAATTTTGGTTGGATATTGAGTTGCTGAATGATGATCTACTGGTCTTTGGCTACCGCTTCCCTTGAGTGGAGGTGGTGGGTGCTGGAAATCTGGTATGGTGGTGTTTCTTGGTGTTGGTGCTGCTGGTTGTTGAGGTGGAAGTGGGATGTTGGTTGTCGGAATCGGATGGGCTGGACGTTGGATGCTGCGTGGCAAAGATGTGATGTTGTTGATGCTTTGGAGGTGATAAAGTTTCTGAGTATGGTGATGGTGCTACTGCTGCTGGATGTTGGTTGCTACTTGGTTGGGACTACTGCTGGGCCTTTCTTGCTTGGCTTTGTGTGTTTTTTCTTTTTTTGATCTTTTTTTGGGGTCTTTTGTGTTTTGGGTCTGTAAAGGGTTTTTGGGTGTGGGTCATTTGACCCCTCCCCTCCCTTGTCTACTGCGTCTTTTTTTTTCTTAATAAAATTGGGGGGGGGGGGGGGGGTCGGGAATAGCCCGATCCTCGCATCTTCCTTGCCCTAAAAACCTTAACTCCCACAAACCCATAAAAACCACTAAAACTCTAAAAACTGTTAAAACCAAAAAATTGTTAAATAACTCTAAAAAACCTTAAAACCCCTAAAAACTAAAAAAACCTAAAAACCTAAAAAGACCCTAAAAACCTTGAAACACCATAAAAATCCTAAAACCCTCTGAAAATCCCTAAAACATTGGAAAAATCCTAAAAACCCTAAAACACCCTATAAACCATAAAAATCCTAAAAAAAATCCTTAAATTCCTAGAAAATGTAAAAAATCCTTTAAACCCTGAAAAACCCTAAAACCTCTAAAAACCCTAAAAACCCTAAAAATCCTTAAAAACCCTAAAAATCATAAAAATACAAATCCTTAAATACCCATAAAAATCCATGGAAATGTCAAAATCCCTAAAAACCTGGAAAAACCTCTAAAAACAATAAAAACCCTAAAAACATAAAAAACCTAAAAACCACTAAAAACCCTTTAAACCCCTAAGAATGTTAAAAAATTTATAAAACCTTAAAAACCCTAAAAAATAAAATAAACCCAAAAATCCCAAAAGGACACTAAAAACACCTAAAAACCCCTGAAAACCCCCCAAAACTCTCAAAACCCCCAATAAACCTAAATACTCCTAAAAACCATAAAAATCCTACAAAACCATTAAAATCCATGAAAACTTAAAAAAATATAAAAACCCTAAAATACCCCTGAAAGCCATAAAACCTCATAAAAAACAAAAAAAAATACCAAAAAGCCCCATAAGAACCACTGAAAAAATTAAAGACCCTTTAAACCCCTAAAACGTTAAAAAGTTATAAAAACCATTAAACCCCTAAAAACTAAAAGAACCTAAAAACCAAAAAAGAAACTAAAAATCCTTGAAAACCCGTAAAAACCCTCATAATCACTAAATCCCTAAAAACAATAAAAACCATAAAAATCCTCAAATACCCCTTAAAAATCCATGAAAACATAAGAAACCCTAAAATTCATAAAAACCCTTGAAAACAATAAAAACCCCTAAAACTTTATAAAACACAAAAAACCTATAAAAACTTCAAAAAACAACTAAAAAAATCAAAAAAACCCTTCAACCCCTAAAAATGTGTAAAAACTCTAAAAACCATTTAAACCCTAAAAAACAAAACCCCTAAAACCCCAAAGACCCTAAAACCCTAAAAACCCCTAAAAACCCCCAAAACACCCTAAAAACCCTCAAAATCTCTAAAAAACCTAAAAAACCTAAAAAAGCAATGCATATTCAGGAAAAAGTAAAATACCTTAAAAACCATGAAAAAACCCTAAAAACCTTAAAAACGCAAAAAACCCATAATAACCCTAAAAACCACCAATAAGTCTAAAATCCCTAAAAATGTTAAAAAATCTAAAAACCTTAAAAACCATAAAAAACTCTAAAAAACCCTCAAAACCCAAAAAGACCATATAAACCCGAAAAAACCCTAAAAACCCTAAAACATCGGGAAAACCCTGAAAACCCTCAAAAACCCTAAAAACCCCTAAACCCATAAAAAGATTAAAAAATTCTTAAAAATATGTGACAATGTAAAAAACCCTAAAACCCCCGTAAAACCACAAACCCCCTTAAAACCATAAACCCCCTAAAAACCATAAAATTCCATAAAAACCCTAAAAACCACAAAAACTCAAAAAAATAAAGAAAACCCAAAATGTCTATAAAAACCCTAAAAACCATAAAAACCATAAAAACCCACTAAAAATCCATGACAATGTAAAAAACAAAAAAAACTATGAAGAACCCCTCAAACCAATAAAAATACATAAAAACCTTAACAAACCCTAAAACCCTAAAAACTACTAAATAACTCTAGAACCCTGAAAATCCCTAAAACGTTAAAAAACTCTAAAAACCCATAAAAAACTTAAAAAACTCAAAAAAACCTAAAAACCAAGAAGGCACTAAAAACCTTAAAAACCCCTAAAACCTAAAAAAATCCCTAAAACCCCTAAAAACCAATAATATCCATGAAAAGTATAAAACCCTTATAACCCCCTGAAAACCATAAAACCCCTAAAAACTTTAAAAACCCTAAAAAACCATAAAAACACCAAAAATACATAAAAACCCTAAAAACCACTAAAAACTATAAAAACCCCCAAAACCCCAAAATACATTAAAAAACTTAAAAACCCTAAAACACCTAAAACCCCATAAAATCCTAAACATCAACAAAAACCCTCAAAACACTAAAAATCATAAAAATCCTGAAAACCCCCTAAAAATCCATAAAAAATCAAAAAAAAATGTAGAAACACCCTCAAAACCATAAAATCCACTAAAAACCTTAAAAAACCTTAAAACCCATAAAAACCATAAAACTACTAAAAATATAAAAACCCTTAAAACCCATAAAAATGTTAAAAAAATTCCAGAAAATCTTTAAAACCCTAAAAACTCAAAAAAAACCCTAAAACCCCAAAAATACCCTAAAAACCCAGAAAACCCCTAAAAACCCTAAAAACCCCTGAAAACCCCTAAAACCCCGCAAAGCCCCTAAAACCCTAAATAACCCTAAAAACCATAAAGATCCTAAAAAATCCTTAAAAATCGATGAAGACATAAAAAACACAAAAAACCCCTAAAAAACCTTGAAAACCATAAAAACCCATAAGAATATAAAAAAATAGTAAAAACCCTAAAACCACTTAAATATAAAAAAACCCTTAAAATCTATAAAATGTTTAAACTCTAAAAAACCTTAAATACCTAAAAAACTAAAAAAGCACTAAAATGCCCAAAGGGCTTAAAACCCCTAAAAACCTTGAAACCCCTCAAAATCCCTAAAGACTCTAAATGTGATTAGGAGGCGGAGCCTTGGGCAATGATCAAAGCAGTTCATTTTGCTAATCAATTTTGGTGGAAGCACCTTAGGAATTAATCCGACTCGATCTTGGCAGTGGAGGCCCTCAAAAACAAATCAAGAAGGCTACCTTGGATAATTCTACCATATTAGATTGATTGCCTAATGGTATACTAGGACCTCACTCTCAAAAATGTGGGGTGACAAAGGACGACATTGATCTCCTTTTCCCTAAAAAGCCTAAAAAACCCTAAAAACCATTTAAAATCCTAAAAATCCCCTAAAAATCCATGAAAACGTAAAAAACACTAAAAACCATAAAAATCCTAAAAAACATAAAAACCCTAAAAAACTTAAAAATCCAAAAAAAACCATAAGAACCCAGAAAATCCAGTAAAAACTCCAAAAACCCTTTAAAACCCTAAAAACATTAAAAACTATAAAAAACATTCAAAATCCTAAAAAAATTCAAAAAAACCCTAAAAACCCAAAAGACCCTAAAAACCTTGAAAAACCCTAAAAACTTTAAATACCCCAAAAAATCCTAAAAATACTTTTAAATCCCTAAAAACCAAAAAAAATCCAACCCCCCCCCCCCCCAAAAAAAAATCCTTGAAAATTTAAGAAACACTAAAACCTTGAGAACCCACTGAAAACCATGAAACACCCTAAAAAACTTCAAAAACCCTAAAAACCCATAAAAATTCTAAAAAACAACTAAAAACCTTAAATACCCTAAAAACCCATAAAAATCCTAAACCTCCTAAAAATCAACAAAAAACTCTAAAATACCATTAAAACCCTAAAAATGACAAAAATCTCTCAAAAACCTTAAAAACCTAAAAAACTCAAAAAACCCTAAAACCCAAAAATACCCTAAAAACCCTGAAAAACCTTAAACCCCTAAAACACTTAAAAACTCTCAAAATCCCTAAAAACCCAAAAAAACACCAAAAAACTAGAAAAATATTAAAAAACCAATAAAAATACATGAAGACGTAAAAAATCCTAAAAACTGTGAAAAACCACTAAAACCCCTAAAAACCTGACAACCATAAAATTCCCAAGAAACCCCTAAAATACATGAAAACATAAAAACCATGGAAAACCCATAAAAATCATAAAACCCCTAAAAGCCTTAAAAAACATAAAAACCCATAAAAACCCTAAAACCCATTAAAAATTATAAAACCCTTAAAGCTCATAAAAACATTATAAAACTCTAAAGAAACTTAAAAACCCTAAAAACTCAAAAAAACACCCTAACCAAAAAGACACTAAAAACCATAAAAACCCCTAAAATCCCTAAAAACATATGAAAACCCCTAAAACTATAAAGATCCCTAAAAACCTTAAAAACCCAAAAAATAATAAAAAACATAAAAAAATCCCCTAAAAACCATGAAAACCTAAAAAATCCTAAAAACCACTAAAAAACCCCTGAGAACCAAAAAACACCTAACAACCCTACAAATCCATAAAATCCCTAAAAAACCATTATATACTCTGAAAACCCTTAAAATACCTAAAAATGTTAAAAAACTCTAAAAACTCTTAAAACCCTAAAAAACTCAAAAAACCCCTAAAACTACAAAAGACCATAAAAATCATAAAAACCCCTAAACACCCTAAATCCCCAAAAAAACCCCTAAAAACCCTGAAAATCCATAAAACCCCTAAAAGTGAAAAACTTTAAACCCCTTAAAAATACAAGAAAATTTAAAAACCATAAAATCCCCTAAAACTGTAAAAACCCATAAATCCACTAAAAACTCTAAAAACCATTTAAAAATATAAAAACTTTATAAGACTCTAAAAAACCATAAAAACCCAAAAAAAACTTTAAAAACCCTAAAAACCAAAAAGACTACTCAAATCCTGAAACCATAAAAATCCTAAAACCCTTAAAAACCCCTAAAAACCCTAAAAACCCTAAAAACCCTACAAAACCCTAAAAAGCATAAAAATCATAAAAAACCCTAAAAATGCATGAAAACGTAAAAAACCCAAAAAACCCATTAAACCATAAAACCCCTTAAAATCCTCAAAAAACCCTAAAAGCCACTAAAAACTTAAAAACACCTAAAAATGTTTAAAAAACACTTAAAACACATAAAACCCTAAAAAACTCAAAAAAGCCCCTAAAACCCCCAAAAGACCCTAAAACCCTGAAAACCCCAAAACCCAAAAAACCCCTTAAAATCCCTATAAACCCTCAAAATCCCTAAAAACCCTAAAAAACCCTAAAGACCATAAAATTCCTAAAAACCTCAAAAAATCTATGAAATCATAAAAAACCCTAAAAACCCTGAAAACCCCTGAAAACCATAACAACCCAAAAAACCTTTAAAACCATAAAACCAATAAAACACCTAAAAACACTTGAAACCCCCTAAAAGCCCTCAAAATCTCGAAAACCCACAAAAGAATAAAAATATTAAAAATCCATAAAATCTATGAAAATGTAAAAACCCTAAAAACCGTGAAAACCCCTCAAACCCATAAAAACTCCTAAAAACATTACAAAATTTTAAAACCTAAAAGACCACTACAACTCCAAAAACCCTTAAATCCATTACAAACATTAGAAAACTCTATAAACCTTATAAACTATAAAAAACTCAAAAAATCCCTGGAAACCCAAGAGACAGTAAAAAGCCTGAAAACCCCTAAAAACCTGTAAAACCCTTGAAAACCCCTAAAAACCCTCAAAAACCCTAAAATCCCTAAAAACCGTAAAACCCATAAAAATCCTTAAAAACCCTAAAACCTCATAAAACCCCTTAAAACTCTAAAAACCCTTTAAAGCCCAGAAAACATTAAAAAATACAAAAAACCTTAAAAACCATAAAAAACTAAAAAACCAAAAAAACCCAAAATCCCAAAGGACCCTAAGAAACTTGAATGTCCCTAAAACCCCTGATAACCCTAAAAACCCTCAAAATTATGAAAAACCCTAAAAAACCCTAAAAACAAAAAAAAAATTAAATAAAACCCATAATATTAAATTAAAATATTAAAACCCCAATAAACCCTGAAAAACCCCTAAATCCATAAAAACCACTGAAAACTTAAAAAACACAAAACCGCTAAAAACTAATAAAACTCTAAAAACCCTTAAGGCCTCTAAAATGTTAAAAACTCTAAAAATTCTAAAAAACTAAAAAAAAAACTCTAAAATCCCAAACAGACACAAAAAAAACTTGAAAACACATAAAAACCACCGAAAAGACTAAAAACTCTCAAAATCCTTAAAACCCGAGAAAACCCCCAAAAACCATAAAAATCATAAAAACCCATAAAAATCCATAAAAATGTAAAAACCCTAAAAACCCTGAAACCCCCTAAAAACCATAAACCCCCCTAAAAACATTAAAAAAAACCCTGATAAAAATCCTCAACCCCACTGAGAACTTTAAAAACTATTAAAACCCCTAAAAAGGTTAAAAAACTCTAAAAAACCTTAAAAACCCTACAAAACTCAAAAAAAATCCGAAATACCCAAAAGACTCCTAAAAACCACTAAAAACCTTAAAATCCTAAAACCCCCTAAAAAACTTAAAAACGCCTAAAAATGCATAAAAAACTCTAAAAACCACTAAAAACTCTAAAAACCCATTAAACCCATAAAAAATTTCAAAAACTATAAAAAACCTTTAAAACCCCAAAAAACTCAAAAATACCCTAAAAACCCTATAAAACACTGAAAACCTCAAAAATGGCTAAAACCCCTAAAACCCCTAAAACCCCTAAAATCCCTAAAATCTTTAAAAAACCATAAAATACTCAAAAACCCTAAAAAGCTTGAAAACCCCTTAAAACCCCCTTAAAACAATAAACCCCCCAAACCTTAAAAACCCCTAAAAACCCATAAAAACATAAAAAACACTAAATCTCCAAAAAATCCAAAAACCCTTAAAACCCCTAAAAATGTAAAAAAATCTCTAAAAAACTTCAAAATCCCTAAAGAACTCAAAAAAAAAACCCCTACCAAAAAGACACTAAAATCCCTAAAAACCCCTAAAAAGCCTCAAAATACCTTAAACCCTTAAAAACCGCAAAAAACCAAAAAAATCCTATGAAACCCTTTAAAATCCATGAAAACATAAAAATCCCTAAAAACCCATAAAACCCTAAAAACCCACTAAAAACTATAAAACCCTTACAATTGATAAAAATGTTAAAAAAACTCTAAAAACCTTAAAACTCTAAAATACTCAAAAAAATCCTAAAAATCCCAAAAGACCCTACAAACCCTGAAAACCCCTAAAATCTACAAAAACCCCCCAAAAAACATAAAATCCCCTAAAAACACATAAAACCCCAAAACCACTAAAAACAATAAAAACCTTTAAAACCCCCAAAAACCTTAAAAAGAACTAAAAAACCTTAAATACCCAAAAATCCCCTAAAAACACAAGAGACACTAAAAACCCTGAAAAACCCTAAAAACCATAAACATCCAAAATAACCCCTAAAAATCCATGAAAACATAAAAAACCTAAAAACCATAAACACCATAAAACCCCTAAAACCCTAAAAAAACCATTAAACCCCAAAACTACTAAAAACTCTAAAAACCCTTAAAACCCCCCAAAACATTAAAACCCTCTAAAAACCTTAAAAACCCTAAAAAAACTCAAAAAAAGCTTGAAAACCCAAAAAGATCCTAAAAACCTAAAAAATCATAAAAACCTATAAAAACCCCTAAAACCCTCAAAATCTCTAAAACACTAAAAAACACTAAAAACCACAAAAATCTTAAAAGACCTAAAATCCATGATAAATGTAAAAACCCTAACACCCTAAAATAACCCAGAAATCCAAAACCCCCCTAAAACCTCAAAAAACCCTAAAACCCCATAAAACCCCTAAAACCACTAAAAAATCTAAAAACCCTCAAATACCTAAAAATATTAAAAACTCTAAAAAAAGCTTAAAACCCCTAACAAATTAAAGAACCCCTAAATGCATGAAAAACATTAAAAACCCTCAAAACCTCTTAAACCCCTAAAACCCTTAAAACCCTAAAACCCCTCAAAATTCAAACAACCCAAAAACCATTAAAACACTAAAAACCCTGAAAATTTCTAAAAACCCTAAAAACCATGAAAACCCTAAAACTCCTCAAAATGCATAAAACACTAAAAACCATAGAAATCCTATAAACCCAATAAAAACAACGAAAATGTAAAAAACCCTAAAAATCCCTCAAAACCATAAAACCCCTAAAACCATTACAAAACCCTAAAATCCCATTGAAACCATACAAACCAATGAAAAACATTAAAAACCCATAAATCCCCTAAAAATGTTAAAAAAATATAAAAAACCATAGAAACCCTAAAAAGTAAAAACACCCTAAAAACCAAAGAAGACCCTAAAAACCCTAAAAAACCCTAAAACCCTAAAACCCCTTGAAAATCCCTAAAAATCCCTAAAACCCCTAAAAATCCTAAATCCATAAAAATCCTAAAAAACCCCTCAAAGTCCATGAAAACATAAAAACCCCTAAGACCCTTGAAAACCCCCAAAAAACCTAAAAATTCCCTAAAAACCATAAAAAAAATAAAAAACCATAAAATCCTTAAAAACCACTAAAAACTATAAAAACCCTTAAAACCCTAAAAACGTTAAAAAACTCTATAAACCTTAAAAGCCCAAAAAACTCAAAAAAACAAAAAAGAAAAAAAGACCCTAATTCACCTTGAAAAACAATAAAAATCCTAAAACCCTAAAATCCCTAAAAACCCTAGAAACCATAAAAATCCTAAAAACCCCTAAAAGTCCATGAAAAAGTAAAAAAACTAAAAACCCTGAAAAACCCCTGAGAATAGTAAAAACTCCTAAAAACCATAAAAACCCTAAACACCCATAAAATTCCTAAATAACCACTAAAAACTCTAAAAAATCTCAAAACCCATAAAAAGTTTAAAAAACTCTAAAAAACCTTAAAACCATAAAAAACTCAAAAGGCCCTATGATCCCAAAAGACCATAAAATCCATGAAAAATCCTAAGAAACCTAAAAACCTTTGAAAAACCCTAAAACTCTCAAAATTTGTAAAAACAATAAACCCCCCTAAAAATATAAGAAAACATAAAAAACCTTAAAACCCTATAAACACATAAAAACCATAAAACCCCCATAAAACCCTAAAAACCCACTGAAAACTATAAAAAACCTTAAAACCCCAAAAAATGTTAAAAAAATCTAAAAAAAAATTTAAATTCTTAAAAAAAATAAAAAACCCCTAAAAACCAAAAAGGCCCCAAAAAACCTAAAAACCATTAAAATCCCTAAAAACCTAAAAATACCCTAAAAACCATAAAAACCCTAGAAAACCCCTAAAATTCCATTAAAAAATAAAATACCCTAAAAAATAGAAAAACCTATGAAAACCATAAAACCCCCTAAAACCGTTAAAACACTAAAACCCATAAAAACTCTAAAAACCCACTAAAAACTCTAAAAACCCATAAATACCCTAAAAATGATAAAGTGATCTAAAAAATATTAAAACCCTATAAAACACAAAGAAAATTGAAAAATCAAAAAAAGGACACTAAAAACCCTAAAAAACCCTAAAAACACAAAGCCCCTAAAAACCATTAAACCCTTCAAAATCCCAATAAAACCCAAAAAACCCTTAAGACTATAAAAATCCTAAAACCCCCCTAAATATCAATGAAAACCAAAAAAACCCTACAAACCTTGAAAACCCCTAAAAACAAAAAAACACAAAAAACCTTAAAAATCCCTAAATCCACATAAAAACAATAAAAACCAATAAAAACTATAAAAACCCTTAAAACCCCTAAAAAAGTTTTAATAAAATCTAAAAACCCTAAAATCTAAAAAAACTATAAAAACCAAAAAAGTCCATAAAACCATGAAAAACCCTAAAAACCTTTGAAAACCCCTAAAACACACCAAAATCCTTAAAAACCCTAAAACAATAAAAAAATCCTAAAACAAAAGAAACCCTAAAACCCCTAAAATCCTTGAAAAATTAAAAACCCTGAAAAACCCCTGAAAAGCATAAAACACCCTAAAAACTTTAAACCCCTAAAAACCAATAAAAAGCCAAAAAACCACTAAATACTCAAAAAACACTTTAAAACCCTAAAAACATAAAAAACTCTAAAAAACCCTAAAAACAAAAATATCCAAAATACCATGGAAACCATAGAAAACCTAAAAACACCAAAAAAATCCCCAAAACCCCTCAAAATCCGTAAAAACCTTTAAAAACTCAAAACCCCTAAAATCCACATAAAAGCCCTAAAAACCATAAAAACCCTTAAAAACCTTAAAAACATTAAAAACCCAAAAAACTAATAAAAACTCTAAAAACCCTTGAAACCCCTAAAAATGTTAAAAAACTCTAAGAAACCTTAAAAACACTAAAAAACTCTAGAAACCCCTAAAAACCCAAAAAACCCTAAAACCCCAAAAAACCCTAAAAATCTATAAAACCCCTCAAAATCCCTAAAATTCATAAATACCTTAAAAACTATAAAAATACTAAAAAAGATCCACAAATCCATGAAAAATTAAAAACACATAAAATCCCTGAAAACCCCTTGAAAACCATAAAACCCAAAAAACCCCTAAAAACCACTAAAACTATAAAAAACCTAAAACACTTAAAACGTAAAAAAAACTCTAAAAACTTTAAAACCCCTAAAAAACTGAAAAAAACCATAAATCCCCTAAAAGTCCCTAAAAACCCTGAAAAACCCTAAAACCACTAAAAGCCCTTGAAAACAACTAAAACCCCTCAAAATCCCAAAAAATCATTAAAACACTAACAACCATAAAAATCCTAATAAACCATTAAAATCCCTGAAAACATAAAAAACCTTAAAAACCGTGAAACCCCCCTGAAAAGCATAAAACCCCTTAAAACAACTAAAAAACCATAAAACCCCTAAAATCCCACTAAAAACTCGAAAACCCCTTAAAACCCCTAAAATCATTAGAAACACAAAAAACCCAAAAACCCTGAAAACCCTGAAAAATCTACAAAACCCTCAAAATCCCGAAAAACCCTAAAACCATAAAAATCCTAAACAACCCCTAAAAGTCCATGAAAATGTAAAAAACCCTAAAAACCCTAAACAACAACTAAAAACCATAAAAACATTAAAAACCCTCTAAACCAATAAAATACATAAAACCACTAAAATCTCTAAAAACCCATAAAACTCCTAAAAATGTTAAAAACTCTAAAAACCTCAAAAAAACCCTAAAAACCCAAAAGACCCTCAAAACCCATAAAAACCCTAAAAACCCCTAAAACCCTCAAAATCCCTAAAAATCCTAAAAACCATAAAAATCCCAAAGAATCCCTAAAAATCTATGCAAACGTAAAAACCCCAAAAAACTCTTAAAACCCCCTCAAAACAATAAACTCCCTAAAAACCATTAAAAACCCTAAATTCAAATAAATACCTTAAAACCCAGTAAAATATCTAAAAATCACTAAAGATGTTACAAAACTATAAAAACCTTAAAACCCCTAAAAAACCAAAAAACCCCTAAAAACCAAAAGACCCTAAAAACCCAAAAAACCCCTAAAACACCAAAAATCATGAAAATCCCTAAAAAACCCTAAAACCGAAAAAACCTAAACAAACCCAAAAAATATATGAAAATGTAAAAAATCCTGAAAACTCAGAAAAACCCCTGAAAAGCATAAATACCCTAAAAACCTTTAAAAACCTTAAAAAAACCATAAAACCCCTAAAAAACTAAAACTCTATAAACCCTTTAAACTGATTAAAACGTTAAAAAACTCTAAAAATTCTTAAAACATCTAAAAATTCAAAAAATACCCTTGAACCCAAAAAACCTTGAAAACCCTAAAAACATTTTAAAACCCCTAAAAACCTTCAAAATTCATAAAAACCCTAAAAATATTAAAAAAACTCCTAAAAATCCATAAAAATATAAAAAACAATAAAAACCCTAAAAATCCCTTAAAATAATCCAAGCCCATAAAAACTTTAAAAACCCATAAAAACTCTAAAATCACTAAAAACTCTAAAACCACTTAACCTAAAATGGATTAAAAACCTTAAAAGCCTTGAAAACTCAAAAAAAACACCTAAAGACCCAAAATACCATAAAAAACTAAAAAACCCTAAAACCCCTAAAAACCCTAAAAACCTCAAATTTCCTAAAAAACCTAAAAACCAAAAAAAAATCCTTAAAATCCCCTAAAAATCCATGAAAAGGTAAAAACTCTAAAAATCCCTGGAAATCCATAAAACCCTTAAAAATATTTAAAATCCCATAAAACTACCAAAATAACTAAAAAAATCCAATAACCCTCAAAACCACTAAAAACATTCAAAAACTCTAAAAAACACATAAAAACCCTAAAAAGTTAAAAAAACACAAAAGATATGAAAAATCAAGAAAAACCCAAAAAACTTATGAAAAACCCTAAAAATACTAAGAACCCTAAAAATCCATAAAAACGTTAAAAACCCTAAAAATCCAAAAAAACCATTAAACCATAAATTACCCTAAAAACCTTAAAAACTATAAAAACCATAGAACCACTAAAATCCCACTAAAATCTATAAATACCATTATAGCCTAGCCCCTAAAAATGTTAAAAAACTCTCAAAAACTTGAAAATCCCTAAAAAACTCAAAAAACCCTAAAAACCCAAAAGCCTCTAAAACCCGGAAAACCCATAAAAATCCCTGAAACCCCCTAAAATACCCTCAAAATTAATCAAAAATCCTAAAAAACCCTAAAAACCAAAAAAATCAAAAAAAACCCCTTAAAAATACATTAAATATAAAGAACCCAAAAAACCCTAAAAACAATAAAAATCCCTAATACCCTTAAATACCCTTAAAACCCCCACAAAAACCCTAAAAACCCACTAAACAATCTAAAAACCTCAAAATCCCTAAAAATATTAAAAAATATAAAAAGCCTTAAAACCCTAAAAAACTCAAAAAAAATCCTAAAAACCCAAAAGACCCTAAAAAACCTGAAAACCCTTAAAACCAGAAAAACCCCCGAAAGACCCAAAAAACCCTTAAAATCCCTAAAACCCCTAAAAAACTTCAAAAACTATAACAATCCTAAAAAACCACTTAGAATCCATGAAAACGAAAAAAACCCCTAAAACCCTAAAAAACCCCTAAAAACCATAAAACCCCCTAAAAACCTTAAAATCCCCAAAAAACCATAAAATCCTTAAAACCTACTAAAAACTATAAAATCCCTTTAAACCCCTAAAATTTTAAAAAACACTAAAAAACCTTACAAACCCAAAAAACTTGAAAAAAAAATCATAAAAACCCAAAAGGACCCTAAAAACCAAGAAAACCCATAAAATCCCTAAAAATGCCTGATAAAACCTAAAACCCCTCAAAATCCTCAAAAACGCTAAAAAACATAAAATCCTGAAAAACCCCTAAAAACCATAAAATACCTAAAAACCTTAAATACACTAAAACACATAAAAACCCAAGAACTCCTAAAAATTCTAAAAACAATAAAAAACCTTTAATTCCATAAAAATTGAAAAACCCTAAAAACCCAAAGAGACCCTAAAACCCTGAAAAAATCTCTCTCGCGATGGCGATTCTTGGCTCCCTTTAATACGACGTCGCTGTAGTTGATGGCCACGGTGGTGTCACCCCTCCCTGGGATTAGAGGGGTAGTAGATGGGGTTCCCCTACAACTCGCTGAGCAAGATCTTCCCCTTGTTTCCCAGAGATTGCAATTTTCCCGAAATTCCCTCATTGCCAGAACGATGTTCCCTTGGTCCCGATTTCTGCTCAAGAGTTTTCTTTGGCCTCTGCTCTTCTGGATCTAACGCTGGTGGTTTGTTTTGGGAGGAACCAGACCTCTATTGATGTTTTTGGAAGGTTTGTTACCTCTTATTGGAATCTCTATGAAAGGGCTGTCGTAGGGATACTTGATGCCCACCATTTTTTTTGATTTGGGAACGAAGATGATTTGATCTCGGCCTGGGATGTGACTCCACATATTGTCATCGGTTTTTGGTTCTACTTGTTCCGGTGGAGCTTTGATTTCCACTTGAATCGTGATCCTCCCAGCGCAGCGTTGTGGGTAACTCTTCTTGGACTTGCACTCCCCTTCCAGAATCCGACCATCCTTCGTGTCATTGATAATCTCATTGGGCAATTTCTTTGCATGGATGCATGGACGAGCACTGCATGTCACCCCTTTGTGCCACGTATTTGCAAAGAGGTGGACGTGTCCAAGCCCCCGGTCAATTTGGTTTGTGTAGAGATTGAAGGTGAACTCGAGTGGAAACAACAAGTCTGCTTTGAATCCTGGGTCTTCTTCTGTTCGAATTGCTACAGGTTAGGTCGTGCTGCATCTGTGTGCCGGCGTGCAAGCAACTCCTCCTCTTCTGTGCCTGGGCTGTTTGCTGTAGCTCCTTCAACGTTTGCTGAGATTGTGATTAGGGAATCACCTCTGCACAATATGGGAGGGTCGGCTCCAAATACTAGTGTGGATGGATACCCCAGGAGTCATGCTACTTCTGGTGGTGATGGGAAATTGGTGGCCACTCAGGAGGTGCGAGCTTCATCCATGGAGCCTCTTAATGAGCAGGCTGCCTCCCCGGCATCTGGTCCTACTCAGGAAGTGGTAGCTAGGCAGGGGGAGATACCTCGAGAGGAGGAGTTAGTTTGTGCGGGGTTTGGGGATACTTCACTGAAGAGTGTTCCGCATCAACCGCCTGAGCCTAAGGTTAGTGAAGTGTTTGATAGGCTGAATAATGATCTATGAATAGTGTTTGGGAAAGGAGTGAACAATTCTGAAGCTGGAAGTAGCAGTATTGAAACTGTCCGGGACTATCGAGATGACCTGGCCGTGACTATGCAAGCGACACAGGAGATGGATGGTGTGTTGGGAAAATGTGTCGGTGGGAAGGGCATGGATGTTTCGGTGAACAACTAATTTGATAGGTTGGGTGAGGAATTGGGCTCTGGGCAGGGGCTTGCTGGGGTTATGGTGACTCGATCTACTGAGCAGGGTCACACTGCTCTGGTGGATTGGAAGGAGGGTGATGATGCACTGGCAGTGGTGGACTGCCCTGTTTCGCATGATGATTGTTATCATGAAATGGGGTCTCCTGTCCCAATTGCGATAGACGTGTCAGACACATGCGCTTCTGAAAGGGCACCTGATGGTAAGATAAATGAGTCTGGGAAGATGGGAGATGAAGAAAAAGGGAAGTCAATATACCTGGTTCTGAAAGACAGGGTTTTGGAGGATCCCAAAGTGATACAGGCACCAGTGCATGATGATTTTTTGCAGGAGGAATTGAATTCCCATAATCATTTGTTATGGGAGGATGGCTCGAATGACATTTTCAGGATGACATCAAATATGGATCAGATTTTGAAAGAAAGGGCCCTACTTGGGCAACCTTTTGGGAAAGACAACTATATATATGTCTTGCCTGGGGAGAGGTTTTTTACAGGACCAGCCTTTACGGTTTTCTCTCTCAATCTGGAAGACAGTGCCAATATGCCCTAGTTCAAAAGTATGAGGCGTGAACTTTCTACTTGTGCCTTAAACCAAGAGGTCATGGAGATTCCTGTACAGGAGAAGGACCAGGAGGACATGGAAATACCTTCTTAGAGGACACATAGCTCGTCTGGGACTAGGAAAAGAAGGGCAAAGAAGGATTATTCTATGCTGCCCAGGACTGTTCAAACTAGGGCCTCGTGCAGGGAGAAGGAGAGGCAAAGGGAGTATTATGATACGACACCGTATGAATCTTCTGAGTGGGACTCGGCAGATCCTGATGCTGTTGATGGCTACGGTGCAGATGGAGAAGCCTTTGGAGCTGGGCATGAGTATGATGACTTTATGGCTTGAATTTTTCGTTATTTCTTTCTTTTGTGTCTTTCTTTCCTTGCTTTCTTCTCTTTTTATACTCCTTTTGGACTTGCTTCCTTTTATTTAAAAAATTTGAGGGGTCCAGGAATAGCCTGGTCCTCACATTTTCCTTCACCCCTTAAAACCCCTTAAAACCCCTTAAAACCCTAAACCCCCCCAAAACCCCCAAATCCCTAAAAACCCTAAAACATCCTAAAAACCATAAAAATTATAAAAATCCATTAAAACATAGAAAACCCTAAAAATCCATAAAAACCCCTGAATAGAATAAAAACCTCTAAAAACCTTAAAAAACCCTGAAACCCCATGAAACCTTAAAACCCACTAAAAGTATAAAAACATATAAAACCCCTAAAAACATTAAAAAACTATAAATAACAATAAAAACTCTAAAAATTAAAAAAACCAAAAAACCAAAAAGACCCTAAAATCCTTGAAAAACCCTAAAACCCAAAACCCATGAAAATCCTAAAAACCTTAAAATTCATAACAACCATAAAAACCAAAATAATCCTAGAAAACCACTAAAAATACACGAAAACATAAAAAACCCTATAAACCTAAAAATGCAGAAAACCCCTAAAAACCATAAAACCCCTAAAAACCATAAAAACGACTAAAAACTCTCAAAACCCTTTAAACCCATAAAAATGTTAAAAAATATAAAAAACCACAAATACACTCAAAAAATATAAAAAACCATAAAAAACCAAAAAGACCCAAAAAACCCTGAAAACCCCTAAAAACCATAAAAGTCATAAAACCCCCTAAAACCCATGAAAACCTAAAAAACCCTAAAAACCCTGAAAAACCCCTGAAAATTATAAAAACCCCTAAAAACCTTAAAAACCCCTAAAACCCCATAAAAACACTTAAAACTACTAAAATTTCTAAAATCCCTTAAAACCCCTTAAAAATTTTAAAAATCTCTAAAAAACCTTAAAACCCATAAAAACCCTAAAAATCCAAAAGGCCTTGAAAAACACTGAAAATCCTAAAAAACCCCTAAAAACCCTCAAAATACCTAAAAAATCTAGAAAACCCTAAAAACCATAAAAATCCTAAAAGATCTCTAAAAATCAATGAAAACATAAAAAACTTTAAAAACCCTGAAAACCCTTAAAAATAATAAAAATTGCAAAAAACCATAAAAAACCCTAAAACCCCATAAAAACCCTAAAATACCCTAAAACTCCAAAAATCCTTAAAACCCCGAAAAACATTAAAAACTATAAAAAACCTTAAAAACCCTAAAAAATAAAAAAAAACCATAAAATCACAAAAGACCTAAAAAACCCTAAAACCCCTTGAAAACCCCTAAAACCCCTCAAAATCACTAAAAACCCTAAAACCCTAAAAACCATAAAAATCCTAACAGAATTCTAAAAATCCATGAATATGTAAAAAAAACCAAAAAAACCCTGAAGACCATAAAACACCTAAAACCCTTAAAAACCACCAGAACCCATAAAACCACTGAAAACTCTAAAAACCCTTTAAACCCTAAAAACCCCTAAAAACCATAAAAACCTCTTAAAAAGCATAAAACACTAAAAATCCCTAAAAACCCTAAAAACGATAAAAATCCTAAGAAACCCCTAAAAATCCATGGAAATGTAAAGAACCCTAAAAAGCATGTGAAACCCTAAAAACCATAAAACCATTAAAAAACTTAAAAACCCATAAAAACCCAAAAAGAACATAAAAACCCAAAAAATCCCTAAAAACATGGGAAAACCCCTAAAAACCTCTCAAAAACCCTAAACCCCTGAAAATCTCTAAAAATATTTAAAAACCCTAAAAACCATAAAAATCCTAAAAAACCCCCAAAATCCATGAATACGTAAAAAAACCCTAAAACCCCATAAAAACCATAAATTCCCCAAAAACCTTAAAAACCCTAAAACCCCATAAAAACCACTAAAAACACTAAAAATACTTAAAACCCCTAAAAATTTTAAAAACTCTAAAAAACCTTAAAACACTAAAAAACTCCAAAAAACCCTAAAACCCACAAAAGATCCTAAAAACCCTAAGAACCCTAAAACCCCACAAAAAACTGTAAAAACCTTCAAAATCCTTAATCCCACTGAAAAACCCCTGAAAACCATAAAACCCCCTAAAAACTTACAAACCCTAAAAAACCTCTCGCAGTTGCTCTTTTCTGGTCTCTTGTGGATATGGAAACTGCACTCCACTGGTTTGTTTTGTACTGATAGGGTGTTATTGCTTAGGTTGTTGGATGCTAGGTTTTAGAGATGCTTTTTTGGTTTGGTAGCTTTTGTCTGCTCATGTTGGGGAGGATTTTTTTGTTCTGGTTGTTGTTTGATGTGCTTTGTTGGGCTTGCAAGTTGGTGACGGTCTGTTTCTTGCTTGGATGGGGTGCGTCTGGTCATGGAATTGCGCAGAAGCTTACTTATGGATAAGAACAGTGGACTGTGGAATGTTGGTCTTTGGCTTGGGTTTTGCTTCTTGTTTTTTTCGACCTTCAGGGCAGTTGTTTCACCCATAGTGATCATTTTTAATTCAATTCCTTTTCCCTTTTACATATCATGTTCTATTTGCCTTGTAAAAAAAACCTGAAAAAACCTAAAACCACTAAAAATTCTAAAAACCCTTAAAACCCATAAAAAGGTTAAAAACTCTAAAAAACCATAAAACCCCTAAAAGATGAAAAAAACCCTAAAACCCCAAAAAGACCCTAAAAGCCCTGAAAACCTGAAACCCCTAAAACCTGCGGAAAGCCCCTAAAACCCTTCAAAATCCCTAAAAACCCTAAAAACTATAAAAATAATAAAACCCCCAAAAAGTCCAAGAAAACATAAAAAACCATAAAAATGTCGAAAACCCCTAAAAACCATAAAACCCATAAAACCCCCAAAAAACCCATAAAACCATAAAATGCAACTAAAAACACTAAAAACCTAAAAAAACCCTAAAAACTTTAAAAATTTCTAAAAAAATTAAAACCTAAAGAAACTCAAAAAAACCCTAAAAATCCAAAAGGAACCTAAAAACCATGAACAATTCTAAAAACCCCTTAAAACCCTAAAAAATCTGAAAAACCATAAAAATCCTAGTCCGCCCTAAAAATTTATGAAAACATAAAACCCCCAAAATCAATAAAAACCCCTTAAAAACCATAAAAACCCCTAAAACCCTTAAAAACACTAAAATCCCTTAAAAATCCTAAAAACAACTAAAAACCCTAAGAACCCCTGAAATTGTTAAAAAACTCTAAAAAACTTTAAACACATAAAAAACTCAAAAAAAACCCTAAAAACCCAAAATGACCCTAAAAGCCCTAAAAAACACTAAAATCTCTTGAATTACCTAAAAACACTAAAAACCATAAAAACCATAAAAATTCACCCCCCAAAAAACTCAATTAAAATGTAAAATACCCTAAAAACCCTAAAAAACCCCTGAAAAACATAAAACCCCCAAAAAACTTTAAAACCCCTAAAACTCATAAATAGAACTAAAAAATCTAAAAACATTTAAAACCCAAAAAATATTAAAAAACTCAAAAAACTTAAAAACCCCAAAAAACTCAAAAAAACCCAAAAACAAAAAAGATCCTAAAACTCCTGAAAAACCATAAAATCCCTCGAAAAGCTCTAAAACCCCTTAAAACCCCTAAACACCCTAAAAATAATAAAATCCTAAAAAATCTTGAAAAATCCATTAAAATATAAAAAATCCTAAAAACCCTTAAAAACACCTCAAAACTATAAAAACCTAAAAAACACTAAAAACCCATAAAACCCCTAAAAACCACCAACAACTATAAAAACTATTTAAACCTCAAAAAACTTTTAAAAACCCTAAAAAAACATTAAAACCCCAAAAAAACTTAAAAAACCCAAAAAACCCAAAAAACCCCTAAAAAACCCTAAAAACCCTCAAAATCCAGAAAAACCCTAAAAACCCATAAAAATCCTAAAACCCATAAAAATCTATGAAAATGTAAAGAACACTAAAAACCAAAAACCCCCCTAAAAACTATTAAAATCCCTAAAAACCTTATTAACCCATAAGAACTACTAAAACTCTAAAAACCCATAAAACCCCAAAAAATGCTAAAAACTCTAAAAAACCTTAAAACCTTAAAAAACTCAAAAAAACCCTAAAAACCCAAAAAGACCCTAAAAACACATAAAACTGCTAAAAACCCATAAAACCCCTAAAATCACTAAAAACCCTCAAAACACTAAAAACCATAAAAATCATAAAAAACCCCTAAAAATCCCTGAAATGATAAAAAAACCCTAAAACCCCAAAAAACATTGTAAACCACAAAACACCAAAAAACCTTAAAAGGCCATAAAAACTGATAAAACCCTTAAAAACCACTAAAAACTCAAAAAACTCTTTAAACCCCTAAACACATTAAAAACTTATAAATAACCTTAAAAACCCTAAAAGCTCAAAAAAACACCAAAAACCCAAAAAGGCCCTAAACCCCTGAAAAACCCTAAAAACCCTAAAACCCATAAAACCCCTCAAAATCCCGAAAAACCCAAAAAACCATAAAATCCTAAAACCCCCTAACAATCCATGAAAAATGTAAAAAACCTTAAAAACCTAGAAACCCCTAAAGCCATAAAACCCCTAAAAATAATAAAAAACCGTAAAACCCATAAAAACCCTAAAATAACTAAAAAATTTAAAAACCCTTAAAACCACAAGAAACATTATAAAACTCTAAAAAACCTTAAAACCAGAAAACCCCAAAAAAAACTTAAAACTTTGAAAAACCCCAAAACCCCTAAAAAACCCTACACACCCTCAAAATCCCTAAAAATTCTAAAAGACCCTAAAAGCCATAAAAATCCTAAAAAAACCCAAAAAAAATCCATGAAAACGTAAAATACCCTAAAAACCCTAAAAAATCCAAAAAACCATAAAAACCCCTAAAACCATAAAAAAACCTAAAACCCATAGAAACCCCAAAACCATTAAAAACTCTAAAACCCCTTAAAACATTAAAAAAATCTAAAAACTGTAAAAATCCCTAAAAAACACAAAAAACCCTAAAACCCCAAAAATGACCCTAAAAACCCAGAAAAACCTTAAAATTACAAAAAAATTCTGAAAACCTCCCAAAATAATTAAAACCATTAAAATCATTAAAAACATAAAAATCTCTAAAAAACCCAAAAAGACCCCTGAAAACCATAAAAACCCAAAAAACTCTAAAAACCCAAAAAAAACTCTAAAAAATCATAAAACCTGTGAAAATGTTAAAAAATTCTAAAAACCCTAAAAACGAAAAAAAATCATAAAAATTGAATAGACCCAAAAAACACTGAAAACCCTTAAAAACCCTAAAAACCCCTGAAAACCCCAAAAAGCCTTAAAATCCATAAAAACCCTAAATATCATAAAATTGATAAAACCCCCTAAAAATCCATGAAACAGTAAAAAACCATAAAAACCATGAAAAACCTAAAAACCCTAAAAACCCCTAAAAACCTTAAAAACCCATAAAAACCACAAAATACCCTAAAAACCCTGAAAACCCCTAAAAAGCCTAGAACCCCTTAAAACCCATGAAAACCCCCAAAATCCCTAAAAACCCTAATACCAAAAAAACCATAAAAACAAATAAAAAACCAATAAAAGTCCCTAAAAATCCATAAAAACATAAAAAACCCTAAAAAACCCATAAAAACCCTAAAAGCAACTAAAATGACAGCAAACCCTTAAAACCCCAAAAAATGTTAAAAAAACCATAAACCCTAAAAAAACTCAAAAAAACAACACTAGAACACACAAAATACCCTAAAACCCTGAAAAAATATAAAAACCCTAAAACCATTGATAAACTCTAAAGACACTTGGAATCCCTAAAAATCCTAAGAATCATAAAAATCCTAAACCCCCCTAAAAATCCATGAAAAAGTAAAAAACCTAAAAACCTTGAAAACCCATTGAAAACCATAAAAACCCTTAAAAACCATAAAACCCATCAAAACCCACAAAATAAATAAAAACTCTAAAACCCCTTAAAACCCATAATACATTAGAAAACTCTAAACCCCCTTTAAAACTCTAAAAAACATAGAAACAACCCCTAAAAACCCAAAAGACACTAAAAACCCTAAAAACCATAAAAATCCTAATAAACACATAAAAATCCCTGAAAACATAAAAACCCCTAAAAATCCTGAAAGCACCTGAAAACCTTAAGACCCCAAAAAACATTAAAAACCCCAAAAAACCACAAAAAACTCTAAAAACCTTTAAACCCCTAAAAATCTAACAAAAACTAAAAACCCAAAAAGACTCGAAAAACCCTTAAAACCCTAAAAATACATGAAAGCTCCTAAAATCCCTCAAAATCCCAAAAAACCCAAAAAACACTATAACCCATAAAAATCCTAAAAACCCTAAAATCCATGAAAATGTAAAAACCCCTAAAAACCCTTAAACCCCCCCTAGAAAACCATAAAACACCAAAAAACCTTATAAGACCCTAAAAACCATACGAACCCTATAAAACCACTAAAAACCCTAGAAACCCCAAAAATATTAAGAAATTCTAAAAAACCTTTAAACCCCTAAAAATTAACAAAAAAACATAAAAACCCCCAAAAGACACTAAAAACCCTAAACCCCCCCTGAAAACCCCTTTAAAACCCTAAAAAATCCCTAAACCCTAGAAAATCCTAAAAACCATAAAAATCCTAAAAACCCCTTAAAAATCTATGAAAACGTAGAAAACATTAAAAAGCCTAGAAAACTCAAGAAAACCATAAGAACCCCTAAAAACCTTTTAAAAAATAAAAACCCATAAAACACTAAAAATGACAAAAAAATATAAAAACCCTTCAAACCACTAAAAATGTTAAAAAAAATTTAAAAACCCATAAAGCCCTAAAAACTCAAAAAAACCCCTTAAAACCAAAAAGTCCTGAAAACACAGAATAACCCTAAAACCCTTGAAAAACACTAAAAACCCTCAAAATCCCTAAAACCCTAAAAAACCATAAAAATGTAAAAACCCCAAAAAACCCTAAAAAGCTCCTGGATACCATGAAAACCCTAAAAAACGTAAACAAACCTAAAATGCCATAGAACCCTTAAAAAAGCTAAAAGCTTTGAAAACCCTTTAAACCCCTAAAAATGTTAAAAACACTAAAACACCTTAAAAATCCAAAACTAAAAAATAAAAAAAACTTAAAACCACAAAAGACCATAAAAACACCAGAAAACCACTTAAAACTCTAAAAACCCCTGAAAACCCATAAAACCCTAAAACCCATAAAAATCCTAAAAACCCATAAAAATCCATGAAAACATAAAAAACTGTAAAAAAGCTAAAAAACCCCTAAAAACTATAAAACCCTTTAAAAACAATAAAAACCCATAAAACCCCTAAAAACCACTAAAAACACTAAAAACCCTCAAAATCCCTAAAAATATTAAAAAAATGATAAAAAACAATAAAAAACCTTAAAACCCCTAAATATTAAAAAAACCCAAAAACCCAAAAATCCCTAATAACCCTGAAAAACACTAAAACCACTAAAAACCTTCTAAAAATCCTAAAACCCCTCAAGATCACTAAAAACAAAAAAAATCATAAAACCCCCTAAAAATCCATGAAAACGCAAGACCCTAAAAACCCTGAAAAACCCTGAAAAACCTCTGAAAATCATAAAAATTCTAAAACCCATTAAAACCCCATAAAACCCCCATAAAAACCCTGAAAACCCACTAAAAACTCTAAAAACACTTTAAACCCCTAAAAACATTAATTGCCCTAAAATCATAAAAATCCTAAAAATGAACCCCCCCCAAAAAAAACCTAAAACACACTAAAAACCTCAAAATACCCTAAAACTCTTGAAAAACCAGAAAAAACCCTCAAAATCCATAAAAACTAAAATCCCTAAAAAACCCTTAAACCCATAAAAACCTCTAAAACCCTAACACAAAAAAATCCTAAAAAACAACAAAAAACTCTAAAAACCCTTAAGACACTTAAAACCCCCAAAAAATATTAAAAACTCTAAACAACCAAAAGACACTAAAAACTCAAAAAAAACCCAAAACCCCCAAAGACATTAAAACCCCTAAAAACCCTTAAAACCCAAGAAAAAGCGTTAAACCTCTAAAAATCCCTAAAACCCTAAAAACCATAAAAAAACATAATAAACACCTAAACAATCCATGAAAACGTAAAAACCCTAAAAAAACTTAAAAACCCGTAAAAACAATAAAACCCCTAAAAACATAAAAAACCCCTCAAAACCCAAAAAGAACCAAAACCCCCAAAAACATAAAAATCATAAAAACCCTAAAAATCACAAAAAACGTAAAAACCCTAAAAACTCTAAAAACCCCTAAAAAACCCCCGAAAAACATTGAAAACACAAAAAACCCATAAAACCCAAAAAATCCTAAACACTCATGAAAACACCTAAAACCCTCAAATTCCCAAAAAATTCAAAAAATCCAAAAAACTATAAAAAACCCTAAAAATCCATGAAAACGTAAGAAACCCTAAAAAACCTGAAAAAACATCCGAAATCCATAAAAACCCCTAAAACCCCTTAAAAACCCTATAAACCAAAAAAAACATAAAACCCACTAAATACTATAAAAACCTTCGAAACCCCTAAAAACAATAAAAATATCTAAAATCCCATTAAAATAGTAAAAAAAGACAAAAAAGTCCATAAAACCCAAAAGACCCAAAAACCCTTGAAATCCCCTAAAATAGAGAAGCACTGAAATACCGTAAAACTATTCAAAATCCCTAAAAACCCTAAAAAAACCCCAAAACCATAAAAATCCTAGAAAAACCCTAAAAATCCATAAAAACATAAAAAACCTTAAAAAACCAAAAACCCCTGAAAACAATTAAGCCCCTTAAAAACAAGAAAACACCTAAAAATTCATAAAAACCCTAAAAATCATAAAAAACTCAAAACCCTAAAACACCCTAAAAATCCATAAAAACCCTAAAACCCATAAAAATAAAAAATCCCAAAAAATACATGAAAACATAAAAAAACCCTAAAAAATCCATGAAATCCATAAAAACCCTAAAAACCATAAAAAACGTAAAAACCCATAAAACCATTAAAAACAACTATAAACTCTAAAAACCCTTTAAAACCCTAATAATGTTAAAAACTCTAAAACCCCAAAAAAACACTAAAAACTCAAAAAAAAACATAAAGACCCAAAAAACACCAAAAAACATTGAAAACCCCTAAAAACATTAAATCCCCCTAAAACCCCTAAAATCCCTAAAACGCTTAAAAACCTAAAAAACCAATAAAAACCCTAAAAACCAATGAATACGTAAAAAACCCTAAAAACCCTAAAAACGCTCTGAAAACCATAAAACCTCTAAAAATATAAAAAACCCTAAAACCCATAAAAGCCTAAAAATGACTAAAACTCAAAAAACCCTAGAAACCCAAAAGACCCTAAAAATCCTAAAACCCCCTAAAAACCCTAAAAAACTAAGAAAACCCCTACAGGCCTCAAAATTTTTAAAAACCCAAAAAAATCTAGAAACCATAAAAATCCAACCCCCCCCCCCCCCAAATCAATGAAAACTTAAAATCCCTAAAAGCCCTGAAAAACACCTAAAAACCACAAAAGCCATTAATTTTTTAAAAAAAACCCCAAAAACCCCTTAACAACCCTAAAAACATAAAAAACTCTAAAAATATTTAAAACACTAATAAACTAAAAAATACACTAAAAAATCCCCCGAAAACCCAAAAAAGAGTCCCAAAACCCTAAAGAACCCTAAAAACCATACAAATCCTAAAACCCCCTAAAAATCCATGAAAACTTAAAAAAAACCCTAAAAACCCTGAAAACTCCCTAAAAACCATAAAACCCCAAAAAACCTTAAAAACCCCTAAAAACCATGAGAAACTCTAAAAGCACTTAAAACCCCCAAAAGCATTAAAAACTTTAAAAATATTAACACTAAAAAACTCAAAAAAAAACCCTAAAACACCAAAAATATCCAAAAGACCATAAAACATCAGAAAAACCCAATAAACCCACAAAATCCAGGAGGACATTAAAACCTTAAAAACCCAGAAAAACCCCTAAAAACCATAAAACCTCTAAAAACTATAAAAACCCTAAAAACACTTAAAAACCCTAAAAACCAATAAAATCTCTAAAAAAGCTTTAAACATTAAAATCCCTAAAACCCCCAAAAAAAACACTAAAAACGCAAAAAAACACTAAAAACCCAAAGGACCCCTAAAATGATGAATACCCCTAAAAATCCTAAAAAGCCCTGAAAAAACCCTAAAAACCATAAAAATCCCTAAAAAACCTAAAAAACCCTAAAAAACACAAAAATTCTAAAAACCACTTAAAACTATTAAAATGGAAAAAACCCCTAAAACCACCAAACACCCCTAAAAAATTAAAAAACACTAAAAAAATTAGAAACACTAAAAACCCATAGAAACCCTAAAACCCAAAAAAAACCCTAAACCCCCAAAAGAACCCTAAAACCCAGAAAAACCCCAAAACCCCTAAAACTACTAAAAACCCTACAGTCCCTCAAAATCCCTAAAAATCCTAAAAATCACAAAAATCCTAAAAAACCCCTAAAAATCCAAGAAAACATAAAAAACCCTAAAAACTTTTAAAACCTCCTAAAATCATTAAATAACCTTAAATACACATAAAACACCTAAAACCCCACTAAAACTATAAAAACCCTCAAAAATCCTAAATTGTTAAAAAAATCTAAAAAACATTAAAACCACTAAAAACTCAAAAAAAACCCCTAAAACCCCAGAAAAGACCCTAAAAACAAAGAAAAAACCCTAAAACCCCTAAAACCCCTAAAGACCCTTGAAAACATGAAAAACCATCAAAATCCCTAAAAACCCTAAAAATCCCTAAAAACCATAAAAATCCGAAAAAAACCCTAAAAATTCCTGAAAACGTAAAACCCCCTAAAAACCCTGAAAACCCCTTAAAAACAAAAAAAACACTAAATACCCATAAAACCCCAAAAACCCAATTAAAAAAATCTGAAATCCCTTAAAACCTCTAAACACGTTAAAAACTATAAAAAACTTGAAAAAATAGATGAAAACCTAAAAACCCAAAAGACCCTAAAAACCCAGAAAATCCCTAAAGCCATAAAACCACCTGAAAACCATAAAAACCGTCAAAATCCCTAAAAGCCATAAAAATAATAAAAACCCCTTAGAATACATGAAAATGTAAAAAACCCTAAGAACCTTGAAAACCCCCTGAAGTCCATAAAGACCACTAAAACGTTAAAAAACCCGAAAAACCCGAAAAACCCTAAAAACCCACTAAAAAATAAAAAAACCCTTAAAAAACTAAAAATATTAAAAACTCCTAAAAACCTTAAAAAGACAAAAAAACTCAAAAAACCCTAAAAACCCAAAAAGACCCAAACCCTGAAACCCCCTAAAAACACTAAAACCCCCTGAAAAACCCTAAAAACCTTCAAGATTGTAAAAAGCCTAAAAAATCCTAAAACCCATAAAAATCCTAAAACCCCCCATGAAAGTCAATGAAAATTAAAAAACAATAAAAACCCTGAAAAACCTCTAAAAATCACAAAACCCCTAAAAACCATAAAAAACCCTAAAAACCAGCTAAAAACTGTAAAACCCCTTTAATTTAGTGGGGGGGATAGGCTAGCCTAGTCCTGAACCTCTTCTACCCTAAAAACAATAAAAAAATCTAAAAAACATTTAGACCCCAAAAAGCTCAAAAAAACCCTAAAACCCAAAAGACACTAAAACGCCTAAAAACACTAAAAGCTCTAAAAACACTCAAAATTTCTAAAACCTAAAAACCTTAAAAAAAACCTTAAAAAACATGAAATACCCCTAAAAAACATAAAACCCCCCAAAAAATAAAATCCCTAAAAACCCATAAAAACCCTGAAAACACACTAAAATGTTTTAAAACACATAAAACACCAAAAAACGTTTACAACTCTAAAAAAACTTAAAAACCCAAAATAACTAAAAAAACTGAAAAAACTAAAAATACCTTAAAATCCAAGAATACCCCAAACCACCAGAAACTCTTGAAATCCCCTAATACTATCAAAATCCCAAAAAAAACTAAAAACCCCTAAAAACCGTAAAAATCCTAAAAACCCCTAAAATGCATGAAAACGTAAAAAACAATAATAACACTAAAAAAACCCTAAGCAGCCACAAAACCCCCCAAAAAACATAAAAAAAATCATAAAATCTTTAAAACCCCACTAAAAATACTAAAAGATTTTAAAAACCCTAAAAGACCATAAAACACAAAAAAACTCTAAAACCCAAAAAACCGAAAAGACCCTAAAACCCTTAAAAACCCTAGGAACGATCAAAATCCCTAAAAACACTAACAATAATAAAAAAAATAAAAAAAAATAAAAATCCAAGAAAACAAAAAACCAAAAAAACCCTAAAAAACCTCAGAAAATCATAAAACTCCAAAAAAAGCATTAAATACCTCTAAAAACCCATAAAAAACCCTTTAACCAATAAAAACTCTAAAACCCCTAAAAATGTTGAAAACTATAAAAATTCTTTAAATCCCTAAAAATTCTAAAAAACTCTAAAAAACCCAAAAAATACAAAAAGACCCTAAAACTATGAAAACCCTGAAAACACTAGAAAACCCTAAAAACCCTGAAAATCCTTAAATTCCCTAAAAACCTAAAAACCGTAAAAATCCTAAAATTTCCATAAAATCCATGAAAACATAAAGATCCCTGAAGACCCTTAAAACTCCTAAAAACCATAAAAACGCATAAAACCTTTTAAACCCCTAAAAGCTCATAAAACCCCTTAAAAACTCAGTAAAAACTCTATAAACCCTTATAGTGATGGGGACGTTGATTTTTAGTTCTTGCTTCCTTTTCTTCTACTTTTTGGGTCTTTGGGGGTTTTTTGGTGTCTTAGGGGTCTAAGTTTTTTCGGTGTGGGTCGTTTGACCCTGCCCCGTGCTTCTCTTCTTTGTTTTCTTTTCTTTTTATAAATTTTGAGGGGGTAGGAATAGCCTGGCCTTATGCCTTCCTTGCCCTAAAAACATTAAAAAATATAAAATAAATTTAAAACCCTAAGAAACCTTAAATACCATACAAATCTGAAAAAACCCTAAAAATCCAAAAGACCCTAAAAATACATAAAACCCTAAAAAACATTGAAAACCCTTAAAACCCTTGAAATCCCAAAAAACCCTAAAAACCATAAAAATATTAAAAAACCCCTAAAAATCCATGAAAATGTAAAAAACTATAAAAACCCTAAATAACCACTAAAATCCATAAAAACCCCTAAAAACCTTAAAAACGCATAATATCATAAAAACCATAAAACCACTAAAAACTCTAAAAACCCCTAAAAACTCAAAAAAACTCTAAAAACTCAAAAAAACAAAACACTGAAAACCCCCCAAAGGCCTTAAAATCCCTGAAACCCCTAAAAACCTTAAAAACCCCTGAAAATCCCAAAAAAAACCTCGAAATTCCAAAAAACCCTAAAAACCATAAAAAACCTAACAAAACCCCTAAAAACCATGAAAATGTAAAAAACTCGAAACCCTTGAAAAAACCCTGAAAACCATAAAACCCCCTAGAAACCTTTAAAAACCATAAAAACCCATAAAAACCTTAAAATCCATTAAAATCTCTAAAACCCCTTAAAACCCCAAAAAATGTAAAAAACTCTAAAAACCTTAAAACCCCTAAAAACTCAAAAAAAAACCATAAAACCCAAATTGACACTAAAACCTCTGAAAAACCCTAAAAACCCCCTGGAAAACACCAGAAATCTCTAAAAACATAAAAACCCTAAAAAAACCGAAACTGTTAAAATCCTAAAACCCCCAAAAAATACATAAAAACGTAAAAAACCCTGAAAACCTAAAAAACCCCTAAAAACTAAAAAACTCCTTAGAACCTTAAAAAACCTTAAATCCCTAAAAAACACTAAAAATTCTAAAACCCCTCAAAACCCCTTAAAACATTAAGAAAATTATAAAAACCCTTAAAACCCCTAAAAAACTCAAAAAAACCCCCAAAACCCTCAAAATCTATAAATACCCTAAACACCCATAAATTCATAAAAATATTTAAAACCCCCTAAAATCTCGAAAAATGTAAAGAAACCTAAAACCCTAAAAAAACCTAAAACCCTAAAAAAACTCTGAAAACCATCAAAACCCATAAAACAATAAAACCTGTAAAAATCCACTAAAATTTCTAAAAACCCTTAAAACCCCTAAAATTGTTTAAGAACTCTAAAAAACCAAAAGATCCTAAAAATCTTGAAAACCCCCAAAACCCATGAAAAACCTTAAAACCCATCAAATTCCCTAAAAATCGTAAAAACCCATAAATATCCTAAATATCCTAAAGTATCCCTAAAAAATCATGAAAATGTAAAAAACCATAAAATTCCTAAAATGCCCCTAAAAACTATAAAACCCCTAAAAATATTTAAAAAACCTAAAAAACTAAATATCTAATAACCCTTAAAACCATTAAAATATTTTAAAATCTCTAAAACTCCTTAAAACACTAAAAAGTCAGAAAATTATAAAACCCCCAAAAAAACCTATGAAAAACCCAAAAAACACTCAAAATTACTAAAAACTATAGCACCCCTGTATCAATTAAGTAACCCTTTATTTATGTATTTTAATTATAAAAACTATATGGGTTGAGTTTGGGAAGATTTGGGGACCTTTGGGAATATTTTTTGGGGATTTTCTATAGGTGCACAGTTTTGGTAAACCATGAAACTCCTACAAGAAATCGTGCGCAGTGATACAAAGGTAAAGGGGAAGGCACATGGGCTATGCATAGTTTGTCAAAACTGTGTGGAAGCCTAGGAGAAACCATGCTTTGTTGGATAGTGAGATTTGGCATGATTGGCCCATGGTTTGGAAACCGTGCAAGATAACCATGCAAGGTTTATCCTTGAGGCAGTGGCTAGCACATGATTAGTGCATGGTTTACCTAATTGTGCAAATAAACCATTGATGGTTAAAAAACTAGATCCTAAAAAAGTGGATCTAGGTCGGCCTTATGTTTTAATGCCTATTTTTTTTCCCAAAGCAGACCTAACTCAGGATTTTTATATCTCAAAGGTTGGAGAACCTCTTCCCATCATTTCGGAGGCGATCTGAAGGCTTATCTTGGCGATTTGAAGCTGTATTATTGTTTTAAGTGATTGTTCTTGGTTTCTCTTGGTAGTTTTGTTAGATCTACTTCTCCTTCGCTCTCAGATACTTAGATCTACACCTTTTATGGGTAGATCTAAGGTTGTAGATGCAAAATATGTTTAGATATGGTCTTGTTGTTGATAGGGGAAGACATATAAGGTGGGTTCATGGATATTTAACTCAGTTTCGTGGGATTTTAAGTGTCATTCTTAATTTTCGTCATAAAACCTGAGGTAGGTGGATTCACTCTCGACTCCTCATGATAGAACTGATTGGATTAGTTTCAAATTGATTGACATTTATAATGAAATTTATGTGCAAAACATGGTAAAAACTTATTTAGTGATGGTTTGTGGATTTGTGTGAAATCATGGAATTATTGTGCAATGTTATTTGATAAATGATTTTAAAATGATGATTTTAAAATGGTTGCTTGATTCAGTTTACAGAAAAAGTTTTTCAATAAAAATGATGTTATACTGAAATGGTTTTTGGCATGATTATATTGACATGGTTGTTGGGAATACTTGGTGTGTGTGTTCATATTTCATTACAAGGCTTGGTTAAAATATGACCTTGTGCTTGGTTCCAAAGGTGTAATGACACATGGGATTTAATTACCTTGTGATGACTTGGTAGATCGATGTGAAACCGCTCATGAGTATCAAACCATCATAACAAAGAATGCATGTGCAGATGTGTGGATGTGTGAATTGGAATGGGGTATGCTAAAGTTTAATTAATGAAATGGTTTTGGAACATTGTTTGGTTGCTTTACATGGAAATTGGTGTTGTTTGAGAAAAGTATTTTACATTGGAACTTGTTTATATTTTGATATAAATTATTTTAGAAATTTTTTTATATAAATTGTTTTATATGATTGGGCTAACATGTTCTATCCTAGTGGCATGAGTAGGGAAGTCATTGGGGGAAAATATACTGAGTTTCATTACTTATCCTTTCTTTGGAACTTTTGTGCTTTTGTAGATGTTGTTTATCAAAACATGGTAAAAGGTAAGGTATAACACATCTTTAGTAGTACTTCATGATACTTGGGTTGTTGTGGAGTTGGAGCATGGAGCATGTTCAGAGCTGGAGTTGTCATTCGAGTCTTTGAGTTTTGTCTTGCGCTGTTTACTTTGATATTGTTGTCTTCCACTGTGGTACTTGGTTTTAGTTTGATTTTGATTAATGAAATGTTGAGTTGTCTTTCATTGTTATCATGCATCATATAGTGGTTTGTTTGGTTATGGGTTGTTTGGTTAGTTGTTTTATTTTTAAATGGAAAATTTCCCCCACATGTATTGAAGCTCTTCGACATTTATTACCAAGCTTTGGTGTTTTGGGGATGTCTCTTAAGGCCAAGTAATGTTCCTCAACCTCAATCCAATGAGGATAAGAAGGATGTTACAACAACCCTAAAATCCCTAAAAACCAAAAAAAATCTAAAAAACCCTAAAAATCCATGAAAATGTAAAAAATACTAAAAATCATGAAAAAACCCTTAAAACCATAAATTCACCTGAAAAAATAAAAACTATAAAAACCCATAAAACACCTAAAAAACAATAAAAACTCTAAATACCCTTAGAACACCTAAAATGTTAAAAACTCTAAAAAATCTTTAAATCCCAAAAAACTCAAAAAAACCCTAAAAACCCAAAAAGACCCTAAAACCCTAAAAATCCCTAAAAAACCAGAAAAAACCCTAAAACCCCTCAAAATCCCAAAAATCCTAAAAAACCCTAAAAACCAAAAAAATCCTAAAAACTCCCTAAAAAACCATGAAAACATAAAAAACCATAAAATCTTTAAAACTCTACTAAAAACCATTAAAACCCCTAAAAATTAAAAAAAAACTCTAAAAACCCAAATAGGAACTAAAAACCCTAAAAACCCCTAACAATTCTCGAAAAACCATAAAAACTATCAAAATCTCTAAAGACCCTAAAAAACTCTAAAACTCATAAAAATCCTTAAAAACCCCCTAAAATCCAGAAAAACATAAAAAACCCTTTAAACCCTAAACCCCACTAAAACCCCTCCAAATCTCTAAAAATCCTAAAATACCCTAAAAACCATAAAAATCCATGCAAACGTAGAAAACACTAAAAACCATAAAAAATGTCTGAAAACTATAAAAAACACTAAAAACCCAAAAAAACATAAAAACCCATAAAACCCTAAACCACTAAAATCTCTAAAAATCCTTTAAACCCCTAAAAACATTAAAAACTCTAAAAAATCTTAAAAAATCTAAAAACTCAAAAAAAAAAACCCAAAAAACAAAAAGAAACCCTAAAATCCCTTAAAACCTCTAAAAATCCTAAAACCAATGAAAACCCCTATAACCCCTCAAAATTCCTAAAAACCATAAAAAACCATAAAAATCCTCAGAACCACTAAAAATCAATGAAAACATAAAAAACCCAAAAAACCCAGAAAACCTTCAAAAAACCATAAAACCCCCCAAAACCCATAAAAACTATAAAAATATAATAAAAACTCTAAAACCCACTAAAACCCTTAAAAATGTTAAAAACTCTAAAAAGCATTCAAAATGCTAAAAAACTCAAAAAAACTCTAAAAACACAAAAAGCCCTAAAACCCCTGAAAAACTCTAAAAACCCAAAAAAACCCTGAAAAACAAAAAAGCACACAAAATACCTAAAACCCCTAAAACTATAAAAATCCTAAAAAACCCCTAAAACCTATGAAAATGTAAAACCCCCCAAAAAACTCTAAAAACCCATGAAAACCATAAAAACCCCTAAAAACCATAAAAATCATAAAACCCCATAAAAAACCTAAAAAACTACTGAAAGATTTAAAACTGTTAACACCCCTCTAAAATGTTAAAAACTCTAAAAAAACTTAAAACCCATAAAAACTTCAAACAAAAACTTCAAACCCCCCCCTCAAATCCAAAAATCCCTAAAAAACAATAAAACCCCCATAAAACCCCTCAAAATATAAAAAAAATATAAAAAACCCAAAAAACCATAAATATCCTAAAGGACCGCTAAAAATCCATGAAAATGTAAAAAACCTTAAAATCCTTGAAAAAACATAAAAACCCATAAAAATTCTAAAATCCCTTTAAACCCGTAAAAACATTAAAAAACTCTAAAAGGCATTAATACCCTAAAAAACTCAAAAAACACTAAAAACCAAAAGACCCTAAAATCCTAAAACCCTTGAAAACCCCTAAAAACACTCAAAATCCCTAAAAACCCTAAAACCCATAAAAACCCCTAAAAACCTTAAAAAACCAAAAAAACATTAAAAACTCTAAAAACCCTTAAAACCCCTAAACACCCAAAACAACCATAAAAACCCTAAAAATCCTAAAAACTCCTAAAATCCTTAAAACCGCTTAAAAGGCCTAAAAACAGGCTAAATCCCTAAAACCCCTAAAAACCATAAAAATCCTAAGAAACCCCTAAAAATTCATATAAACGTAAAACCCACTAAAAATCCTGAAAAATCCCTAAAAACCATAAAACCCCTAAAAACCTTAAAAACGATAAAAACCATAAAACCCCTAAAAACCTTAAAAACCCTAGAAACCCTCAAAATCTCTAAAAAATATAAAACACCATAAAAATCCTAAAAATCCATGAAAATGTAAAAAACCCTAAAAACCCTAAAAATCAATTAAGACTATAAATTCCCCTAAAAATCTTTAAAAAACCTAAAACCCCATAAAAACCACTAAAACCACAAAAAATCCTTTTAACCCCTAAAAACTTCAAAAAACTCTACAAAATATAAAAAACCCTAAAAAATCCAAAAAAAAATCCTAAAAACCCAAAAATATTCTTAAAACCCTAAAAACCCTGAAAACTTTTAAAAACCCTCAAATCCCAAAAAATCCAAAAAACCCCTAAAAACCAAAAAAAATCTTAAACCCCCCTAAAAAACAATGCCGACCAGGGTTGGATTAGTGGTATCGTGTAAGGAGGCCACTCCCCGACAATGGAATTGGCACAGGTTCAAGTCTCGCCACACTCGAATTTAGCTGGGGACGAGCGACACGCAAGTGGTGAATGGGGCCTAGAATAAGCGTGGTGTGGAAATCACCTATACCTCGTTACCCACAACTCGTTTTTTCTTTCTAATAAATTGGGGGGGGGGGGATAGCCCGACCCTCGCATCTTCCTTTCCCTAAAAATCAATGAAAATTTGAAAAACCCTAAAAACCCACTAAAAACTCTAAAACCCCTTAAAATCCCTAAAAATGTTAAAAACTCTAAAAAACCTAAAACCCCCAAAAAAACTCAAAAAACCCTAAAACCCAAAAGACCCCAAAGCCCCTAAAAACACTAAAAACCCTAAAACACCCTAAAAACCCTAAATCACTCACAATTCCTAAAAACCCTAAAAACCTTAAAAAAACCTAAATCCCCCCTAAAAATCCAGGAAAATGTGAGAAACCTACAAAACCTTGAAAACCACTAAAATCCATAAACCCCCCCTAAAAACTATAAAATCATTAAAAACCCATAAAACCGAGTAAAAACATTAAAAATCTAGAAAACCACTAAAAACTTTAAAACTATAAAAAAACCTGAAAACCCAAAAAAACTAAAAAATCCCTAAAAATAAAAAAAAACCCTGAAAAACCAAAACCCCTAAAAAATTCAAAAAAACCCTAAAAATACTCAAAATCCATAAAAATCCTAAAAACACTAAAAATCATAAAAACCTCTAATAATCCATGGAAACGTAAATTCCCCCCCAAACCCTAAAACCCCCTAACGGCCATAAAAACCCCCAAAACCATAAAAAAACCCTAAAAACCCATAAAATCCTTAAAAACCCACTAAAATATCTAAAAAAACTTTAAACCCCTAAAAGCGTCAATAAATATAACTAACCTTAAAACCCCACAAAAAATCAAAAAAAAAACCCAAAAAACTCCAAGACCCTAATATCTCTTAAAACCCTAAAAACCCTAAAAATCCATAAAAACCTTAAAACCCATCAAAATCCATAAAAACCCTAAAAACCCATACTAACCTAAAAAACCCCTAAAAATGAATGAAAACATAAAACCCCTTAAAAACCATTCAAAAAACCTTGAAACCCATAAACACCTTAAAAACCCTGAAATCCTATAAAAATACTAAAAACCAACTAAAAACTCTAAATACCCTTAAAAAATCTAAAAAAAACTCTAAATAACCTTAAAAAAACTAAAAACAATAAAAACCCTAAAACCCAAGAGACCCTAAAAACCCTTAAAACCCCTAAAAGCAAAAAAAAGCCCAGAAAAACCGTAGAAACCTTCAAAATCCCTAAAAACTCTAAAACCCTAAAAAATTAAAAATCCAAAAAAATGCCTAAAAATCCATCAAGGGAAGCCGTTAAAAGTGTAAAATAGAGATCCAAGCATAAAAATCCATGAAAACATAAAAAACCCAAAAAACCTTGAAAAACTTTTAAATACCATAAAACCCCCTAAAACTTTAAAACTCCTAAAAACCCAATAACCACTAAAAATATAAAAAACCCCTTAAAACCCCTAAAAATTATGAAAAACTCTAAAAACCCTTTAAAACCCTATAAAAAACTCTGAAAAACCCAAAAACCCTCAAAGACCCAAAACCATGAAAAACCCTAAAAACACCTGAAAACCCAAAAAACCCTGAGAATCCTAATATCCCTAAAACCCGAAAGACTATAAAAAACATAAAAACCCCTAAAATCCATGAAAACGTAAAAAACCCTAAATACCATAAAACCCCTAAAACCCATAAAAAACCCTAACAACCCATAAAATCCCTCAAAACCACTAAAAACTTTAAAAAACATTTAAACCCCTAAAAATTTAAAAATATAAAAAACCTTTAAAACCCTTAGAATCCTTAAATACCCTAAAAATCCTAAAGTTCCTAAAAACCTAAAAACCTTGAAAACCCCTTGAAATCCCAAAAAACTCTAAAACCCATAAAATCTTAAAAAACCTCTAAAAATCAATGAAAAATGTAAAAAACCCTAAAAACATTAAAAAACCATTGAAAACCATAAAACCCCTAAAACCTCCTAAAATCTCTATAGACCCATAAAGACCATAAAAATCACAAAAAGCTATAAAAACACTTAAAACTCATAAAAACATTAAAAATTCTAAAAAACTCAAAAAAACCTGAAAACCCAAAAGACCCTAAAACCCTAAATACCCCTAAAAATCCTAAAAAAATATGAAAACCCCTAAAATCTCTCAAATCCATAAACACCATAAAAACCATAAATATCCTAAAAAACCCCTAAAAATCCATGAAAACGTAAAAAAACAAAAAAAAACCCTAAAACCCTAAAAACACTTGGAAAACCCTAAAATTCTTGAAAATCTCTAAAAACACTAAAAAATCATAAAAACCATAAAATTTTTGAAAACCCCTAAAAATCCATGAAAATGTAAAAAACAGTAAAACCTTGAAAACCCCCTGAAAACCATCAATACCCCTAAAAACTCTAAAAAACCTTCAAAACCCCTAAAACGTTAAAGAACTATAAAAAACCTTTAAAACCCAAAAGACCCTAAAAACCTTGAAAAACCCCTAAAACCGTAAAAACCACTAAAAACACACAAATTCACTAAAAACCTAAAAATCCCTAAAAATAATAAAATCCTAAAAAACAGCTAAAAATCCATGAAATTGTAAATAACCCTAAAAATCCCTAAAAAGCCCTGAAAACCATAAAACCCTTACAGTATTTAAAAACCTAAAAACCCATAAAAACCAGTAAAAACATCTAAAAACTCTAAAAATCCTTAAAACCCCAAAAAAGTCAAAAAAGACACTAAAAACCCCAAAAGACCCTAAAAACCCTAAAAAACCCAAAAAACCCTCAAAATTCCAAAAAACCACAAAACACTGAAAACCATTAAAATCCTAAAAACCTCTAAAAATCCATGAAAACGTAGAAAAGCTTAAAAATCATAAAAAGCCCTTTAAACCCATAAATTCACCTAAAAATCTTAAAAACTGTGAAAAAATATTAAAACACCTAAAAACCACTAAAAACTCTAAATACCCTTACAATCCATAAAAATGTTAAAAATTGTAAAAACCTTAAAATCCCTAAAAAATTCAAAAAAATCCTAAAACCCCAAAAAGATCCTAAAAACCCTTGAGAAACCCTAAAAGCCCTCAAAATCCCTAAGAACACTAAAAACCCAAAAAACCATAAAAATCCTAAAAAACTCTTAAGAATCAATGAAAATGTAAAAAACCCCTGAAAACCCTTAAAAACAGAAAACCACTAAAAACTCTAAAACCCCTAAAACCTAAAAAGACCCTAAAAACCCAAAACAAACCCCAAAAAACCCACTAAAACTCTAAAAACTATAAAAAAACATAAAACCCTAAAATACTAAAAAAAACCCTAAAAACCCAAAAAGACCTTAAAAACTCTGAAAACCCCTAAAATCACCAAAAAACCCTTGAAAACCCCCAAAACCCCTCAAAATCCTAAAAAAAACCCTAAAACCCCTAAAAACCACAAAAATCCACGAAAACATAAAGAAACCCTAAAAACCCTAAAAAGCCCCCCAAAACCATAATTACTACTAAAAATATTTAAAAACCCATAAAAACCCAAAAAACCTACTAAAAACTCTAAAACCCCTTAAAACCCCTAAAAACATTAAAAATTCTAAAAAACCTTAAAATCCATTAAAAGTAAAAAAAACCCTATAAACCAAATAGACCCCAAAAACCCAAACCCCCCCAAAAACCGTCAAAATCTCTAAAGACACTAAAAAACCCTAAAACCCATAAAAATCCTAAAAACCCCTAAAATCTACAAAAATGTAAAAAACCCTTAAAACCCTAAAACCAATGAAAATCCCTAACTACCCTAAAAGACCATAAAATCATAAAAAACACTAAAAATCCATAAAAACATAAAAAACCCTAAAACCTTAAAACCCCCTGAAAACCATAAAAACACTTAAACCCCCATAAAAACCCTAAAAACCACTAAAAACCCTAAAAACCCTTGAAACCCTTAAAATGCTAAAAAATTATAAAAACCCTCAAAAACACTAAAAACTCAAAAAAAAACCCAAAATAACGAAAAAAGGCCCTAAAAATCTAGAAAACCCCTAAAAACCAAAAAAACTCCAGAAAAAACATAAAAGCCCAAAAAATACTTAAATACCATAAAAACCATAAAAATCCTGAAAACGCCCTAAAAGCCCTGAAAAACCATAAAAACCCCTAAAAGGATTTAAAAACCCCAAAACCCCACAAATACCCTAAAAACTACTAAAATATCTAAAAACAATTAAAACACCTTAATATGTTAAAAATCTCTAAAAATATTAAAACCCAAAAAACTCCTAAAAATCAAAAAAGCCCTAAAAACACTAAAAACCCCATAAAACCCTCAAAATACATAAAAACTCTAAAACCCTAAAAACCCTAAAAATCTTAAAAGACCCCTAAAAATCCATGAAAAACTAAAAAACCCATAAAAAACTTGAAGACCTTAAAAACCCTTGAAAACCATAATAACCCATAAAAACATATAGCCCCATAAAAACCCTAAAACTACTAAAACTTTAAAAACCCTTAAAACCCCTAAAAACGTTAAAAAATACCTAAAAACTTTAAAAACCCTAAAAAACTCCAAAAAAAACCCTAAAAACACAAAAGGCCCTAAAACCCTTTAAAACCATTAAAAACCCTAAAAACCCACAAAACCCACAAAATCCCTAAAACCCTAAAAACCATAAAATTCCAAAAAAACTCTTAAGAATCCATGAAAATGTAAAAACCCCTGAAAACCCAAAAAAAACCTTAAAAACTTTAAAAAACCAAAAAAACACTCAATACTCTAAAAACCCTCAAAACACCTAAAAACCCCAAAAGACCCTAAAAACCCTAAAACCCCCTAAAACCCCTTAAAACCTCTAAAAAAGCTTAAAACCTTTCAAAATCCCAAAAACCCCCTAAAAACCGTAAAAATCCTAAGAAACCCCTACAAATCCCTAGAAATGTAAAAAACCCTAAAAAACCTAAGAACCCTAAAACCATGAAACCCCTAAAAACCTTAAAAACTTAAAAGACCCTAAAAACCCAAAACATACCTAAAACCAAGAAAAACCCCTAAAACCTCTGAAAAATCCTAAAAACCCTCAAAATCTTTAAAAATATTAAAAATTCATAAAAATCCTCAAAAAACCCTTAAAACCCTAAAAACCCACCGAAAACTCTAAATTCTCCTAAAAATCGTAAAAACTGAAGAAAAACCCCCATAAAACCCACTAAAACACTAAAAATCCTTAAAACCTTAAAAATGTTTAAAAAACCCTAAAAACCCCAAAAAATTGAAAAAAACCCTACAAACCCAAAAAGATCCTAAAAAACTAGAAAACTGCTCTTGGATGATTGGTTTTGTGTGGATAGGGTGTTGTTGCTTGGGTTGCTGGGTGATGGGTTTCAGAGATGCCTTTTTTGGTTTGGTAGCTTCTAGCTACTCATGTTGGGGAGGAGTTTTTTTGTACTTCTGGTTCTGGTTTTCGCTCTGCAGGCTGTGTTGGGCTTGTAGGTTGGTGGTGTATTGTTTCGTTCTTGGATGGGGTGCGTCTAGCCATGGACTTTTGCAGATGCTTGCTTGTGGATAGGAATAGTGGAGTGCAGAATGCTAGTCTTCGTCTTGGGTTTTGCTTCTTTATTTTTTTTTTCTATTTTTGTCATTTGGGTTAGGTGTTTCACCCTTGGGAGATAGTTTGTACTTCAATTCCTTTTCCCTTTTATATATCATGTTCTAGTTGTCTTGAAAAAAAAACCCGAAAAATCATTAAACCACAAAAAATTCTAAAAACCCATAAAACCCCTAAAAAAGTTAAAATCTCTAAAAAACCTTAAAACCCCGTAAAAACTCAAAAAAACCCAAAAACCCTAAAAGACCCTAAAAACCCTGAAAACCATAAATCCCACTAAAAACCCATAAAACCTATCAAAATCCCTAAAAACCCTAAAAACAATAAAAATCCTAAAAAACCCCTAAAAATCCATGAAAACATGAAAACCCATTATAACACCAAAAAACCCTAAAAAGCATAAAACCCCTAAAAACAATAAAAACCAGCCAAAACCCATAAAAACCCTAAAAACCCCTAAAAATCTAAAAATACTTAAAATCTCTAAAAACATTAAAAATTTATAAAAAACCTTAAAACCCAAAAAAATAAAAGAAACCCCTAAAAATCCAAAAACTAAACGAAAAATCCTAAAAAATTCTAAAAAAACTGAAACCCCTTAAAACCCTAAAAAACCCTAAAAACCATAAAAATCCTAAAAACCCCTAAAAATACATGAAACCATAAAACCTCTAAAAATAATGAAAAAACCTTAAAAACCATAAAACCCCCTAAAAACCCCTAAAAACTCATAAAACCCTAAAAACCACAAAAAACCCTTAAGACCATAAAAATCATTATAAAACTCCAAAAAACCTTACACCCCTAAAAAACTCAAAAAACCCTAAAAAACCATAAAATCCCTCAAAATTCCTCAAAATTCTAAAAAACCATAAAAACCTTAAAAATCACCTCAAAATCAATGAAGACATAAAAATCCCTAAAAACCATGATAAACCCCTGAAAAACATAAAACCCCTAAAAACATTTAAAAACCCATAAAAACCCTAAAAACCATTATAAAACCTAAAAATATTTTAAACCCCTAAAAATAATAAAAAACACTCAAAAACCTTTAAACCCAAAAAAACCCTAAGAAATCAAAAAAGACCCTAAAACCCCCCAAAACCCAAAAACCACCTAAAAATTCTAAAACCCCTCAAAATACATAATAACCCTAAAAACCATAAAATCTAAAAAAACCCTAAAAATCAATGAAAATATAAAATTACCTAAAAATCCTAACCCACCCCCTGAAAAACATCAAACCCCTAATAACCTTAAAACCCCTAAAAATCCTAAAAAACACTAAAAATTCTTGAAACCACTAATTTGTTTTTTCAAAACTCCCTTAAATACCCTTAAAAACATAAAAAATCCTAAAAACCCAGAAAAATATCCTAAAAAACCCTAGAAACCTTAAAACCACTAAAACCCCTGAAAACCCCTAAAAGTCCTAAAAATCCCTAAAAAACCTAAAAACCATACAAATCCTAAAAAAACCCTAAAAATTCATGAAAATGTATAAAACCCTAAAAACCTAGAAAAAACCCTGAAAACTATAAAAATGCCTAAAAACCTTAAAAACCATAAAAACCAATAAAAACCATAAAAACTATAAAAACCCACAAAACCCCTAAAAATGTTAAAAACTCTAAATAATCTTCAAACCCTAAAAAACTAAAAAAAACCCAAAAAACCCAAAAGACCCTAAAAATATTAAAAACCGTTAAAAACCCTAAGAGGCCCTGAAAACCCCTAAAAACCCTCAAAATTTCTAAAAACCCTAAAAACACTAGAAACAATAAAAATACTAAACATACCCTAAAAATAAATTAAAATGTTTAAAACCCAAAAAATCCTGAAAACCCCAAAACCCCAAAAAAGCTTATGAAACCTTAAAAACTGATAAAAATACTAAAACCATTAAAAATTATAAAAACCCTAAAATCCTCTAAATATTTTAAAAATTTATAAAAACCCTTAAAACCCCTAAAAAGTAAAAAAACCAGAAGACAACAAAAACCCTAAAAACCCTTAAAAAAACCCCCAAAACCCGTCAAAAACCAAAAAAATCCTACAAAACCCCCTAAAAAATCCAATAAAATGTAAAAAACCTTAAAAACGCTGAAAACCAAAAAAATCCATAAAACCTCTAAAAACCATAAAAACCCTGAATCCCAAAAAAACCCTAAAAATCACTAAAAACTCTAAAAATCCTTAACACCCATAAAAATGTTAGAAAACTATAAAAACATTAAAAACCCTAAAAAACCCTAAAATCCCTAAAAACATCCTACACACCCTCAATATCCCTAAAAGGATAAAAGTCCTAAAAGCCATAAAAATCATAAAAACCCCCAAAAAATCACTAAAAACCGTTAAAACACCTTAAAATATTAAAAAATCTAAAAAACCGAAAAACCCAAAAAAACTCAAAAACACCCTAAAAACCCAAAAAAACTCAAAAACACCCTAAAAACCCAAAAAGGACCCTAAAAACCCTGAAAACCCATAAAATCCAATAAAACCCCCCAAAAAACCATAAAAATTCTATAAATACCTCTAAAAATCCATGAAAACATAAAAATGCCTCAAAAATCCCTTAAAACCCTAAAGAATCATAAAAAAAATCTAAAAACCCGCTAAAAATTCTAAAAACCCATAAAAACAATGAAAATGTTAACAACTCTAAAGAACCTAAAACCCCCCAAAAAAATCCTAAAATCCCAAAAAACCCAAAAAACCCCTAAAAACCATAAAAACCCTAAAAACCCTAAATAACATAAAAATGCTAAAACCCACTAAAAATACATGAAAACGTAAAAGATCCTAATGAACCTGGAAAAACCCTAAAACCCCTAAAAACCCCTAAAAACCCACTAAAACTCTAGAAACCTTTAGAACCCCTAAAAATGATTAAAAATATAAAAAAACATTAAGAAACCTAAAATTATAAAAAACACTAAAAACCCAAAAGAAACTAAAATCCCTGAAAACCCCTAAAACCCCTAGAACCCCTGAAAAACCATGAAAACCCTCAAAATCCTTAAAAACCATAAAAATCCAAAAAACCCCTAAAATTCCCTGAAAATATAAAAACCCTAAAACCCTGAAAAACCTTAAAAACCCTAACAACCCATAAAACCCCTAAAAACAACTAAAATATCTAAAAACCATTAAAACTGATAAAAATGTTAAAAAACTATAAAACCCCAAAAGACCATAAAACCTTGAAAACCCATAAAAACCGTAAAAACTATTAAAAAACCCTAAAAACCCTTAGAATCTTGAAAAACTCTAAATATCCCTAAAAACTGTAAAAATCCTAAACCCCCCCTAAAAATCCATGAAAAGGTAAAAACCCCTAAAAAACACTTAAAATCATACCCCTAAAGCCTTCAAAACTAGAAAAAACCCATAAAAACTCTAAAAATCACTAAAACTCTAAAAACCCTAAAAACCCAGAGAAACATAGAAAAATAAAAAAAAACATTAAAGCTTTAAAGAACTCAAACAAACCCCCAAAAACCCAAAAGACCCCAAAACACCTAAAAACTCTAAAAACCCTAAAACCCCTAAAACCCCTAAAAACCCCCAAGAAACCTCATAATTCCAAAAAACCCTAAAAAACAAAAAATCCATGAAAACGTAAAACACCCTAAAAACCCCAAAAACGCTTGAAAACAATAAAACCCCTAAAAACATTAAAAACCCCAAAAAACCCAAAAAAACCAAAAAACTACTAAAAACTAAAAAAACACTAAAAACCTAAAAATGCCCTAAAACCCCCTAAAAACAGCTGAAAGCCCATAAAACCCCTCAAAATCCCAAAAACCCTATAACCCAAAAAAATCCTAAAAACCCATAAAATCCAGGAAAACATAAAAAATGATAGAGACCTTGAAAAACCCCTGAAAACCATAAAACCCCTAAAAACCTTAAAAACTCTAAAAATTAAAATCCATAAAAAAGTTAAGAAACTATAAAACCCCTTTAATCCCCTAAAAACTAACAAAAAACCATAAAAATCCATGGAAACAAAAAAAAACTCAAAAGATCCTGAAAACCCCCGGTAACCATAAAACCCCCTAAAAACCTAAAAAACACCTAAACCCCTTAAAATAACAAAAAACTCTAAAAATCCTTAAAAACACAAAAAATGTTCAAAAACTTAAAAAGTCCTTAAAAGACCTAAAACGCTCAAAAAACCCCTTAAAACCAAAAAGTCCCTAAAACCCTAAAAAACCCTAAAAAACACTAAAAACCCTCAAAATCCCTAAAACCCTAAAAACACTTAAATCCATAAAAATCCTAAAAACCCTAAAAAACAATTAAAGCATAAAAACCCCTAAAAACCCTAAAAAACTCATGGATACCATAAAAATCTTTAAACCCCTAAAACCCTATAAAACACTAAAACCACTAAAAACTATGAAAATCATTTAAACCCCTAAAAACGTTATAAACACTAAAACACCTTAAAAACCCTAAAACCTCTAAAAAAACCTTAAAAATCCAAAAGGCAGTAAAAACCCTTAAAACCCTTAAAACCTCAAAACCCCCTAAAACCCCTAAAAACGATAAAAATCCTAAAAAACCTTTAAAAATCAATGAAAATGTAAAAAACCTAAAAACACTAAAAAACACTAAAATATCTAAAACCCCTTAAAATCTTGAAAAACATTAAAAACTCTAAAAACCATAAAACCAGTAAAACCCATAAAACCCATAAAAAACCCAAAACTCCTAAATTTTTTAAAAACCCTTTAAACCCCAAAAAACATTAAAAACCTTAAAACCCTAAAAAAACTCAGAAAAACCCAAAAAACACCCTAAATCCCTGAAAACCCTAAAACTCCTAGAAAAAAAATAAAACACCTCAAAATCCCTAAAAACTGAAAACCCTAAAAACCCATTAATAACAAAAGAAAACCCCCTAAAATTACTCAAAAACCCATAAAAACCCTAAAACCCACTAAAACTTTAAAAACCCTTTAAACCCCTAAAAACATTAAAAAAAATTGAAAAACCCTAAAAAACCCTAAAAATTAAAAAAAACTCAAACCCCAAAAGACCCCAAAAACCCAAAAAAGACCCTAAAAACCTTAAAAAAAACTAAAAACCCTTAAAACCACTGAAAAAGTTTAAAAACCCTCAGAATACCTAAAAACCCTAAAACCCATAATAATCCCAAGAAACCCCTAAAAATCCATGAAAACTTTAAAAAATCCTAAAAACCCAAAAAGACCTTAAAAACCCAAAAGCCACTAAAAACCCTAAAAAACCCTAAAAACCATAAAAATCCTAAAAGACCCATAAGAATGCATGAAAACTTAAAAAACCCTGAAAACCCCCTAAAAATCAAAAAAACCCTAAAAACCTTAAAAACTCAAAAAACCCATAAACCCTCTAAAAGACCAGTAAAAACTCTAAAAATCCTTAAAACCCCTAAAAATATTAAAAAACTTTTAAAAACCTTTGAAACACTAAAAAACTCAAAAATAACCTAAAAACCCAAAAGGCTCTAAAAACCTTGAAAACTGCTAAAAACTCTTTATAACCCTCAAATTCCCTAAAATCCCAAAAAAACCCTAAAACTCTAAAAAACGTGAAAAAATCAAAAAATATTCTAAAAACATTAAAAGATCCAAAAACCTCTAAAAACCCATGAAAACCCCTAAAACCCATCAAAATACCAAAAAACCAAAAAAACCATGAATATCCTAAAAAACCCCTAAAAATCCATGAAAACATAAAAAATCATAAATCCATGAAAACACCTGAAAACAATAAAACTCCTAAAACCTTAAAAAACCCTAAAATACCATAAAAATCACAAAAAAGTCTAAATTTTTTTAAAAACCATAAAAATGTTCAAAAACTCTAAAAATATTTAAAACCCTAAAACCTCCAAAAAACCCTAAAAATATAAAATGTCCCTAAAAAACTTGAGAACCCCTAAAGCCCTAAAAAATCTTAAAAACCCTCAAAATCCATAAAAATAATAGAAAACATAAAAATCTAAAAAATCCCTAAAAATCAATGAAAACATAAAAAACCATAAAACCCTGAAAACACCCTTAAAACCATAAAAACCTTAAAAAACCCAAAAAACTCATAAAGACCCTAAAAACTACTAAAAAATCTAAAAACACTTAAACTCCTAAAAACCTTAAAAAATCTAGAAAACCCTAAAAAACTCATAAAACCCGCAAAACCCCAAAAAGATCCTAAAACCCCTAAAAACCCCTGAAAACCCCTAAAAACACCAGAAAAACCCTAAAACCATCAAAATCCAAAAAAAACCCTCAGATTACCCTAAAAATCATAAAATAATTAAAAACCCTAAAACCCCTCAAAACCATAAATATCCTAAAAAACTTAAAAAACACAAAAACCACATAAAACCCCTAAAAACCAACTAAAAACTCGAAAAACCATTAAATCCCATAAAAACATTAAAAACTATAAAAATCCTTTAAAACCCTAAAAAATCCAAAAACCCTAAAATCCCAAAATGTCCATAAAAACCTTGAAACCCCTAAAACCCTAAAAACCCCGAAAAACCCATAAAAGCCCCGAAAATCCCAAAAAACCCAAAAACCCCTAAAAACCCCCTTAAAACCATAAAAACCTTAAAAATCCATAAAACCCATAAAAACCCTAAGAACCCACTAATGCTCTAAAAAACCTTAAAATCCCTAAAAAAGTTAAAATAATCTTAAAAACCTTAAAAACCATAAAAAAACTCAACAAAACCCTAAAACCCCCCAAATACCCTAAACCCCTAAAAAACCCCAAAAACCTTAAAAATGCCGGACAACCCCTAAAAACTCTCAAAATCCTTAAAAATCATAAAAACCATAAAAACCAAAAAGAAATCATAAAAACCCCGAAAAATCAATAAAAATGTAAAAAACATAAAAAAACCCTGAAAAACCCTGAAAATAATAAAAACCCCTAAAAACCCGTAAATCCCTAAAAATTATAAAAAACCCTAAAACCTCATAAAAACCCTAAAAACTCTAAAAACCCTTTAAAGCCCCAAAAGCCTTAAAAAATCCAAAAACCATAAAAAGTAAAAAATCCCAAAAAACCCAAAATCCCAAAGGACCTTAAAAAACCCAAAAGACCCTAAAACCCCGGATAACCCTAAAAACCCTCAAAATTATGAAAAACCCTAAAAAACCCTAAAAACCAAGAAAAACTAAATAAAACCCTTAAAAATCGATGAAAATTTAAAAAACCCTATAAGCCCTAGAAAATCCCTAAAAACCATAAAAACCACTGAAAACTTAAAAACCATAAAACCCATAAAACCCCTAAAAACTAATAAAAACTCTAAGAACCCTTAAGGCCCCTAAAATGATAAAAACTCTAATATCCCAAACAGACACTATAAAACATGAAAACACATAAAAACCATAGAAAAAGCCTAAAAACCCTCAGCATCCCTAAAAACCCAAAAAAACCATAAAAATCCTAAAAAACCCATAAAAATCCATGAAAATGTAAAAACCCTAAAATCCCCCTAAAAACCAAATAACCCCCAAAAACCTTAAAAAACCAAAAACACTCATAAAACCCCTAAAAACCCACTGAAAACTTTAAAAACTATTAAAACACCTAAAAATGTTAAAAAACTCTAAAAACCCTTTAAAACCCTAAAAAACTCAAAAAAATACGAAGACCCCAAAAAACCCTAAAAATCCTAAAAACCACTAAAACCATAAAAAACCCTAAACCCCCCCCCCCCAAAAAAAATCAAAATACCTAAGAACCCTAAAACTGTAAAAATCATAAAAAACCTAAAAACCCCTAAAACCCCATGAAAACAAACCCCCTGAAAAAACCCTAAAAAAACTCTAAAAACCTTAAAACCCACTAAAAACTCTAAAAACCCTTTAAACCCCTAAAAATGTTTAAAAACTCTAAAAAACTTAAAAATCACAAAAAACTCGAAAAAACCCTAAAAACGTATAAAACACTAAAAACCTCAAAAATTGCTAAAACCCCTAAAAACCGTAAAATCCCTAAAATCCCGAAAAAACCATAAAAACCATAAAATCTTCAAAAACCCTAAAAACCTTGGAAAACCCTTAAAAACCCCTTAAAACAATAAAAACCCCTAAAAACCTTAAAAACCCATAAAAACCCTAAAAATACTAAAAACATAAAAAACCCTTAAAATCCCTAAAAATGTTATAATCGCTGCTCTGAAAGTAAGGAGGCCAAGGAAGGACTACTCCTCAATTCCAAGAACAGTTTCTACGAGGGCTTCCAGCAAGGCTTTGAAGAACTCCTCTGGTAAGGCGGGGTGGTCTGGTAAAAAGCAGTTGGATGTGGAGCAGGTGAAGTTAAGGGAGTACTGCACCAACTTTTTGAAGCAGTATGATTCTTCGGAATGGGAGTCAGTAGACACTGATGCGGCCTCTGGCTATGGTGCCGAGGGCAACCCCCTGGTGCAGATTATGATGATGATGGTGGAGATGGCTGGTAGACCCTGTGCTGGATGCTGGTTGCGGGTTGGCTGGGAGATGTTGTTGGCTTTGCTTTTGGTTTTCTTTCTTTTCTCATTTTGTGTTTCTTTTGATTTTCTTTTCTTTTGCGTGTGTTGTAAGGGGTTTTCGGGTGTGGGTCATTTGAACCCTCCCCTCCCTTGTCTGTTGTGTCTCCTTTTCTTTACTAATAAATTTGGGGGGGTCGGGAATATCCTGACCCTCGAATCTTCCTTGCCCTAAAAATGTTATAAAACCTCAAAAACCCTAAAAAACTCAAAAAAACACTAAAAACTAAAAAAAACACGAAAATACCTAAAAACAATAAAAGATTTTAAAAAACTCATAAAAACCCTCAAAATACCTTAAACCCCTAAAAACAAAAAAAAACCATAAAAATCCTAAACAACCCTTAAAAATCCATGAAAATTTAAAAATCCCTAAAAACCTAAAAAAGCCCAAGAAAGCCATAAAAACCCCTAAAAATATTAGAAAATACTAAAAACCCATAAAATCCACTAAAAACACTAAAACCCTTATAACCGCTAAAAATGTTAAAAACACTAAAAACCTCAAAACTCTAAAAAACTCAAAAAAATCCTAAGAACCCAAAAAGACCCTAAAAACTCTAAAACCCATAAAAACTCTAAAACCCCTAAAAACCCTAAACATGGTCAAAAGTTCAATAAATCTTTAAAAACACTAAAATCCAAAAAAACCTAAAAATCCCTAAAAATCCATGAAAATGTAAAGAACAATAAAAATCGTGAAACCCCCAAAAAACCATAAAATCCCCTAAAAACCCATAAAAAACTAAAAACTACTAAAACCACTAAAAACCTTTAAAACCCCAAAATACCTTAAAAAGAACTAAAAAACCTTAAAAACTCAGAAATCCCCTAAAAACACAAGAGACAATAAAAACCCTGAAAACCTTTAAAAATCCATGAAAACATAAAAACCCTATAAACCCTGAAAACCATAAAATCCCTAAAAACCCTAAAATAACAATAAAACCCCCAACACTACTAAAAAATCTAAAAAAATTAAAACCCCAAACATTAAAACCATCTAAAAACCTTAAAAGCCCTAAAAAACTTCAAAAAAACCTTCAAAACCCAAAACGACCCTAAAAACCTAAAAAATCATAAAAACCTATGAAAACCCATAAACCCCTCAAAATCCCTAAAAAAACTAAAAAACACTAAAAACACTAAAAATCTTAAAAACCATAAAATCCATGATAATTTAAAAACCCTTAAAACTCTGAAATACCCCAAAAATCCATAAAACTCCCTAAAACCTTAAAAAACCCTAAAACCCCATAAAAACCATAAAAACCACTAAAACCTCTAAAAAATCCTTAAAACACCTAAAAATAATAAAAACTATAAAAACATTAAAAACCCTAAAAACTCAAAAAAACCCTAAAAAACCTAAAAAACCTAAAACCCCTCAAAATTCCTAAAACCCTAAAAATAATGAAAAACACTAAAAACCCTGAAAACTGCTAAAAACCCTAAGAACCCTGAAAAACATAAAACCCCTCAAAATGACTAAAACCCTAAAAACCATAGAAATCCTAAAAACTCCATAAAAATCAATTAAAATGTAAAAAATCCTAAAATCCTATGAAAACCACAAAACCCCTAAAAGCATTACAAAATCCTAAAATCCCATTGAAACCATAAAAACCCATGAAAACTTTTACAAACCCATAAAGCCCCTAAAAATGTTAAAAAAATCTAAAAAAACTTTAGAAACCCTAAAACGTAAAAAAACCCTAAAAACCAAAGAGGTCCCTAAAAACCCTAAAAACCCTAAAACCCCCTGATAAACACTAAAAATCCCTAAAACCCCTAAAAACCCTAAAGCCATAAAGATACTACACAACCCCTCAAAATCTGAAAAAACATAAAAAACCCTAAAACCCCTGAAAAACCCATAAAAACCATAAAATCCCCTAAAAACCTTAAAAAACCCAAGAACCCCATAAAATCCCTAATCACCACTAAAAATTCTAAAAACCCTTAAAACCCTAAAAACATTAAAAAACTCTAAAAAACCATAAAACCCCAAAAAACTCAAGAAAACTAAAAAGAATAAAAAGATCCTAATAAATCTTGAAAACACTAAAATTCGCAAAACCCTCAAAATCCCTAAAAACCCTAAAAACCATAAAAACCATAAAAATCATAAAAACCCATAAAATTCCATGAAAATGTAAAAAAAACTAAAAACCCTGAAACCCCCCTGAGAACCGTAGAAACTACTTAAACCCATAAAAACCCTAAACACCCATAAAATCCCTAAACAACCACTAAAAACTCTAAAAAATATAGAAACCCAAAAAAAGTTTAAAAACTCTAAAAAACCTTAAAACCATCAAAAACTCAAAAAGCCCTAAAAACCCAAAAGAAACTATGAAAAACCTTAACAACCCTAAAAACCTTTGAAAACCCCTAAAAACCCTCAAAATTTGTAAAAACCATAAAAATACCTCAAATCCCTAAAATCTAAGAAAACATAAAAAACCTTAAAACCCTATAAACACCTAAAACCATAAAACCCCCCTAAAAACCTTAAAAATCCTAAAAACCCAAAAAACCCACTGAAAACTCTAAAAAACCTTAAAAGCCCCAAAAATGTTAAAAAAACTCTAAAAAACCATAAAAGGCTTAAAATATTAATAAAAACCCTCAAAACCCCAAAAGTCCCCAAAGACCCTAAAAACCCTAAAATCCCTTAAAATCCCTAAAAACCTAAACACCCTTAAAATCCCTAAAAACCTAAAAATACCCTAAAAACCATAAAAATCCTAGAAAATCCCTAAAAATCTATGAAAACATAAAATACCCTAAAAACGTTGAAAAATCTATGAAAACTATAAACCCCCTAAAAACTGTTAAAAACACTAAAACCCATAAAAAACCCTAAAAACCCACTAAAAACTCTAAAACCCCGTAAAATCCCTAAAAATGTTAAAGACATCTAAAAAAGATTAAATCCATAAAAAACACAAAAAAATCTAAAAATAAAAAGACACTAAAAACCCTAAAAACCCTAAAAACTCAAAAGCCCCTAAAAACCTTTAAACCCTTCAAAATCCCAAAAAACCCAAAAAACCCTAAAGACTATAAAAATCCTAAAACCACCTAAATATCAATGAAAACCTAAATAACCCTAAAAACCTTGAAAACCCCATAAAAAACAAAAGGTCACTAAAAACCTTAAAAATCTCTAAATCCCTATGAAAACCCTAAAACCAATAAAAACTATTAAAACCCCTAAAAAGTTAAAAAAAATCTATACACTAAAATTTAAATAAACCGTAAAAACCCAAAAAGACCATAAAACCATGAAAAACCCTAAAAACCTTTGAAAAACCCTAAAACCCTCAAAATCCTTAAAAACCCTAAAAACAATTAAAAAGCCTAAAACCATAAAAACCCAAAACTCCTAAAAATCCATGAAAATGTAAAAACCCTGAAAAACCCTTGAAAACCATAAAAAAACCCTAAAACCTTAAAAACCCTAAAAACCCATAAAAACCCTAAAAACCCAATAAATGCTCAAAAAAACCTTTAAAACCCTAAAAACGTTAAATTTTTCAAAAAACCTTAAAGACCCTTAAAACTCAAAAAAACCTTAAAAACCAAAAAGATCCAAAATACCACGAAAACCATAGAAACCCTAAAAACAACGAAATATCCCTAAAACCATTAAACACCCAAACCCGTAAAAATCCATATAAAAACCCCTAAAAACCATAAAAACTTAAAAACCTTAAAAAACCACTAAAAACTCTAAAAACACTTGAAACCCCTAAAAATGTTTAAAAACTCTAAAAAACCTCAATACCCTAAAAACTCTAAAAACCCCTAAAAACCCAAAAATACCCTAAAATCCCGAAAAACCCAAAAAATATTTGAAAACCCCTCAAACTCCCTAAAAATCCTAAGTACCCTAAAAACCATTAAAATACTAAAAAAGCTCAAAAAATCCATGAAAACTTAAAAAACACATAAAAACCCTGATAAATCCCTAAAAACCATAAAACCTAGAAAAAACCCTAAAACCACATAAAAACCATAAAAACCACTAAAACTCTAAAATCCCTTAAAACACCTAAAAATGTTAAAAAACCCTAAAACCCCTAAAAGTCCCTAAAAACCTAGAAAAACCCTAAAACCACTAAAAGCCCCTGAAAACGCCTAAAACCCCTCAAAATCCCAAAAACCATAAAAACACTAATGATCAAAAAAATTCTAAAAACCCTTAAAATCCATGAAAACATAAAAAACCCTAAAAACCGTGAAACCCTCCTATAAAGCATAAAACCCCCTAAAACACTAAAAAACTATAAAAACCCTGAAATCCCACTAAAAACTCTAAAACCCCTAAAATCATTACAAACACAAAAAAACCTTAAAAACCCTAAAATCTCAAAACAAAACCCAAAAACCCCAAAAAACCCTAAAACCCTGAAAAACCCTAAAACCATAAAAATCCTAACACAACCCCTAAAAGTCCATGAAAATATAAAAAACCATAAAAATCCTAAAAAACAACTGAAAACCATAAAAACCACTATAAACCTTTGAAATCCATAAAACCACTAAAATCTATAAAAACCCATAAAACTCCTAAAAACACTAAAAACTCTAAAAACCGCAAAAACCCCTAAAAACCCAAAAAGACCCTAAAAACCCTAAAAACCCCTAAAAACCCTTGAAAACCCCTAAAATCCCTAAAAATCCTAAAAACCATAAAAACCTAAAAAACTCTAAAAATCCATGAAAACGTAAAAAAACCAAAAAACTCTGAAAAACCCGTCAAAATCATAAAACCCCCTGAAATCCTTTAAAACCCCTAAATACCCATAAAAACTTTAAAACCCACTTAAATCACTAAAACCCCTAAAAATTTTATAAAACTCTAAAAACATTAAGACCCCTAAAAAACAAAAAAAACTCTCAAATACCAAAAGGACCCCAAAAACCCAAAAACCCACTAAAAACCCCCAAAATCAAGAAAAACCCTAAAAACCCTAAAACTGTAAAAAACCTAAAAAACCCCAAAAAATATATGAAAATGAAAAAATCCTAAAAACTCAGAAAACCCCTGAAAACCATAAAAACCCCTAAAAACAATTAAAAACCTAAAAAACCATAAAACCCCAAAAAGTGATTAAAAAAATCTAAAAACACTTTAAACCCCATAAAAACATTAAAAAACTCTAAAAATTCTTAAAACCCGTAAAAATTCATAAAACCCATTAAAATCTTAAAAAACTCCTAAAAATCCATAAAAACGTAAAAAAACTATAAAAACCCTAAAAACACCTTAAAACCATCCAAACCCATAAAACCCCTAAAACCACTAAAAACTCTAAAACCCCTTAAAACCCCTAAAAATGATTAAATACCTTAAAAAACCTAAAAACTCAAAAATACACCTAAAAACCCAAAGTACCCTAAAAAACCTAAAAAACACAAAAAACCCCGGAAAAACCCAAAAAACCCTCAAACTCCCTAAAAAACCTAAAAACCCTAAAAAACAAAAAAAAAATCCTAAAAAACACCTAAAAACCCTGAAAATCCCCTAAAATGCATAAAACCCCTAAAAATATTTTAAATCCCATAAAAAATATATAAATACCTAAACAATCTAATAACCCTCAAAACCACTAAAAACATTTAAAACCCCATAAAACTATAAAAAAGTAAAAAAACACTAAAAACAACAAAAGACACGAAAAATCCTGAAAACCCCAAAAAACCTATGAAAAATCCTAAAAAACACTCAAAATTCTTCAAAACCTTGAAAACTGTAAAAACCCAAAAAACCCAAAAGACTCTAAAACTATGAAAACCGCTAAAAATCTGTGAAAACCCCTAGGAGACCCTCAAAATCAATAAAAAATCCTAAAAACCCTAAAACCATAAAAATTCTTAAAGACCCCTTAAAAATCCATTAAATATAAGAACCGTAAAAACCCTGAAAACCATAAAAATCCCTAAAACCCTTAAATACCCTTAAAACCCCACAAAAACCCTAAAAAACTTCTAAAAACTCTAAAAACCTTAAAATCCATAAAAAATTTAAAAGTATAAAAAGCCTTAAGAACCCTACAAAACTAAAAAAATCCTAAATACCCAAAAGACCCTAAAAAACCTTAAAACCCCTAAAAACCAAAAAAACCCCAGAAAGACCCAAAAAACGCTTAAAATCCCTAAAAACCCTAAAAAACTCTAAAAAATATAAAAATCCTAAAAACCCACTAAGAATCTATGAAAACATAAAAAACCCCAAAAACCCTAAAAAAAACCCCGATAACAATAAAACCCCCTAAAAATTTTAAAATCCCAGAAAAACCCATAAAAACCATTAAAGACTCTAAAAACACTTTAAACCCCTAATATTTTGAAAAAACTCTAAAAATTCTTACAAACCCAAAAATACTTGAAAAAAAATCATAAAAACCCAAACGGACCTTAAGAACCAAGAAAAACCTTTAAACCCCTAAAAACCCCTAATAAAACCTAAAAACCCTCAAAATCCTCAAAATCCCTAAAAACCCAAAAATCCTGAAAAACCCCTAAAAACCAAAAAACCCCTAAAAACCTTAAATACCCAAAAAAACCCATAAAACCCTAGAACTCCTAAAAATTCTAAAAACAATTAAGACCCCTAAAAATGTTTAAAACCCTCAAAAATGATAAAACCCCCCTAAAAACCCTCAAAATACATAAAAACTCTAAAAACCCCTAAAGACCATAAAAATCCAAAAAGACCGCTAAAAATCCATGAAAATGTAAAAAACCTTAAAAATCATGAAAAGCCATAAAAACCAATAAAAAGCATAAAAACCCCTAAAACCCCATAAAACCCTAAAAACCCACTAAAAACACTAAAATCAATTTAAACCCCTAAAAAAATTAAAAAAAGACATTAAAACCCTAAAAAACTCAAAAAACACTAAAAAAACAAAAAGACCCTAAAAACCTAAAACCCCAAAAACCCTTGAAAACCCCTAAAAACCCTCAAAATCCCTAAAAACCCTAAAACCCATAAAAATCCTAAAAATATCCTAAGAATCCATGAAAATATAAAAAACTCTAAAAACCCTGAAAACCCACTAAAATGCATAAAAAACCCCTAAAAACCTTAAAAACCCAAAAATAAACACTAAAACTCTAAAAACCCTTAAAACCCCTAAACTCCAAAAACGACCATAAAAACCATAAAAACCCCTAAAAACCTTAAAACCTCTGAAAAGCCTAAAAACACGCAAAATCCAAAAAACCCCTAAAAACCATTAAAATCATAAGAAACCCCTAAAAATCTATGAAATGTAAAACCCACTAAAAAACCTTAAAAATACATAAAACCATAAATCCCCTAAAAACATTAAAAACCCTAAAAACCCAAAAAGACGCTAAAACCCAAAAAGTCGCTAAACACATTGAAAAACACTTTAAACCTCTAAAAATACCTAGAAAACCTCAAAATCTCTAAAAAACATAAAACACCCTAAAAATCCTAAAAATCCATGAAAACGTAAAAAACCCTAAAAACCCAAAAAATCCATGAAAACCATAAATTCCCATAAAAATATTTAAAAACCCTAAAACCCCATAAAAACCACTAAAAACACTAAAAACCTTAAAACCCTTAAAAACTTTAAAAAACTCTAAAAAATATTAAAAACACTATAAACTCAAAAAAACCCACAAAACCCCAAAAAGATCCTAAAAACCCTAAAATCCCCTAAAAACCATAAAAACCCTCAAGTCCCTAAAAACCCAAAAAAACCCTAAAACCTAAAAAAATTTAAACCCCCCCTAAAAATCAATGAAAAAGTGAAAAAACCCTAAAAACTCTGAAAATCTTGTGAAAACTATAAAACCCCTAAAACCCTTCAAAACCCTAAGAACCCACAAAAAACCCTAAAATCCCACTAAAAACTCTAAAACCCCTTAAAATCTCTAAAAACGTTAAAAAATATAAAAAACCCTAACCCCCCCCCCCCCCCACAAAACAACTCAAGAAACACTAAAACCCAAAAGACCCCAAAGCCCCTTAAAACACTGAAAACCGTAAAACACCCTTAAAAACCCTAAAACACTCACAATTCCTAAAACCCTAAAAACCTGAAAAAAAAAACGTAAAAAACCCCTGAAAATCCATGAAAATGTGAGAAACCAAAAAAAGCTTGAAAACCCCTGAAAACCATAAACCCCCTAAAAACAATAAAATCCCTAAAAACCCATAAAACCCACTAAAAAACTTAAAAACCTAGAAAACCCCTAAAAACTTTAAAAACTCTAAAAACCTTTAAACCCTAAAAAACTAAAAAAACCCTAAAAAGCCAAAAAGACCTTAAAAACCCTGAAAAACCCAAACCCCTAAAAACTCCTGAAAACCCCCCAAAACCCTCAAAATCCAGAAAAACCATAAAAATCCTAAAAACCCCTAAAAATCCATGGAAACGTAAAAACCCAAAATAAACTTAAAAACCCCCTGACGACCCTAACCCCCCCCCCCAAACCATAAAAGACCACAAAAACCCATAAAATCCTTAAAAACCCACTAAAAACTCTAAAAAAACTTTAAACCCCTAAAAGTGTCAAAAAATCAAAAAAACCTTAAAACCACAAAAAATCTCAAAAAATCCCTAAAAACTCCAAGAAAACCATAAAACCCATCAAAATCCATAAAACTCAAAAAACTTAGAAAAAAACCTAAAAAACCCACAAAAATGAATGAAAACGTAAAACCCCCTAAAAAATCTTCAAAAAACCTTGAAAACCAGAAAAACCTTAAAACCCCTAAAAGCTCATAAAAACCCTAAAAACCAACCAAAACTCTAAATACCCTTAAAATCATTTTTTTTAAAAAAAACTCTAAATAACCTTAAAAAATTAAAAACCCAAAAGACCCTAAAAACCCTTAAAACCCCTAAAAGAAAAAAAATCCCTAGAAAAACCGCAGAAACTTTCAAAGTCCATAAAAACCCAAAAACCCTAAAAAATTTAAAAATCCTAAAAAATACCTAAAAACCCATGAAGGGAAGCTGTTGAAAGTGGAAAATGAAGATCCACGCATAAAAATCCATTAAAACAAAAAAAACCAAAAAACCTTGAAAAACCTCTAAACACCATAAACCCCCCCCCCCCCACCCAAAAACTTTAAAAACTCCTAAAAACCCATAAAAACCCAATAACGACTAAAAAAATCAAAAACCCCTTAAAACAACTAAAAATGCTAAAAAACTCTAAAAACCCTTTAAAACCCTAAAAAAATCTAAAAAACACTAAAAAAAACCCCCAAACCCAAAAAGATCCTAAAACCGTGGAAAACCCTAAAAACACTAGATAACCCAAAAAACCCTAAGAATCACTAAAATTCCTAAAACCCTAAAGACCATAAAAAACCTAAGAAACCTCTAAAATCCATGAAAACGTAAAAAACCCTAAAAACCTAAAAAAACCTAAAAACCCCCATAAAAACCACAACAAACTCTAAAAACTCTTTAAACCCCTAAAAACGTTAAAAAATATAAAAAACATTTAAAACCCTAAGAATCCTTAAATACCCTAAAAATATCAAAAAACCCTAAAAATCCTAAAGTGCCTAAAAACCTTAAAAACCCTTGAAAACCCCAAAACCCCCTTGAAATCCCAAAACACCCTAAAAACCCTAAAAATCCCTAAAAACCCTAAAAACTCTAAAAAACATGAAACCCCTAAAATCCCTCAAATCCATAAAGACCCTAAAAAACATAAATATCCTAAAAAACCCCTAAAAATCCTTAAAAATGTAAAAAAACTAAAAAAACCTGAAAAACCCCCTAAAAATCCTTGAAAATGTAAAAAAACTAAAAAAACCTGAAAAACCCCTTAAAATCTAAAAAAAACCCTAAAACCCAAAAGGACCCTAAAAACCCTAAAGAAACCCTAAAAACCCCTGAAACCCCCTAAAAATCCCTAAAAACCCAAAAAACCTAAAACCATTAAAATCCTAAAAAAAACCCCAAAATAAATGAAAACATATAAAAACCATAAATCCAAGAAAAACCCCTAAAAACCCAAAAAAACCGTAAAAATCTTAAAAACCCGTAAAAACCCTAAAAATCACTAGACTCTAAAAAACACTTAAAACCTCTTAAAACATTAAAAAACTCTAAAAAACCTTAAAATCCCAAAAAACCGTGAAAAACCTAAAACCCTTGAAAAACCCTAAAATCCATCAAAATCCCTAGAAACGCTAAAAAATCATAAAAAACTTAAAAATTTTAAAACCCCTAAAAATCCATGAAAACGTAAAAAACCCTAAAACCCTAAAAAACTTCTGAAAACCATCAATACCCCTAAAAACCTTAAAAAACCCTAAAACCCACTAAAAACTCTAAAAACCCTTACAACCCCTAAAACGTTAAAAAACTCTTAAAAACCTTAAAAACCCTAAAAAATAAAAAAAACACAAAAGGCCCTAAAAACCTTGAAAAACCCTCAAACCCTCAAACCCCTAAAAACACACAAATTCCATAAAAACCCTAAAATTCACAAAAAATAATAAAATTCTAAAAACACCTAAAAATCCATGAAATTGTAAATAACCCTAAAAACCCCTGAAAACCATAAAACCCTTACAATATTTAAAAACCTAAAAACCCATAAAAATCCTAAAAACAACTAAACATCTAATAACCATAAAAACCACTAAAAGCGTCTAAAAACTCTAAAAAGCCTTAAAATCGAAAATAAAATCAAAAGAGAGACTAAAAATCCCAAAAGGCCCTAAAAACCCCCCTAAAAACCTCAAAATTACAAAAAACCCTAAAATCCTAAAAACCATAAAAATCCTAAAAACCTCTAGAAATCCATGAAAAGGTAAAAAAGCCTAAAAATCCAAAAAAGCCCTTTAAAACCATAAATTCACCTAAAAATCTTAAAAACAGTAAAAAATATTAAAACACCTAAAAAAACTAAAAACTCTAAATACCCTTACAACCCATAAAAATGTTAAAAACTCTAAAAAATTTAAAATCCCCAAAAAACTAAAAAAAATCCAGAAAATCGAAAAAGATCCTGAAAACCCTAAAACCCCTTGAAAAACCATAAAACCCCTCAAAATCCCTAAAAACTCTAAAAACCCAAAAAACCATAAAAATCCTAAAAAAAACTCTTATCAATAAATGAAAATGTAAAAAAACACCAAAAAACCCTAAAAACCCCTTGAAAACCATAAAACCCTCTAAAACCCTTAAAAACCCAAAAACCACTAAAAAATCTAAAACCCCTAAAACTTAAAAGGACCATAAAACCCTAAAAAACCCTAAAACCAACTAAGAACTCTAAAAATTTTAAAAAACTATTAAACCCTAAAATACTAAAAACCTTAAAAATCCCCAAAACACCCTAAAAACACTGAAAACCCCTAAAACCCCCAAAAAGCCTTGAAAAACCCAAAAACCCCTCAAAGTCCCAAAAAAACCTTAAAAAAAATAAAAATCCAAAAATTGTCATAAAAATCCATGAAAATGTAAAGAAACCCTAAAAACCCTAAAAAGCCCCCCAAAACCATAATAACTACTAAAAATCTTAAAAAACCCTAAAAACCCACTAAAAGTCTAAAAATTCAATAAAACGACTAAAAACATTAAAAACTCTAAAAAAAATTAAAACGACTGAAAAATAATAAAAAAACCCTAAAAACCAAATAGAACCTAAAAATACTGAAATCCCCTAAAAAACCATCAAAATCCCTAAAAACACTAAAAAACTTTAAAACCCATAAAAATCCTAAAAACACCCTAAAATCCACGAAAAACGTAATAAAAACATAAAACCCTAAAAACCCCCTGAAAACCCTTAACCCCCCCCCCCCAAATCCCTTAAAACCCTAAAACACCCTAAAAACAAAAAATCCTAAAAATCCATGAAAACATAGAAAACCCGAAAAACCCTAAAAAACCCCTGAAAACCATAAAACCCCTTAAAACCATAAAAAATCCTAAAAACCCAAAAAAACACAAGAAACTCTAAAACCCCCTAAAACCCCTAAAAACATTAAAAATCTCTAAAAACCTTAAAAACTCTAAAAACTAAAAAAAACCAAAAATACCCTAAAATCTCTAAAAACCCCCAAAAAACCTAAAACCCGTAAAAATGCTAAAATCCCTCAAAATCCCTAACAACCCTAAAAGACCATAAAAATCCTAAAAACCACTAAAAATCCATGAAAACATAAAAAAACCCTAAAACCTTAAAAACCCTGAAACCCCCCCAAAAACCTACAAATACCCTTAAACCCCCATAAAAACCCTAAAAGCCACTAAAAACTCTAAAAAACCCTTCAAAACCTTAAAAATGCTAAAATATTATAAAAACACTTAAAAACACTAAAAAACTAAAAAAAAACCCAAGAGGACCAAAAAACCTTGAAAAACCCAAAAAACCCTAAAAAGCCACAAAATCCATAAAAACCATAGAAACCATAAAAATCCTATAAACACCCTGAAACCCATGAAAAAGTAAAAAACACTAAAAAACCTGAAAAGCCCCTAAAAACCATAAAAAACCCTAAAAATATTTAAAACCCTAAACCCCATAATACTCTAAAAAACTACTAAAATATCTAAAAACCATTAAAACCCCATAAAATGTTAAAAAGCTCTAAAAACCCTTTAAAACCATAAAAATTTTAAAAATCCAAAAATCCCTAAAAAAACTAAAAACCCTAAAACCCCATAAAAACCCTCAAAATACTTAAAACTCTAAAAACCCTAAAAACCATAAAAATCATAAAAGACCCTTAAAAATCCATGAAAAAGTAAAAAAACCATAAAAACCTTGAAAAACCTTGAAAAGAATAAAAACCAAAAAAAACTATAAAAAACATAAAACTCCTTAAAAACCCTAAAAACCACTAAAACTCTAAAAACCCTTAAAACCCCTAAAAACATTTAAAAAAATCTAAAAAACCTTAAAAACCCTAAAAAACTCACAAAAACCCTAAAGACACAAAATACCCTAAAACCCATTAGAACAATTAAAAACCCACCAAATCCCTAAGAACCCTAAAAACCATAAAAATCCTAAAAACTCTTAAGAACCCATGAAAATGTAAAAAGCCCTGAAAACCCTGAAAAAACCCCTAAAAACTTTAAAAATCCAAAAAACCACTAAATACTCTAAAAACCCTCAGAACACCTAAAACCCCCAAAAGACCCTAAAAACCCTAAAAACCCCTAAAACCCCTTAAAACCTCAAAAAACCTAAGAACCCAAAAAATACCTAAAACCCCTTAAAAACCATAAAAATCCTAATAAACCCCTAAAAATCTCTGAAAATGAAAAAACACCTAAAAAACCAGAAAAACCCTGAAAACCATAAAACCCCTAAAAACATTAAAAGCCCCAAAGACCCTAAAACCCCAATAAAGTCCCTAAAACCGAGAAAAAACCCTAAAAATCCTAAAAATCTCTAAAAAACTTCAAAAACCCTAAAAATCATTAAAAACCTCAAAAAACCCTAAAATCCTAAACCCCCCCCCCCTGAAAACCATAAATTTCCCTAAAAACCATAAAAACACCTAAAACCCCATAAAAACCACTAAAGAGACTAAAAAACCTTAAACCCTAAAAATGTTAAAAAAACTCAAAAAAACCCTTAAAACCCCTAAAAAATTTAAAAAAAACCCTATAAACGCAAAAAGATCCTAAAGAACCTAAAAAACCTATAAACTAGTGAAAAGCCCTAAAAACTCTCAAAATCCCTAAAACCCATGAAAAACATAAAAACCCCTAAAAATCTTTAAAACCCCTAAAAACCTCTCATAGTTTCTCTTGTCTAGTCTCTCGCAGATGTGGCGACTGGTCTTGGCTGAATGGTTTTGTGTTGAAAGGGTATTATTGCTTATGTTACTGGGTTCTAGGTTTCAGAGATGCGTTTTTTTAAGGTTTTTTATTGTTTTTAATGTTTTTAGAATTTTATAATGTTTTTAGAGTTTTAGTGTTTTTTTAGTTTTTATGAGTTTTTAGGGTTTTTTATGGTTTTTTGGGGTTTTTTGGTTTTTTGGGATCTTTTAGGGTTTTTAGTGTTTTTTAGGTTTTAGGTATTTTTAAGGGTTTTTAGGTTTTTATGGTTTTTAGAGTTTTTTTTTGCATTTTCTGGTATTGTGAGGGTTTTGGTTTGTTTTTAGAATTTTTAGGGGTTTTAGGATTTTTAGGGTATTTTTGGGTTTCTAGGGGATTTTTGAGTTTTTTAGGGTATTTAAGTTTTTTTAGAGTTTTTAGCATTTTATGGGTTTTAATGGTCTTTTTAGTGGGTTTTTAGGTTTTTATGTTTTTTTTGGGGTTTTTGGGTTTTTATGGTTTTTAAGGGTTTTATGGATTTCAGGGGTTTTTTGGTTTGTTTGGGTTTTTTACTTTTTGATGGATTTTAAGGGGTTTTATATCATTTTTATTGTTTTTAGGATTTTTAGAGTTTTTAAGGTTTTTTGGGATTTTGAGGGGTTTTAGGGCTTTTTAGGAGTTGTTTGGGGTTTTCTGGTTTTTCAGGGCTTTTATGGGTTTTGTGAATTTTGTATGGTGTTATGGTCTTTTAAAGTTTTTTTAGCATTTTTCAGGTTTTAAATAATTTTAGAGTTTTTATTGGGGTTTTAGGGTATTATGGTTTTTAGGGTTTTTAAATATTTTTACGAGTTTTTATGCTTTTTAGGGGTTTTCAAGGTTTTTAAGGTTTTTTACATTTTGATAGATTTTTAGGGGTTTTTATGATTTTTATGGTATTAAGGGTTTTTAGGTTTTTTAGGAATTTTGAGGGGCTTTTTTAGGAGTTTCAAATTTTTTAGGGGGTTTCAAGGGTTTTAATGTCTTTTAGGGTTTTTAGGGGTTTTTTTTGAGTTTTTAGGGGTTTTAAGGTTTTTAGAGTTTTTTAAGGTTTTTAGGGGTTTTAATAGTTTTTAGAGTTTTTTATGGTTTTATTAGTTTTTAGGGTTTTATAGGTTTTTATGGGTTTTATAGTTTTCTAGGTTTTTTCAGGTTTTTTATGTTTTTTAAGTTTTTATCGATTTTTTTGGGTTTTTTTAGGTTTTTTATGGTTTTTAGGGTTTTTAGGGTTTTTAGGGATTTTCATGTGGTTTAGGGTTTCAAGGGTTTTTAAAAATTTTCACGGTTTGGGGGGTTTTTTGGGTTTTTTGGGGTTTTTTGAGTTTTTATGGGTTTTAAGGTTTTTTTAGTTTTTTAATATTTTAGAGGGTTTTAGGGGGTTTTAGGGTTTTCATAGTTTTTATAGGTTTTTTGGATTTTTTTTTGCTTTTATGGGTTTTTAGGCTTTTTAGGGATTTTGAGGGGTTTCAGGGGTTTTTATGGTTTGTAGGAGTTTTTAGGGTCTTTTTCTGTTTTAAGGGTTTTTTGAGTTTTTAGGGTTTTTAAGGTTTTGAGAGTTTTTAATGGGTTTTTAAGTGTTTTTATTGGTTTTAAGGTTTTTAAGGTTTTCGGGATTTTTATGGATTTCAGGGGTTTTTGAGGTTTTTAAGGTTTTTTATGTTTTCATTTATTTTTAGGATTTTTATGGTTTTTAGGGGTTTTAAGGGTTTTTATGGTTTTTATGGGATTTCAGGATTTTTATAGTCTTTTGGGGTTTTAGGGTATTTTTGAGTTTTTTAGGGTTCTATAGGTTTTTTATAGTTTTTTAACCTTTTATGGGTTTTAAGTGTCTTTAGAGTTTTTAGTCAATTTTTATTGTTTTTATGGGTTTTTTGGGTTTTTTGGGTTTTTTGTGTTTTTAAGGTTTTTAGGGTTTTTATTATTTTTAGGGTTTTTTCAGGATTTTCAGGGTTTTTTACATTTTCATGCATTGTAGTTTTTTTGGTTATTTTTTTATAGTTTCATAGGGTTTTTAGGGATTATGAGTGTTCTTAGTGTTTTTAGGGAGTTTTCAGGGTTTCAGGGTTTTTAGGGTCTTTTTGAGTTTTTAGGGGTTTTTTTGTGTTTTTAGGTGTTTTAAGGGCTTTTAGAGTTTTTAAATGTTTTTAGGGGTTTTAAGGGTTTTTAAATATTTTAAGTGGGTTTTTAGTGGTTTTAGGAATTTTTATTATTTTAGGGGGTTTTCATGGTTTTTTACATTTTCATTGATTTTCAGGGGTTTTTTATATTTTTTAGTGTTTTTTGGGTTTTTTGGGATTTTGGGTGGTTTTATGGGTTTTCAAGTGTTTTTCGGGTTTTTAGGGGTTTTCAGGGTTTTTAGAGTCTTTTTGGGGTTTTATGGATTTTTTGAGTTTAATAGGGCTTTTAAGGCTTTATAGAGTTTTTTAAAGATTTTTAGTGGTTTTTAGGGATTTTGGAGTTTTTAGCGGTTTTTATGGTTTTTCAGGTTTTTAGGGGTTTTGTGGTTTTAAGAGGTTTTTTCTAGGTTTTTAGGATTTTTTATATTTTCATGGATTTTTAGGGGCTTTTAAGGATTTTTTTGTCTTCGAGTTTTTTAGGTTTTTTAGGGATTTTGAGGAGTTTTAGGTTTTTTCTAGGGTTTTTTTCGGTTTTCGGGGTTTTTCAAGGTCTTTAGGTCTTTTCAGATATTGACTATTTTTTTTGTTTTTAGGGTTTTTAGGGTTTGTTAGAGTTTTTTAACATTTTTAGGGGGTTTAAGGGTTTTTAGAGTTTTTAGTGGTTTTAGGGTCTTTAACGTCTAGGGGTTTGTATGGTTTTTAGAGGGTTTTCTAGGTTTTTAGGATTTTTTATTTTTTCATTGATTTTTAGTGGTTTTTTAGGATTTTTATGGTTTGTATGTTTTTGGAGTTTTTAGGGATTTTAAAAGTTTTTCTGGGGTTTTTTGGGTTTTTAGGGTCTTCTTGGGTTTTTAGGGATTTTTAGTGGTTTTTATAGTTTTTAGGGTTTTTAATGTTTTTTAGAGTTTTTTAATGTTTTTAGGGGTTTTTAGGGTTTTTAGAGTATTTAGAGGTTTTTTATGGTTTTTCTATTTTTTAAGGTTTTAATGGTTTTATTGTTGTCATGGGGTTTTCAAGGTTTTTTAGTTTTTTTCATTTTTCATGGATTTTTAGGAGGTTTTAGGATAATGGTTTTTGAGGTTTTTAGGGTTTTTAGGGAATTTGAGGGTTTTTACGGTTTTTAGGGGTTTTAGGGTTTTTAAGCTTTTCATGGGTTTTAGGGCCTTTTTGGTTTTTTAGTGTTGTAAAGGATTTTTAGAGTTTTTAACATTTTTAGGGGGTTTAATTGTTTTTAGAGTTTTTAGTGGTTTGTTAAGGTTTTTAATGTTTTTAAGGGGTTTCATGGTTTTCAGGGTTTTTTCATGGTTTTTATGGCTTTTTTTGTTTCCATGGATTTTTAAGGGTTTTTTAGTATTTTATGGTTTTTAAGGTTTTTTATGGTCTTTAGGGATTTTGATGGGTTTTATGGTTTTTAGGAGTTTTTAGGGTTTTCAAGGGTTTTAGGGTCATTTCGGGTATTTATGGTTTTTTTAGTTTTTTTGGGTTTTAAAGGTTTTTAGAGTTTTTTTAACATTTTTAGGGTTTTAAGGGTTTTTAGAGTTTTTAGTGGGTTTTTATGGTTTCTAGGGTGTTTTATGTTTTCATTGATTTTTAGGGGTTTTTAGGATTTTGTTGTTTTTTGGGTTTTTAAGATTTTTTGGGATTTTAATGGGTTTTTAGGTTTTTTAAAGTTTTTTTAATTTTTGAGTGGGTTTTAGGGCTTTTATGGGTTTTTACAGTTTTACAGTTTTTAGGGGTTTTATGGTTTTCATGGGTTTTTAGGGTCTTTAGGGTTTTTTACGTTTTCATAGATGATTAAGGTGTTTTTAGTATTTTTATGGTTTTTATGGTTTTTAGGGATTTTGATGGGTTTGGGGTTTTGGGGGGTTTTATGGTTTTAGGGGTTTTAAGGGGTTTTAGAGTATTTAGTGGGTTTTTAGTGTTTTAATGGAGTTTTCAGAGATTTTAAGGTCTTTCGGATTTTTAGTGGTTTTTTTATTTTTCAGTGTTTTAAGTGTTGTTAGAGTTTTTTAACGTTTTTTGGCATTTAAAGGGTTTTTAGATTTTTAGTGGGTTTTAAGAGTTTTTTATTAGTTTTTAGGGTTTTATGGTTTTTATGGGATTTTATTGTTTTAAGGGGGTTTAGGGTTTTTATAGTTTTTTATGTTTTCATGGAATTTTAGGGGTTTCTTAGTTTTTTTATGGTTCTTATGGTTTTTAGGGATTTTAAGGGTTTTGAGGGGTTTTAGGTATTCTAAAGGTATTTTAGGGTTTCTAGGGGGTTAAGTTATTTTCAGGGTTTTTATGGTCTTTTAGGGCTTTTTGGTTTTTTTTGAGTTTTTAGAGTTTTAAAGGGTTTTAGAGTTTGTTAACATTTTTAGGAGTTTTAATGGTTTTGGGTTTTTATGGGTTTTTATGGTTTTTAGGGGTTCTTCTGGTTTTGGGGAGTTTTCAAAGTTTTTATTGTTTTTATATTTTGATGGATTTTTAGGGGGTTTTTTAGGTTTTTTATTCTTCATGGGATTTTTACAGTTTTAAGGTTTTTTAGATCTTTTTAACTTTTTTATAGTTTTTAGTGGTTCTCTAGATTTTTATGGGTTTTTTGGGTTTTTAATGTTTTTAGGAGTTTTTATAGTTTTCAAGGGCCTTTCATGGTTTGAGGGTTTTTTAAATTCTCATAGATTTTTATGGATTTTAGGATTTTTATGGTTTTAGGGATTTTTAGGGTTTTATTTTTGTTTTCTAGGGGTTTTAAGGGTTTTTAGAGTTTTTAATGTTTTTCTGGTTTTCATGGGTTTTTAGGGGTTTAAAGGTTTTTTTGGGGGTCTCATGGTTTTTTGGGGTTTTTCAGTGTTTTTATTTTTTTTCATTTTCATTAATTTTTATGTGTCTTTTAGGATTTTTATGGTTTTTCGAGTTTTTAGGATTTTGATGGTTTTTAAGGTCTTTCAAAGGGGGGTTGGGGTTAAGGTTTTTAAGGTTTTCAGAGTTTTTAGGATTTTTTGAGTTTTTATTATTTTTCTGAGTTTTTAGGGTTCTATACTTTTTTAACATTTCTAGGGGTGTTAAGGGTTTTTGGAGTTTTTATTGTTTTTTTAAGATTTTTATGGGTTTCTTTATTTTTTATGGGTTTTAGGAGTTTTATGGTTTTCTAGGTTTTTAGGGTTTTTAGGCTTTTTACGTTTTTATGGATTTTTTTGTTTTTTTAGGATTTTTATAGTTTTTAGGGTTTTTGAGGGCCTTTAGAGTTTTTAAGAGGTTTTCAGGGTTTTCAGGGTTTTTAGGGTCTTTTAGGGGTTTTTGGGTTTTTTTAGTGTGTTAGCATTTCATGGTTTTCTAAAGTTTTTTACGTTTTTAGGGGTTTTAATGGTTTTTTGAGTTTTTATTGGGTTTTGGGGTTTTTATTGGTTTTTCTGGTTTTTTAATGTTTTTATTGATTTTTATGGATTTTTAGGTCTTTTAAGATTTTATTATTTTTAGGGTTTTAGCATTTTTAGGGATTTTGAGGGGTTTCAATGTTTTTAGGGTCTTTTGGGGTTTTTTTGGGATTTATTTTGAGCTTTTTAGGCTTTTTTGTTTTTTTATTGTTTTTAGGGGTTTAAAGTGTTTTTAGAGTATTTAATGGGTTTTTAGGGATTTTATTGATTTTTTGGGTTTTTAATGTTTTTATAGGTTTTATGGTTTTTAGGGGGGTTTTTAGGGTTTTTATGGTTTTTGAAGGGGGGGGGGTTGGGACTTTTATAGGTTTTTATGGTATTAAGATATTTTTAGGGATTTTAGGGTCTTTGGGGGTTTTTAGGGTCATTTCGAGTTTTTTAGAGTTTATAAGGTTTCTAGAGTTTTTTAACATTTTTAGGGGGTTTTAGGGTTTTTATATTTTTCAGTATTTTTTAGGGTTTTATGGATTTTTAGGGGTTTTTAAGGGTTTTAGGGGTTTTTAGATTGGGGGGGGGGGTTTAAGGATTTCAGGGGGTTTTCAAGGTTTTTAGGATTTTTTACATTTTCATGTATTTTTAGGGAGTATTTAGGATTTTTATGGTTTAAAGGTTTTTTAGGGATTTGATTGTTTTCATGAGTTTTCAAGGGTTTTTAGGGTTCTTGTGGGTTTTCTTGGTTTTTAGGGTCTTTTGGGTTTTTAGGGATTTTTTGGGTTTTTGAGGATTTTTAATGTTTTTTAGTCTTTTAACATTTTTAGGGGTTTCAAGTGTTTTTAATTTTTTTGTGGTTTTATGGTTTTTATGATATTTTAGGGATTTTTATGGTTTTTAGGAGTTTTTATATGTTTCAAAGATTTTTTTACATTTTCATGAATTTTTAGAGGTTTTTTAGTAATTTTATGTTTTTTTGAGTTTTTAAGGTTTTACGAATTTTGAGGGTTTTTAGGTATTTTAGAGGTTTTTAGGGTATTATTGGGTTTTTAGGGTTTTCCTTAAGTTTTTTCAGGGATTTAACAGTTTTACGGGTTTAAGGGTTTTTAGGCTCTTTTAAGTTTTTTAGGTTTTTTCTTCTTCTGTTTATTAGGGTTTTTAATGTTTTTAGAGTTTTTTTACGTTTTAGGGGTTTTAATAGTTTTTAGAGTTTTTCATGGTTTTTAGGGTTTTTATTATTTTTTAGGGTTTTTAAGGTCTTTGGGGGTCTTTATGGTTTTCAGGGTTTTTAGAGTTTTAGGGGTTTTTTCGTTTTCATGGATTTTAGGGGCTTTTTAGGATTTTTGGGGTTTTATGGTTTTTAGGGATTTTGAGGGGGTTAGGGGTTTTCAGGGGGTTTTAGGGGTTTTAAGAGTTTTTAGGATTTTTAGGGTCATTTTATGTTTTTAGGGTCATTTTTGAGTATTTTAGAATTTTAAATAGTTTTTTAACATTTTTGTGGTTTTTAGTGGGTTTTAGGGTTTTTACGGGGTTTTAGGGGCTTTAAAGGTTTTTATGGGTTTTATGGTTTTCAGGGGTTTTTCAGGGATTTTAGGGTTTTTTATGTTTTCATCGATTTTTGGAGTATTTTTGAATTTTTATTGGTTTTTGGGTTTTTTAGCTTTTTAGGGAATTTGAGGGGTTTGGGGGTTTTTCATGATTTTTTTGGTTTTTTGGGGTTTTTTGAGTTTTTTAAGATTTTAAAGGTTTTTTAGAGTTTTTAGTTGTTTCTTTGGGGTTTTATGGTTTTTTAGGGTTTTTAAAGTTTTTAGGGGTTCTGTGGTTTTCAAGAGTTTTTCAAGGTTTTTAGGAGTTTTTACATTTTAATGGATTTTAGGGGTTTTTAGGATTTTTATGGTTTTTAGGGGTTTAGATGGTTTTTAGGGATTTTGAGGGGTTTTATGGGTTTTAAGGTTTTTTCGAGTTTTAAGGGACTTTTGGGGTTTTATGGTCTTTTGGGTTTTTAGAGTTTTTTTTTTATTATTAGGGGGTTATATGGTTTTAAGGGGGGTTTCAAGGTTTTTTGGGTTTTTTACATTTTCATGGATTTTTTGGGGTTTCTTAGGATTTTTATGGTTTTTAGAGGTTTTAGGGTCTTTTAGGGGTTTAGGTTTTCGTTGAGTTTTTAGTGTTTTTTGGTGTTTTTTAACATTTTTAGGGGTTTATGAATTCTTATTGTTTTTTTTTATTTTTATGGGTTCTTAGCATTTTTAAGGGTTTTAGGGGTTTTTATGGTTTTAAGGGTTTTTAGTTTTTTGATATTTTGAGGGTTTTTAAGATTTTTTAGGGGTTTTAGGGGTTTTAGGGATTTTAAGGTGTTTGTTGGGTTTTTTTTTGTGAGTTTTTATGTTTTTTAATATTTTTTTTTGGTTTTTAACATTTTTAGGGGTTTAAAGGTTTTTTACTGTCTCTGTTGGATTTTAGGGGTTTTATGGGTTTTTAGGGGTTTTATTGTTTTTAGGGGTTTTAGGGGATTTAGGGATTTCAGGGATTCTATTGGGTTTTAGTGGTTTTAGAGGGTTTTTAGGATTTGTATAGTTTTTAGGTTTCTTGGTGATCTTGAGAGTTTTTAGAATTTTTAGGGGTTTTTATGGGTTTTAGGGTTTTCAAGGTTTTTAGGGACGTTTTATTGTGTTTTAAAAAATTTTAGGGGTTTTATAGTTTTTTATAATTTTCTAATGTTTTAAGGGATTTTCAGGGTTGTTAGAGTTTTCAGTGGGTTTTTGGGTATTTATGGGTTTTAGGGTTTTTATGGGTTTTATGGTTTTTGGGGTTTTAAGAGTTTTTAGGGATTTCAACTTTTTCATTGATTTTTATGGGTTTTTTTAGTATTTTTATGGGTTTTTGGGTTTTTGGGTTTTTTAAGGGGTTTTGGGATTTTCAGGGGTTTTCAGGGTTTTTATGGCCTTTTAGGGTTTAAGGGTTTTAAACATTTTTAGGGGGTTTGAGGTGTTTTAGTATTTTCAATGTTTTTAGGGTTTTAAATGGTTGTTATAGTTTTTAGTGGTTTTTATGAGTTTTTTGGGATTTTTAATTATAGTATGCAGGAGTTTTTAAGGGTTTTTTAGGTTTTTTTAGTTTTCATGGATTTTTATGTTTTCTAGAATTTTTATAGACTTTATGGTTTTCGGTGGTTTTAGGGTTTTAGGGAATTTTTGGTTTAAATGGGTTTTTTGAGTTTTTAGGAATTTTTTTAGGTTTTTAAACGTTTTTAGTGGTTTTAAGGGCTTTTAATGTTTTTTGTTGTTTGGGGGGTTTTATGGGTTTTTAGGCTTTTAAGGTTTTGTGGGGATTTTTTTTGGTTTTCAAGAGTTTTTCAGGGTTTTTAGGGGGTTTTTACATTTTTGTGGATTTTTGGGGGGGTTTTAGGATTTTTATGGTTTTTAGGGATTTCTAATGTTTTAGGGATTTTGAGGGGTTTTAACAATTTTTATGGGTTTTTTGGGATTTTTAGGGTTTTAGGATCTTTTTGGGTTTTATCAGTTTTATGTATTTTTGAGGTTTTTTTAGAGTTTCTTAATGTTTTTAGGGGTTATGGGTTTTTTTATTTTTTACTGGTTTTTAGGTTTCTTATGGTTTTTAGGGTTTTAAGGTTTTATAGTTTTTAGGGGTTAAATGGGTTTTTAGGGTTTTTTACATTTTCATGGATTTTATGGATTTTTAGGATTTTTATGGATTATAGGGTTTTTTTGAATTTTTAGCGATTTTGAGGGGTTTTAGGGGCTTTCAGGTGTTTTTAGGGTTTTTAGGGTCATTTTGGGTTTTTTGTGTTTTTTTAGGTTTTTAGGGGTTCAAGGATTTTTAGAGTTTTAGAACTTTTTTAGGTGTTTAAAGGGTTTTTAGAGTTTTTATTTGTTTTTTGGGGGTTTTTTTGGTTTTTAAATGTTTTTAGGGGTTTATGGTTTTTTGGGGTTTTTAGAGTTTTTACATTTTCATGGATTTCTAGGAGTTTATTAGGATTTTTATGGTTTTTAGGGGTTTTAGGGTTTTTTGGGTTTTTGATTGTTTTTTTGGGGTTTTTCAAGGGTTTTTAGGAGTTTAGGTGTTTTTAGGGGTTTTTAAGGGGTTTTGGGTCTATTTTGGGTTTTTAGAGGTTTTTAAAGTTTTTTAGAGTTTTAATGTTTGTTAGAGTTTTCTAATGTTTTTATGGGGTTTGAGGTTTTTAGAGTTTTTATTGGTTTTTAGGGTTTTTATGGGGTTTTATGGTTTTAAGGGTTTTAGGGGTTTTAATGGTATTCAATGGGTTTTTAGGGTTATTAAGTTTTTTTACCTTCGCATTTATTTTTGCAGGGTTTTTAGGTTTTTTATGGTTTTTAGAGTTTTTTGGGTTTTTAGGGATTCTTAGGAGGTTTAGGGTTTTTCAACAATTTTTTGAGTTTTTATGGTTTTATGGTTTATCAGGGTTTTAGGGTCTTTTGGGGGTTTTGGAGGGTTTTTTTTTTGACTTTTTAGGGTTTTGTAGTTTTTTAACATTTTAGGGTGTTTATAGGTATTTAGATAATTTGGTTATTTTTTAGGGTTTTTATGGGTTTTTATGATTTTTTAAGGTTTTTATGGGTTTTATGGTTTTAAGGGGATATTAGGGGGGCTTAGGGGTTTTTAGGGATTTTAGGGTCTTTTTGGGTGTTTAGGGTTTTTTGAGAATTTTAGGGTTTTTTGATGTTTTTTAGAGTTTTTTAGGGGTTTAAGGATTTTTTGAGTTTTTAGTGGTTTTTAAGGATCTTTGAGGTTTTAAAGTTTTATGGGTTTTTAGGGTTTTCTTAGGTTTTTTATGGTTTTTTACATTTTTAGGGATTTTTAGGGGGTTTTGACAATTTTGTACTATTTAGGGTTTTTTAGGTTTTTATGGATTTTAACGGTTTTTAGGATTTTTAGGGGTTTTCAGGCTTTTCAGGGGGGGGGGGGGTTGGGTTTTTAGGTTCTTTTTGATTTTTTTGAGTTTTTCAAGTTTTTAATGCTTTTTTTAATTTTTTAACATTTTTAGGGGTTTAAAGGGTTTTTAGAGTTTCCACTAGTTTTTAGGGTTTTTTCAATTTTTTGTTTTTAAGGTTTTTATGGGTTTTGTGGTTTCAGGGTTTTTAGGGTTTTTACATTTTCAAGGATTTTTACGGGTTTTTTTAGGATTTTTATGATTTTTACTATTTTTTAGGTTTTTATTTATTTTGAGGGTTTTTAGGGGGTTTTAGGGTTTTAGCGTTTTTCAAGGTTTTTAGGGTCTTTTTGGGTATTTATAGTTTTTATTGAGTTTTTTAGGGTTATACTTTTTTTAGTGTTTTCAGGGGTTTTAAGGGTTTTTAAGGTTTTAAGGGGTTTTCATGGTTGTTAGTGGTTTTTTAGGGTTTTAGGGTTTTTTTACATTTTCATGGATTTTTTGGGGTTTTTTAGAATTTTTATAGTTTTTAAGGTTTTTATAGTTTTAAGTGATTTTGAGGGTTTTGGGGGGGTTTTAGGGTTTTTAGGGTTTTTCAAGTTTTTAGTTCTTTTGGGGGTTTAGGGGTTTTTTATGTTTGTTAGGGCGTTTAAGGTTTTTTAGAGGTTTCAAATGTTTTTAGGGGTTTCATGAGTTTTTTATAGTTTTTTATAGTTTTAGGGGTTTTATGGGGTTTTAGGGTTTTTTAGCTTCTTAGGGTTTTATGGTTTTTTGGGGTATTTAGGGTATTTAGGTTGTTTTATTTTTTCATTGATTTTTAGGGTTCTTTAGGATTTTATCGGTTTTAGGGGGTTTTTGGCGGTTTTTGGGTTTTTAGTGTTTTTTAGGGATTTAGGGTCTTTCTAGATTTTAGGGGTTTTTTTCTGAGTTTTTTTTTTGGGGGGGGGGTGGATTTAAGGTTTTTTAGATTTTTTAAAGTTTTTAGGGGTTTAAAATGTTTTTAGAGTTTAAAGTGGGTTTTTAGGGTTTTTATTGTTTTTGAATTTTTTTAGTGATTTTTATGTTTTTCAGGGATTTTTTAGTGTTTTTAAAGGTTTTCTACATTTTCATTAATTTTAAGGTGGGTTGGTTTATGGATTTTATGGTTTTTAAGGTTTCTTTTTGGTTTTTTAGAGATTTTGAGGGATTTTAGTTATTTTAACGATTTTCACAATTTTTAGGGTCTTTTTCGTTTTTAGGGTTATTTTTAGTTTTTTAGGGGTTTGAGGTTTTTTAGAGTTTTTTTACATTTTTAGGGGTTTAAAATATTTTTAGAGTTTAGTGGATTTTTGGGTTTGTATGGGTTCTTATAGTTTTTAAGGATTTTAGGGGTTTTTATGATTTTAAGGGGGTTTTCATTATTTTTAGGGATTTTATGTCTTCATTTATTTTTTGGACTTCTTTTTGGTTTTTTATGGTTTTTAGGGTTTTTGAGGGTTTTTATGTGGTTTCGGGTTTTTTAGGTTCTTTTTGGATTTTTGGGTTTTTTGGAGTATTTTCATGTTTTAAGGTTTTTTTTTATAAATTTAACATTTGTAGTGTTTTTAATGGGTTTTATAGTTTCTAGTGGTTTTTTAGGGGGTTAATGTTTTAGTGGTTTTTATGGTATTCCAGGTTATTTTGGTGTTTTTATATTTTTTTTTGTTTTCATGGATTTTTAGGGGATTTTTAGGATTTTTATAGTTTTTAGGGTTTTCGAGAATTTGGGGGGGTTAGAGTTTTTAAGTGGGTTTTAGGGTTTTTAAGGTTTTTAGGGTATTTTGGGGGTTTGAGAGTTTTTTGCGTTTTCTATGGGTTTTAAGGTTTTTTAGAGTTTTTTAAACTTTTTTAGGGTTTTAAAGGATTTTTATAGATTTCATTTATTTTTTATGGTTTTCAATGTTTTTTTTTCTAGTCAAGTGTTTTTAAGTTTTTTAAAGGTTTTTAGAGGTTTTTAGGGTTTTTAGTGTTTTTCATGGTTCTTAGGGATTTTTAGGGTTTTTCAGGGTTTTAGGATCTTTTGGGTTTTTTAGGGTTTTTTTATTTTTTTAGGGTTGTAAGGTTTTTTAGAGTTTTTTTTGTTTTTTAGGGTTTTAAATTTTTTTAGTGTTTTTAGTGGTTTTTATGGGGTTTTAGGTTTTTTATGGTTTTTTGGGGAACTTATGGTTTTCAGGGGTTTTTCAAGCTTTTTAGGGATTTTTACATTTTCAAATATTTTTAGGGGTTTTTTAGGATTTCTATGTTTTTATGTCTTTTGAGTTTTTTAGAGATTTTGAGGGGTTTTTGGGTTTTTCGGAGGCTTTTTGGGTTTTTTCCAGGTTTTATGAACTTTTTGAGTTTTTAGGGTCTTTTTGGGTTTTTAGGGTTTTTTACATTTTCCTGGATTTTTATGGGTTTCTTAGGTTTTTTATGGTTTTTAACATATTTAGGGGTTTTGAGGTGTTTTAGGATTTTTTTAGAGGTTTTTAGGGTTTTTAGGGGTTTTCAGGGTTTTAATTGTCTTTTAGGGTTTTTTGGGGGTTTTAAGGGTTTTTAGAGTGTTTAGTGGTTTTAGGGTTTTTATAGTTTTTAGGGGTTTTGTGGTTTTGTGTAGTTTTTTAGGGTTTTTTACATTTTCATGTATTTTTAGTATTTTTATAGTATTTAGGGTTTTTAGGGAATTTGATAGTTTTTAGGGGTTTTCAAAGTTTTTTAGGGTTTTTGGGTTTTGAGTCTTTATGTGTTTTAAGGGGTTTTAGAGTTTTTTTAGGTTTTTTAGGGTTTTTTTAGAATGTTTTCAACATTTTTAAGGGTTTAAATGGTTTTTAGAGTTTTTAGGGGTTTTATGGGGTTTTAGGTGTTTTTATGGTTTTTGTAGGTTTTTATGGGTTTCAAGGGTTTTTAGGGTTTTTAAGGTTTTTTACATTTTCATGGATTTTTGGAGTCATTTTGGGTTTTGATGGTTTTTAGGGTTTTTTAGAGTTTTTATGTATTTTGAGGGGTTTTAGGGGTTTTATGGTTTTAGTTTTTTTAGGGATTTTAAAATTTTTAGGATTTTTTGTGTTTTTTTAGTTTTTAAAGTTTCTGAGAGTTTTTTAATATTTTGGGGGTTTTAAGGGGTTTTAGATATTTTAGTAGTTTTTTAGGCAAAGAAGGCATGGGTCCAGGCTATTCCCGAAACCCCCCAAAATTTATAAACAAAGGATACAGACACTGCAGACAAGGGAGGGGAGGGATCAATCAATCCACACCCAAAACCCCTTACGACCTCAGCCCGAGGGCCACAAAAGGAAAGAAAAAAAAACAAAGCAGAAGATCAAAAAAGACACAATGTCCAAAAGAAAATCACACACAGAGTAGGTCAGTCAACATCACCGCCAAAATCCTCCAGCTCTGCATCACGAAACCCCATGCCAACACCAAAGCCGCCGCCATCGTTAGAAAAACTAAACTTTGATTCATCACCCTGGTCCATTGAGTCCCATCCAGGGTCAAAATCTTCTTGCATGCCAAGTCTGGACCGCAGCTTCTCCATAGCTTTTACTTGCTCAGCAGAAAAATAAGGCCTCTCTCGCTTATTCACCTTTAGATTCAGTTTGACAGCTCGTAAGGAGGCCCTAGTTGCCATTGGGCGTGGGAGGGCAGAGTAATCCCTCCTCCTTCTTCGTCTTGGTGGGGCAGAGGAGGTTCCCGCATCAGACGTCTTTGTTCCATTTCCACCATCACTAGCGGCTAATGGTTCCTTGCCCTTCTTGCTTTCTGCCTCAAGAGTTTCAGCACCTCCGCTGATTTTTTTCTCCCTTGATGTGACCATAGCAACATTTATCCGTTGATCAGCCTCAGTAAACCTCTCCCCAAGCCTCCTTGCCTCATCTTCAAGAGGGAACCTTTCCCTTTCAACCCATACCATCTCATGGAGCTGCACACAAAAGTCTTCAGCAGAGGGAACACCATGAAGGATCATCGCCCTCTGCAGGTCCATGGAAGGACCACCAACATCACCAGCATATCGGAGCTGGTCACTAGGCAGGTCCTCAGCACTGCCGTCAGAGGGGCATGATAACCCAAGCCCCTTTCCAGGTCCCCCCACGCTAGGATACCCATGCAGGATCAGCGGGGCATCACGCCAGTCTATATCCCCATCCAGTATGGGCTTTTCCTCAGCTGAGCATGAACTCCAGTCATCTCCAGACCTGGTTTTCTGAGAAACAGCATCCTCCTTTGCAGCATCTTCCACCCGCACCCCAACCATGGCAGGCTCAGCCGAACCTACAGCCTGAGAAACATTCACAGGAGCCTCATCCGTTAGAGCAGATCCACCAGCATTCTCATCAACCTTTAATCCAGTTGTGTCATCCCATCCCAGATCCTTGCAGGAATTTCTCACATTTCCTGGCCAGACATCCATCGCAATTGTCCTATCTATCTCATTTTTCTTCCTAATATCTTCACCAGACCCGTGAACACCTTCAGCAGAGCCATGAATTCCTCCCTCAGCGAGCATGACTTCATCCTCAACAGCATTCCCTGAGACACCGGCGCTTGCTTCCAGACTCACCAAGAAGCCACCCGAATCCATTAGAGAGATTTCTAACCCATTACTAGCCAACATAGAAGACGAACAGGGCACATCGGTAGCCACAGAGTGGGAAACCTCCCCAATTGTCCCCTTCACCTCCACCCGAGGGAGGCCGCTCCCACCAACAGACAGAGATTCACCACCCCTAGAAGCGCCAGAACAAATTCCAGAACAGTCACTGTGCCCGAAGCTCCATCACAAAGAGCAGAAGACTGGCCATTGCTCGAAGGCAATAGATTGTCTCCATCTAAGCTCCTCTCCCACAACAATCCAGACAGAGTCCACAGGGGGTTTCGACGCATCAATTTTGAAAAAAGACCTTGGAGCAACCGGATGACAGAGGGCCCTCGTCCTACTATCCACATAGAGGAATCGCCCCACCAGGTTTCCAAGCATCGAAATAATTGAGAAATTTTGAAAGGGGAGTGGCAGTTCAGGAAAACGCACCCAGGTAGCAGCAATCGGGGAGCTTCTCTTCATATGAAAATCAAAGCTCCATCGAAAGAGGGAGAATCGAGCACCATTGCATGACCGAGGAGCCACTGACCAGGCAAGGATGAGATCATCCTCCGTTGCAAACCAAACCATGATATGAGAGCTGTCGAGCAGGCCAACAGTCGCGCGGGCCCTAAGATTCCAGGAAGCCACAACGAACCTGTCAAAGGTGACCACCGGGGGTCGCCGCCTCGGAAAGCTTGAAACCAGAGTCAATCGGTGGAGATCCACGGCCTCATTGAACTCCCGAAATGAGAGAGGAAAATGAGGGCAGCCATCGAAGAACTCCGGAACCTTTGGGCCAAGCACCGTTCGCGGGAAGGCGGGTAACAGATCAGCAGAATAGAGTGACAAAAAATCATCAGGGAGAGGATCCTCCCCCGTAGAGATAGGGGGAGGAGCTTCGATTGCCATCGCCTTCAACCCGAGGGGAAATCGCCATCGTAGGGGAGCAGAATCGCCAAGAGCGCTCAAGCCGCTATCTCTCTTTTAGTAGTTTTTTAGGGTTTGTAATGTTTTAGGGGATTTTATTATATTCAGGGTTTTACAGTTTTTTACGTTTTCATGGATTTTTAGGATTTTTATTCTTTATTGGGTTTTTAGGTCTTTTTTGGGTTTTAAGGGGTTTTCAGTTCTTTTTTGGGATTTTATGGTTTTTTACAGTTTTTAGGGTCTTTTGGGCTTTAGTGGTTTTTTTCATTTTTTAGTGTTTTTTAGAGATTTTTAATATTCTGAAGGGTTTTAGGGTATTTAGAGTTTTTAGTTACTTTTAGGGTTTTATGGGTTTTTATGTTTTTCAGGGGTTTTTGGGGTTTTTGGGGTTTTTAGGATTTTTATGGTTTTTTATGGTTGTTAGGGTTTTTGAGGGCTTTTAGGGTTTTTAAGGGTTTTATGATTTTTAGGGGTTTTTAGGGATTTTAGGGTTTTATGATTTTTTGGGATTTTAGGGGTTTTAAGAGTTTTTAGAGTTTTTTGTGGGTTTTTAGGGTTTCTTTAGGTTTTTAGGGTTTGAAGATTTTTATGAGTTTTTATGTTTTTCAGGGGTTTTTTAAGGTTTTAAGTGTTTTTTATATTTTCATGGATTTTTATGATTTTTATCATTTTTTGTGTGTTTTAGGGTTTTTAGGGATTTGGGGGGAGGGGTTAAGGGGTTTAGGGGTTTTAGGGTTTTTAGAGTTTTTTTTGTGTTTTTATATTTTTGTGGATTTTTAGGTGTTCTTTTGGATTTTTATGGATTTTAGTGTTTTTAGGGTTTTGGGGATTTTGTTGTTTTTTGGGGGGTTTTAGGAGTTTTTAGTGATTTTCAGGGTTTTTATGGTCTTTTTTGGTTTTAGGAGTTTTTTTGAGTTTTTTGGGTTTAAAGGTTTTTAGATTTTTTAAATTTTCTAGGGGTTTAAAGGGTTTTAGAGTTTTTATTGGGTATTTGGGGTTTTTTTGTGTTTTAGGGGTTTTTAAGGTTTTTAGTAGTTTTTATGGTTTTCAGGAGGTTTTTGAGGTTTTTAAAGGTTTTATGTTTTCATGGATTTTTAAGGTTTTTTTATTTTTAAGGATTTTAGTATATTTAGGGCCTTTTTTGATTTTTAGGGGTATTTTGAGTTTTTTAGGGGTTTTAAGGTTTTTTAGAGGTTTTTACATTTTTATGGGTCTTAAATGTTTTTAGTAGTTTTAGTGGGTTTTTAGATTTTTTATGGTATTTAAGGTTTTTAGGGGTTTTATGGTTTTCAAGGGTTTTTCAGGTTTTTTAGGGTTTTTTACATTTTGATGGATTTTTAGGGGTTTTTCAAGATTTTTATAGTTTTTAGGGTTTTTAGGGTTTTTAGGTGTTGTTAGGGGTTTTTAGGGGTTTTTAGGATTTTTATGGTTTTTGGGGTTTTATTGTTTTTTCGAGATTTTTAGGGTTTGTATGGTTATTAGTGTTTTTAAAACATTTTTAGGTGTTTTAAGGGTTTTTTATATTTTTTAATGGGTTTTAGGGTTTTTATGGTTTTTAGGGTTTTTAGGGGTTTTGTAGTTTTTAGGGGTTTTTAGGGTTTTCAGATTTTTTTATGTTTTTTTAGATTCTTAGTGGTTTTTTATGATTTTTAAGGTTTTTTGGGTTTTTTAGGGTTTTGGGGATTTTAGTTTTTTTGTGGATTTCATAGGTTTTTAGGGATTTTCATGTTTTTATGGTCTTTTGGGGTTTTTTATTTTAGTTTTTATGGTTTTTAAGGTTTTTTATATTTTTTAACATTTTTAGGGATTTAAAAAGTTTTAGAGTTTTTACCGGTTTTATGGTTTTTATGCGTTTTTAAGGGTATTTAAGGGTTTTAGGATTTTTTTAGTTTTAAGGGTGTTTTCAGGTTTTTTAGGGTTTTTTATTTTTTCATTGTTTTTTAGCATTTTTTAGGGTTTGGGGGGTTTTTTAGGATTTTTAAGAAATTTATGTGTTCAAGGGGTTTTTGAGGATTTTTAGAGTTTTTTACATATTTGAGGATTTTTAGGGGTTTTAGGATTTTTATGGGTTTTAGGGTTTTAGGGTTTTTAGGATTTCTATAAATTTTGAAGGTTTTAGGGGTTTTATTAGGTTTTTAGGGGTTTTCAGGGTGTTCAGTGTCTTTTGGGGTTTTTAGTGTTTTTTTGACTTTTTTAGGGTTTTAAGGGTTTATAGAGTTTTTAAACATTTTTAGTGGTTTATGGGTTATTAGATTTTTCCAGTTGTTTTTAGGGTTTGTTTTGCGTTTCTAGTGTTTTTAAATATTTTTAGGGGTTTTATGGGTTTTAGAGGAGTTTTAGTGTTTTTAGGGGTTTGTAAGGTTTTATGGATTTTCTGGGGGTTTTTAGGATTTTTATGATTTTTTGTGATTTTTAGGTTTTTTATGTGTTTTAGGGAACTTTAGTGTTTTTAGGTTTTTTAGGGATTTTGGGTTTTATGGGTTTTTGGGGTTTTTAGTGTCTTTTGGGGTTTTTTGAGTCTTTATATTTTTACAGTTTTTTAGAGTGTTTAATTCTTTTGGGGTTTTAAGGGCATTTAGAGTTTTTAGGGTTTTATGGTTTTTAGGGGTTTTGAAGGCTTTCAAGGGTTTTTTAGGGTTTTGGAGTTTTTGGTGATTTTTAGGGTTTTTTAGGTTTTTTACGGTTTTTAGGGGTTTTTATGGTTTTCATTGGTTTTTTGGGTTTTTAGGTTTTTTCTGGGTTTTCAGTGTTTTTTATGTTTTCATGTATTTTTTAGGGGTTCTTATTATTTTTATGATTTTAGGATTTTTTAGGGATTTTGGGGATTTTGGGGTTTTTTCAGGGGTTTTTATGGTTTTTCAGGGCTTTTAGCATCCTTTTGGGTTTTTAGGGTTTTTTTGAGTTTTTTATGGTTTTAAGGTTTTTAGAGTTTTATAATGTTTTTAGGGGTTTAAATGGTTTTTAGAGATTTTAGTCATTTTTAATTTTTTTATGTGTTTTTTGGGTTTTAAAAGGTTTTTAGGAGTTTTATGGTTTTCAGGGTTTTTTGGGTCCTTTATGTTTTTATGTATTTTTAGGGTTTTTTTGGATTTTTATTGTTTATAGGGTTTTTTGTGATTTTAAGGGTTTTAGGGGTTTTCAATGTGTTTGGGGTCTTATGGGTTTTTAGGGGGGGTTTGAGTTTTTTAGTGTTTTTAACATTTTTAGGAGTTGTATGGGTTTTTAGAGTTTTTAGTGGTTTTGATGGGTTTTGAGGTTTTTACGGTTTTAGGGTTTTTTAAGGTTTTCACTTGTTATTTTGGATTTTTTACATTTTCATCGGTTTTTATGGTTTTTAGGGTTTTATAGGGTTTTTTTATTTGAGGTTTTTTAGGGTTTTTCAAGGGCTTTTAAGGGTTTTTAGGGTCTTTTGGGTTTTTAGGGTTTTTTATGTTTTTTAGGTATTTAAAGTTTCTTAGGGTTTTAATGGTTTTTTAGATTTTTTTAACATTTTTAGGGGTTTTAAGTGTTTTTAGAGATTTAAGTGGTTGTTGAGGGTTTTATGGGGTTTTGGGGTTTTTAGGGTTTTTAGGGTTTTTATGGTTTTAGGGAATTTAGGGGTTTTAGGAGTATTTATTCATTTTAGGGTTTTTATTGATTTTTAGGGTTTTTTAAAATTTGAGGGGGTTTTATGGTTTTTAGAGGTTTTTCATGGTTTTTAGGGTTTCTTATGTTTTCCTGGATTTTTAGGTGTTTTTTAGGATTTTTATTCTTTTTAGGGGTTCTAGAGTTTTTAGAATTTTTAGGGATTTTAAGGGTTTCTAGGGTTTTTCTTGGGGTTTTCTGATTTTTAGGGGTTTTACAAATTTTTAGGGTCTTTTAGGTGTTTAGAGTTTTTAGTGTTTTTAAGGTTCTTTGGTGGTTTTTAATATATTTAGTTTTGTCAAGGATATTTAGAGTTTTTAGTTGGTTTTTAGGGTTTTTTGGGCTTTTAGGGGTTTTAAGGTTTTTAGGGTATTTTACATTTTCATGGATTTTTGGAGAGTTTTAGTGTTTTTATGGTCTTTTAGGGGTTTTATGGATTTTATGAGATTTCAAGGTTTTTCAAGAGTGTTTAGGGTTTTCTGGGATTTTAGGGTCTTTTGGGGGTTTTAGGTTTTTGTGTTTTATTTTGGTTTTTAAGGGATTCAATATTTTTTTTACATTTTTAGAGGTTTAAAGGGTTTTTAGAGTTTTTAGCAGGATTTTTAAGGATTTTATTTGTTTTTAGGGTTTTTTTATAGTTTTGTGGGGTTTTATGGCTGTTAAGGGTTTTTTAGGGTTCTTAGGGTTTTTTTTACATTTTCATGGATTTTTAGGGGGGTTTTAGGATTTTTAAGGTTTTTAGGGGTTTTTAGGGATTTGAGGGTTTTTATAGGTTTTAAGGAGTTTGGGTTTTTCAAGGTTTTTAAGGTGTTTTGGGGTTCTTTTAGTTTTTAGGGTTTTTAAGCTTTTTTAGAGTTTTTAAAATTTTTAGGGTTTTATGGGGTTTTAGGGGTTTTTATGGTTTTCAATGGTTTTTTAGGGTTTTTAGGATTTTTCACGTTTTCATGGATTTTTAGGGGGGTTTTAGGTATTTAAGGTTTTGAGGTTTTTTCAAAATTTTGTGGCTTTTTAAGGATTTTGAGGGGGGGGGAGTTTAGGGGTTTTAATTTAAGGGTTGTAGGGTATTTTTCGATTTTAGGGTTTTTTGAGTTGTTATAGTGTCTAAAGGTATTGTAGAGTTTTTTAACATTTTTAGGTATTTAAATGGTTTTTAGAGTTTTTAGTAGGTTTTTATGCTTTTTATAGGTTTTTAGTGTTTTTTAAGGTTGTTAGGGGTTTTAAGGTTTTCCAGGGTTTTGGTGGACTTTTAGGGTTTTTTACATTTTCATGGTATATTAGGGGGTTTTTAGGATTTTTATGGTTTTTCAGGATTTTTAGGGACTTGAGTGTTTTTTGGGGTTTTAGGGGGTTTTAGGGTTTTTAGGTATTTTCAGGGTTTTTAGGGACTTTTGGGTTTTTAGGGTTTTTTCTGAGTTTTTTGGGTTTTTAATATTTTTTAGTGTTTTTTAATGTTTTTAGATGTTTAAAGGGTTTTAAAAGTTTTAAGTGGGTTTTTATGGGTTTGTGGGATGTTAGGGTTTCTGTAAGGTTTTAGGGGTATTTATGGTCTTTAGGGGTTTTTCAGGGTTCTTAGGGATTTTTTTTTCATTTTCCTAGATTTTAAGGGGTTTGTAAATATTTGTATTGGTTTTATGTATTTTGATAGTTTTTATGGGTTTTTATGTGTTTTTAGGGTTTTTAGTGATTTTAGGGGTTTTTAGGGGTTTCTTTATTTTTTTCAAGTTTTTATAGTTTTTTCATGTTTTAGGGGTTTTAAGGATATTCAAAGTTTTTACTGTGTTTTTAGTGTTTTTATGGGAATTTAGATCTTTAAAAGTTTTTAGGGGGTTTTCAGAGTTTTTAGGGTTTTTTACTTTTTCATGACTTTTTAGGTGTTTTTTAGGATTTTATGGTTTTTTGGGTTTTTAGGGTTTTTAAGGATTTTGAGGGTTTTTAGGGTTTTCAAGGGTTTTTAGTGTTTTTAGGGTCATTTTGGGGTTTTATGGGTTTTAGGTTTTAGTATTTTTTTGAGTTTTTAGGGGATTTATGTTTTTTTAGAGTTTTTTAACGTTTCGGGGGTGTAAAGGGTTTTAGAGTTTTAGTGGTGTTTCAGGGATTTTATGGGTATTTAGGTTTGTTTGTGCTTTTTATGGGTTTTTTGTTTTCATGGGTTTTTAGGGTTTTTAAAGTTTCATGGATTTTTAGGGGTTTTTAAGTTTTTTATTGTTTTTAGAGTTATTAGGGATTTTGAGTGATTTTAAGGGTTTTCAGGGGGTTTTAGGGTCCTTTTGGGGTATAGGGTTTTTTTTTTTGAGTTTTTAGAGTTTTAAAGGTTGTTTAGAGTTTTTTAACGTTTTTAGGGTTTTAAAGGGTTTTTAGAGTTTTTTAACATTTTTAGGTGTTTAAAGGGTTTTTATATTTTTTAGGGGTTTTTCGGTTTTTAGGGGTGTTTGTGGTTTTTAGGGTTTTTGACGCTTTCATGGATTTTTAGGGTTTTTTGGGTTTTTTGGTTTTTAAGGTTTTAGGGGTTTTAGGGATTTTTAAGGTGTTTTAGGTTTTTTAGAGATTTTTATGGTTTTTAGGGTTATTCTAGGTTTTAAGGAACTTTTTGGGTTTTTACTGTTTTTTTTAGTTTTTTAGGATTTTAAGGTTTTTTAGAGTTTTTTAATGTTTTTAAGGGTTTTAAGAGTTTTTGGATATTTTAGCGGCTTTTAGGGGTTTTGGGGGTTTTATGGTTTTTAGGGGATTTTCAGGGTTTTTAGAGGTTTTTACATTTTTATGGATTTTTTGGGTGTTTTTAGGATTTTTATGGTTTTCAGGGTTTTTAGGGTTTTTAGTGTCTTTTTGGGTTTTAGGGGTTTTTTGTGCATTTAGGGTTTTTTGTGCATTTAGGGGTCTTATGGTCTTTTTGTGGTTTTATGGTATTTTGAGTTTTTTATTGTTTTTAAGGTTTTTTATAATTTTTTAACATTTTTAGGGGTTTTAAGAGTTTTTAGAGAATTTAGTGGTTATTAAGGATTTATGGGTTTTTACGTGTTTTTAGGGGTTTTGTGGTTTTCAGCGGTTTTAGGATTTTTATGGATTTTAGGGTTTCTTACGGATTTTCAAGGATTTTTAGGTTTTTTATGGTTTTTAGTGTTTTTAAAGGTTTTTAGGGTTTTATAAGGTTTTTAGGGTCTTTTGGGTTTTAAGGGTTTTTTGAATTTTTTTGGGTTTTTAGTTTCTTTTGAGTTTTTTAACATTCTTCGGGTTTTAAAGGGTTTTTAGATTTTTAGTGGGTTTTTAGGTTCTTATGGGTTTTTAAGGTTTTTATGTTTTTAGGGGTTTTGGTTTTCAGAGGTTTTTCAGGGTTTTTAGGGTTTTTTAAATATTCATGGATTTTTAGGGGTTTTTTAGGATTTTTATGTTTTTAGGGGTTTTAGGGTTTTTATTGGTTTTAAGGGGATTTTAGGAATTTTAGTGGTATTTAGGGTTTTTCTGGTCTTTTGGGTTTTCAGGGGTGTTGTGATTTTTTAGTGATTGTAGGGTTTTTAGAGTTATATAACATTTTTAGGGGTTTAATGTTTTTTTAGAGTTTTTAGTGTTTTTTGGTTTTTTATGGGTTTTTAGGGTTTCTATGGTTTTTAGGGGTTTTTATGGATTTGAGTTGTTTTTCATTGTTTTTTGGGTTTCTTAATTTTTCATGTATTTTTAGGGGGTTTTAGGATTTTTATGGATTTTAGTGCTTTTATGGCTTTTAGGGACTTTGAGGGTTTTAGGGTTTTTCAGGTTTTTCAAAGTTTTTAAGGTCTTTTGGGTTTTTAGAGTTTTTTTTAGTTTTTTAGGGTTCTAAGGTTTTTTAGAGATTTTTAATGTTTTTTTGTATTTTTAGAGCTTTTAGATTTTTTAGTGGTTTATGGTTTTTAGGTGGTTTAAAAGGTTTTTCAGGGTTTTATTATTTTTAGGGGTTTTTTTTGGGGGGGGGGGTTACGTTTTCATGGATTTTTAGGGGGTTTTAGGATTTTTATGGTTTTTAGGTTTTTGAGGGTTTTTAGTGATTTTTTGGCGTTTAGGGTTTTTAGGGGTTTCTTTGGTTTTTAGGGTTTTTCAGGGGTTTTAGGGTATTTTGGGGTTTTAGGGGTTTTTAGAGTTTCTTAGGGTTTTAAAGGTTTTAAGAGATTTTTCCAATGAGCCTCTACCCAAGTGGTACAGGCTCCTACATGGAATCCAAAAGACCCGGGATAAAATCTGAGATGGGTGAATTTCCAATTACTGTAGCAGCGGCTGAACTGTAGTAGCGGCGATACTATAGTAGTTACTCTAGCATTGCGGTACTGTAGCAGTATTGTTCACTGAGGTGTCCTTTGGGCTAAAAAATGGGCTTTTAAGCCTTGTATTCAGGCCATTTGTTCTTGGGCCTTCGGTCTATGTAATGTGTCTCCCTCTACCGAGACAAAAAGAGGTCTTTTCTTTAAATAATAAATTGAGGATTCAGCCCCAACTTTTTAAAAAAAGGTTTTTAGAGATTTTTAACGTTTTTAGAGGATTCAAAGGTTTTAATATTTTTTAGTCGGTTTTAAGGTTTTATAGGTTTTTAGGTTTATTTAAGATTTTTAGTGATTTTTATGGTTTTTTGGGGTTTCTTAGTGGTTTTAAGTGTTTTTAAATATTTTTATGTTTTCATGGATTTTTAGGGGTTTTCTAGGATTTTTATGGTTTTTAGGATTTTTTCGGGTTTTTAGGGATTTTAAGGGTTTACAGGGTTTTTTTGGGTTTAAGGGTATTTCGGATTTTTTAGGGTTCTTAGGGTCTTTTTGGGTTTTTCGGGGTTTTTTAAGTTTTTAGGGGTTTTTAGGTTTTTAGAGTTTTTGAAATTTCTAAGGGTTTTAAGTGTTTTTTGGAGTTTTCAGTGGTTTTAATGGTTTTTTGGGTTTTTTAATGTTTTTAGGGGTTTTTATTGTTTTAGGGGTCTCTATGGTTTTTCGGTAGTTTTCTGGGTTTTTAGGGGTTTTATGTTTTCATGGATTTTTAGGGGGTTTCTTAGGATTTTTATGGTTTTTAGGGTTTTAGGGATTTTGATATTTTTTAGGTTTTTTAGGGTTTTTATGGGTTTTTAGAGTTTTTTAATGTTTTTTGGGATTTAAAAGTTTTTTTGAGCTTTTGGTGGGTTCTTTGTATTTTTGTGAGGTTTTAGGTTTTTGTAAGTTTTTTAGGGGTTTTATGGTTTTCCGAGGGTTTTTAGGGTTTTTAGGGTTTTTTATGTTTTCATGGATGTTTAGGGGGTTTTAGGATTTTTAGGGTTTTTATGTTTTTAGGGGTTTTAGAGATTTTGATGGTTTTTAGGGTCTTTAGCGGGTTTTATGGTTTTTATGGTTTTTGGGTTTTTAGCACTTTTTTATATTTTTTGGATTTTTATGGGGTTTTAGAGTTTTTTTACGCTTTTAGGGGTTTTGAGGTGTTTTAGTGTTTTTAGTGGGTTTTTATGGGTTTTTAGAGTTTTTAAAGTTTTTAAGGTTCTGGGGGGTCTTTTATGGTTTTTAGTGGATTTTAGGGTTTTTAGTGTTTTTTTAGGATTTTTAGGGGTTTAGGATTTTTACACATTTCCAAGGTTTTTAGGGCCATTTTGGGTTTTTTGTTTTTTTTTTTGAGTTTTTAGGGTTTTTAGAGTTTTCTAATGTTTTGGGGGGTTTTAGAGTTTTTAGTGGGTTTTTAGGTTTTTTAGGGGTTTTAGGTTTTTCTAATGTTTTTAGAGATTTTGAGAGTTTTTAGGGCTTTTCAGGGTTTTTACGGTTTTTACGGTTTTCATGATTTTTAAGGTCTTTTTGGGTTTTGAGAGCTATTTTGAGGTTTTTAGGGTTTAAAGCTTTTTAGAGCACTTTAACGTTTTTTTGGGGTTTTAAGGTTTTTGAGAGTTTTATTGGGTTTTTACAGTTTTAGGGATTTTAAGGTTTTTTTAAAGCTTTTAGGTGTTTTATGGTTTTTGAGGGGTATTTCTGAGGTTTTTATGGTTTTTTATGTTTTCTTGGATTTTTGGGGGTTTTAGGATTTTTAATATTTTTATCGTTTTTAGGGGTTTTATGGATTTTGAGGGTTTTTAGTTTTTTTCAGGGGTTTTTATGTGTTTTGGTGTTTTTCCGGGTTTTTAGGGTTCTTTTGAGTTTCTTAGGGAGAAAAAGTTTCAGGGTTGATGCCCCACCAAACTTTAAATAAAACAAAAACAAAAGGTACAATGAGGGTTTACACATTTGATAGTGGGCCTCACCCTTCATATGAGATTCCACATACGACACACAAAAAGATGGGGCAACAAAAGAACACAATGAGCTCGGTTCCTCAATTGCCGTCTTGGAGAGTGCATCTGCCACCGAGTATGCCTCTCTCTAGACATGAGTGACCCATAAGCTGAGAGCCTTAGAGATTGAGAAACTCAAGCCATTGAGTTTATTGGTCTTTTAAGGGGTTTTTTGAGTTTTTTAACAATTTAAGGGTTTTTAACGATTTTTAGAGTTTTTAGTGGGTGTTTAGGTTTTTTATGGTTTCTTAAGGTTTTTAGGGGTTTTTATATTTTTAATGGTGTTTTCACAATTTTTAGTGTTTTTTACATTTTCAGGGACATTAGGGGGTATTTAGGATTTTTATGGTTTTTTTTGGTTTTTTTTGGTTTTTAGGGATTTTGAGGGTTTTTAGGGGTTTTTAGGGTTTTTCAGGGTTTTAAGGTTCTTTTATGGTTTTTAGGGTTTTTTGAGTTTTTTATGGTTTTTAATGTTTTTATAGTTTTTAGTGGGCTTTTATGGGTTTTTAGGGTTTTTAGGTTTTTAGTGTTTCAAGGGGTTTTCAGAGTTTTTATGAATTTTTAAGTTTTCATGGATTTTTAGGGATTTTTTAGTATTTTTACGGTTTTTAGGGTTTTGGGGGGGGGGGGTTAGGGGTTTTTTGATTTTTTAGAGTTTTAATGTTTTTTAATGTTTTTAATTTTTTAGGGTTTTGAGGGTTTTTAGAGTTTTTAGTGTTTTTTAGGATTTTATGGATTTTTAGGGGTATTTTAGGTTTTTAGGGATTTTTGGGTTTTAGGGATTTTATGGGTTTTTGGATTTTTCTAGTGTTTTTAGGTTTTTAGGGTTTTCATGGTGTTTAAGGTCTTTATGGGGTTTTTGGGTTGTTTTTAGATTTAAGGGTTTTAAGTTTTTCTAGATTTTATTAACATTTTAGGGGATTTAATGGTTTTTAGAGTTTTTAGTGGTTTTTAGTGTTTTTATGGGTTTTTTGGATTTTTAAGGTTTTAGGGGGTTTTATGGTTTTCAGGATTCTTTTAGGGTTTTTTGCCTTTTTTATGTTTTCATGGATTTTTAGGGGTTTTTTAGCATTTTCATAGTTTTAGGGTTTATTGGTTTTAGGGTTTTTAAGTATTTTCAGTGTTTTAGGTTTTTCAAAGTTTTTAGTGTTTTTAGGGTTTAAAGGGTTTTTATAGTCATTAGTATTTTTATGGTTTTATGGGGTTTTACAGATTTTTAATGTTTTTATGGGTTTTAGGTTTTTAGGAGGTTTTCAGAGTTTTTTACGTTTTCATGGATTTTAGGGGGGTTTTAGGATTTTTATAGTTTTAGGGGTTTAAAGGCATTTTTGGGATTTTGAGGGTTTTAAAGGGTGTTTAAGGGTTTTTTGGGTTTTTTGTGTTTTTTTGGGTTGTTAGGGTCTTTTAGGGTTTTTAGATTTTTTTAGGTTTTTAGTGTTTTTAATGTTTTTTATATTTTTTTAACGTTTTTAGGGGTTTAAGGGTTTTTAGAGTTTAGTGGGGTGTTTTAGCGTTTTATGTATTTTTAAAGGTTTTAAAGGGTTTTAGGGGATTTTATTATTTCTCAGGTGTTTTAGGGTTTTTTATGTTTTCATGGATTTTAGTGGTTTTCTAGGATTTTTTGGTTTTAGGGTATTTTTGGGATTTTAGGTATTTTGAGGGTTTTTTGAAGGTTTTTATGGGTTTTAGAGGATTTAGGGTCTTTAGGGGGGTTTCGGGATTTTTTTTAATTTTTTAGGATTTTAAGGGTTTATTAGAGTTTTTTCACGTTTTTGGGGTTTTAAGGGTTTTTAGAGTTTTTAGTGGGGTTTTGGGGTTTCTGGGCTTTTTAGGGTTTTTAAGGTTTTTAGGGGGTTTTATGGGTTTCAGGTGTTTTTAGGGTTTTTTTGATATCTTGGATTTTAGGGGGATTTAGGATTTTTATGATTTTTCAGGTTTTTTGGGTTTTTAAAATTTTTGATGATTTTTAAGTTTTTTCAAAGGATTTTTGAGTATTTAGGTTTTTTAGGGTTTTTCACAGTTTTTTTGGTTTTTTTTGGGATTTTTGGGGGTTTCGAGTTTTTTAGGATTTTAAAGTTTTTTAGATATTTTTAACATTTTTAGGTGTTTAAGGGGTTTTTAGAGTTTTTCATGGTTTTTAGGGTTTTATGGTTACTTAGGGTTTTTAAGGTTTTCGGGGGATTTTACGGTTCTTAGGGTTTTTTAGGGTTTTGAGGATTTTTTACATTTTCATGGACTTTTAGGGTTTTAGGGATTTTGAGGATTTTTTGTGTTTTTTTGGGGGGGTGGTTGGGTTTTTGGGGTTTTTAGGGTCTTTTGGTTTTTAGGGGTTTTTTTAAAGTTTATAGGGTTTTTTAAAGTTTTTAGGGGTTTAAAGGCTTTGTATAGTTTTTAGTGGGTTTTTAGGGGTTTTATGGTATTTTTGGGGTTTGTAAGGTTTTTATGGGTTTTTATGGTTTTCAGTGGGTTTTTAGGGTTTTTTTACCTTTTCATTGATTTTTATGGGTTTTTTAGGATTTTTGTGGTTTTTTGGGTTTTTATAGATTTTGAGGGGTTTAAGGGTTTTCAGGGTTTTTCAGGGTTTTTGGAGTTTTTCTTGTTTTTAGGGGTTTTTGAGTTTTTTTGGGGTTCTAAGATTTTGTAGATTTTTTTAACATTTTTAGAGGTTTAAATGTTTTTTAGAGTTTTTAGCGGTTTTTAAGGTTTTAGGGTTTTTAAGGTTTTTAGAGGTTTTATGGTTTTCTGTGGTATTTTAGGGTTTTTAAGGTCATTATGTTGTCATGGATTTTTAGGGGTTTTTTAGGATTTTTTTTGGTTTTTAGTGGTTTTCAGAGGTTTTTTTAAGTTTTTTAGGTTTTTTAGGGTTGTTGGTATTTTTTGTTTTCAAGGTTTTTTTGAGTTTTTTAAGGTTTTTAATGTTTTTATAAGTTTTTAACATTTCTGTGGTTTTAAGGGTTTTTTGAGTTTTTAGTGGGTTTTTAGGGGTTTTATGGATTTTTAGGGGTTGTAAGGTTTTTAGGGGTTTTTATGGATTTCATGGGGTTTTTAGGGTTAGAGGGTTTTTACGTTTTCATGTATTTTTAAGGGTTATTTAGGGTGTTTATCATTTTTAGAGTTTTTAGTGTCTCCTGCGTGTTTAGGGGTTTCTTGAGTTTTTAGTGTTTTTAAGGATTTTTAGTTCTTTTTAAGGTTTTTTTGGGTTTCAAGGGTATTTAGAGTTTTTAGTGGTTTTTAGGGTTTTATGGGTTTTTAGGGTTTTTAATGTTTTAGGCAAGGAAGATTCGAGGGTAAGACTATTCCCCCCCCAAATTTATAAATAAAAGACACAACAGACAAGGGGTTTTAGGGTTTTTCAATGGTTTTAGGGTTTTTAGCAGTTTTAGGGGTTTTCTGGGTTTCTTGGGTCTTTTGGGGGTTTTTAGGAATTTTTTTTTCATTTTTTAGGGTTTTTAAGGGTTTTAGAGTTTTTTATATATTTTTTTGGGATTTTAAAGGTTTTAGATTATTTTTTGGTTTTTAAGGTTTTATAGGGTTTTTATGGTTTTTATGGGGTTTTAAGGGTTTTGGGTTTTTTTCATTTTCAAGGATTTTTAAGGGTATATTAGGATTTTTATGTGTTTTTTGGTGCTTTAGAGTTTTTAGGAATTTTGAGGGCTTTTAGGGTTTTTGAAAAATTTTAGGGTTTTTAGGGTCTTTTTTGGGTTTTTTTAGTTTTTTGGGTTTTTACGATTTTTTAGAGTTTTTTAACGTTTTTAGGGGTTTAAATGGATTTTAAAATTTATAGTGTTTTTAGGGTTTTTATGGAATTTAAGGGTTGAATGGTTTTCAGTGGTTTTTTAGGGTTTTTTAGGTTTTTCATTCGTTTTAGGTTTTTTCAGGATTTTTATGGTTTTTAGGGTTTTTAGGGATATTAGTGATTTTGATGGGTTTCAGGGGTTTTCAATTGTTTTTGAAGTTTTTATTGTTTCTTAGGATTTTTAGGGTCTTTTGGGGTTTTAGGGTTTTTTGAGTTTTCTAGAGTTTTTAAGGTTTTTATAGTTTTTTAATTTTTTTAGGGGTTTAAAGGGTTTTTAGAGTTTTTAGTGGTTTTTAGTGTTTTTAGGGTTTTTAAGTTTGTAGGGGGTTTTATGGTCTTTCAGGTGTTTTTCAGGTTTTTATGGGTTTTTACGTTTTCAGGGAGTTTTAGGGGGTTTTATTATTTTTATGGTTTTTATGGTTTTAGGGTTTTGAGGGATTCTGATGGTTTTTTGGGGTTTTCAGTGTTTTTTAGGATTTTTAGGGTTTTTAGTGTCTTTTTTATTTTTAGGGTTTTTTGTGAGTTCTTTAGGGGTTTTAAGGTTTTTAGAGTTTAAGGTTTTTAGAGTTTAATGTTTTTAGTGGGTTTAAGGGGTTTTAGTGGTTTTAAGGGTTTTAGAGTTTTTAATGTTTTTTACGTTTTTTTGGGTTTTTTTTATGGTTTTAGGGGGTTTATGGTTTTTAGGGGGTTTTCAAGGTTTTTAGGGTTTTTATGTTATCATGGATTTTTATGGGGGTTTTAGGAATTTTTTGGTTTTTAGTGTTTTTTTTGGGGTTTGGGGATGTTGAGGATTTTAGGGTTTTTAGGTATTTTCAAAGTAATTAGGGCCTTTTTGTGATTTTAGGAATTTTTTGAGTTTTTTAGGGGTTTGGGGTTTTTATAGTTTTTTAAAAGTTTTTAGGAGTCTTAAGGGGTTTTTAGAGTTTTTAGCGGTTTTTATGTTTTTATGGTTTTTTGGATTTTTGATGTTTTAGGGGTTTTATGGTTTTTAAGGGGCTTTAGGGTTTTTTTCGGATTTTTAGGGATTTTGAGTTTTTTGGAGTTTTATGATTTTTTGGAGTTTTTTATCATTTTTTATAAAGGGTTTTTATATTTTTAGTGGTTTTTAGGGTTTTTTAATGTTTTTAGGGAATTTTATGGTTTTTAGGTGTTTTAGGGTTTTTTACATTTTCTTAGATTTTAGGGATTTTTAACGATATTTATTGTTTTTATGGTTTTTATGGTTTTTAGGGGTTTTACATATTTGTGGGTTTTTCGTGTTTTTTAGGGTTTTAGATTTTTTTGGGTTTCAGGGTTTTTATGGTCTTTTTTGGGGTTTTAGGGGTTTTTTAGTTTTTTAGGGTTTTTAAGAGTTTTTAGTGTTTTTTTAACGTTTTTAGGTATTTTAAGGGTTTCTAGAGTTTTTAGTGGGTTTTAGGGGTTTTATAGAATTTTTGGATTTTTAAGGTTTTTAGAGGTTTTTTGGTTTTCAAATATTTTTAGGGTTTTTTACGTTTCCATTGATTTTTAGGGGTTTTTAGGATTTTTATGGTCTTTTGGGGTTTTTGGGTTTTTAGGGATTTTGAGGGTTTTTTGGGTTTTCAGAGGTTTTTATGATTTTTAGAGGTTTTCAGGTTTTTAGGGTCTTTTTGGATTTTTAATGGTTTTTTGGGTTTTTAATGTTTTAAAGGTTTTTTAGAGTTTTTTTAACATTTTTATAGGTTTAAATTGTTTTTAGAATTTTTAGTGGGTTTTTAGGATTTTTAGGGGTTTTTAGGGGTTTTTAAGGTTTTTAAGGGTTTTATGGATTTGAGAACTTTTTCAGGGTTTTTACGTTTTCAAGGATTTTAGGGGTTTCTTAGGATTTTTATGGTTTATAGGATTTTTTATGGATTTTATGGATTTTGAGGAGTTAAGATTTTTTGGGATTTTTTGTTTTTAAGGTTTTTTAGATTTTTTTAACATTTTTAGGGATTTTAAGGGTTTTTATTGGGTTTTATGGTTTCTATGGGTTTTTAAAATTTTTAAGGTCTTAGTGTTTTTTATGGTTTTTAGGGGTTTTAGGGTCTTTAGGGGTTTTTTTGTTTTCAAGGATTTTAAGGTGTTTTTTAGGATTTTTATGGTTTTTAGGTTTTTTAGCGATTTTGAGTGTTTTTGGGGGGTTTTGAGTTCTTTTTTTTGGATTTTTAGATTTTTTTTTAGTTTTTAGGGTTTTAATGGGTTTTAGCGTTTTTTAACATTTTAGGGGTTTAGGTTTTTAAGTGTTTTTCATTGTTTTTAAGGTTTTTTACGTTATCATGGATTTTTTTGGGATTTTAGTATTTTTATGGGTTTTAGAATTGTTAGGGATTTTGAGGGTTTTTAGGAGTTTTGAGGTGTTTTTAGGGGTTTTATGTTTTTTAGGGATTTTTGGGTAATTTTGGTGGTTTAGGGTTTTTTTGAGTTTTTTAGGGTTTTTATTGTTTTTGAGAGATTTTTAACATTTTTAGGGTTTTCTAGGGTTTTTAAAGTTTTTAGTAGTTTTTTAGGTTTTATGGGTTTTTAGGGTTTTTAAGGTTTTTAAGCATTTAAATGGTATTCAGGGTTTTTTTATGGTTTTCAAAAAACACTAAGAACCCTAAAAAACACTAAAACCATAAAAATAAAAAACCCCCCTAAAAATCCAAGAAAATGTAAAAAATCTTAAAACCTTGAAAAGTATAAAGACCCCCTAAAAACCCATAAAAACATTAAAAAATCACTAAAAACTGAAGAAGAAAACAATAAAAACCCAAATGACCCTAAAAACCCTAAGAAAACCTAAAAACCTTAAAAACAATGAAATCCCATTAAAATCCCTAAACACCCTAAAAACTCTACTAACTATAAAATCCTAAGAAACAACTAAAATCCGTGAAAATGTACAAAACCCTAAAACTCCCGAAAAACCCCTGAAAACCATAAAAACCACTAAAACCCCCTAAAACCGCTTAAGAAGAATGGCTCTACGAAGGGAGTTCGATGGAGATGGGGATCCTGCTCAGCCTTTGGCCGCGTCAGCCCCTGACGGCAAGGTGGAGTCGGCCCTAGCTATGCCAGAGGTATGTGGTCACAAGAAGTTCATTCAGCTCTATAAACGTTCAACCTCTGGGACCGGTGTGGCTTGTGATGCACCAGAGGTGTCGAGATTGAAGCTTAATTTTATGGAGCTCGAAAAATCAGCAATTTCACTTACCTACTCTGATTTTGATCCTCCCTCTCCCAGTCGGGTCATTCGGAAGGGGCGGGTGGCTCACGTTTTGGCTAATCGTGAGGCAGTGGAGGAATGATGCAATCTCTATCGATTCTCAATCATTACCAGGGTGTTGACTCCAAAGGGTGAGTGGCTCTGGAAATGCCTAAAAATCCATGAAAACATAAAAAAACCTAAAAAATCTAAAAATCCCCAAAAAGCCATAAACCCCATGAAAACCTTAGAAAACCCTAAAAACCAAAAAAGACCTTAAAACCCCAAAAAGTCCCTAAAAACCCTAAAAAATGTTAAAAAACTCTTAAAACCCTTTAAAACCCTAAAAAACTCAAAAATACCCAAAAAACACAAAAAGGCCCAAAAAACCTTGAAAACCCCTAAAAACTCTTTAAAACCCATAAACCCCTCAAATTCCCTAAAAACCCAAAAAAAAACCCTAAAACCCATAAAAATCCAAAATAACCCTATGTGTCCATTGAAACATAAAAAATCCCTAAAAACCATGAAAAAGCCCCTAAAAACCATAAACACAACTAAAAACATTAAAAATATCTGGGAAAACTTTTAAACCCTAAAAACACAAAGATATCCCTAAAACTAAAAAGTCTCTGAAACCTTTGAAAATCCTTAAAAACCAAAGAAAACCTGAAAAACCCTAAAACCCCTAAAAACCCTAAAAACCTAAAAAAACCTAAAAAAACCTAAAAACCATTAAAATCGTAAAAAAACCCTAAACATACATGAAAATTTAAAAAACCCTAAAACCACCATAAAAAGATTAAAACCCCTAAAACCATAAAACCCCTAAGAAAAATATAAACTTAAAAACCCTTAAAGCCATAAAAACGTTAAAAAACTCTAAAACACCTCAAAACCCCTAAATACTAAAAAACCCTAAAACCCCCAAAGACCCTAAAAACTCTAAAAAACCCTAAAAACACTAAAACCCCTAAAAACCCTATTAACCTTCAAAGTCCCTAAAAACCATAAAAATCCCCAAAAACCCTAAAAATACAAGAAAATGTAAAAAACCCTAAAAACCCTGAAAACACCTGAAAATCAATAAAACCCCTAAAAACCTTAAAAACCCCTAAAACTGCATAAAAACCCCAAAAACCACTAAAAACTCTAAAACCCTTAAAAATCCTAAAAATATTAAAAATTCTAAAAAACCTTAAAAAATAAAAACTCAAAAAAACCTCGAAAACCCCTTAAAAACTCCTGAAACCCCTAAAACCTCAAACTACCTAAAAACTCCAAAACCATAAATATCCTATTAAACCCCAAAAAATCCATAAAAACATAAAAATCCTAAAAACACTGAAAACCCCCTAAAAACCTTAAAAACACCTAAAAACCCAAAAAACCACTAAAAACTCTTAAAACCATTTAATCCCCAAAAAATGTTAAAAAAATATAAAAAACCTTAAAACCTAAAAAAGTCAAAAAAAACCCTAAAACCCCTAAAATAACCTAAAACCCTCATAATCCCTAAAACCCTCAAAACCTTTAAAATCCTAAAAAATCTAAAAATCAATTAAAACATAAAAAACCCTGAACGAACCCTTAAAACCATAAAACGCACTAAAAACCTTAAAAAGTCTAAAACCCCATAAAAACCCTAAACAATAACTAAAAACTCTAAAAACACTTAAAAACCCTAAAAAATCAAAAAAACCTTAAAACCCCAAAAGACTGTAAAAACCCTGAAAAAACCTGAAACCCATAAAAACCACTTAAAACACTCAAAATCCCAAAAACCCCTAAAAAACCTAAAAACCATAAAAATCCTAAAACCCCTAAAAATCCACGAAAACATAAAAAACCTAAAAAATAGGAAAAAACCTTGAAAGCCAAAAAACCCCTAAAAACCTTTAAAAAATGAAAACCCATAGAAACCCTAAAAACAATTAAAACTCTCCAAACCCCCAAAACCCCTAATAACTTTAAAAACTCTAAAAAACATTAAAAACCATAAAAAGATAAATAAAAAGAAAAAAGTTCCTAAAATACCAAAAAACCCCCCAAACCCCTAAAAACCCTAAAAACACTAAAAATCCTAAAAATTCCTAAAAACATTAAAAACCCTAAAAACCATAAAAATCTTAAAAACCCATAAAAATTAATTAAAACCTAAAAAGCCCTGAAAACTCTAAAAAGCCCCTAAAACTATAAAAACCCCAAAAACCTAAAAAAACATTAAAAAACATAAAAACCAATAAAACCCATAAAACCCACAAAAACTGTAAAATCCCTTGAAAAAACCTCAAAACACTCAAAATCCCTAAAAACCTAGAAACCATAAAAACACTAAGAACTTCTAAATATCCATGAAAACGTTAAAAACCCTAAAACCCCTAAAACCCAAAAAAAACCCTAAAAACCCACAAAACCCCTAAAAACAACTAAAAACTATAAAAATCCTTTAATCCCCTAAAAACGTTAAAAAATTATGCATAACTTTAAAACCATAAAAACCCCTAAAAACCTTTAAATCCCTCAAAATCCCAAAAAACCCAAAAACCCATAAAAATCCTATAACCCCCTAAAAATCCATGAAAACATAAAAAAACCTAAAAACCCAGAAAAACCCCTAAAACCCATAAAACCGCCTAAAAACCTTAAAACCCCTAAAAACCAATAAAAACCCTAAAAACCACTAAAAAATCTAAAAACCCTTTAAACCCTAAAAAACTCAAAAAACCATTCAAACCCAAAAGACCCTAAAAACCTAAAAACCCCCAAAAAAATTAAAACCTCTCAAAATCCCCAAAAAACCATAAAACCCTAAAAAGAATAAAAACCTTAAAATATCCTAAAAACCCATGAAAACATAAAAAATCCTAAAATGCTAAAAAACCCATGAAAACCTTAAAAACCCCTAAAAACCATAAAAACCCTATATAATACTGAAAACTCTAAAAACTGTTAAACCCCATAAAAAAGTCAAAAAACCCATAAAACCCTAAAAATCAAAAAACCCCAAAACCCAAAAATACCCTAAAAACCGTGAAAATGCCTAAAAATCCTGAAAACCCATAAAAGCCCTCAAAATCCCTAAAAACCTCAAAAGGCTCTAAAACCTAAAAAATCTTGGAAAACCAAAAAAATATTTGAAAACATAAAACGGAAAACCAAAAAAATATTTGATAACATAAAACCCCTAAAAACCCATTAAAAACTCGATGGCGGCTGTCTCTCCCGGCCCCTCTCGTGCTCGTAATTCCCTGCGTTTCTCTTCGCGGTGTGCTTCCTCCAGCACGGAGTTTCCTTCTTGATGGCTTTGGGCTCTGATTTGGACCTTTCAGCGTAGCTGCTTCCCCTGACAGTGCGGTTTTTCTAGCTCGGTATCACGCCTGCTTCTCGGTTTTCGGCTTCGGTTGAGGGACGCTGTTGTTGACTGGGTCATATCTGGTCCTCCCAATGTGCGATGCTTCAGATTATTGGAGGATTGGTCCGGTTTTGGTCCCTTCCTGGCATGGCCCTACTTTGGCTTGGTGGAGATGTCCATATCTGGAATCAGGCGGCTGTCCGTGAAGGAGCGCGTCAGATCTGGGTGCTTTGGGTTGCTGTGTCGTAGATCCCAGTCCCTTAGGCTTCGATGGACCTCGGCGACATCCCTTGGTTTCTTGGTGTTTAGTGACGTTCAATTTTTCTAGCGGTTTTTCTGTCTCTGGGTTGTAGTGTGGAATTGCTCGATCTTGATATTTCTGAAAGCTCTGCGGTGGGATCTGTTGATGCTCTTCGTCTCCAAGGCTCCTTCAACGATGCCTGGTTCATGGTGGGATGTCTCAGTTTTGGCATTCCTGGACTTTGTGCTGAGATTCGTTGACTTGCTTCTGCTCAGTCCGTCACGCACTGGGGCCGATCTATGGATTTCAAAGAATATGCAGGTATGCACTCTGGTATGGATTCTTGCTCGATCTGGTTCATTGGATTTGTGGCCACCTCCCGCTACTGTGGTTTTGATTTGGTTTTGCTGTGTTCTGTTCCTTCTGGTTTCCAACTGTTTCTTTGATGGGTTTTCTGGATTGAATCCTCTCCATTACAAGTTTTTCTACTTTTTGGTTGTGGATGGATGGGATGAGAACTGCTACTAGTGCTGGTTCTTGAAGTTGGGGAGCTGGATACTATGGTTTGGTTCGGGATCTGTCTGCTGTGGTATGCTGGATGCGAGTGATGTTGTCCCTATTAACATGTTAGTTGCTGGAAAATGGTGTGTATGGAGTTGCTGGTCATTGTTTGCTGGGAGGTGATGATGGTCGTATTTGGTTGTGGGGCTCGTGCTGTGGTTTCAAGCTATTGGTTGTGATTGGTTGCGATGTCGATTTTAGTGATGTTGATTGCTGGGGCTGGTTGGTTGGGACGTGTTGTTGTTGTTGTATTGCTGTGATGACTGGATGCGATGCTGCTGGATGCTAGAATGCACTAGATGATGGAAATTATGATGTTGGATGTTAGTTGCAGCTGAGCTGGGAGTTGCTGAAGCTGTGGTTTATGATCATGCTGCTGCTGGATGCTGATTTCTGTTTGAGGTTGAATGCTGATCGTTGGTTAGCTGTGAGCTGTTGGATGATGGCTGATGCTGGATAATGGTGGTGGTTGCTTGGCTTTGTGTGTTTTTTCTTTTTTCTCTTTTGATTTTTCTTTTTTGGGTCTTTTGCGTCTTGGGTTGTAAGGGGGTTTTTGGGTGTGGTCTGATTGACCCCTCCCCTCCCTTGTCTGTTGTGTCTCTTTTTCCTTTCTAATAAATTTGGGGGGCCGGGAATAGCCCGACCCTCACATCTTCTTTGCCCCACTAAAAACTCTAAAAACCCTTTAAACCCCGAAAAGCGTTAAAAACTCTAAAAAAATCTTAAAACCCCCAAAAACTCAAAAAAACCCTAAAACCCAACTACAAATTCTAAAAACACTTAAAACCCTAAAAACCATAATATTGGAGTGCAAAATGATAGTCTTCGGCTTGGATTTTTCTTCTTTATTTTTGCTATATTCGTCATTCGGGTTAGTTGTTTCACCCTTGGGTGATAGTTTGTACTTCAATTCCTTTTCCCTTTTATATATCATAAACTATTTGTCTTGTAAAAAACCCAAAAAAACATTAAAACCACAAAAAATTCTAAAATCCCATAAAACTCCTAAAAAGGTTAAAATCTATAAAAAACCTAAAAACCCCATGAAAACTCAAAAAAACCCAAAACCCTAAAAGACACTAAAAACCTTGAAAACCCTAAAACCCACTGAAAACCCCTCAAAAGCCCTAAAAACCCTAAAAACAAAAAAAAATCCTAAAAAACCCCTAAAAATCCATGAAAACATAAAAACCCATTAAAACGCCAAAAAACCCTAAAAAGAATAAAAAACCCTAAAACTATAAAAACCCCCCAAAACCCATAAAAACCCTAAAACCCCCTAAAAACTCTAAAAACCTTAAAATCTATAAAAACGTTTAAAATTTCTAAAAAACCTTAAAACCTGAAAAAAAATAAAGAAAACCCCTAAAAATCAAAAAACTAATCTAAAAATCCTAAAAAATATAAAAAAACTAAAACCCCTTAAAACCCTAAAAAACCCTAAAAACCATAAAAATCCTAAAAAACCCTAAAAATCCATGAAACCGTAAAACACCTAAAAAATGAAAAACCCTTAAAAACCAGAAAACCCCCTAAAAACCTTAAAATCCCCTAAAAACTCATAAAACCCTAAAACCACTAAAAACCCTTAAAACCTTAAAAATCTTTAAAAAACTTTAAGAAACCTTACACCCCCAAAAAACTCAAAAAACCCTAAAAACCCTAAAAACCATTAAATCCCTCAAAATTCCTCAAAACCCTAAAAAACCAGAAAAACCTTAAAAATACCCTCAAAATCAATGAAAACATAAAAAACCCTAAAAACCCTGAAAAATCTATGAAAACCATTAAAACCCCTATAAATTTTTAAAAACACTAAAAACCCATAAAAAATCCTAAAAACCACTATAAAACCTAAAAATATTTAAAACCACTAAAAATGATAAAAAACACTAAAAAACCTTTAAACCCAAAACAAAAAAAACCCCTAAAACCTCAAAAAAGACCCTAAAACCCCTAAAAAACCCTATAACCCCCTAAAAATCCTAAAACTCTTCAAAACACCTAATATCCTTAAAAACCATAAAATCCAAAAAACCCTTAAAAATCAATGAAAATATAAAAGTACCTAAAAAACCTAACCCCCCCCCCCTGAAAAACATGAAACCCCAAATTACCTGAAAACCCCTAAAAACCCTAAAAACCACTAAAAATTCTTTAACCCCTAAAACTGTTTCAAAACTCCCTTAAATACCCTTAAAAACTTAAAAATCCCTAAAACCCCAGAAAAATATCCTAAAAAACCCTAAAAACCCTAAAACACATAAAAACCCTTGAAAACCACTGAAAGTCCTAAAAATTCCTAAAAAACCTAAAAACCATAAAAATCCTAAAAAACCCCTAAAAAGTCATGAAAATGTATAAAACCCTAAAAACCCAAAAAAACCGCTAAAAACTATAAAAACACCTAAAAAAATTAAAAACCATAAAAACTAATGAAAACCATAAAAACTCTCCCTGATGATTTCTCGTCGCTCTATTCTGCTGATCTGTTACCCGCCTTCCCGCGAACGGTGCTTGGCCCGAAGGTTCCGGAGTTCTTCGATGGCTACCCTCAGCTTCCTCTCTCATTTCGGGAGTTCACTGAGGCCGCGGATCTCCACCGATTGACTCTGGTTTCAAGCTTTCCGAGGCGGCGACCCCCGGTGGTCACCTTCGACAGGTTCGTTGTGGCTTCTTGGAATCTTAGGGCTCGTGCGACTATCGGCCTTCTCGACAGCTCTCATATCATGGTTCGGTTTGCAACGGAGGATGATCTCATCCTTGCCTGGTCAGCGGCTCCTCGGTCATGCAATGACGCTCGATTCTCCCTCTTTCGATGAAGCTTTGATTTTCATATGAAGAGAAGCTCCTCGATTGCTGCTACCTGGGTGCGTTTTCCTGAACTACCACTCCCCTTTCAGAATTTCTCAATTATTTCGATGCTTGGAAACCTGGTGGGGCGATTCCTCTGTGTGGATAGTAGGATGAGGGCACTCTATCATCCGGTTGATCCAAGGGATTTTGTCGAAATTGATGCGTCGAAACCCCCTGTGGACTATGTATGGATTGCTGTGGGAGAGGAGCTCAGATGGAGACAATCTGTTGTCTTCGAGCAATGGCCAGTCTTCTGCTCTTTGTGCTAGAGCTTCGGGCACAGTGACTGTTCTGGAATTTGTTCTGGCGCTTCTAGGGGTGATGAATCTCTGTCTGCTGGTGGGAGCGGCCTACCTCGGGTGGAGGTGAAGGGGACGATTGGGGAGGTTTCCCACTCTGTGGCTACCGATGTGCCCTGCTCGTCTTCTATGTTGGCTGGTAATGGGTTAGAAATCTCTCTGATGGATTCGGGTGGCTTCTTGGTGAGTCTGGAAGCAAGCGCCGGTGTCTCAGGGAATGCTGTTGAGGATGAAGTCATGCTCGCTGAGGGAGGAATTCATGGCTCTGCTGAAGGTGTTCACGGGTCTGGTGAAGATATTAGGAAGCAAACTGAGATAGATAGGACAATTGCGATGGATGTCTGGCCAGGAAATGTGAAAAATTCCTACAAGGATCTGGGATGGGATGACACAACTGGCTTAAAGGTTGATGAGAATGCTAGTGGATTTGCTCTAACAGATGAGGCTCCTGTGAATGTTTCTCAGGCTGCAGGTTCAGCTGAGCCTGCCATGGTTGGGGTGCGGGTGGAAGATGCTGCAAAGGAGGATGCTGTTTCTCAGAAAAACAGGTCTGGAGATGACTGGAGTTCATGCTCAGCTGAGGAAAAGCCCATACTGAATGGGGATATAGACTGGCGTGATGCCCCACTGGTCCTGCATGGGTATCCTGGCGTGGGGGGACCTGGAAAGGGGCCTGGGTTATCATGCCCCTTTGACGGCAGTGCTGAGGACCTGCCTAGTGACCAGATCCAATATGCTGGTGATGCTGGTGGTCCTTCCATGGACCTGCAGAGGGCGATGATCCTTCATGGTGTTCCCTCTGCTGAAGACTTTTGTGTGCAGCTCCATGAGATGGTATGGGTTGAAAGGGAAAGGTTCCCTCTTGAAGATGAGGCAAGGAGGCTTGGGGAGAGGTTTGCTGAGGCTGATCAACGGATAAATGCTGCTATGGTCACATCAAGGGAGAAAAAAATCAGCGGAGGTGCTGAAACTCTTGAGGCAGAAAGCAAGAAGGGCAAGGCACCATTAGCCGCTGGTGATGGTGGCAATGGAACAAAGATGTCTGCTGCGGGAACCTCCTCTGCCCCACCAAGATGAAGAAGGAGGAGGGATTACTCTTCCCTCCCACGCCCAATGGCAACTAGGGCCTCCTCACGAGCTGTCAAACTGAATCTAAAGGTGAATAAGCGAGAGAGGCCTTATTTTTCTGCTGAGCAGGTAAAAGCTATGGAGAAGCTGCGGTCCAGACTTGGCATGCAAGAAGATTTTGACCATGGATGGGACTCAATGGACCAGGGTGATGAATCAGAGTTTAGCTTTGCTGACGATGGCGGCGGCTTTGGTGTTGGCATGGGGTTTCGTGATGCGGAGTTGGAGGATTTTGGCGGCGATGTTGACTGACCTACTCTGTGTGTGATTTTCTTTTGAAAACTGTGTCTTTTTTGGTCTTGCGCTTTGTTTCTTTTTTTTCTTTTTTTTTTCTTTCCTTTTGTGGCCCTCGGGCTGAGGTCGTAAGGGGTTTTGGGTGTGGATTGATTGATCCCTCCCCTCCCTTGTCTGCAGTGTCTGTATCCTTTGTTTATAAATTTTGGGGGGTTCTGGGAATAGCCTGGACCCGTGCCTTCTTTGCCTAAAACACTCAAAAAAATACAAAAAACCCCAAAAGACCCTAAAAATATTGAAAACCACTAAAAACCCTAAAAGCCCCTGAAAACCACTAAAAACCCTCAAAATCGCTAAAAATCCTTAAAAACACTAGAAACCATAAAAATCCTAAACACACCCTAAAAATAAATTCAAATGCTAAAAACCCAAAAAATCTTGAAAATCCCCAAACCCCAAAAAAGTTAATGAACCCCTAAAAACTGATAAAAATCCTAAAACCATTAAAAATTCTAAAAACCCTAAAATCCCCTAAAAACATTAAAAAAACATAAGACAACAAAAAACCTAAGAACCCCTGAAAAAACCCCTCAAAAACCCTAAAAACCATAAAAATCCTAAAACCCCCCTAAAAATCCATGAAAACGTAAAAAACCTTAAAATCCTGAAAACCACAGAAAGCCATAATAGCCTCTAAAAACCATAAAAACCATGAAACCCATAAAAACCCTAAAAATCACTAAAAAAATAAAAATCCTTAACACCCATAAAAACATTAAAATACACTAAAAACTTTAAAAACCCTAAAAACCCTAAAGTCCCTTAAAATATCCTACACACCCTCAAAATCCCTAAAAGGATAAAAGCTCTAAAAGCCATAAAAATCATGAAAACCCCCAAAAAATCACTAAAAACTCTAAAAACTGTTCAAACCCCTTAAAATATTAAAAAATCTAAAAAACCTTGAAAACCAAAAAAAACTCAAAAATACCCTAAAAACCATAAAAACCCTAAAAACTTGAAAACCAATACAAGCCATTAAAAAACCCCGAAAACCATAAAAATCCTAAAAAACCTCTAAAAATCCATGAAAACATAAAATTCCCTCAAAACCTAGAAAACCCGCTTAAAACCATAAAAACCATAAGAACCTTAAAAAACCCTAAAGAATCATAAAAAATATAAAAACCCGCTAAAAACTCTAAAAACCCATAAAACCCATGAAAATGTTAACAACTCTAAAGAACCTAAAAACCCAAAAAAATCCTAAAAACAAAAAAAACCCTAAAATCCCCTAAAAACACCTAAAAACTATAAAAACCCTAAAAACCCTAAATAACATAAAAATGCTAAAACCAACTAAAAATACATGAAAACGTAAAAAATCCTAACGAACCTAAAAAACCCTGAAACCCCTAAAAACCCCTAAAAACATTAAAAACCATAAAAACCTAAAAACCCACTAAAAATCTATAAACCTTTAAAACCCCTAAAAATGATTAAAAATCTAAAAAAACATTATGAACCCTAAAATTATATAAAAACACTAAAAACCCAAAAGACCCTGAAATCCATAAAACCCCTAAAACCCCAAGAACCCCGAAAAACCATGAAAACCCTCAAAATCCCTAAAAACTATAAAATTAAAATAAAACCCTAAAAATACCTAAAAATGTAAAAACCCTAAAACCCTGAAAAACCTTTTAAAACCTTTAAACCCCTAAAAACCTTAAAAACCCTAAAAACCCATAAAAACCCTAAAAATAACTAAAATATCTAAAAACCCTTAACACCCCACAAAATGATAAAAAACTTTAAGACCCAAAACCCCCAAAAGACCATAAAACCTTGAAAACCCATAAAACCCTAAAAACCATTAAAAACCCTTAGAATTTCGAAAAAATCTAAAAATCCCTAAAAACCGTAAAAATCTTAAACACCCCTAAAAATCCATGAAAAGTTAAAAAAACCCTAAAAACCCTAAAAAAACACTTAAAACCATACCCCTAAAACCTTAAAAACTAGAAAAACCCCATAAAAACCCTAAAAACAACTAAAAACTATAAAAACCCTTAAAACCAATAGAAACATAGAAAAAAAAAATTTAAGCTATAAAAAGCTCAAACAAACCCCTAAAAACCTAAAAAGACCCAAAAACACCTAAAAACCCTAAAAACCATAAAACCCTTAAAGACCCTTAAAACCCCTAAGAACCCTCAAAATACCGAAAAACCCTAAACAATAAAAAATCCATGAAAACATAAAACACCCTAAAAACCCCAAAAACTCTTGAAAACCATAAAACACCTAAAAACATTAAAATATGCAAAAAAACCCAAAAGAAAAACAAAAAACTACTACAAACTCTAAAAATGCTTAAACCAATAAAAACGTTAAAAACTCTAAAAAACCTTAAAACCCATAAAAAAATAAGAAAACACTAAAATCCTAAAAATACCCTAAAACCCCCCCTAAAATAGCTGAAATCCCCTAAACCCCCTCAAAATCTCAAAAAAAACCTATATCCCAAAAAAATCCTAAAAACCCATAAAATCCATGAAAACATAAAAAATGATAGAAACCCTGAAAACCCCCTGAAAACTATAAAAACTGCTAAAAACCTTAAAAACCCTGACAATCATAAGAAACACAGAAAGCCACTAAAAACTCTAAAAACTAAAAACCATAAAAAAGTTAAGAAGCTCTAAAAATCCTTTAATCCCCTAAAAACTAACGAAAAACTATAAAACCCAAAAAGACCATAAAAACCCTAAAAACCCATAAAATTCCCTAAAACCCCTAGAAGAAGAGGCCTCAGAGTGGTAGCTCTTCTCCTCTCCTCGCATCGCTATGGTTCCCCATCGGATCCTCCTCCTTCCCCCTCTAGCGTGGTCCGACCTCGGTGACCGCAGCTTCGCCTTGGATTGGTGTCGATAGAGGTAGTCCACAAGTGCCTTGGATTTTTTTTTGATCTGGTGGTGGCTTCGTTGCGCCTTGTGGCTTCAAGATCTGGCTTTGGCTTCGGATCACTAGTTGCTGGATCCAGTTTGTGCAGAGGTGACTTCGACTCTCCTGGCTTCGGGATCCCTATCTGGTTTCGGCTTGCTTCAGTTCTGTGTGGTCTGGATCTGGGTTTCTAGATCGATGTCATCCTTTCCAGATCTAGTATTTTTTTTGTGGCTGTGAGAGCTTGGTGTTGCGCTTGGAATTATTATTGTCTGATTTGGCATTCCCCTATCCTCAGGTTCTCATTACGGCCTCCATGAGTTCGTTGCGGTGGGATCCTCCTGGATTTTGGGATTTGGTCTCGGCTTTGGGTTTCTTGGTGTCGGACCTGGTGCTTCCGGCCATGAAATACCAGCTCTACTTCTACCTAGCCTGACGACAGTTCTGGTGTGCTTTGGTCTACTCGGGATTGACTCTAGTAGCTTGGAGGGGGGAGGACATGCTCTCCGTATCTCTTGGTTTCTTGTGATTTTGATCAAATGTTTTTGGTATTCTGTTGTGGTGGGCGTTTGTTGTGGTTTCTACTGCTGGTTTCTGGTCATTGATTGCTGGAAGTTGATGTTGCTTCGTGGTGAATGATGTGATGGTGGTTTGCTTGGGGCTGATGGAGGTTTGTGTTTGTGTCTTTGTGGTGCTGAAGTTTGGTTGATGAAGTTGTTGTGTATGGTTTGGTTTTGCTGGCTGCTGGTTACTGATGCGCTGGGAGGTGATGTTGGTGACTTTTCTGTTTTTCTGCTATTTGTGTTTTTTTCTTCTTTGGGTTTTTTGGGGTTTTGGGGGGTTGGGGTTGTAAAGGGTTTTTTGGGTGTGGGTCATTTGACCCCTCCCCTCCCATGTCTGTTGTACCTTTCTTTCTAATAAATTTGGGGGGCTGGGTGGGAATAACCTGACCCTCACATGTTCCTTTCCCTAAAACCCACAAAATCTCAAAAACCCTAGAAAACCCTAAAAACCATAAAAATCCAAAAAAAATCCCTACAAATCCATGGAAATGAAAAAAAACCCTCAAGAACCTGAAACCACCCAGAAACCATAAAAACCCCTAAAAACCTAAAAAAACACCTAAAATCCCATAAAACCCTTAAAATAACAAAAAAACTCTAAAAATCCTTAAAACCAAAAATAATGTTCAAAACTCAAAAAGACCTTAAAATCCATAAAAATCTCAAAAAACCCCTTAAAACCAAAAAGTCCCTAAAACCCTAAAAAACCCTAAAAATCAATTAAAGCATAAAAACCCCTGAAACCCTAAAAACTCATGGATACCATAAAAACCTTAAAACCCCTAAAACCACATAAAACCCTAAAACCCACTAAAAACTCTGAAAATCCTTATACCCCTAAAAACGTTATAAACACTAAAACACCTTAAAAACCCTAAAACCTCTAAAAAACTTAAAAACCCAAAAATGCCGTAAAAACCCTTAAAACACCTTAAACCCTAAAACCACCTAAAAACCCCTAAAAACCCTAAAAACCCCTAAAAACAATAAAAATCCTAAAACCCCTTTAAAAATCAATGATAATGTAAAAATCATAAAAACTCTAAAAAAACCACAAAAAATTCTAAAACCCCTTAAAATACCAAAAAACATTAAAAACTCTAAAAACATTAAAACCAAGTAAAACCCAAAAAACCCATAAAAAACCCAAACCCATAAAAATTTTAAAAACCCTTTAAACCCCAAAAAATGTTAAAAACCCTAAAACCATAAAACCCAAAAAAACTCAAAACCCAGTGTACTTTTGAAAATAGAGGATGGTGGCGCACGCCCCCGGATCTCGCTCTCGCTCGACACTTCTTCCAGGTCTTCCTCGGGTTTCTTCTCAAGATCTTGGCGCTGGATTCTTGCTTCCTTGGCGATGGGTCTCTCTAATCGCGAACTTCGGTCTCAAGATGATGATGGTGTTCGGTCTTCAGCTACTTCATTCTCGCTGCTCCTTTCTCGGGATCTCGGATTTGGATGGACTTCTCTGCTGGCGCACCTGGGTTTCGTCGGATTTGAAGGTTGTGTGGGATGTTGTGGTCTCAGATCAGTATGATATGGCTTGCGGCGAAGCAAATGTCTCTTTGGTGCTCGGATACATTGTTGGAAATATGCCGCGGTTCAGGGTTGACTTTACATATCTTGGCCCTCGGGAGGATCAGCAGAGTCCAGGGCCTCTTCGACGTTGCAGGTACTGGAGTCACGGTTTTTGGCTTCGATGGGTGATTCCTGGATTCATGGTTTTTGTGAGAAGTCATGGCAAGGAGGTTCAGACGACCTCGACTCGGCAGCGGATTGTGCAGAAGATACCGACCAGTTTTTGGTCTCCACAGAGGATCTAGAGTGTTTGGCATCGATCTACTGATGGTGTGCTTGGTCCTATGGTTGCGCTTCCAGATCTACTCATCATCGACTCACGCATAGGGTTCAGGTTTGGTTTTCTGGTTCCTTGGATTCGTCTAATTTTCATGTTGTTGTTGCGAGGTGGCTTAAGCGGTGCTAGGATCTGGTCGTTTTGCTGGTCTTTGGTTTGCCGGGGTACCAAAACAGATTCTTTGGTCCCCGATTTTCTGCTGAAATTTTTGGTTGGAGCCTGATTTTTGTGAGAAGGGTTGTTTGGGCTATGGAGCTGGAGATTCTACACCCCTGGTTGTGCTTTTGGGTGTGTTATGCTGGAATGGTGTGTGTTACTTGGCTGAGATATGTTGAGGATGTTGTCTTTGTGTTTGGTGCTGGTGATTCTGTATTGCCAGGAACGATTCTGCCTGGCGTCATGGTGATGGCTGATTTGGTTGCTCCTTGGCTGAAAGTGGATCCTCCTAGGGAGGACATGATAGTTGTTGGAAATGGTGTGTATAGAGTTGTTGGTCGTTGTTTGCTGGGAGATGATGATGGTCGTGTTTGGTTGCGGTGCTCGTGATGTGGTTTCATGCTGCTGATTGTGATTGGTTACGATGTCGATTTTGGTGTTGTTGGTTGCTGGGGTTGGTTGGTTTGGATGTGTTGTTGCTGCTGTGTTGTTGTGATGATTGGATGTGTTGCTACTGGATGGTGGAATGCACTAGATGATGGAAATTATGATGCTAGATGCTGGTTGTTGCTGAGCTGGGAGTTGCTGAAGCTCTGGTTTATGATCGTGCTGCTGCTGGATGTTGAATTCTGTTTGAGTTTGAATGCTGGTCGTTGGTTAGCTGTGAGATGCTGGATGGTGGCGGTGGTTGCTTGTCTTTGTGTTTTTTTTCTTTTTTCTTTTTTTGCTTTTGATTTTTCTTTTTTGGGGGTCTTTCCGTCTTGGGTTGTAAGGGGTTTTTTGGGTGTGGGTCATTTGACCCCTCCCTTATCTTGTCTGCTGTGTCTCTTTTTTCTTTCTAATAAATTGGGGGGGGTGAGAATAGCCCGACCCTCGCATCTTCCTTGCCCCCAGGAAACCCAAAAACTCCTAGAAAAACCGTAAAACGACTTAAAATCCCTAGAAACTAAAAACCCTAAAAACCCTTTCATAACATAAAAACCCCTAAAACTGCCCAAAACCCATAAAAACCATAAAATCCACTAAAACTTTAAAAACCCTTAAAACCCCTAAAACGTTAAAAAACTCGAAAACCCCAAAAAACCCCTAAAAATAAAAAAACCAAACCCCAAAAGACCCTAAAAACCCAAAAAGACTCTAAAACCCTTGAAAACAACTAAAAACCCTAAAAACCACTGAAAAAGCATAAAAACCCTAAGAATCCCTAAAAACCCTAAAACCCATAATAATCCTAAGAAACCACTAAAAATACATGAAAACTTGAAAAAATCCTAAAAACCCAAAAGACCTTAAAACCCCAAAAAGTCCCAAAAAACCCTAAAAAACCCTAAAAACAATAAAAATCCTAAAAGACCCCTAAGAATGCATGAAAACTTTAAAATCCCTTAAAACCCCTTAAAACAAAAAAACCATAAAAATCTTAAAAACTCTAAAAACCCATAAACCCTCTAAAAGACCAGTAAAAACTCTAAAAACCCTTAAAACCCCAAAAAATATCAAAAAACTCTTAAAAACCTTTGAAACACTAAAAAACTCAAAAATACCCGAAAAACCCAAAAAGGTTCTAAAAACCTTGAAACCCGCTAAAAACTCTTTAAAACCCTCAAATTCTCTAAAAACCTAAAAAAACACTAAAAACCATAAAAATCCAAAAAAACCCTAAATGTCCATTAAAACGTAAAAAAACCCTAAAAACCCTGAAAACCCCCTAAAAACCATAAACACCCCTCAAAATATTAAAAATCTCTAAGACCAAAAAGACTCTAAAACCTCTGAAAAGACTTAAAAACCAAAGAAAACCTAAAAAACCCTAAAACCCCTCAAAATCCCTGAAAAACCAAAAAAAACTAAAAACCATAAAAATCGTAAAAATACCCCCTTAAAATCCATGAAAATGTAAAAAACCCTAAAACCCCCCAAAAAACCAAAAACCCCCACTAAAAGCCTTAAAAAACACTTAAACACTAAAAAACCTTCAAACATATAAAAACGTGAAAATGTCTAAAAAACCTTAAAATCCGTAAAAAAATCAAAAAATATCCTAAAAACCCAAAAAGACCCAAAAACCTCTAAAAACCCAAAAACCTCTAAAAACCCATGAAAACCCCCAAAACCCCTCAAAATCACAAAAAACCCAAAAACCCATGAAAATCCTAAAAAGACCCTAAAAATCCATGAAAACATAAAAAATCCTAAAATCCATGAAAAACACCTGAAAACCATAAAACTCCTAAAACCTTAAAAAACCCTAAAATACCATAAAATTCATAAAAAATTCTACAAAAATTAAAACCCCTAAAAATGTTCAAAAACACTAAAAATATTTAAAACCCTAAAAAACTTCTAAAAACCCTAAAACCCAAAATGTCCCTAAAAAACTTGAGAACCCCTAAAAACCCTAAAAAAATTATAAAAACCCTCAAAATCCATAAAAACCATAGAAAACATAAAAATCTAAAAAATCCCTAAAAATCCCTAAAAACGTAAAAAACCCTAAAACCCTAAAAACCCCCTTAAAACCATAAAAACCTTAAAAAACCCTAAAAACTCATAAAGACCCTAAAAAATAGTAAAAAATCTAAAAACCCTTAAACCCCTAAAAACCTTAAAAAATCTAGAAAACCCTAAAAAACTCATAAAACCCCAAAAAACCCAAAAATATCCTAAAAACCCTGAAAACCCCTAAAAACCCTAAAAACACCAGAAAACCCTAAAACCATCAATATCTAAAAAAACCCTAAGAACAACCTAAAAATCATAAAATAATTAAAACCCTTAAAATCCATGAAAATGTAAATATACCTAAAAACGCTCAAAACCATAAATATCCTAAAAACCATAAGAACACAAAAACCACATAAATACTCTAAAAACCAACTAAAAACTATAAAAACCATTAAAACCCATAAAAACATTAAAAACTATAAAAATCCATTAAAACCCTAAAAAATCAAAAAACCCTAAAATCCCAAAAAGTCCATAAAAACCTTGAAACCCCCTAAAAACCCTAAAAAACCTCGGAAAACCCATAAAAGCCCAGAAAATCCCTAAAAACCCTAAAAAATCCCTTAAAACCATAAAAACCATAAAAATACATAAAACCCATAAAAACCCTAAGAACCCACTAAATTTCTAAAAACCCTTAAAATCCCAAAAAAAAGTTAAAAAACTCTAAAAAACCTTAAAAACCATAAAAAAATTCAACAAAATCCTAAAACCCCCAAAATACCCTAAACCCCTAAAAAACCCTAAAAACGTTAAAAATGCCTGAAAAACCCTAAAAGCTCTCAAGATCCCGAAAAACCCTAAAAACTCTAAAAACCAAAAAGAAATCATAAAAACCCTGAAAAATCAATTAAAATGTAAAAAACTTAAAAAACCCTGAAAAATCCTGAAAATAATAAAAACCCTTAAAAACTTTAAACCCATGTAAATGCATAAAAACACTATAACTCTAAAAACCCTTAAATCCCTTACAAACATTAGAAAACTCTATAAACCTTATAAACTATAAAAAACTCAAAAAATCCCTGGAAACCCAAGAGATCGTAAAAAGCTTGAAAAACCCCTAAAAACTCGTAAAGCCCTTAAAAACCCTAAAATCCCTCAAAAACACTAAAACCCTAAAATCCCTAAAAATCCTAAAAAATCCTAAAACCTCATAAAAATCCTAAAAACTCTAAAAACCCTTTAAAGCCCCAAAAACCTTAAAAAATCCAAAAACCATAAAAACCATAAAATCCATAAAAAACTAAAAAAAAACCCCAAACAACCAAAAATCCCAAAGGACATTAAAAAACCCAAAGGACCTTAAAACCCCTGATAACCCTAAAAACCTTCAAAATTATGAAAAACCCTAAAAAACCCTAAAAACCCAAAAAATATAAATAAAACCCATAAAAATCAATGAAAATGTAAAAAATCCTATAAGCCCTAGAAAACCCTAAAAACCATAAAAATCACTAAAAACTTAAAAACCATAAAACCCATAAAACCCCTAAAAACTACTAAAAACACTAAGGCCCCTAAAATGTTAAAAACTCTAAAAACTCTAAAAAACTCTAATATCCCAAAAAGACACTAAAAAACCTAAAAACTCATAAAACCCATATAAAAAGCTTAAAAACCCTCAAAATCCCTAAAAACACAAAAAAACCATAAAAATCCAAAAAATCCCATAAAATCCATGAAAATGTAAAATCCCTAAAAACCCCATAAAAACCAAAAAACCCCCTAAAAACCTTAAAAACCCAAAAATACCCATAAAAACCCTAAAAACCAACTGAAAACTTTAAAAACTATTAAAACCCCTAAAAATGTTAAAAAACTCTAAAACACCTTAAAACCCATAAAAAATCAAAAAAAATCGAACACCCCAAAAAACCCTAAAAATCCTAAAAACCACTAAAAATCCTAAAAATCCCTGAAAACCCACCAAAAACAATCAAAATCCCTAAGAACCCTGAAACCATAAAAATCTTAAAAATCCTAAAAACCTCTAAACCCCATGAAAAAAAACCCTGAAAAAAACCCTAAAAACATAAAAAACACCTAAAAATTTTTAAAACCCCTAAAAATGCATAAAAAACCCCTATAACCCACTAAAATTTCTAAAACCCTTTAAACCCTAAAAATGTTTGAAAACTCTAAAAACCTTAAAAATCCCAAAAAAACTCAAAAAAATCCCTAAAAACCTCAAAAACTTCTAAAACCCCTAAAACCCCTAAAATTCCTAAAAAACCATAAAAACCATAAAATCCTCAAAAACCCTAAAAACCTTGGAAATCCCTTAAAACCCCCTTAAAATAATAAAAACCCCTAAAAACCTTAAAAAACCCTAAAAACCCATAAAAACCCTAAAAACACTAAAAAGTCCAAAACCCCTTAAAACCCCTAAAAATGTTAAAAAACCTCAAAAACCCTAAAAAACACAAAACCCCCTAAAAACCCAAAAAGACACGAAAATCCATAAAAACCCATAAAAGCCTTTAAAAACCCCTAAAACCCCTCAAAATATCCTAAACCCCAAAAAAACCCCTTATAAATCCATGAAAACATAAAAATCCTTAAAAACCTAAAAAAGCCCAAGAAAGCCGTAAAACCCCCTAAAAATATTATAAAATACTAAAAACCCATAAAACCCACTAAAAACTATAAAACCCTTATAACTGCTAAAAATGTTAAAAACACTAAAAATCTTAAAACTCTAAAAAACTCAAAAAAAATCCTAAAAACCCAAAAAGACCCTAAAAACCCTAAACCACCTAAAACCCCTAAAAACTCTAAAACCCATAAAAACCCTAAAAACAATCAAAATACCAATAAATATTAAAAACCCCTATAATCCAAAAAAACCTCAAAACCCCTAAAAACCAATGAAAAGGTAAAAAAACCATAAAAACCCTGAAAAACCCCAAAAAACCCTAAAATCCCATAAAAACCCATAAAACCCTAAAAACCACCAAAACCACTAAAAACCTTTAAAACCCCCAAAAACCTTAAAAAGAACTAAAGAAACTTAAAAACTCAAAAATCTCATAAAAACACAAGTGACACTAAAAACCCTGAAAAACACTAAAAATCCATGAAAACATAAAAACCCTATAAACCCTGAAAACCATAAAAACCCATAAAAACCCTAAAAAACCATAAAACCCAAAAAATTACAAAAAATCTAAAAACAATTAAAACCCTAAACATTAAAACCTCTTAAAACCTTAAAAACCCTAAAAAAACTCAAAAAAACCTTCCAAACCCCAAAAGACCTTAAAAACCTAAAAAATCATAAAACCTAGGAAAACCCCTAAAACCCCCAAAATCCATAAAAATACTAAAAAACACTAAAAAACCTAAAAATCCTAAAAAAACTAAAATCCATGATAATTTAAAAACCCTGAAATACACCAGATATCCATAAAACTCCCTAAAACCTTAAAAAACCCTAAACCCCATAAAAACCATAAAAACCACTAAAAACCCTTAAAACCCTTAAAGCCCCTAAAAATATTAAAAACTCTAAAAAAACTTAAAAAGCCTAAAAAGTCAAAAAAAACCCCTAAAACCCCTGAAAACCGCTAAAAACCCTAAAACCATGAAAAACACTAAAAACCCTGAAAACTGTTAAAAACCCTAAGACCCATGAAAACCCTAAAACCCCTCAAAATTCTTAAAACCCTAAAAACCATAGAAATCCTAAAACCCCCAGAAAATCAATGAAAATGTAAAAAATCCTAAAAACCCCTGAAAACCACAAAACCCCTGAAAATGATAAAAATATCTAAAAAAACTTAAGAAACCCTAAAAAGTAAAAAAAAACCTCTAAAAACCAAAGAAGACCCTAAAAACCCTAAAAACCCCCAAACTCCTAAAATCCCAAAATCCCCAAAACCCCTAAAAACCCTAAATCCATAAAAATCCTACAAAACCCCTCAAAGTCCATGAAAACATAAAAAACCCTAAAACCCTTGAAAAACCCCTAAAACCATAAAATCCCCTAAAAACCTTAAAAAACCCAAAAACCCCATAAAATCCCTAAACACCACTAAAAGCTCTAAAAACCCTTAAAACCCTAAAAACATTAAAAAAACTCTAAGAAACCTTAAAACCCAAAAAAAACTCAAAAAAACTAAAAAGCAAAAAAAAGACCCTAATAAATCTTGAAAAACACTAAAATGCCCAAAACCCTCAAAATCCCTAAAAACCCTAAAAACCATAAAAATCCTAAAAACCTCTAAAAGTCCATGAAAATGTAAAAAAACTAAAAACCCTGAAAAACCCCTCAAAATCGTAAAAACTCCTTAAAACCATAAAAAGTATAAACACCCATAAAATCCCTAAACAACCACTAAAAACTCCAAAAAAACTAAAAACCCAAAAAAAGTTTAAAAACTCTAAAAAATCTTAAAACCATAAAAAACTAAAAAATCCCTAAAAACCCAAAAGACCATAAAAACCATGAAGAACCCTAAAAACCCTAAAAACCTTTGAAAAACCCTAAAAACCCTCAAAAATTGTAAAAACCATAAAAAACCTTAAAAAGACTAAAAATCTAAGAAAAGATAAAAAAACGTTAAAATCTGAAACATCTAAAAGCCATAAACCCCCCTAAAAACCATTAAAATCTTAAAAACCCCCAAAACCAACTGAAAACTATAAAAAACCTTTAAACACCAAAAAACGTTAAAAAACTCTAAAAAATCTTAAAAAGATTAAAAAAATAAAAAACCCCCCTAAAATCCCAAAAGGCCCGAAAGACCCTAAAACCCCTTAAAATCCCTAAAATCCCTAAAAACCCTTAAAATCCCAAAAAACCTAAAAATACCCTAAAACCATAAAAATCCTAAAAAAGCCCTAAAAATCCATGAAAACATAAAATACCCTAAAAACGTTGAAAACCTATGAAAACCATAAAACCCCCTAAAAATCGTTAAAAACACTAAAACCCATAAAAACCCTAAAAACCCACTAAAAACTCTAAAAACCCTTAAAATCCCTAAAAATGTTAAAGAGCTCTAAAAAAGATTAAAATCCTAAAAAACAATAAAAAATTCTAAAAATCAAAAAAGGACACTAAAAACCCTAAAAAACACTAAAAACTCAAAAGCCCCTAAAAACCTTCAAACCCTTCAAAATCCCAAAAAAACCCAAAAAACCCTAAAGACTATAAAAATCCTAAAACCCCCCTAAATATCAATGAAAACCTATAAACCCCTAAAAACCTTGAAAACAACCTGAAAACAAAAAAACACTAAAAACCTTAAAAATCCCCAAATCTCCATGAAAACCCTAAAACCAATAAAAACTATAAAAACCCTTAAAACCCCTAAAAAGTTTAAAAAAATCTACAAACCCTAAAATCTAAATAAACCAAAAAAACCCAAAAGGTCCATAAAACCTTGAAAAACACTAAAAACCGTTGAAAACCCCTAAAACCCCAAAAATCCTTAAAAACCCTAAAAACAATAAAAAAAGCCTAAAACCATAAAAACCCTAAAACCACTAAAAATCCATGAAAATGTAAAAACACTGAAAAACTCCAGAAAACCATAAAAAACCCTAAGACCTTAAAAACCATAAAAACCCATAAAAACCAATAAATACTCAAAAACCTTTAAAACCCTAAAAACGTTAAAAACTTCAAAAAACCTTAAAACCCCTTAAAACTCAAAAAAAAAGCTAAAAAACCAAAAAGATCAAAAATACCACGAAAACCATAGAAACACTAAAAACACCGAAAAATCCCTAAAAACCTTTAAACACCCAAAACCCCTAAAAATCCATATAAAACCCCCTAAAAACCATAAAAACCATAAAAAACCCATAAAAACTTAAAAAAAACCACTAAAAACTGTAAAAAACCCTTTAAAACCCTAAAAATGTTTAGAAACTCTAAAAAACCTTAAACACCCTAAAAACTCTAAAAAACCCTAAAAACCAAAAAAGACCCTAAAACCCCTAAAAACCCTAAAAGTCATTGAAAACCCCTCAAAATCCCTAAAAATCCTAAATACTCTAAAAACCATTAAAATACTAAAAAAGCTCAAAAAATCCATGAAAACTTAAAAACACATAAAAAGCCTGAAAAACCCCTGAAAAACCCCTGAAATCCATAAAACCAAGAAAAAAAATCTAAAACCCCATAAAAACCCTAAAAACCACTAAAACTCTAAAATCCCTTAAAACACCTAAAAATGATAAAAAAACTCTGAAAACTTTAAAATCCTTAAAAACTCAAAAAAACCCCAAAAACCCTAAAAGTCCCTAAAAACCCAGAAAAAAACCCTAAAACCACTAAAAGCCCCTGAAAACATTTAAAACCCCTCAAAATCACAAAAAACCATAAAAAACCCTAAGGATCATAAAAATCCTAAAAAACCCTTAAAATCCATGAAAACATAAAAAACCCTAAAATTCGTGAAACCCGCCGAAAAAGCATAAAACCCCCTAAAAACCCTAAAAAACTATAAAAACCCTAAATTCCCACTAAATACTCTAAAACCCCTTAAAACCCCTAAAATCATTACAAACAGAAAAAAAAACTTAAAAACCCTAAAATTTCAAAACAAAATCCAAAAACCCCTGAAAACCCAAAAAACCTATAAAACCCTCAAAATCTCTAAAAACCCTAAAAACCATAAAATTCCGAAACAACCCCTAAAAGTCCATGAAAATGTAAAAAACCCTAAAACCCTAAACAACCACTAAAAACCATACAAACTACTATAAACCTATGAAATCCATAAAACCACTAAAATCTATAAAAACCAATAAAACTCCTAAAAACGCTAAAAAATCTAAAAACCTCAAAAAACCCTTAAAAACCCAAAAAGACCCTAAAAACTGTAAAACCATTGAAAACCCCTAAAACCCCTCAAAATCCCTAAACATCTTAAAAACCAAAAAAAAAACTAAAAATCCCCTAAAAATCCATGAAAACGTAAAACACCTAAAAAACTATGAAAATCCTACCAAAATCATAAAACCCACTAAAAACCATTAAAACCCCTAAATACCCATAAAAACTTTAAAACCCACTAAAATCAATAAAAACCCCTAAAAAGGTTATAAAACTCTAAAAACCATAAAACCCCTAAAAAACCGGAAAAAAAAACCCAAAAATACCAAAAGGACCTGGAAACCCCTATTAACCCCTAAAAACCCCCAAAATCACAAAAAAAACCCTAAAAAACCTAAAAAACCCCAAAAATATATGAAAATGAAAAAATCCTGAAAACTCAGAGTAACCCCTGAAAACCATAAAAACCCCTAAAAACCTTTCAAAAACCTAAAAATTCATGAAACCCCTAAAAAGAATTAAAAACTCTAAAAACCCTTTAAACCCCATAAAAACATAAAAAACTCTGAAAATTATTTAAACCCCTAAAAATTCAAAAAAATACCCTTGAACCCAAAAAACCCAAAAAACCTTTCAAAACCCCCAAAATCCCTAAAAACCATAACAAATCATAAAAACCATAAAAATCTTTAAAAACTTCTAAAAATCCATAAAAACATAAAAAAACCAAACAAACCCTAAAAAACACCTCAAAACCATCCAAACCCATAAAAACCACGAAAAACTCTAAAACCCCTTAAAACCCCTAAAAAGGATTAAAAACCTTAAAAACCCTAAAATCTAAAAAAAGACCTAAAAACCCAAAATACCCTAAAAACCTGAAAAACCCTAAAATCCCTTGAAAAATCCTAAAAAACATCAAATCCTCTAAGGAACCTAAAAACCCAAAAAACAATCCTAAAAAACCCTAAAAACCCTGAGAAGCCCCTAAAACCCATAAAACCACTAAAAATATTTTAAATCCCATAAAAAATATAAAAATACCTAAACAATCTAATAACCCTCAAAACCACTAAAAACATTTAAAAACCCATAAAAAGTGAAAAAAAATTTAAAAAAAAACCAAAAAACCACAAATGAGAAGAAAAATCATAAAAATTTAAAAAACCCTATGAAAACCCCAAAAAACACTCAAAATTCCTAAAAACCTTGAAAACCATAAAAACCCTAAAAACCCAAAAGACTCTAAAACCATTAAAACTCCTAAAAATCCTAGAAAACCCTAGAAGACCCTCAAAATCAATCAAAAATCCAAAAAAACCCTAAAACCATAAAAATTCAAAAAAACTATTAAAGATCCATTAAATATAAGATCCCTGAAAACCATAAAAATCCCTGAAACCCTTAAATACACTTAAAACCCCACAAAAACCCTAAAAATCTTCTAAACACTCTAAAACCATAAAATCCCTAAAAACATTAAAAATATAAAAATCCTTAAGAACCCTAAAAAACTCAAAAGAAATCCTAAAAACCCAAAAGACCCTAAAAAACCCAAGAAACCTTAAAAACCCTAAAAAACTCTAAAAACTATAAAAATCCTAAAAACCCACTAAGAATCCATGAAAACATAAAAACCCTAAAACCCCTAAAAAACCCTGAAAACCATAAAACCCCCTAAAAACTATAAAATACCAAAAAAACGATAAAAACTCTTAGAAACTCTAAAAACCCTTTAAACCCCTAAAATTTTGAAAAAACTCTAAAAAACCATACAAACCCAAAAAAACTTGAAAAAAATCATAAAAACCCAAAAGGACCCTAAAAACTAAGAAAAACCTTAAAACCCCTAAAAACACCTGATAAAACCTTAAACCCCTCAAAATCCTCAAAAAACCTAAAATCCCTAAAATCCTGAAAAACCCCTAAAAACCATAAAAACCCTAAAAATCTTAAATACCCAAAAAACCCTATAACTCCTAAAAATTCTAAAAACACTTAAGACCCCTAAAAATGTTAAAAACACTAAAAAACCATTAATGCCCTAAAAACTAAACAACCCTTAAACCCAAAAAGTACCTAAAAACCCTAAAAACCCCTAAAAACCCTTGAAAATCCCTAAAAACACTAAAAATAAAAAAAACCAAAAAAACCCTATACCCCATAAAAATCCAAAAAAACCCCTTAAATCAATGAAAACATAAAAAAACCCTAAAAAGTTTGAAAAATCCTAAAAATGATTAAACCCCCCTAAAAACCCTCAAAATACATAAAAACTCTAAAAAGCCCTAAAGACCATAAAAATTCAAAAGCCCGCTAAAAATCCATGAAAATGTAAAAAATATTAAAAATCCCGAAAAACCATAAAAACCCATAAAAACCATAAAATACCCTTAAACCCCATAAAACCCTAAAAGCCCACTAAAAACTCTAAAAACCCTTTAAACCCCTAAAAAATAAAAAAAAAGACATTAAATGTAACGCCCCAACCCTAGTTACCCAGAGTCGGTGCATTATTACATTACATTGGCATGATCACAAGAGAGATCAAATCTCGAAAGACCGATTGATTTAGTAGCCTTGGAAACACTAGATATATTCATAAAGTTTTACATTACATTATAAAGTGAAAAACTACTACAACAACATAGTCTCTATATCCCACACTCATATCCCCACATACTATCCCTACAGGTCATTCAAAAATTACTTCTTCACATCCTGGGAAAAATAAAACATAGAAAAGGGGTGAGCTCAAATGCTCAGTAAGGATAACAATATAGAGGAAACTTTCATAAATAAGAATAAACATTTAAGACAATGTATAACTTAAAAATCCTTTTAAACTTGAACTTCAACATAGTATGGAAAAAATAAAATGAAATAATGCCATTTACGTATTCACATGGATATTCTACTAATCGAATAATCACATGAAATATCAATTACCACTTTTATAATGATGGAATGCATAATGCCAGACTATCATAACCACATAGCCAAGGCCTCGTGCCAAGACTACAAATAAGATTTTGCCAAGGCCTTGTGCCAAGACACTAGTTTGTCTCATGAGACCTACCGATGCATCGATGAGCTATAGCGGGCTCCACCCATCACATATTAAGTCCAATGCATTCCCATATGAAAAGGTTTAAACATAACATAAACATTCGTATTAAAACTAGCAAACGAAATGTAAATACTTCATCCATAAACCATGAAAATAACATATCCATAGTCAAACATATAACAAAACCTTCAATACAATATGGAAGTTTTGTTTCATAATAAATTATCTCCAAATAAGCTTAAAATCCATCAAAAGATGTTGACATAGATGAAATCAAAACTCTTTTTAGAGAAATATCTCTTTTTATTTTGAAATCATTTAAGAGTAATATAAAATGAAACATTTTCTTTGAAAGTATTCTTATAAGATTTTAAGGGAAGCATCAACGATTTTATAACGGCGGAAAATAGTCACACCCACCGTATAAGTTAAAAAAACATTCTTACCTTAATTCTGTCGAAAAGGTTAAAAGCACCTTGTTTAGAAAACGACAGAAAGATTCCTTTATAAAACTCTTATAAAAATTCAAACAAGGGTATAAATGACTTTAACCCTTATTCTTTTAAATATTAAAAATGTTTTGAAATGCATTTTTAAGAAACATGGATGTGGATGATAAAGAGATCCCAGTAAATTATTACGTATAAACAACCTCGGATAATGAAGAGATTGTGAAATAACCCTTACATTGTACTTTTCCTTGGTCGGGGTAGGTTAACCTCCTGTATAATGGTGAAATAATTGTTATTAAATTATACAAGAATAATATACATTAATATGATATCATATATGATCTTTTAACATTGATTTGTTAATAATTTCTTTGTATTATCGTTTTTCGAGTGTTAACTTGTTTTCTTTTATATGTTTTGTTATGTAAGCAATGTTTATAATGGATATGTTGTATATTATTCATATCCAGAGTGATATCAAGTCCTTAAAAACAATTTTTAAATCATTAAATGATAATTATACTTGAATGGATACGATGGAGAATGAATCTCATCGCGTTCGTGGAGACGGTAGTCCGTACGTACGCACGAGCGACAATATCATTATTTTTATATTAAAATAATATATAATTGGATAGTATATCATATATACAGAATCATTATCATGTTATATTTATTATTTACATGTGTTACACATCATTATTATACCCATCCAAATAATAATATATTGAATAACAATTACACCACGACGTGGAGACAGTAAGCCGTACGTACGCACGTATGGTGACATGTTATTCAAAGGGTGGATAGAATACTGAATATGGTTGTACCATATTTATAATAACATTATAGTATATATATGATAATGGAGTTATTATTTTATAATGGTAATAACAAAGGAAGAAGAAGTGGAAGAAGAAAGGAACTTGGAAAAGGGTGGTGAAATCATTACCACTTCTTCGGGTTCTTCCTTTTGATTTGATCAAAAGGGCTCCTTAGGTTGGATTTATGATCAAACTAAGGCCTCTAGCTTGTAGTGAGGGAAGTTGGGAGAGTAGTTTTGCAGATTTTGGCCGAACCAAAAGGCTTTGAAGGTTTGAAGAAATGAGAAGGAGGAGTTCCCTTTTATAAGAGGGGTGAGAGGCACCTTTGAAAAAGCTATAAATATTAATTTATAATAAATTCATATTCAGCTTCTAATGGCTCCAAAGTTGATTATTCAAAGGTTAATGTTGGGATGGGTCGAAAACCACTCAACCAATAGAATTTGGACAGGTTTGGGTACTTATATTAACCTTATCTTTAAGTATTAACTCTAAGTTAATTAGTTTCACTTTTACAATGTCTCTTTGTATTTTTATATTATATGGTTAATAAACTTACTATATACATCCAAGCGACCCCTAAGTGGTCAATTAATGATACACCTATCATGATATAAGTCTCTTGGCCGAACCTGTGATTTTTAGGAATTTAATATCAATTAATAATATAATATTTGTTTTAAATATTATTTTATGTTAATTTTGACACTATTCAATAGTTGATTTTTGTGAAACTAATAACAGAATGATTACTTCGAAAAAATTTAATTAAATCATTCCTAACATGTCATATTAACTTATAAAATTTTTTTAATTCATAAAAAGTCTCAAATTATATTTATTTGTGTATTTATAATATCAATTATTTTAATTTTTCACTATTATGGTAATTACTGCATCATCATTGTGTCATAAATAAATTAAATTATTTAAAGTCTAAAAATTATAAATAAAATATCATTATGTAGGAAATCGTTTTAGATTTCTAATGAATATTTATAGTCAAAAATCCAACATATATAACCCTATGTAAAAATTGTTTTTCAAAAAGATATATGCTTGTGTCATTTTTGTATTCATTTTAACTTTATTAAAATTAAGTGTCCCTATCACCTACAAGTGGCTCCATGGGGTCCCAAAATCGACCCAAATATGCCTATGGTCGAACATGTATCCACCAATAAGTTTATGACACGTTTTAGGGTAATTTAGTATTATTATAATATTATTTTTTAACCCTTATTTACCGGATTTACCCTTAACCATGGTAAATAAAATATTTACCGCAACAATTATTCAAAATGTCTAAAAATAAAAGTTACCTATTTACACAATTTGAACATCATGATTCCAAATATGGAATTCATTTTTCTAAATTAAAAACAGAGAAGTGGCAGAAATTAATTTAAAATTAATTTCCGCTGTCAAAACAAAAAGCGTGTTTTTAAGATATAATAACTATCAAAAGATTGATACTTGTTTATGTTCGGATTAATTGTGAAATTATGTACAATGACCAACATTGTATTAAATGGTAAAAATATATTCTAAATATACTTTAAAATCACTCAAATTCATAATTTATCAATATAAATTATTTTGATTAAAACAGTTGTTTTTAATTAAAATTTAGTAATTTTCACTATTCATCAAAATATTAAAGTTATCCGAAAAGTACCAAAATTTCACCTTAGGCTAAATTCGATATTCCGAATCCAAAAATGAAGTCCATTTTGAAATATAAAATATATATAATTTCAAAAAGTAGGTATTACTATTCAGAACGACTAGTTTGATTGGTTATGGTGTGTTAGAACTCGGTGTTACGTACAACACACGCTATCACATTATTCAAAGAGAAGCGTACCGTAGAAGCTTGGGGTGTTACATTCTCCCCTCCTTCAAATAATTTCATCCTCGAAATTTCTAGAATACTTATCACATGAAAAGACTCGGGTGGTTCTTCATCATAAGTTCCTCGGGTTCCCATGTTGCCTCTTCCATTTTATGGTTTCCCCACAAAACTTTTACCAGACGCATCGTCCGGTTTCTCAGTACTTGTTCTCTCGTATCAAGAATCCTAATGGGATCTTCACAATAAGACAGATCGGGTTCCAGTTCTAAATCCTCATAGGTGAGTACATGCATTGGGTCAGGTATGTATTTCCTCAACAGAGATACATGGAACACATCGTGAACTTTGGAGAGACTTGGCGGCATTGCCAATCGGTAAGCTACAGCCCCAATTCGTTCTAGAATTTCAAAAGGTCCGATGTACCTGGGACTCAATTTACCTTTCTTACCAAAACGTATGACTCCCTTCCATGGAGATACCTTCAGGAAAACATGATCATCGACTTAAAATTCCAAATCCTTCCTTCGATTATCGGCATAGATCTTCTGCCTACTTTGAGCTACTTTGATGTGATTTTGGATTACCTTCACCTTTTCTATCGTTTCCTCAACCAGTTCTAGACCTACAAGTTTTCCTTCACCAACGTCATCCCAACAGGTTGGTGTGCAACATCTCTTTCTGTATAACGCTTCATATGGTGCCATCTGAATACTCGAATGGAATCTATTGTTATAGGAAAATTCTACCAGAGGTAAATACTGATCCCACATACCCTGAAAGTCAAGTGAGCAGGATCTCAACATGTCTTTTAAGCTTTGAATAGCCCGTTATGATTTTCTGTCTGTCTGAGGGCGGTAAGCAGTGCTCAAATGAAGTTTAGTATCCAGGAATTTCTGAAGACTCTTCCAGAATCTTGAAGTAAAACGGGGATCACGATCAGAAACAATCGATAGGGGTACTTCATGAAGTCTCACAACTTCATTAATATATAGTCTTTCTATACGTTCTAGGGGTAGATCTTCTCTTATATCAAGAAAATGTGCTGACTTGGTAATACGATCAACAATAACCCATATTGCATCGTTCCTTCTAGGAGTCTTTGGAATCCCCATGACAAATTCCATCGTAATATTGTCCCATTTCCACTCCAGTATGGGAAGAGGTTGCATGACTCTTCTAGGGTGTTGCCTTCCATCTTTCACTTATTGACAAACCATACATCTTGACACAAAATCAGTAATCTCCCTCTTCATATTGTCCCACCAAAAATATTCCTTCAAATATCTATACATTTTGGTGCTCCCAGGATATATAGAGAAATTGGAACTATGAGCATCATCCAGCAATTCCCTTTTTAGATCAGGTATATCGGGAACACAAAGTCTCTTCCTGAATTTCGAAATTCCATCTTCATACACAAAGTCTCTCAATCTCCCATCATTCACAGATTTAATCTTCTTTTGAAATTATTCATCATCGGTCTGAGAACTCTTAATCCTTTCTAGTAAAGATGGTTTGGAAACCATTTGAAAAAGCATTAATGTTTCTCCTTCCCTGGTTATTCCCACGTCCATCTTCACTAGATCCATGAAAATTGGATCCCTTTCAATTATCATATTGTTCAAAACTCTATGATATTTTCTGTTCAAAGCATCTGCCACCTTTTTTGCCTTCCCTGGGTGGTAGTGTATTGTGAAATCATAATCCTTGAGTAATTCAAGTCATCTCCTTTGCCTCATGTTGAGTTATTTTTGTGAGAAAATATACTTCAAACTCTTGTGATCAGTATAAATCTCACATTTTTCACCATAGAGGTAGTGCCTCCATATCTTCAAAGCAAAGATCACAACCGCTAACTCAAGATCATGAGTATGATATTTTTGTTCATTAATTTTCAACTGTCGTGATGCATAGGCAATAACTCTATCATTCTGCATAAGGACACAACCAAGTCTTGTCTTCAATGCATCACTATAAATAACAAACTCATCATTCCCCAATGGTAGATTCAATATTGGAGCATTGACTAATCTTCTCTTCAGTTATTAGAAACATTATTCACACTTTTTTGTCCACACAAATTTAACCCCTTTACGTGTGAGCTTCGTTAATGGGTTAGCCAATCGGGAAAAATTCTGGACAAAACGTTGATAATAACCTGCTAAACCAATAAAACTACATACCTCAGTTATACTCGTAGGTGTTGGTCATTCTTGGATTACCTTGGTCTTAGAAGGATCAACAGAGATTCCATCTTTAGAGACAATATGGCCAAGAAAAGAAATCTCCTGAAGCCAGAATTCACACTTGCTAAACTTCTCATATAATTCATGTCTTCTCAGAGTCTTCAAGATAATGCCCAAGTGATTTTCATGATCTTCGTAGATTTTTGAGTATACCAAGATATCATCAATAAATACCACCACAAATTCATTTAGATATTCCTTGAAAACTCTATTCATCAGATCCATGAATACAGAGGGTGCATTAGTCAATCCAAAAGGCATACCTGTAAACTCATAATGCTCGTACCTGGTTCGAAATGCTGTCTTCGGAATGTCTTCCTTCTTCACACACAACTGATGGTATCCAGATCGAAGTTCAATCTTTGAAAAGTATTGAGCTCAATGCAGTTGGTAAAATAAATCATCAACGCGAGGTAGGGATACTTGTTCTTTATCGTTATAGCATCGATCTCCCTGTAGTCAATACATAACCTCATAGATCCATCTTTCTTTTCAACAAAAAGAACAGGGGCTCCCCATGGAAAAACACTAGGGCTAATAAATCCTTTATTACTCAATTCCTCTAGTTTTTTATTTAGTTCGACTAATTCTACAGTGGCCATTCTATAAGGGGTCTTCGATATAGGCCTTGATCCAGGAATTAAATAAATGGAAAACTCAACTTCTCGTTCTAGAGGATGTCCAGGTAAATCTTCCGGAAACACATCTACATATTATTTCACAACAGGTACATCCTCTATTTGAGCATTCCTTTCCTCACCCATAGTCATTTCATTCTCTTCCTCCCCAATAATTGAATTTAGTTGATCTACTGGGGGTGGATCTAAATAAGAATTTGGTGGTGACGATTCTTCTCTAAAGATAAGGTGTTCCTTATCATTATCATCAAGAATCGTAACCTCTTTCTTCTTATAATAAATCTTCGCATCATAGTCTGAAATCCATTCCATACCGAGGATTATATCAAACTCAATCATAGGTATGATGATGAGATCAGTAGATAAAGAACATTTATGTGCTCTAATGGGGACTGATTCACAAAACTTTGTTGCAATGATACTTCCCTTAGGAGTTTTAACTGACAACTCCCTTGTTAAATCAAATTGGAAATATCTAATTTTCTTAGCAAACTGGGAATATATGAAACAATGCAATGATACAGAATCAAATAATTCATTTTCTAAACTTGAGGAAACCATTAAATTACCTACCACCACGTCTTTCAGAGCTTCTACCTCAGCAGTAGTGATAGCATAAGCTTGGTCTTGATCCCTTGGCCTTTTCTGAGGTAAGTTCTACTGATTATTAGGGCATTCATTTGCATAATGCCCCATCTCCCTGCAATTGTAGCACTGAACATTGGTAGCTTCCTTCTTCCCCTTGCAATCACGAGCTTGGTGGCCTTTTTCACCACACTTGTAACAGACTCCTGTTCCCTTCTAGCAAGTACCAGGGTGTTTCTTACCACATTTACCATAGGATGGATATTCAACTTTTCCCTTCTTCCCCTTATTTCCATTCCCATATTGATCAGCAGGTCTCTTCTTCTCTTGCTTTTCTTTAAAGTCATAAAACTTAGAGAATTTCTTTTCGATCTTGATAGCACATGAGACAATGTCTTTGTACGATGAGAAGGATTGTGAGACTAATTCTTGACGGAGAAATGGTTTTAACACATAAAAGAAACGATCAATCTTACTTCTTGGGTTACGTATATAATCTCCAGCATACCTTGCTAACCTTGTAAAGTTAGCCTCATACTTTGAGACATTCTCATCCTCCTTTTGTCTCAGACTCATAAATTGCCTTTCCATATCTGCTCGATGGTCGGGAGGAAAGTATTTTTCTAAAAACAGATCTTTGAACTCCCTCCATTCCATATTTTATACTTCATCATCTTCCTTTGTATTTTGAATCAATGACCACCATTGATCAGCATCTCCAGTGAGTCGGTAAACTACCATGATAACTTTTTCCCTTTCACTACTCCCCAAAGCCTGAAATATTTTCTCTAGGGAATTTATCCATTGCTCAGCTACTAAGGGATTTGTACTCCCATTTAACGTTGGTGGTTTTTTCCTCATGAATCGATCTAACATTGATCCTCCACGTTGTGGATCAGGGTGCTCCATACGGGTAAGGTTATTATTCATAACCTGAGTAAGTTGTCCCAGTATGGTGATTAGCTGATCGGCACCAGTTGCATCACCATCTCCACTATAATTATCTTGAGAAGGAGGGAAATCCCTACATGGAGTGCATGCATTGATACGGTTTCCATTTCTTCCACTAGGCGCCATTTCTAAATAATGTCATAAACTATATCAGTTTATGAATCAAAATACATAATCTCATACTTATAAAACACTTAACATAAATTGAACTATTTATGGATATAATCCATAATCATAAAAATGTTTTCTTTGAGGAAGTATATACTCATAAACCCTTCATAATGATTTGTAAAGAAAATGAGAGTTATCCTAAGCATATCCCCCAGGAGTGTTGAAACCAAGAGTGCAGCAAGGCCCGTTGTCGTGGACCAGTTCCCATTCGAGTCTAGCTCAAAGCGGTGTTTTCGGGTTTTACCCCTAGGTACATCTGTGCTAGAGCCGCCTCTACCTGCTCGTATCCAGACAGGGATGTATTTCTCGAAAAACTCACAAAATCTCTACAATACCGAAATTCTAGGAAGTTATTCTATACTAACCCTCAAAGTTCATCTTAGGTCTACATGCTCTAATCAGAGTTTATCTAAATCTAGCTTCCAAGGTTTGTACTAAACTTTCTCTGATACCAACTGTAACGCCCCGACCCTAGTTACCCAAAGTCGGTGCATTATTACATTACATTGGCATGATAACAAGAAAGATCAAATCTCGAAAGACTGATTGGTTTAGTATCCTTGGAAACACTAGATATATTCATAAAGTTTTACATTACATCATAAAGTGAAAAACTACTACAACAACATAGTCTCTATATCCCACACTCATATCCCCACATACTATCCCTGCAGGTCATTCATAAATTACTTCTTCACATCCTGAGAAAAATAAAACATAGAAAAGGGGTGAGCTCAAATGCCCAGTAAGGATAACAATATAACAGAAACATTCATAAATAAGAATAAACATTTAAGAAAATGTATAACTTAAAAATCCTTTTAAACTTGAACTTCAACATAGTATGGAAAAAATAAAATGAAATAATGTCATTTACTTATTCACATGGATATTCTACTAATCGAATAATCACATGCAATATCAATTACCACTTTCATAATGATGGAATGCATAATGCCAGACTATCATAACCACATAACCAAGGCCTCGTGCCAAGACTACAAATAAGATTTTTCCAAGGCCTTGTGACAAGACACTAGTTTGTCTCATGAGACCTACCGATGCATCGAGGAGCTATAGCGGGATCCACCCGTCACATATTAAGTCCAATGCATTCCCATATGAAAAGGTTTAAACATAACATAAACATTCGTATTAAAACTAGCATACGAAATGTAAATACTTCATCCATAAACCATGAAAATAAGATATCCATAGTCAAACATATCACAAAACCTTCAATACAATATGGAAGTTTTGTTTCATAATAAATCATCTCCAAATAAGCTTAAAATCCATCAAAGGATGTTGACATAGATGAAATCAAAACTCTTTTTAGAGAAATATCTCTTTTTATTTTGATATCATTTAAGAGTCATATAAAATGAAACATTTTCTTTGAAAGTATTCTTATAAGCTTTTAAGGGAAGCTTCAACGATTTTATAACAGCAGAAAATAGTCTCACCCACCGTATAAGTTAAAAAAACATTCTTACCTTAATTCTGTCGAAAAGGTTAAAAGCACCTTGTTTTGAAAACGACGGAAAGATTCCTTTATAAAACTCTTACCTTGTACTTTTCCTTGGTTGGGGTAGGTTAACCTCCTATATAATGGTGAAATAATTGTTATTAAATTATAAAAGAATCATATACATTAATATGATATCATATATGATCTTTTAACATTGATTTGTTAATAATATCTTAGTATTATCGTTGTTTCGGGTGTTAACTTACTCGTTTTATTTTATATGTTTTGTTACGTAAGCCATGTTTGTAATGGATAGGTTGTATATTATTCATATCTAGAATGATATCAAGTCCTTAAACATCATTTTTAAATCATTAAATGATAATTATACTTGAATGGATATGATGGAGAACGAATCTCATCGCGTTCGTGGAGACGGTAGTCCGTACGTATGCACGAGCGACAATATCATTCTTTTTATATTAAAATAATATATAATTGGATAGTATATCATATATACAGAATCATTATCATGTTATATTTATTATTTACATGAGTTACACATCATTATTATACCCATCCAAACAATAATATATTGAATAACAATTACACCACGACGTGGAGACGGTAAGCCGTACGTACGCACGTATGGTGACATGTTATTCAAATGGTGGATAGAATACTGAATATGGTTGTACCATATTTATAATAACATAAAATTATATATATGATACTGGATTTATTATTTTAGAATGGTAATAACAAAGTAATAAGAAGTGGAAGAAGAAAGGAACTTGGAAAAGGGTGGTGAAATCATTACCTCTTCTTCGGGTTCTTCCTTTTGATTTGATCAAAAGGGCTCCTTAGGTTGGATTTCTAATCAAACTAAGGCCTATAGGTTGTAGCGAGGGAAGTTGGGAGAGTATTTTTGCAGAGTTTGTCTGAACCAAAATGCTTTGAAGGTGTGAAGAAATGAGAAGGAGGAGTGCCCTTTTATAAGAGGGGTGAGGGGCACCTTTGGAAAAGCTAGAAATATTAATTTATAATAAATTCATATTCTGTTTCTAATGGCTCCAAAGTTGATTATTCAAAGTTTAAGGTGGGGATGGGTCGAAAAACACTCAACCAATAGAATTTATACAGGTTTGGGTAATTATATTATCCTTATCTTTAAGTATTAACTCTAAGTTAATTAGTTTCACTTTTATAATGTCTCTTTTTATTTTTATATTATATGGTTAATAAACTTACTATATACATCCAAGAGACCCCCAAGTGGTCCATTAATGATACACCTATCATGATATAAGTCTCTTGGACGAACCTTAGATTTTTTAGGAATTTAATATCAATTAATAATATAATATTTGTTTTAAAAATTCTTTTATGTCAATTTTGACACTATTCAATAGTTGATTTTTGTGAAACTCATAAAAGAATGATTACTTCGAAAAAATTTAATTAAATCATTCATAACATGTCATATTAACTTATAAAATTAGTTTAATTCATAAAAAGTCTCAAATTATATTTATTTGTGTATTTATAATATCAATTATTTTAATTTTTCACTATTATGGTAATTACTGCATCATCATTGTGTCATAAATAAATTAAATTATTTAAAGTCTAAAAATTATAAATAAAATATAATTATGTAGGAAATCTTTTTATATTTCTAATTAATATTTATAGTCGAAAATACAACATATATAACCCTATGTAAAAATTGTTTTTCTAAAAGATATATGCTTGTGTCATTTTTGTATTCATTTTAACTTAATTAAAATTAAGTGTCCCTATCACCTACAAGTGGCTCCATGGGGTCCCAAAATCGACCCAAAGATGCCTATGGTCGAACATGTATCCACCAATAAGGTTATGACACGTTTTAGGGTAATTTAGTATTATTATAATATTATTTTTTAACACTTATTTACAGGATTTACCCTTAACCATGGTAAATAAAATATTTACCGCAGTAATTATTCAAAATGTCTAAAAATAAAAGTTACCTATTTAAACAATTTGAAAATCCTGATTCCAAATATGGAATCCATTTTTCTAAATTAAAAACACAGAAGTGGCAGAAATTATTTAAAATTAATTCTCGTTGTCAAAACAAAAAGCGTGTTTTTAAGATATAATAACTATCAAAAGATTGATACTTGTTTATGTTCGGTTTAATTGTGAAATTATGTACAATGACCAACATTGTATTAAATGGTAAAAATATATTCTAAATATACTTTAAAATCACTCAAATTCATAATTTATCAATATAAATTATTTTGATTAAAAAAGTTGTTTTTAATTAAAATTTAGTAATTTCCACTATTCATCAAAATATTAAAGTTATCCGAAAAGTACCAAAATTTCACCTTAGGCTAAATTCGATATTCTAAATCCAAAAATGAAGTCCATTTCGAAATATAAAATATATATAATTTCAAAAAGTTGGTATTTATATTCATAACGGCTAGTTTGATTGGTTATGGTGTGTTAGAACTCGGTGTTGCGTACAACACACGCTATCACATTATTCAAAGAGAAGTGTACCGTAGAAGCTTGGGTTGTTACATTAAAACCATAAAAAACTCAAAAAACACTAAAAGCACTAAAAGAACCTAAAAACCTTAAACCCCTAAAACCCTTGAAAACCCCTAAAAACCCTCAAAATCCCTAAAAACCCTATAACCCATAAAAATCAAAAAAAAAATCCTAAGAATCCATGAAAATATAAAAAACCCTAAAAAATCTAAAAACCCACTTAAACCCATAAAAAACTCTTAAAAACCTTAAAAAACCAAAAAAACACTAAAAACTCTAAAACCCCTTAAAACCCCTAAACACCCAAAACAACAATAAAATTCATGAAAACCCCTAAAACCCTTAAAACCTCTGAAAAATCCTAAAAACACGCAAAATCCCTAAAACCCCAAAAAACCATAAAAATCCTAAGAAACCCCTAAAAATCCGTGAAAAGTAAAACCCACTAAAAAACCTGAAAAATCCCTAAAAACCATAAATCCCCTAAAAACATTAAAAACCCTAAAAACCCAAAAAGACAATAAAACCCAAAAAATTGCTAAACACATTGACAAAACACTTAAAACCTCTAAAAAACCCTAGAAACCCTCAAAATATTTAAAAAACATAAAACAACCTAAAAATCCTAAAAATCCATGAAAATGTAAAAGACCCTAAAAACCCATGAAAACGTAAAAAACCCTAAAAACCCATGAAAGCCATAAATTCCCCAAAAAATATTTAAAACCCCTAAAACCCCATAAAAACCACTAAAAGCACTAAAAACACTAAAAAACCTTAAAACCCCTAAAAGCATTGAAAAAACCCTAAAAAATCTTTAAAACCCTATAAACTCAAAAAAAACCCTAAACCCCCAAAAAGAGCTAAAAATCCTAAAATTCCCTGCAAACCCCTAAAAACCCTCAAGTCCCTAAAAAGCCAAAAAAAACCCTAAAAACCAAAAAACTCTTAAAACCCCCCTAAAAATCAATGATAACGTGAAAAACCTTAAAAACTATGAAAACCCTATGAAATCTATAAAAACCCATAAAAACCCTTCAAAACCCTAAAAACCCAGAAAAACCCTAAAAACCCAGAAAAACCCTAAAATCTTACTAAAAACTCTAAAACCCCTTAAAATCCCTAAAAACTTTAAAAACTCTAAAAAACCCTAAACCCCCCCCCCCAAAAAACTCAAAAAACCCTAAAACCCAAAAAGATCCCAAAAGCCCCTAAAAACACTAAAAACCCTAAGGCCCTAAAAAATCTAAAAACACTCAAAATTCCTAAAACCCTAAAAACCTTAAAAAACGTAAAAAACCCTTAAAAATCCATGAAAATGTGAGAAACCAAAAAAACATTGAAAACCCCCTAAAAACCATAAAACCCCTAAAAACAATAAAATCCCTAAAAACCCATAAACCCACTAAAAACCTTAGAAAACTAGAAAACCCCTAAAAACTTTAAAGACTCTAAAAAACCTTAAAACCCCTAAAAAACTAAAGGAAACCCTAAAAATCCAAAAAGAACTTAAAAAACTAAAAAAACCCAAACCCCTAAAAACTCATGAAAACCCCCCAAACCCCTCAAAATCCATAAAAACCCTAAAAACCATAAAAATACTAAAATCCCCTAAAAATTCACGGCAACGTAAAAAACCCAAATAACCTTAAAAACCCCCTAATGACCCAAACCCCCCCAAACCATAAAAGACCCTAAAAGCCCATAAAATCCTTTAAAACTCACTAAAAACTCAAAAAAAAAATAAAAGCTCTAAAAGTGTCAAAAAAATCTAAAAAAAAATTAAATAAAAAAAAACCCCTAAAACCTCCAAAAGACCCTAAAATCTCTTAAAACCCTAAAAACCCAAGAAAACCATAAAACCCATCAAAATCCATAAAACCCTAAAAACCAGTAAAAAACCTAAAAACCCCCTAAAAATGAATGAAAACGTAAAACCCCCTAAAATCCATTCAAAAAATCTTGAAAACCAAAAAAACCTTGAAAACCCTAAAAGCTCATAAAAAACCCTAAAAACCAACCAAAACTCTAAATAACCTTAAAAACACTAAAAAATTAAAAAACTATAAATAACCTTAAAAAACTAAAAACTATAAAATCCTAAAAACCCAAAAGACCCTAAAAACCCTAAAAACCCCAAAAAGCAAAAAAAACCCTAGAAAGACCATAGAAACCTTCAAAATCCCTAAAAACCCAAAACCCTAAAAAATTTAAAAATCCTAAAACATACCTAAAAATCCATGAAGGGAAGCTATTGAAAGTGGAAAATGAAGATCCAGGCATAAAAATCCATGAAAACATAAAAATCCCAAAAAACATTGAAAAACCTCTAAACACCATAAAACCCACTACAACTTTAAAAACTCCTAAAAACCCATAAAAACCCAATAACGACTAAAAAAATCAAAAGCCCCTTAAAACCCTTAAAATACTGAAAAACTCTAAAAACCCTTTAAAACCTTAAAAAAATCAAAGAAACTTTAAAAAACCCCAAACCCAAAAAGACCCTAAAACCTTGGAAAACCCTAAAAACACTAGAAAACCCCAAAAAACCTAAGAATCCATAAAATAACTAAAACCCTAAAGACCATAAAAAAACCTAAAACCCCCCAAAAATCCATGAAAACGTAAAAAACCCTAAAAACCCATAAAACCCCATAAAACCCACAACAAACTCTAAAAACCATTAAAACCCCTAAAAATGTTAAAAAAAATAAAAAACATTTAAAACCCTAAGAATCCTTAAATACCCTAAAAATATCACAAAACCCTAAAAACCCTAAAGTGCCTAAGAACCTTAAAAACCCTTGAAAATACCGAAAACCCATTGAAATCCGAAAAGACCCTAAAAACCCTAAAAACCCTAAAAAACTCTAAAACCCCAAAAAAACATGAAACCCCTAAAATTCCTCAAATCCATAAAGACCCTAAAAACAATAAATATCCTAAAAAACCCCTAAAAATCCATGAAAATGTAAAAAAACTAAAAAAACGTGGAAAACCCCTTAAAAACTCGAGAAACCCTAAAACCCAAAAGGACCCTAAAAACCCTAAAGAAACACTGAAAACCCTTGAAACACCTCAAAATCCCTAAAAACCCAAAAAAAACCCCTAAAACCGTTAAAATCATAAAAAACCCCAAAAAATAAATGAAATCATAATAAACCCTGAAATCCGAGAAAAACCATTGAAAACCCAAAAAACCCCTGAAAGGCTTAAAAAACCTAAAAACCTGTAAAAACCCTAAAAATAACTTAAGACTCTAAAAACCCTTAAAACCTATTAAAACATTAAAAAACTCTAAAAATACTTAAAATCCCTAAAAACTCAGAAAAACCCTTCAACCGAAAAAACCCAAAAAACACAAAAAACACAAAAAACCCTAAAAGCCCTTGAAAAACCCTAAAATCCCTCAAAATCCCTAGAAACACTAAAAAATCATAAAAACCATACAAATTTTAAAAACCCCTAAAAATCCATGAAAACGTAAAAAACCCTAAAACCCTAAAAAAACCCTTAAAACCATCAATACCCCTAAAAACCCTAAAAACCCACTAAAAACTCTAAAAACCTTACAAAACCTAAAACGTTAAAAAAAACTCTTAAAAACCTTAAAAACCCTAAAAACTCAAAAAAACCAAAAAGACGCTAAAAGTCTTGAAAAACCATAATACCCTATAAACCCCTAAAAACACACAAATTTCCTAAAAAACCTAAAAATCCCAAAAAATAATAAAATCCTAAATAACACCTAAAAATCCATGAAATTGTAAATAACCCTAAAAAGCCCTGAAAACCATAAAACACTTACAATATTTAAAAACCAAAAAACCCATAAAAACCCTAAAAACAACTAACCATCTAATAACCCTAAAAACAACTAAAAATGTCTAAAAACTCTAAAAAGCCTTAAAACCCAAAAAAAGTCAAAAAAGACACTAAAATCACCAAAAGACCCTAAAAACCATCAAAATTCCAAAAAAACCTAAAACCCTAAAAACCCTAAAAACCCTAAAAACCTCTAAAAATCCCAGAAAAGGTAAAAAAGCCTAAAAATCCAAAAAATCCCTTTAAAACCATAAATTCCCCTAAAAATATTAAAAACTATAAAAAACATCAAAATACATAAACAACTAAAAACTCTAAATACCCTTACAACCCCTAAAAATGTTAAAAACTCTAAAAACCTTAAAATCCCTAAAAAACTCAAAACAATCCAGAAAATCGGAAAAAATCGTGAAAACCCTAAAACCCCTTGAGAAACCATAAAACCCCTCAAAATCCCTAAAAACCCAAAAAATAATAAAAATACTAAAAAACTCTTATGAATAAATGAAAATGTAAAAAACCCCCTAAAAACCCCAAAAACCCCTTGAAAAACATAAAACCCCCTAAAACCCTTAAAAACCCAAAACCACTGAAAACTCTAAAACCCCTAAAATCTTTTTAAAAAGACCCTAAAACCCTAAAAAACCCTAAAAACCAACTTAGAACTCTAAAAATTCTAAAAAACCCTAAAAACCTAAAATAATAAAAACCCTAAAAACCCCAAAACACCCTCAAAACCCTGAATACCCCTCAAATCCCCAAAACCCCTTGAAAAACCCAAAAACCACTCAAAATCCAAAAAAACCTAAAAACCATAAAAATCCAAAAATTGCCTTAAAAATCCATGAAAATGTAAAGAAACCCCAGAAACCCTGAAAAGCCCCCCCAAAACTATAATAACTATTAAAAATCTTAAAAAACCCTAAAAACCCATAAAAACCCTAAAAACCCACTAAAACTCTAAAAATTCATAAAACGCCTAAAAACATTAAAAACTTTAAAAACCTTAAAACCCCAGAAAACTGAAAAAACCCTAAAAACCAAATAGACCCTAAAAACACTGAAAATCCCTTAAAACCATCAAAATCCCTAAAGAAACTAAAAAACCCAAAAACCCATAAAAATCCTAAAAACCCCTAAAATCCACAAAAACGTAAAAAACCCTAAAAACCCTAAAAACCCATGAAAACACCTACCCCCCCCCCCCCCCGAATCCCTAAAAACCCTAAAAAACCCTAAAAGCCAAAAAATCCTAAAAATCCATGAAAACATAGAAAACCCCAAAACACCTAAAAACCCCCTGAAAACAATAAAACCCCTTAAAACCTTAAAAAATCCAAAAATCCAAAAAAACACCAGAAACTCTAAAAACCCCTAAAAACCCTAAAAACATTAAAAATCTCTAAAAACCTTAAAAACTCTAAAAACTCAGAAAAAACCAAAAATACCCTAATACCCCTAAAAATGATAAAAGCCCTCAAAATCCCAAACAACCGTAAATGATCATAAAAATCCTAAAAACCACAAAAAATCCATGAAAACATAAAAAAACCCTAATACCTTAAAAATCATGAAACCCCCTAAAAACCATAAATACCCTTAAACCCCAATAAAAACCGTAAAAAACCACTAGAAACCCTTCAAAACCTTAAAAATGCTAAAAAATTATAAAAACACTGAAAAACACTAAAAAACTCAAAATAACTCAAAATAACCAAAAAGACCAACCCTAAAAACCATGAAAAACCCTAAAAACCAAAAAAAAACCCTAAAAACCCACAAAATCCATAAAAACCATAAAAATCCTATAAACACCCTAAAACCAATGAAAAGGTAAAAAAGCCTAAAAAACCTAAAAAACCCCTGAAAACCATAAAAACCCTTAAAAAGATTAAAAACCCATAAAACCCCATAAACACCTAAAAACTACTAAAATATCTAAAAATCATTAAAACTCCTTAAAAATGTTAAAAATCTCTAAAAAACCTCAAAACCCATAAAACTCCTAAAAATCAAAAAATCCCTAAAAACCCTAAAAACCCCCATAAAACCCCTCAAAATACTTAAAAACTCAAAAACCCTAAAAACCATAAAAATCCTAAAAGACCCCTAAAAGTCCATGAAAAAGTAAAAAACCAATAAAAACCTTGAAAATCATAAAAACCCAAAAAAACCATAAAAAGCAAAAAACTCCGTAAAAACCCTAAAAACTGCTAAAACTCTAAAAACCCTTAAAACCCCTAAAAACATTTAAAAAATCTAAAAAACCTTAAAAACCCTAAAAAAATCAAAAAAAATCCTAAAAACACAAAAGACCGTAAAAACCCTTAAAACCATTAAAAACCCCTAAAAACACACCAAATCCCTAAAAACCCTAAAAACCATAAATATCCTAAAAACTCTTAAGATTCCATGAAAATGTAAAAACCCCTGAAAACCCTGAAAAAATCCCTATAAACGTTAAAAATCAAAAGAACCACTAAATACTCTAAAACCCCTCAAAACACCTAAAAACCCCAAAAGACCCTAAAAAACCTAAAACCCCTTAAAACCACAAAAAAACCTAAAAACCCTCAAAATTACTAAAATCCCCAAAAAACCATAAAAAACCAAATAAATCCCTAAAAATCCATGAAAATGTAAAAAACCCAAAAAAACCCAAAATACCCCTAAAAACCATAAACCCCTAAAAACTTAAAATCCCAAAAGACCCTAAAACCCAGAAAAACCCTTAAAAACTCTAAAAATCCTAAAAATATTAAAAAATCTTAAAAAATCATAAAAATCATAAAAAACCTCAAAAAACCCTAAAAACCCTAAAAATCCCCTGAAAACCATAAATTTCCCTAAAAACCTTAAAAACCCCTAAACCCCATAAAAACCACTAAAAATACTACAAATCCTTAAAACCCTAAAAATGTTAAAAAACTCTAAAAACCCTTAAAACCCCTAAAAAATTCAAAAAAACCCTACAAACCCAAAAAGATCCTAAAAACCCTGAAAAACCCTATAAACCAATGAAAACCCCTAAAAACTCTCAAAAATCCCTAAAACCCCTGAAAATATAAAACCCCCTAAATATCTTAAAAAACATTAAAACCTCTCATATTTTCTCTTGTCTAGTCTCTCGCGGATGTGGCGATTGCTCTTGGCTAATTGGTTTTGTGTTGACAGGGTATTGTTGCTAAGGTTGTTGGTTGTTGTGTTTCAGAGAGGCCTTTTTTGATTTGGTGGCTTCTAGATGCTCATGTTGGGGAGGAGTTTTTTTGTACTTCTGGTTCTGGTTTTCGTTCAGCGGGCTTGTTGGGATTGGAGGTTGGTGGCATGTTGTTTCATTCTTGGATGGGTTGCGTCAAGCCATGGACTTTTGCAAATACTTGCTCATGGATTGGAATAGTGGATTGCAGTATGCTAGTCTTCGGCTTGGGTTTCGCTTCTTTATTTTTTCTGTTTTTGTCCTTCAGGTTGGTTGTTTCACCCTTGGGTGATAGTTTTCACTTCAATTCCTTTCACTTTTATATATCATGTTCTATTTGTCTTACAAAAAATCCCAAAAAACCTTAAAACCACAAAAAATTCTAAAAACCAATAAAACCCCTAAAAAATTTAAAAACTCTAAAAAACCTTAAAACCCCATAAAAACTAAAAAAAAACCTCAAACCCTTAAAGACCTTAAAAACCTTGAAAACCCTGAAAACCCTGAAAATCCATTGAAAACCCCTAAAACCCCTCAAAATCCCTAAAAATCCAAAACCCAAAAAAAATAAAAAACCTAAAAAACCCATAAAAATCCATGAAAACATAAAAAACTATAAAAGCAACAAAAAACTATAAAAACACCAAAAAACTGTAAAAAACATAAAAACCCGTAAAAACTATAAAACCCCCCAAAAATCTATAAAAATCCTAAAACCACTAAAAACACTAAAAATTCTTAAAATCGTTAAAAACGTTAAAAATTTCTAAAAAACCTTAAAACCCAAAAAAACTAAAAAAACCCCTAAAAATCCAAAAATAACCTAAAAACCCTAAAAAAATCTAAAAAAACTAAAACACCTTAAAACCCTAAAAAACCCTAAAAACCATAAAAATCCTAAAACCCCCTAAAAATCCATGAAATAGTAAAACCCCTAAAAATAATGAAACACCCTTAAAACCATAAAACCACCTAAAAACCTTAAAAACCTCTAAAAACTCATAAACCCCTAAAAACCACTAAAAACCCTTAAAACCATAAAAATGTTAAAAAAACTCTAAAAACCTTAAACCCCTAAAAAACACTAAAAACCCTAAAAACCCTAAAAACCCTAAAACCCCTGAAAAACATAATAACCCCAAAAAACCTTTAAAAACACTAAAAACCCCCATAAACCCCATAAAAACCCTGAAAACCACAATAAACTCTAAAAACATTTAAAACCCCTAAAAACCACTATAAACTCTAAAAACATTTAAAACCCCTAAAAATGCTAAAAAACACTCAAAACCCTTTAAACCCCAAAAAGACCCTAAACCCCCTAAAAACCCTAAAAACCCCTAAAAATCCTAAAACCCCTCAAAATTCCTAAAATCCCCAAAAACCATAAAATCCAAAAAAACCCTAAAAATTAATCAAAATATAAGAGTACATAAAAACCCTAAAACGTCCTGAAAACCATAAAAACCCTAACAACCTGAAAATTTCTAAAAACCCTAAAAACAAGTAAAATTCTTTAAACCCCTAAAATATTTCAAAACTCCCTTAAATACCCTTAAAACTTAAAAAACCATAAAAACCCTAAAAACCCTAAAAAATACCCTAAAAATCATAAACCCCAAATAACCCTAAATGTCCTAAAAATTCCTAAAAACCCTAAAAACCATAAAAATGAAAGGACCATTTTGGGATATACCTAACACTGAGAGGGGGGGTGAATCAGTGTTGGGGACTTTTTAAACAAATTCCAACTTTTATCCCTGTACCTCTAGACCTGTTAGGATCTTGATTCTCTTATTCTCTTTTCCCTATCGCATGCAATAATAGAAAGCAGTAAAAATGTGCACACGATATTTTTACAAGGTTCACCACTCAATAAGAGTAGCTACGTCCTTGCCATGCATGGGTATGACCACTGCATGGATTCTCCACTATAAAGTAAAATGCTGTTACACTGGAGTGGCTAGGAAAACAATCCTCTAGCCAGTGTGAGTCCCTACACTTTGGAGGGGGGTGGGAAACAATCCTATTCCCTGGACTGGTGAGAGCCAAGTCCAACTTGCAGCCTCTAGCTGGTTCTTTATACTGCCTATCGAGACAGTCTTCTTCCTTCTTGAAAAGGTTGGTTCTTCTCTTGATCTATTGTAGTGTTGTTCACTTGATTACTTGCAAAGCAGTAGGCAAGCAATTCTCTTCTTACTTTCTCTTCATCTCTAGTGAAAAGACAAACTGCACTAGTTCTTCTTCCTTCTTCCTCTTAGTGCAAACAACTGACTCCACTAATCACCTTCTTTCTTTAGCTAGAATCACATACACCAATGTGATTATTCAAACACTGAAGATCTGCTCACAAAGCATCATCTGAATTAAACTGCCCTGAATAATTGTTAGCCTTCAGTTGGGCATACTCTGTTCTTCTTCTTCACTTCCTTCTCTTCTCAATACCAACACCTGAGTGTATTGGTATACTGAATTCTTCCTTTGTGCAGATATGAGTTCAATTGCACGTCTAGTTCTTCTTCACTTCGCAAAGCACAATGAGAGTGTTAAACACCAGTCATGTGAGTGCGGTTCAACTTCTCTTTGTGAAACCGAATGGTTCACAGTTCTTTCTTCCTCACAAAGCTGCTTCGAGAGTGCAATGCACCAATCGAAGGCCTGCGGTACCCTCAAATTTTTCGCGCACCCTTCTAGGCGACTTGCGCATAAAATTCTAGCCTTGCGCGGAAAAACACCTTTTGGCGTGAAAAACCTTTTTCGCGCAACTCTTCTTTTTCGCGCAGCAGTTCCTTTTTCGCGCAACACTTCTTCTTTTCGCGCAATACTCTATACTACAATTTTTCCGCGCGCCAGAGCTCGGGATTTGTCTAAGTGTCTAGTCTTAACAACTAACAAGGGTTAGCCTCATATTTATAGGCATTTTTGAACCCGCGCGAAAAACACTAATCCGCGCGTAAAACCTCCTCCATGCGCGTAAAAACTCTTTTATGCAACTTCATATTTCGCGCCATGCTTCAATATTTCGTGCACCTCATGCCTTTGCCATTTTTCATCCTTCTAAGCATGAAGCACCAATTGCGCGCAAAATTCCGCACCGCGTTCCATATTGCGCGCAAACCCAATCTTTCCTGCAACATCAGATTTCGCACACTGCTCCAATATTTCGCGCATTTCATTCCTTTTCCAATTTTCGATCTTCTGATCTCGAACCATCATTTGCGCGAAAACTTCATTCCTCAATTTCGCGCACCATGCCAATATTTCGCGCATCCCGCAGATTTTTCGCGCAACCCGCTACTATTTCGCGCATCCCGCAGATATTGCGCGCACCACTTTATTTTTGCGCAAAACGTGCCTAAATTTCCGCGCACTCCATGCCTTTGTCATTTTTCATAGTTCTGACCTTGAATAACTCTTTTGCACGTATAAACCATCTTCAATCGTATGTGCAACATCAGTTGCCAAGCACATTTCTTCATCTCCCGATTTTCAGGCCCTAAAATTTGGCAAACACTGGAAAACGGCGCCACCTTAAACTGTGCTTTTCTGCCATCCCCAGATTGTCTATTGCTTTGCCATTTTATCTCTTTACTGCTTCCCATAACCATTCTTCTGCTCTTATCACGAATTCCACTATCGTGATATTTATCCTTTGATAGATCAGCTTAAGCATCATCAGAGTTGCAATGGGAACTGAATCTTTCCTATCTTCCAGCAGCATCATTCCTTCCAATCATAACATTATATGACTGGCATCATCGTTTCTCCCCCTTTCCTTCATAAGGCTTGCATCACAAGTTCTCCTAACTCATGATTTGTGTGAAATACATACCAGCAAAGCATCGTCTGATTTAGATACAATGTGAAATGCCTGTCTACCTCAGAATGTCAAGCACTTCCACATTTTCTCTTCTTCATAACCATCATTCTGCAAATCATATGATTCTATTCTTCAATTAAGCTCTTGCATGGTTCACATGCAATCATAAATCATTGCATTGTCTTCTTCAAATCCTCATTCTTCTTCAACCATCCTTAGATAGATGATAATTCACTATTCTGCTCCAATCATCCTCAAATGAATGATACTTCTCCATTATTCATTGTTGTAAACAATGTGTCACCATTGACACATGTTCTTTGAACTTAGGATTAGCTCAACAATCGTCTGACTTTATCGTCTAAGAGAATTGCTCAATTATGAAATCCAATGCTATGATTCCATAACAATTCTCCAGGCAACTTCACTTCAACCGATCTCCATTAACTTTGGAGTTCTTCTTCATATCCTTCTTCATTTTGACCAGCATTGACAACTGTTGACAACAAATACAATCTTCATATACAAAGTGGTCCCAACAAAAAATCCTAAAAAACCCTAAAAATTTATGAAAATATATAAAACCCTAAAACCCAGAAAACCCCCAAAAACAATGAAAACACCTAAAAACCTTAAAAACATAAAAAACCCTTAAAAACCATAAAAACTCTAAAAACCCATAAAACCCCTAATGATGTTAAAAACTCTAAAAGAACCTTCAAACCCTAAAAAGTCAAAAATACCCAAAAATACCCTAAAAATATTGAAAACCAATAAAAATCATAAAAGCCCATGAAAACCCCTAAAACCCTCAAAATCAATAAAAACACTAAAAACACTAAAAACCATAAAAATCCTTAAAACACCCAAAATATTCATTAAAATGTTAAAAACCCTAAAAACCCAAAAAAACCCCTAAAACCCAGAAAAAGCTAAAGAAACCCTAAAAACCGATAAAAATCCTAAAACCATTAGAAATTCTAAAAACCCTTAAATCCCCTAAAAATGTTAAAAATTTATAAAAACCCTTAAAACCCCTAAAAACCATAAAAAATCCTAAAAATAATAAAAATCCTAACCCCCCCTAAAAATCCATGAAATCGTAAAAATCCTTAAAAACCCTAAAACCCACAGAAAGCCATAAAAATCTCTAAAAATCATAAAAACCCTAAACCCCTAAAACCCTAAAAATCACTAAAAACTCTAAAAATCCTTAACACCCATAAAAACGTTAAAAACTCTAGAAAACCTTAAAAAACTGTAAAAAAACCCTAAAAGCCCTAAAAATATCCTACACAACCTCAAAATACCTAAAAGGCTAAAAGCCCTAAAATCCATAAAAATCATAAAAAATCCAAAAAGTCCTTGAGAATGTAAAATACACTAAAAACCCAAAAAACCCATAAAAACACAAAAAAGGCTAAAAACTCTAAAAAACCCTTAAAACCTTTTATAATATTCAAAAATCGAAAAAAAACCTTAAAAACCCAAAAAAAATCAAAAAAAACCCAAAAAAACCAAAAAAAGAACCTAAAATCCCTGAAAAACCATAAAAGCCAATAAAAACCCCAAAAAACCATAAAAATCTTTAAAAACCTCTAAAATCCATGAAAACATAAAAATCCCTAAAAATCTAAAAAAAACCCCTCAAAACCATAAAAACCCCTAAGAACCTTAAAAACCCAAAAAAACTCATAAAAATCTAAAAAGCCGCTAAAAACTCTAAAAACCCACGAAAATGCTAACAACTCTTAAGAACCTAAAACCCCAAAAAGAACTAAAAAAATCCTAAAAACCGAAAAAACCCTAAAAACCCTAAAAACCCCTAAAAACCCCTAAAAACCCCGAAAACCATAAAAACCCTAAAAACCCTAAATTGAATAAAAATGATAAAACCCATTAAAAATACATGAAAACATAAAAAATCCTAACAAACCTGAAAAAACCCTGAAACCCTAAAAATCATAAAAACCATAAAAACCCTAAAATCCCTCTAAAACTCTAGAAACCTTTAAAACCCCTAAAATGTTAAAAACTCTAAAAAATATTAAGAACCCTAAAATTCCCAAAAAACAAAAAAAAAAACCCAAAAAGTCCCGAAAAAAACCCTAAAACCCCTAAAACCCCAGAAAAACCATGAAAACCCTCAAAATCCCTAAAAACAATAAAAATCCAAAAAAAACCCTAAAAATCCCTGAAAAAGTAAAAAACCCTAAAACCTTGAAAAACCTTTTAAAACCGTAAAACCCCTAAAAACCCATAACAACCCTAAAAACAACTAAATTATCAAAAACCCTTAAAAACCCTAAAAAAGTTAAAAACATTAAAATCCTAACCCCCCCCCCCAAAGACCCTAAAACCTTGAAAACCCATAAAAACCATTGAAAACCCCTAAAAACCTCAAAATCCAAAAAAACTCTAAAAATCCCTAAAAACAGTAAAAATCCTAAAACCCCCCAAAAAATCCATGAAATGGTAAAAAACCTTGAAAAATCATTTAAAACCATAAAACCCCTAAAAACCTTAAAAACTATAAAAACCCATAAAAACCCTAAAAACCACTAATAACTCTAAAAATCCTTAAAACCCAAAGAAACATAGAAAACTCAAAAGAACATTTAAACCTCTAAAAACTCAAACAAACCCCTAAAACCCCCAAAAGACCCCAAGACCCCTAAAAAATCCTAAAACCCCTAAAAACCCCTAAAAATCCTAATAAACCCCTAAAAATCCTTGAAAATGTAAAACACCTTAAAAACCCTGAAAACTCTTGAAAACCATAAAACCCATAAAAAAAATAAAAATCCCAAAAAAAACCAAAAAAACACTAAAAACTCTAAAAATGAATAAAACCCATAAAAACATTAAAAAATTTAAAAAACCTTAAAACCCCTAAAAACTCAAAAAACACTAAAATATAAAAATACCATGAAAACCATGAAAATCCCTGAAAACACCTAAAAGCCCCTAAAACTCCTCAAAATCCCCAAAAAACCCTATAACCCATAAAAATCGTAAAAACCCCTAAAAACCTTTAAAAAACTTAAAAACCATAAGAACCACAGAAAACCACTAAAAAATCTAAAACTGAAAACCCTAAAAAAGTTAAGAAACTCTAAAAGCCTTTAAACCCCTAAAAACTAACAAAAATCATAAAACCCTAAAAACCCATGAAAACCCTTAAAACCCCCAAAATCTCAAAAACCCTGGAAAACCATAAAAACCATAAAAATCCTAAAAAATCACTAAAAATCCATAGAAACGTAAAGAAACCCTGAAAAAACCCTAAAAACCATAAAAACCCTTAAAACCATAAAAACACCTAAAAACCATAAAACCCTAAAATTATCAAAAAACTCTAAAAATCCTTAAAACCACAAAAAATGATAAAAAACTCAAAAAAACCTTAAAATCCCTAAAAAGATCAAAAAACCTCTTAAAACCAAGAAGTCCCTAAAAAACTCTAAGAACCTTCAAAATCCCTAAAACCCATAAAACCATAAAAATCCTAAAAATCAATAAAGCTTAAAACCCCAAAAAACCCTAAAAATTCATGGATACCATAAAAACCTTAAAACCCCATAAAACCCTAAAAACAACTAAAAACTCTGAAAACCCTTTAAACAGCTGAAAACCTTATAAACACTAAAAAACCTTAAAAACCCAAAATGGTTGTGAAAACCCTAAAACCCCCTTAAAACCCTTCCAACCCCCTAAAAACCCTAAAAACCTCTAAAAGTGATAAATATCCTAAAAACCCTATAAAAATCAATGAAAATGTAAAAAACCCTAAATACGCTAAAAACCCCTAAAAACTCTAAAACCCCTAAAAATCCCTAAAAACATTAAAAACTCTAAAAACCTTAAAACCATTAAAATCCAAAAACCCCAAAAAAAACCCAAAACCCCTAAAGACTCTAAAAACCCTATAAACCCCAAAAACATTAAAAACCCTCAAAACCTAAAAACCTAAAAACCTAAAAAGCATAAAATAACTCAAAAAACCCAAAAAAACATAAATCCCTACAACCCCTAAAAATCCAAGAAAAACCCCAAAACCCCTAAAAATCCCTAAAAACCAAAAACCCTGAAAACCCCTTAATAACATAAAACCCCCTAAAACTACTAAAAACCCCATAAAAACCTTAAAACCCACTAAAACTCTAAAAACCCTCAAAACCCCTAAAAACGTTAAAAAAATCGAAAAACCCTAAAAACCCTAAAAACTCAAAAAAGAAACTCAAATCCCAAAAGACCCTAAAACCCTTGAAAATCCCTAAAAACCCTTAAAACCACTGAAAAAGCCTAAAAACCCTCAGAATCCTTAAAAACATTAAAACCCATAAAAATCCTAAGAAACCCCTAAAAATCCATGAAAACATAAAAAACCCTAAAAAAGCTAAAAAAAAACCCTAAAATACATAAACCCCATGAAAACCTTAGAAAACCCTAAAAACCAAAAAATACCTTAAAACCCCCAAAAAGTCCCTAAAAACCCTAAAAACCCTAAAAGGCCCCTAAGAATCCATGAAAATGTAAAACAACCCTGAAAACCCCCTAAAAATCACAAAACCCCTAAAAACCTTAAAAACAATAAAAACCCATAAACCCCTTAAAAGACCTGTAAAATCTCTAAAAACCCCTAAAACCCCTAAAAATGCTAAAAAAACTCTTAAAAACCATTAAAACCCTAAAAAACTCAAAAATACCCAAAAAACCCAAAAAAAAGGCCCTAAAACCTTGAAAACCCCTAAAAACTCTTTAAAATCCATAAACCCCTCAAATTCCTTAATGACCCCAAAAAACCCTAACACCCATAAAAATCCAAAATAACCATATATGTCCATTGAAACATAAAAAATCCCTAAAAACCAAGAAAAAACCCCTAAAAACCATAAACACTCTTAAAAACGTTAAAAATATCTGGGAAACGTTTAAAACCCTAAAAGCACAAAGAAATCCCTAAACCAAAAAGACTCAGAAACCTTTGAAAATCCTTAAAATCCAAAGAAAACCTAAAAAACCCTAAAACCCCTAAAAAACCCTGAAAAACCTAAAAAACCATAAAAATCGTAAAAAAAACCCCTAAAAACCCTAAAACCAAGATAAAAAGATTAAAACCCCCTAAAACCCATAAAACCCATAAGAAAAATAAAAACTCTAAAAACACTTAAATCCATAAAAAACGTTAAAAAACTATAAAAAACCTCAAAACCCCTAAATACTAAAAAAAACACCCCCTAAAACCCCAAAAGACCCTAAAAACTCTAAACACCCCTAAAACCCTAAAACCCCTAAAAACCCTATTAACCTTCAAAGTCCCTAAAAATCATAAAAATCCCCAAAACCCCTAAAAATACAAGAAAATGTAAAAAACCCTAAAAACCCTGAAAACCCCAGAAAATCCATAAACCCCTAAAAACCCCTAAAATCGCATAGAAACCCTAAAAACCACTCAAAACTCAAAAAAAACCCTGAAAGCCCCTTGAAAACTTCTGAAACCCCTAAAACCTCAAACTCCCTAAAAACCCTAAAAACTCCAAAAACCATAAATATCCTAAAAAAACCAAAAAAAACCACCAAAACATAAAAATCCTAAAAACACTGAAAATCCCCTAAAAACCATAAAAACCACTAAAAACCCAAAAAACCACTAAAAACTTTTAAAACCATTTAATCCCCAAAAAATGTTAAAAAAATATAAAATACCTTAAAACCCTAAAAAAGTAAAAAAAAAAACCCTAAAACCCCTAAAAGACCCTAAAACCATCAAAATCCCTTAAAACCCTCAAAACCCTGAAAATCCTAAAAAATATAAAAATCAATGAAAACGTAAAAAACCCTGAACGAACCCTAAAAACCATAAAACCCACTAAAAACCTTAAAAAGTCTAAAACCCCATAAAACCCTAAAAAATAACTAAAAACTCTAAAACCCCTTAAAACCCCTAAAAAACTCAAAAAACCATAAAACCCTACAAAATCAAAAAAAACCTTAAAACCCCAAAAGACCGTAAAAAACCTGAAAAAACATGAAAACCCTGAAAACCACTAAAAACACTCAAAATCCCTAAAACCCCTAAAAAACCTAAAAAACATAAAAATTCTAAAACCCCTAAAAATCCATAAAAACATAAAAAACCTAAAAAATTGGAAAAAACCTTGAAAGCCAAAAAAACCCCTAAAAAATTTAAAAAACTGAAAAACCATAAAAACCCTAAAAACAATTAAAACTCTCAAAACCCTCAAAACCCCTAATAACTTTAAAAACTCTAAAAAACATTAAAAACCATAAAAATCTCAATAAAAAGAAAAAAGTCCCTAAAGTCCCTAAAATCCCAAAAAACCCCAAAACCCCTAAAAACCCTAAAAACACTAAAAACCCTAAGAATTCCTAAAAAAACATTAAAAACCATAAAAATCCTAAAAACCCATAAAAATTCATTAAAACCTAAAAAACCAAAAAAACTCTAAAAAGCCCCTAAAAACTATAAAAACCCTGAAAAACCTAAAAAAACCTTAAAAAACATAAAAACCAATAAAACCCATAAAACACACTAAAACTGTAAAAGCCCTTGAAAAAACCCTAAAAACCCTGAAAATCCCTAAAAACCCTAAAAAACCCTAAAAACCATAAAAACACTAAAAACTTCTAAATATCCATGAAAACGTTAAAAACCCTAAAAACCCTAAAACCCCTAAAACCCACAAAAAACCCTAAAAACCCACAAAACCCCTAAAAACAACTAAAAACGCTAAAAATCCTTTAATCCCCTAAAAACCTTAAAAAATTATAAATAACTTTAAAACCCCTAAAAACCTTTAAATCCCACAAAATCCCAAAAAACTCAAAAACCCATAAAAATTCTATAACCCCCTAAAAATCCATGAAAACATAAAAAAAACCTAAAAACCCAAAAAACCCATAAAACAACCTTAAAACCTTAAAACCCCTAAAAACCAATAAAAACCCTAAAAATCACTAAAACTCAAAAAACCCTTTAAACCCTAAAAACATAAAAAAAACTCTAGAAACCTTTAAAAACCGTAAAAAACTCAAAAAACCTTTAAATCCCAAAAGACCCTATGAACCTAAAACCCCCCAAAAAACATTAAAACCCCTCAAAATCCCAAAAAACCCATAAAAACCATAAAAAGAATAAAAACCTTAAAATATCCTAAAAACCCTTGAAAACATAACAAATCCTAAAACACTAAAAAACCCATGAAAAACTTTAAACCCCCTAAAAACCATAAAAACCCTATAAAATATTGAAAACTCTAAAAACTGTTAAACCCCATAAAAACGTCAAAAAACTCAAAAAACCCATAAAACCAAAAAACTCAAAAAACCCCAAAACTGAAAAATACCCTAAAAACCCTAAAAAGGTCTAAAAATCCTGAAAACCCATAAAAGCCCTCAAAATCTCTAAAAACCTCAAAAGGCTCTAAAACCTAAAAAATCCTTGAAAACCAAAAAAAAAATATTTGAAAACATAAAATCCCTGAAAACCACAAAACCCAAAAAAATATTAAAAACCCTAAAAAACTATAAAAACCCTAAAAACCCACTACAAACTCTAAAAAACCTTAAAACCCCTAAAAACAGAAAAAAACTAAAACACAACTACAAACTCTAAAAACACTTAAAAGCCTAAAAACCTTAAAAAAACTCTAAAAAACCTTAAAAACTAAAAAAACTAAAAAAACCAAAAAAGACACTTAAAACCCTTAAAACACTAAATACCCTAAACCCCCCCTAAAAACTCTAAAAACCCTCAAAATCCCAAAAAACCATAAAAACACAAAAAACCATAGCAATCGAAAAAACCCCCTAAAACCCAAGAAAACATAAAAACCATAAAACCCTGAAAATCCCCTAAAACCATAAAACCCTTAAAAACCATAAAAACCCTAAAAATCCATAAAAACCCAAAAACCACTAAAAACTCTAAAAACCCTTTAAACACCTAAAAACATTAAAAACTCTAAAAAACCTTAAAACCTTAAAAAACTCAAAAAACACTAAAAACCAAAAAGGACCCTAAAACCCAAAAAAAACCCTCAAAATCCTTCAAAAACCCTAAAATCCCTCAAAATCTTAAAAACCCTAAAAAACCATTAAATCCTAAAACCACCAGAAACCCATAAAAACACTAAAATTCCTAAAACCAAAAAAATCTAAAAACCCTGGAAACCCCAAAAAATGTTTGAAAACTCTAAAAAACCATTAAAACCGTAAAAAACCCAAAAAAACCCAAAACCCCAAAAGACATTAAATTCCCTAAAAACACTAAAAACCTTTAAAAACCCCTAAAATCCCTCAAAATCCCTAAAATAACTAAAAACCTTAAAACCATAATAATCCTAAGAAACCCATAAAAATCCATGAAAACATAATAAACCCTAAAAACCCTAAAATCCCCTAGAAAACCATGATAACCCCTAAAACCCTAAAAAACCCTAAAAATCTATAAAACCCTAAAAAACTATTAAAACACTAAAAACCCTTAAAAACCCTTAAAATGTTAAAAAATTAAAAATCTTAAAAACCAAAAAGAATTAAAAAAACCCTAAAAATCCAAAAAGACCTTAAAAACCCTAAAACCCCCAAAACCCATAAAAACCCTAACAACCTTGACAACCCTCAAAATCCCTAAAAAACCCTCAAAAACCTAAAAAACCATAAAAGTCCTAAAAAACCCTAAAAATCCTAAAAATCCATTGAAAACCATAAAAATCCTTAAAAACTTAAAAAGCCTAAAAAAACCAAAAAACCTAAAAAACCACTAAAAACACTAGAAACCCTTAAAACCCCTAAAAACGTGAAAAACTCTAAAAATCATAAAAAACCCTAAAAAACCCTAAAACCCCATAAAGACTGTAAAAAGCCTGAAAACCCATAAAACCCCAAAAAAACACATAAAAACTTCTAAAAATATCAAAATCCATAAAAATCCTAAAAGTCCCTAAAAACCATAAAAATCCAAAAAACCACTAAAAATCCATGAAAATGAAAAAATCCCTAAAAACTTTGAAAACCCCTGAAAAATATAAAAACCCCTAAGGAGATTAAAAAAGATTAAAACCACATAAAATCAATAAAAATACACAAAAAAACTCTAAAAACTATTAAAACCCCTAAAATGTTAAAAAAACTCCAAAAAATATTAAAACCCATAAAAAAACTCAAAAAAACCCTAAAAACCCTAAAAGACCCTAAAACCCATAAAACCCCCTAAAAACCCTAAAACCCTCAAAATCCATAAAAATCCTAAAAACCCTAAAAACCATACAAATCCACAAATACCCTAAAAATCCATGAAAACTTAAAAACCCTAAAAAACTCTAAAAACACCCTTAAACCCATGAAACCCCTAAAAAGAGTAAAAAAAACCTAAAAATTAATAGATGCCCTAAAACCACTAAAAACTCTAAAAACCTTAAAACCCCTAAAAACTTTAAAAAACTCCAAAAACCTTAAAAAAATCAAAAAACCCTAAAAACATAAAAAGACTCTAAATACTTGAAAACCCCAAAAAACTCAAAACCCTCAAAATGCCTAAAACCCCCCTAAAAATCGTCAAAATCTCTAAAAACTCTAAAAAACCATAAAACCATAAGAATCCTAAAAAACTCTTAAAAATCCATGAAAATGTAAAAACCCCTAAAAACCCAAAAAACCCCCTAAAAACCATAAAACCCCGTAAAATCCTTAAAAACACTAAAAACCAATAAAAACACTAAAAAACCAATAAAAACTATAAAAACCCTTAAAACCTCTAAAATGTTAAAAAACTCTCAAAACCCTTTAAATCCCCCAAAAAACTCGAAAATGTTAAAAACCTAAATGACCATAAAAAACCTAAAAACCCAAAAACCCAAAAAATCCTAAAACCCCTCAAAATCCCAAAAAACCATAAACATCCTATAACCACCCTAAAAATTAATGAAATGGTAAAAATCCCTAAAAACTCTGAAAACCCCTTGAAAACCATAAAAACTCTAAAAACCATTAAAAACCCTAAAAACCCATAAAACACTAAAAAACACTAGAAACCCTAAAACCTTTTAAACCCCTAAAGATGTTAAAAACTATACAAACCCTAAAAAACCCTAAGAACCATAAAAATCCCTAAACCCAAAAAGTCTCTAAAAACCCTAAAAAACCCTAAAAACCCTAAAAACCGTAAAAATCTCTAAAAACCCTAAAATACCAAAAAAACCATAAAAAACCTTAAAACCTGTAAAAATCCATGAAAATGTAAGAAACCCTAAAAACACTGAAAACCCCCTAAAAATAATAAAACCCCCTAAAACCCATAAAAAACATTAAAATTCCATAAAAACCCTAAAACCACTAAAAACTCTAAAACTCCTTAAAACTGCTTAAAACCCCTAAAAATGTTAAAGACCCTAAAAAACCATAAATCCTAAAAAATCAAAAAACCCTAAAAACCCAAAACTACCCTAAAAACCCTGAAAACCCTAAAAACCTCTAAAAACTTAAAAACCATCAAAATACCTAAAACCCTAAAAACCCTACAAACCATAAAAATCCAAAAAAATCGTAAAAAACCATGAAAACATAAAAACCCTAAAAAACCTAAAACTCCACAGAAAACCATAAAAACCCCTAAAAGCTTTAAAAACCCAAAAAACCTATAAAAACCCAAAAAACCACTAAAACTATAAAAATCTTTAAAACCCCAAAAAACTTTAAAAAACTCTAAAAAATCGTAAAAACCCAACAAAACTCCAAAAAAATAAAAAAACCACAAAAGATCCAAAAAAACCCAGAAAACCTCTAAAAGCCATAAAAATCAATTAAAAACCTAAAAATCCCTTAAAACCATAAAAATCCAAAAAATCTCTAGAAATCTCTAAAAGTGTAAAAACCCTAAAACCCCCCAAAAAACCATAAAACCCCTCAAGACCTTTAAATCCCTAAAACCCATAAAAATCCTAAAAATGAATAAAAAATCTAAAAACCCTTAAAACCCCTAAAAAGGGTAAAGAAAATACAATGACTAATGCACTTTCATGTAGATATTCTCTCTTATCTTTACTGGATTCTAAACTCCTTGGTTTTGAATACATTGAGGATTTATATTTCACTTATACATGTTTTGGGGAACCTTTTGGTCATTGTAAACCTAGAGTTAGTTGGGAGAAGTTTTATTTGAATGATGTATTCTTATTTCGGATTGATAAGCTGTGTATTCCCAACTGCTCTATCTGTTTACTTTTACTAAAGGAGACAAATTATGGTGGGTTAATGGGACATTTTGGTGTTGCAAAATCATTAAGATTTCTAAGTGATCATTTTTATTATCCTAGGATTTCTTGTGATGTTTAAAAATTTGTGATAAATTGCATTGTATTCCATAAATCCAAATATAAACTGAACCCACATGAATTATATATTTCCCTCCTAATCCACAACACCCCTTGGGAGGACATACCAATGAAATTTATTGTGGGATTACAAAGGACCAAGAGGGTGAGATTCTATTTTTTGGTGGTGGATCAGTTTTCTAAAATGTAACATTTTATTCCTTGTCACAAAAAACATGATACCAATAATATTGCAACACTTTTCTTTTAGGAATTAGACAATCTATATGGAATTCCAAGTATGGTTTTATTGGATCACGTCAAAAAATTCCTTAGTTACTTTTGGAAGACCTTGTAGAGAAAACCGGGTACAAAGTTACTATTTTCCACTAATTTTCATCTGAAAACTGATGGGAAAACAAAGGTGGTGAATCAGACACTATCATCTCTTCTATGAATAATTTTCATGAAGAATCTCAAGAATTTGGAGGAGTGTTAGCCACATGAGGAATTCACATATAACATAGCTAAGCATTCCACTACTCAATATTCTCTAATTCAAATTGTTTATAGTTTTAACCCCCTTGCCCCTATTTATCTAGTTCCTTTTCTATTCCAGGAAGAAAATAATATGGATGCGAAAGGGAGTGAAGAATTCATCAAGAAACTCCATGAAAATGTAAGGAAAAATATCAAGCAGATGACCCAGAAATACATTGATCTTGCAAAAAAAAGGTCGCAAGCAAGTGTTGTTCAAACCCGATGACTTGGTTTGGATTTTTATGCGAAAGGAAATATTTCCCAACAAGAATAAATAAAAACTCATTCCTTGAGAAGATGAACCTTTATGAGTGCTCAAGAATATTAACAACAATGCTTACAAGATAGCTCTTCCAGGTGAGTATGGTGTAAGTGTCACTTTCAATGTTTCTAATCTTTCCCATTTTTTGGGTGTAGAGGATGAAGAATAGTGGATGACTCCTTTTCAATAGGGGGAGGATGATAAGAACCATGTTGAAGGCACTGAGTCGATTTCCCAGGTGGAGGAGTTGGATTTGCAAGGCTCAATGATGTGAGGGAGATTTAAGAAGTTGAATGCAACAATGGGTGCACATCTCATTTCATTAATGGTCTTATGGATCTCTCCTTGTATAGATGGAGAAAATGGTCCTAGTATATCACTTATTCAATCCCAAACACGATGTTTAAAGCTTGGAACACATAGTTTCATGAGTTTTGGAAGCCTTGCCTAGGATTCTAGAATGACATATTTTGACACCAAAGTCAAATCTGGTGGGCTAGGCACTCAAAATCAAATCTTGCGGGCTATGGTTGGAAAGTCGTGTGCTTCTTTTCCAAAAAAAATTTGGTAGACTTTATCTTTTTTAATTTAAGGGAACAAAATAGGTTTATCCTTTATGACTTAAGGGTATTATACCCTTGACTATTGTATCACCCCTTGGCTATAAATATCCATCCCCATGGCACTTGTATGGAATTCATGATTGATATAGACAAAATATTCTTTGTTTCTCTCTATTGTGTGAGGATTGTTTCAGCTCCCCCCCCCCCTCATGCTGTGAAGATCGAACCACCCCCTACATCTCGTAGCAAAACCCTAAAAACCCCTGAAAAACTCTAAACCCATTAAAATAAAAAAACCCCCAAAAACAATAAAAAATCCTAAAAACCCTTAAAATCCATGAAAATGAAAAAAACACAAAAACCCTGAAAACCCCTGAAAACCATAAAACTACTAAAAAACCCAAAAAACCCACAAAATCCCTAAAAACCTAAAAACCCAAAAAACCTCAAAAATCCTATAACCCCCTAAAAATGCATGAAAATATAAAAATCCGTAAAAATCCTAAAAACATTAAAAAATCTTAAAAACTAAAAAACCACTACAACTTTAAAAACCCTTAAATCCCTTACAAACATTAGAAAACTCTATAAACCTTATAAACTATAAAAAACTCAAAAAATCCATGGAAACCCAAGAGACCATAAAAAGCCCGAAAACCCCTAAAAACCTATAAAACCCTTGAAAACCCCTAAAAACCCTCAAAAACCCTAAAAACCCTAAAACCCATAAAAATCCTAAAAAACCCTAAAACCTCATAAAAACCCTTAAAACTCTTAAAAACCTTTAAAGACCAAAAAATCTTAAAAAAAATCCAAAAACATTAAAAACCATAAAAAAACTAAAAAACCCAAAAAAACCCAAATCCCAAAGGACCCTAAAAAACTTGAAAGTCCCTAAAACCCCTGATAACCCTAAAAACCCTCAAAATCATGAAAAACCCAAAAAAATGCTAAAAACCAAAAAAATCTAAATAAAACCCATAAAAATCAATGAAAATGTAAAAACCCCTATAAACCCTGAAAACCCCATAAAACCATAAAAACCAATGAAAACATAAAAACCACAAAACCCAAAAAACCCCTAAAAACTAATAAAACTCTAAAAATCCTAGAGGCCCCTAAAATGTTAAAAACTCTAAAAATTATAAAAAACTCAAAAAAAACTCTAAAGTCCCAAACAGAGACTAAAAAACTTGAAAACACGTAAAACCCATCAAGAAATCCAAAAAACTCTCAACATCCCTAAAAACCCAGAAAACCCCAAAAACCCATACAAATCCTAAAAAACCCATAAAAATCCATGAAAATGTAAAAACCCTAAAAACCCTGAAACACCCTAAAAACCATAAACCCCCCTAAAAACATTAAAAAACCAAAAACACTAATAAAAACCCTAAAAACCCTATGAAAACTTTAAAAACTATTAGAACCCTTAAAAATGTTAAAAAACTCTAAAAAAACTTAACAACCCTAAAAAACTCAAAAAACAATCTAAAAAACCCAAAAGACTCCTAAAAACAACTAAAAACCTAAAAATCCTAAAACCCCCTAAAAAACTTAACATCCTAAAAATGCATAAAAAATCTAAAAACCCATTAAACCCCTAAATTTTTTAAAAAACTATAAAAAACTGTTTAAACCCCAAAAAACTCAAAAATACCCTAAAATCCTATGAAACACTGAAACCTCAAAAACTGCTAAAACCCCTAAAAACCCTAAAATCCCTAAAATCCATAAAAAACCATAAAATCCTCAAAAACCCTAAAAACCTTGAAAAACACTTAAAACCCCCTTAAAATAATAAAACTTCAAAAACCCTATAGAACTCAAATAAACCCCTAAAAACCCAAAAAGGCAGTAAAATCCCTAAAAACCTTTAAAAGCCCCTAAAAACCCTCAAAATACCTTAAACCCCTAAAAACCGCAAAAACCCATAAAAATCCTATAAAAACCTTTAAAATCCATGAAAATGTAAAAATCCATAAAAACTCATAAAACCCTAACAACCCACTAAAAACTCTAAAACCCTTACAACTGCTAAAAATGTTAAAAAACTGTAAAAACCTTAAAACTCTAAAAAACTCAAAAAAATCATAAAAACCCCAAAAGACCCTACAAACCCTGAAAACCCCTAAAAGCTCCAAAACCCCCAAAAAACCATAAAATCCCCTAAAAACCCATAAAACCCGAAAACCACTAAAAACACAAAAAACCTTTTAAACCACCAAAAACCTTAAAAAGAACTAAAAAGCTCAAAAATCCCCTAAAAACACAAGAGACACTAAAAACCCTAAAAACCCTTAAAAACCATAAACATCCTAAATAACCCCTAAAAATCTTTGAAAACATAAAAACCCTAAAAACCCTAAAAACCATAAAACCCCAAAAAACCCTAAAAAACCATAAAACTCCAAAACTACTAAAAACTCTAAAAAGCCTTAAAACCCAGCAAAACATTAAAACCCTATAAAAACCCTAAAAAAACTCAAAAAAAAAGCTTGAAAACCCAAAAAGATCCTAAAAAATAAAAAATCATAAAAACCTATGAAAACCCCTAAAACCCCTATAACCCCCCAAATCCCTAAAAACACTAAAAACACTAAAAACACTAAAAACCATAAAAATCCTAAAAGACCTAAAATCCATGAAAATGTAAAAACCCTAAACACCCTAAAATACCTGAGAAATCCATAAAACCCACTAAAACCTTAAAAAACTCTAAAACACAATAAAAACCCTAAAACCACTAAAAACTATAAAAACCCTCAAAATCCCTAAAAATATTAAAAACTCTAAGAAAACCATAAACCCTATAAACACAAAAAACCCCTAAAAGCCATGAAAAACACTAAAAACCCTCAAAACAAAACCGCTTAAACCCCTAAAAACCCTGAAAACCCTAAAACACCTCAAAATTCCAAACACTCAAAAAACCATTAAAACACTAAATACTATGAAAACCGCTAAACACCCTAAAAACTCAAAAAACCCCTAAAAGCCAAGAAAAACACTAAAAACCCTCAAAACCTCTTAAACCCCTAAAAACCCTGAAAACCCTAAAACCCCTCAAAATTCCAAACACCTAAAAAACCATTAAAACACTAAAAACCCTAAAAACCGCTAAAAACCCTAAAAACCATGAAAACCCTAAAACCCCTCAAAATGCATAAAACCCTAAAAACCATAAAAATCCTAAAAACCCTATAAAAAAATGAAAATGTAAAAAACCCTGAAAAACCTTCAAAACCATAAAATCCCTAAAACCATTACAAAACCCTAAAAGCCTATTGAAACCATAAAAACCAATGAAAAACATTACAAACCCATAAAGCCACTAAAAATGTAAAAAAAATCAAAAAAACCCATAGAAACCCTAAAACCCTAAACCCCTTGAAAATCCTTAAAAATCACTAAAACCCCTAAAAACCCTAAATCCATAAAAATTTTAAACCCCCCACCCCCCTCAAAATCCATGAAAACTTAATAAACCCTAAAACCCCTAAAAACCCCCCAAAAAACCACAAAATTCCCTAAAAACCTTAAAAACCTAAAAAACCATAAAATGCCTAAAACCCACTAAAAACTCTAAAAACCCTTAAAACCCTAAAAACATTAAAAAAACTATAAAAAACCATTAAAGCCCAAAAAACTCAAAAAAACAAAAAAGAATAAAAAGACCCTAATTAACCATGAAAAACAATAAAAATCCTAAAATCCTAAAATCCCTAAAATCCCTAGAAAACATAAAAATCTAAAAACCCCTAAAAGTACATGAAAATGTAAAAAAACTAAAAACCTTGAAAAACCCCTGAGAACCGTAGAAACTCCAAAAATAATAAAAACCCTAAACACCCATAAAATCCCTAAATAATCACTAAAAACTCTTAAAAATTTCAAAACCAATAAAAAGTTTTAAAAACTCTAAAAAACCTTAAAACCATAAAAAACTCAAAACTCCCTAAAATCCCAAAAGACCATAAAAACCATGAAAAACCCTAACAACCCTAAAAACATTTGAAAAACTCTAAAACTCTCGAAATTTGTAAAAACCATAAAAAACCCCTAAAAATCTAAGAAAACATAAAAAAAACTTAAAATTCTATAAACACATAAAAACCATAACCCCCCACCCTAAAATCCAAAAAACCCACTAAAAACTCTAAAAAACCTTTAAACCCCAAAGAATGTTAAAAAACTCTAAAAAACCTTTAAAATCTTAAAAAAATAAAAAAAAAACCTAAAAACCAAAAAGGCCCCAAAATACCTAAAAACCCTTAAAGTCCCTAAAAAAATAAAAATACCCTAAAAACCATAAAAAACTAGAAAACCCCTAAAAATCAAGGAAAAAAATAAAATACCCTAAAAACGTTGAAAAACATATGAAAACCATAAAACGTCCTAAAACCGTTAAAAACACTAAAACCCATAAAAACTCTAAAAACCCTCTAAAAACTCTAAAAACTCATAAAAACCCTAAAAATGATAAAGAGCTCTAAAATATATTAAAACCCTAAAAAACACAAAAAAAATAAAAAAATTCAAAAAAGGACACTAAAAACCCTAAAAAACACTAAAACCCCAAAGCCCCCAAAAGCCCCCAAAAGCCCCCAAAAGCCCCCAAAAGCCCCCAAAAGCCCCTAAAAACCTTTAAACCCTTCAAAATCCCAAAAAAAACCCCAAAAACCCTAAAGACTATAAAAATCCTAAAAACCCCCTAAATATCAAGGAAAACCAAAAAAACCCTAAAAACCTTGAAAACCCCTAAAAAACAAAAAAATACTAAAAACCGTAATAATCCATAAATACCCATAAAAACACTAAAAACCAATAAAAACTATAAAAACCCTTAAAACCCCTAAAAAGTCAAAAAAATATAAAATCCCTAAAATCTAAAAAATCGTAAAAACCAAAAAAGTCCATAAACTATGAAAAACCCTAAAAACCTTTGAAAAACCCCAAAACACCCCAAAATCCTTAAAAACCCTAAAACAATAAAAGAATCCTAAAACATAAAAAACCCTAAAACTCATAAAAATCCTTGAAAATGTAAAACCCCTGAAAAACCCCTAAAAATCATAAAACACCCTAAAAACATAAAACCCCTAAAAACCCATAAAAAACCTAAAAACCAACTAAATACTCAAAAAAACCCTTTAAAACACTGAAAACATAAAAAACTCTAAAAACCATTAAAACTCAAAAAAACCCTAAAAAATGAAAATATCCTAAATACCATGGAAACCATAGAAACCCTAAAAACACTAAAAAAACCCTAAAACCCCTAAAAATCCCTAAAAACCTTTAAACACTCAAAACCCCTAAAAATCCACATAAAAACCCCTAAAACCCTTAAAAACTTTAAAAACCCAAAAAACCACTAAAAACTCTAAAAACCCTTGAAACCCCTAAAAATGTTAAAAAACTCTAAGAAACCTTAAAAACCCTAAAAACCACAAATATACTAAAAAAGCTCCAAAAATCCACGAAAACTTAAAAACACATAAAAACCCTCAAAAACCCTTGAAAACCATAAAACCCAGAAAAAAACCCTTAAAACACTTAATAACGTTAAAATACTCTAAAAACCTTAAAACCCCAAAAAGACTGAAAAAACCCTAAATCCCCTAAAAGTCCTTAAAAATTCGAAAAACCCCTAAAACCATAAAAGCCCTTGAAAACACCTAAAACCCCTCAAAATCCCAAAAAACCATTAAAAACACTAACAACCATAAAAATCCAAAAAAAACCATTAAAATCCATGAAAACATAAAACACACAAAAAACCACTAAAAACTCTAAAAACCCTTGAAACCCCTAAAAAAGTTAAAAAAACTCTAAGAAACCTTAAACACACTAAAAAACTCTAGAAACCCCTAAAAACCCAAAAAACCCTAAAACCCCAGAAAACCATAAAAATCTCTAAAAACCCCTCAAAATCCCAAAAAATCCTAAATACCCTAAAAACCATAAAAATACTAAAAAAGCTCCAAAAATCCATGAAAACTTAAAAACACATAAAAACCATGAAAACCCTTGAAAACCATAAAACCCAGAAAAAACCCTTAAACAGTTAAAAACGTTATAAAACTCTAAAAACCATTAAACCCCTAAAAAACTGAAAAAAACCCAAATCCCCTAAAAGTCCCTAAAAACCCTGAAAAACCCTAAAACTACTAAAAGCCCTTGAAAACACCTAAAACCCCTCAAAATCCCAAAAAACCATTAAAAACACTAACAACCAAAAAAATCCAAAAAAACCATTAAAATCTATGAAAACATAAAAAACCTTAAAACCATGAAAAAACCCTGAAAAATCATTACAAACACACAAAAAAAAACTAAAACCATGAAAAACCCTGAAAAATCTCTAAAACCCTCAAAATCCCGAAAATCCCTAAAACCATAAAAATCCTAAACTACCCCTAAAAGTCCATGAAAATGTAAAAACCCCAAAAAATCCTAAATAACAACTGAAAACCATAAAAACCCATAAAAAATTTAAAAACCCTGGAAAACTATAAAATCCATAAAACCACTAAAATCTCTAAAAACCCATAAAACTCCAAAAAATGTTAAAAACTCTATATACCTAAAAAAATCCTAAAAACCCAAAAATAACCTCAAAACCCATAAAAACCCTAAAAACCCTTAAAACCCTCAAAATCCCTAAAAATTCTAAAAACTATAAAAAACCTAAAGAATCCCTAAAAATGTTATAAAACTCTAAAAACCTTAAAATCCCTAAAAAACCAAAAAAACCCTAAAAAACAAAAAAGGCCATAAAAACCCTAAAAACCCCTAAAAACCCCAAAAATCACGAAAACCCCTAAAAAACCCTAAAACCGAAAAATACCTAACAAACCCCAAAAAATATATCAAAATGTAAAAATCCTAAAAACTCACAAAAACCCCTGAAAACAATAAAAACCCCTAAAAACATTTAAAAAGGTTAAAAACCCATAAAAACCCAAAAAAACTAAAAACTCTAAAAACCCTTTAAACCCATTAAAACGTTAAAAAACTATAAAAATTCTTAAAACCCCTAAAAATTCAAAAAATACCCTTGAACCCTAAAAACCTTGAAAACCCTAAAAACCTTTGAAAACTCCTAAAACCCCTCAAAATACCTAAAAACCATAAAAATTCATAAAAACCATAACAATATTAAAAAAACTCCTAAAAATCCATAAAAACGTAAAAAACACTAAAACCCTAAAAAAATCACTTAAAACCATCCAAGCCCATAAAAACCTTAAAAAAAATAAAAACCCTAAAACCACTAAAAACTCTAAAACCCCTTAACCTAAAAAGGTTTAAAAATCTTAAAACCCTAAAAACTCAAAAAAAACACCTAAAAACCCAAAATACCATAAAAACCCTTAAAAACCCTAAAAACCCTAAAAAACCTCAAATTCCCTAAAAAACATAAAAACCCTAAAAAACCAAAAAAAAATCCCAAAAACCCCTAAAATTCCCTGAAAAATTAAAAACCCTAAAAATCCCTAGAAAACAATAAAACCCCTAAAAATATTTAAAATCCCATAAAAACTACAAAAATAACTAAAAAACCAATAACCCTCAAAACCACTAAAAACATTCAAAAACTCTAAAAACCCATAAAAACCCTAAAAAAGTAAAAAAGCACTAAAAACACAAAAGACATGAAAAATCAAGAAAAACCCAAAAAACCTAGGAAAAATCCTTAAAATCCTAAGAACCCTAAAAATCCATAAAAACATTAAAACCCCTAAAAATCCAAAAAATCCATAAAAATTGTAAAAACAATAAAACCACTAAAAACCACTAAAATCTATAAATACCCTCAAAGCCCAGCCCCTAAAAATGTTAAAAAACTCTCAAAAACTTGAAAATCCCTAAAAAACTCAAAAAACCCTAAAAACCCAAAAGTCTCTAAAACCATGAAAACCCCTAAAAATCCCTGAAAACCCCTAAAAGACCCTCAAAATGAATCAAAAATCCTAAAAAACCCTAAAAACCAAAAAAAATCCACAAAAACCTTAAAAATCCATTAAATATAAAGAACCCAAAAAACCCTGAAAACCATAAAAATCCCTAAAACCCTTAAATACCGTTAAAACCCCACAAAAACCCTACAAAACCCACTAAACACTCTAAAAACCTAAAAATCCCTAAAAACATTAAAAACTATAAAAATCCTTAAGAACCCTAAAAAACTCAAAAAATTCCTAAAAACCCAAAAGACCCTAAAAATTTTGAAAACACTTAAAAACCCAAAAAACCCCCAAAAGACCTAAAAAACCCATAAAATCCCTAAAAACCCAAAAAACATTAAAAACTATAACAATCCTAAAAAACTACTAAGAATCCCTGATGATTTCTCGTCACTCTCTTCTGCTGATCTGTTACCTGCCTTCCTGCGAACGGTGCTTGGCCCGAAGGTTCTGGAGCTCTTCGATGGCTGCCCTCAGCTTTCTCTCTCATTTCGGGAGTTTACTGAGGTCTCGGATCTCCACCGCTTGACTCTAGTTTAAAGCTTTCCGAGGCGGCGACCCCCGGTGGTCACCTTCGACAGGTTTGTTATGGATTCCTGGAATCTTAGGGCTCGCGCGACTGTGGGCCTGCTTGACAGCTCTCATATCATGGTTCGGTTTGCAACGGAGGATGATCTCATCCTTGCCTAGTCAGCGGCTCCTCGGTCATGCAATGGCGCTCGATTCTCCCTCTATCGTTGGAGCTTTGATTTTCATATGAAGCGAAGCTCCCCGATTGCTGCTACCTGGGTGCGTTTTCCTGAACTGACACTCCCCTTTCAGAATTTCTCAATTATTTCGATGCTTGGAAACTTGGTGGGGCGATTCCTCTGTGTGGATAGTAGGACGAGGGCCCTCTATCATCCGGTTGCTCCAAGGGCTTTTGTCGAAATTGATGCGTCGAAACCCCCTGTGGACTCTGTCTGGATTGATGTGGGAGAGGAGCTCAGATGGAGACAATCTGTTGTCTTTGAGCAATGGCCAGTCTTCTGCTCTTCGTGCTGGAGCTTTGGGCACAATGACCATTCTGGAATTTGTTCTAGCTCTTCTAGGGGTGGTGAATCTCTGTCTGCTGGTGGGAGCGGCCTCCCTCGAGTGGAGGTGAAGGGGACGATTGGGGAGGTTTCCCACTCTGTGGCTACCGACGTGCCCTGCTCGTCTCCTCTATTGGCTGGTAATGGGATAGAAATCTCTCTGATGGATTCAGGTGGCTTCTTGGTGAGTCTGGAAGCAAGCGTCGGTGTCTCAGGGAATGCTGTTGAGGATGAAGTCATGCTCGCTGAGGGAGGAATTCCTGGTTCTGCTGAAGGTGTTCACGGGTCTGGTGAAGATAGGAAGCAAACTGAGATAGATAGGACAATTGCGATGGATGTCTGGCCAGGAAATGTGGAAAATCCCTACAAGGATCTGGGATGGGATGGCACAACTCGCTTAAAGGTTGATGAGAATGCTGGTGGATCTACTCTAGCGGATGAGGCTCCTGTGAATGTTTCTCAGGCTGTAGGTTCGGCTGAGCCTGCTATGGTTGGGGTGCGGGTGGAAGATGTTGCAAAGGAGGATGTTGTTGCTCAGGAAACCAGGTATGGAGAAAACTGGAGTTCATGCTCAGTTGAGGAAAGGCCCATACTGGATGGGGATATAAACTGGCGTGATACCCCGCTCGTTCTGCATGGGTATCCTGGCGTGGGGGGACCTGGCATGGGGCCTGGGTTATCATTCCCCTCTGACGGCAGTGCTGAGGACCTTCCTAGTGATCAGCTCCGATATGCTGGTGATGCTGGTGGTCCTTCCATGGACCTTCAGAGGGCGATGATCCTTCATGGTGTTACCTCTGCTGAAGAATTTTGTGTGCAGCTCTATGAGATGGTATGGGTTGAAAGGGAAAGGTTCCCTCTTGAAGGTGAGGCAAGGAGGCTTGGGGAGATGCTTGCTGAGGCTGATTGACGGATAAATGCTGCTATGGTCACATCAAGGGAGAAAAAAATCAGCAGAGGTGCTGAAACTCCTAAGGCAGAAAGCAAGAAGGGTAAGGCACCATTAGCCGCTAGTGATGGTGGCAATGGAACGGAGATGTCTGCTGCGGGAACCTCCTCTGCCCCACCAAGACGAAGAAGGAGGAGGGATTACTCTGCCCTCCCACTCCCAATGGAAACTAGGGCCTCCTCACGAGCTGTCAAATTGAATCTAAAGGTGAATAAGCAAGAGAGGCCTTATGCTGCTGAGCAGGTAAAAGCTAGGGAGAAGCTAATGTCCAGACTTGGCATGCGAGAAGATTTTGACTCTGGATGGGACTCAATGGACCAAGATGATGAATCAGATTCTAGCTTTGCTGATGATGGTGGCGGCTTTGGTGTTGGCATGGGGTTTCGTGATGCGGAACTGCAGGATTTTGGCGGTGATGTTGACTGACCTTCTCAGTGTGTGATTTTCTTTTGGACACTGTGTCTTTTTTGGTCTTGCGCTTTGTTTCTTTTTTCTTTCCTTTTGTGTCCCTCGGGCTGAGGTCGTAAGGGGTTTTGGGTGTGGATTGATTGATCCCTCCCCTCCCTTGTCTGCAGTGTCTGTATCTTTTGTTTATAAATTTTGGGGGGTTCCGGGAATAGCCTGGACCCATGCCTTCTTTGCCAAAAGTACCCTAAAAACCAAGAAAAACTTTAAAATCTCTAAAAACCTATCATAAAACCTAAAACCCCTCAAAATCCTAAAAAACCCTAAAAAACCTAAATTCTTGAAAACCCACTAAAAACCTTAAAATACCTAAAAACCTTAAATACTCTAAAACACATAAAAACCCTAGAACTCATAAAAATTCTAAAAACACTTAAGACCCCTAAAATTTTTAAAAACACTAAAAAACCTTTAATGCCCTAAAAATTGAAAACCCTAAAAACCCAAAAGACCCTCAAAACCCTAAGAACTCTAAAAACCGCTAGAAACCTTCAAAATTCCAAAATCCCTAAAAACCTAAAACCCCATAAAAATAAAAAAAACCTAAAATACATGAAGACATAAAAAACCATAAAACCCTTGAAAACCCCTCAAAAACAATAAAAATTACAAAAAACCATAAAAACCCTAAAACCTGACTAATACTCTAAAAACCCTTAAAACACCAAAAAACAATAAAATCTCTAAAACAACTTTAAGCCCCTAAAAACTAAAAAAACACTATAAACCCAAATAGACCCTGAAAGCCTCGAAATCCCTAAAAACCATCAAAATCCCTTAAAACCCTAAAAAACCCTAAAATCCATAAAAATCCCAAATACCCCAAAAAATCCATAAAAACCTAAAAACCCCTTAAAACCCTAACCCCCCAACCCACAAATCCATAAAAAAACCCAAAAACATCCTAAAAACCCTAAAAATCATAAAAATCAATGAAAACATAGAAAACCCTAAAAATCCATAAAAACCTCCGAATAGCATAAAAACCTTAAAAAACCCTAAAACCCCATGAAAATTTAAACCCACTAAAAATTCTAAAAACATATAAAACCCCAAAAAACATTAAAAAACTCTAAATATCAATAAAAATTCTATAAAGTAAAAAAACGAAAAACCAAAAAGACCATAAAGTCCCTGAAAAATCCTGAAACCCAAAACCCTTGAAAAACCCTAAAAACCTCAAAATCCCTAACAACCATAAAAACAAAAAAAAATCTAGAAACCCACTAAAAATCCATGAAAACATAAAAAACCCTAAAAACCTAAAAACACTGAAAACCCCTGAAAACCATAAAAACCCCTAAAAACCCATAAAAACGACTAAAAACTCTAAAAACCCTTAAACCCATAAAAATGTTAAAAAAAATATAAAAATCTTAAATACACTCAAAAAATAAAAAAAACTCTAAAAAACCAAAAAGTCCTAAAAAACCCTAAAAACCCCTAAAAACCAAGAAAGTCATATAAACCCCTAAAACCCATGAAAACCTAAAAAAACCTTCCATAAACACCCCTGAAAACAATAAAAACCCCTAGAAACCTTAAAAAACCCCAAAACCCCATAAAAACACTAAAAACTACTAAAATCTCTAAAATCCCTTAAAACCCCTTAAAAATTTTAAAAATATCTAAACAACCTTAAAACCCATAAAAACCCTAAAAATCCAAAAGGCCCTAAAAAACACTAAAAATCCTAAAAACCCCCTAAAACCCTCAAAATACATAAAAAATCTAGAAAACCCTAAAAACCATTAAAATCATAAAAGATCTCTAAAAATCCATTAAAACATAAAAAACATTAAAAACCCTAAAAAACCTTACAAAGCATAAAAACTGAAAAAAAACCATAAAAACCCTAAAACCCCCTAAAACTCCCAAAACCCTTAAAACCCCTAAAAACATTAAAAACTCTAAAAAACCTTAAAAACCCTAAAAAACTCAAAAAACCCTAAAAACAAAAAAGACCTAAAAACCCTAAAACCCCATGAAAACCCCTAAAAACTCTCAAAATCACTAAAAACCCTAAAACCCTAAAAACCATAAAAATCCTAACAAAATTTTAAAAATCCATGAATATGTAAAAAAACCTAAAAAATCCCTAAAGACCATAAATCCCCTAAAACCCGTAAAAACCACCAGAACCCATAAAACCACTGAAAACTCTGAAAACCCTTTAAACCCTAAAAACCCAAAAGACCGTAAAAACCCTGAAAACCCCTAAAAACCATAAAAATCTCTTAAAAAGCATAAAAATACTAAAAATCCTTAAAACCCTAAAAACCATAAAAATCCTAAGAAACCCCTAAAAATCCATGAAAATGTAAAGAACCCTAAAAAACTGAGAAACCCCTAAAAACTATAAAACCATTAAAAAACTTAAAATCCCATAAAAACCTAAAAGACCATAAAAACCCCAAAAGTCCCTAAAAACTTGGGAAACCCTAAAAACCTCTCAAAAACCATAAACCCCTCAAAATCTCTAAAAATATTTAAAAACCCTAAAAACCATAAAAATCCTAAAAATCCCCAAAAATCCATGAATACTTAAAAAAACCTCAAACACCCTAAAAACCTTAAAAACCCTAAAACCCTATAAAAACCACTAAAAACACTAAAATTACTTAAAACCCGTAAAAATGTTAAAAACTCTAAAAAACGTTAAACCCCTAAAAAACTCCAAAAAACCCTAAAAACCCCTAAAACCCCACGAAAAAATGTAAAAACCCTCAAAATCCTTAAACCCACAGAAAAACCTTTGAAAACTATTAAACCCCCCTAAAAACTTACAAACCCTAAAAAACCTCTCACAGTTTCTCTTGTCTGGTCTCTTATGGATATGGAAACTACACTTGACTGGTTTGTTTTGTACTGATAGGGTGTTGTTGTTTAGGTTGCAGGATGCTAGGTTTTAGAGATGCCTTTTTGGTTTGGTAGCTTTTGGCTGCTCATGTTGGGGAGGAGTTTTTTGTGCTTTTGGTTCTGGTTGTCGTTTGATGTGCTTAGCTGGGCTTGAAAGTTGGTGACGGTCTGTTTCTTGCTTGGCTGGGGTGTGTCTCGTCGTGGACTCGCACCGAAGTTGCTTGTGGATAAGAACAGTGGACTGTGGAATGCTGGTCTTTGGATTGGGTTTTTCTTCTTGTTTTTTTTTGTTTTCGACCTTCAGGGCATTTTTTTCACCCATAGTGATTGTTTTTAATTCAATTCATCTTCCCTTTTATATATCATGTTTTATTTGCCTTGTAATGAAAACCTTAAAAAACCTAAAACCACTAAAAACACTAAAAACCCTCAAAACCCATAAAAATGTTAAAAACTGTAAAAAACCATCAAACCCCTAAAGGCTGAAAAACACCCTAAAACCCCAAATATACCCTAAAATCCCTAAAAACCATAAAACCCCTAAAACCCACGGAAAACCCCTAAAACCCTTCAAAATCCCTAAAAACCCTAAAAACTATAAAAATCATAAAACCCCCAAAAAGTCCATGAAAACATAAAAAACCATAAAAATGTCGAAAAACCCTAAAAATTATAAAAACCCATAAAAACCTTAAACCCCCCCCAAAAAAACCCAAAAAACCCTAAAATGCAACTAAAAACTCTAAAAACCTGAAAAAACTCTAAAAAATTTAAAAATTTATAAAAATATTAAAACCTAAAGAAACTCAAAAAAACCCTAAAAATCCAAAAAGAACCAAAAAACCCTGTAAAATTCTAAAAACCCTTAAAACCCTAAAAAATCCTAAAAACCATAAAAATCCTAGTACGCCCTAAAAATACATGAAAACATAAAACCCCCAAAATCAATAAAAAAACCTTAAAAACCATAAAACCCCTAAAACCCTTAGTTGCAACCCTAAAAAAAACTCAATTAAAATGTAAAATACCCTAAAAACCCTAAAAAACCCCTACAAAACATAAAACCCCCAAAAACCTTTTAAAACCCCAACAACTAATAAATAGAACTAAAATCTATAAAAATGTGTAAAACCCAAAAAAATATTAAAAAACTCTAAAAACCTTAAAACCCCCAAAAAACACAAAAAAAATCCTAAAACACAAAAGATCCTAAAACTCCTGAAAACCATAAAAGCCCCCAAAAAGCTCAAAACCCCCTAACAATCCCTAAACACCCTAAAAACAATAAAATCCTAAAAATCTCGAAAAATCCATTAAAATATAAAAAATCCTAAAAACACTTAAAAACTATAAAAATCTAAAAAAAACCAAAAACCCATAAAACCCCTAAAAACCACTAACAACTATAAAAACTCTTTAAACCTCTAGAAACTTTTAAAAACCCTAAAAAACATTAAAAACCCAAAAGAACATAAAAAACCTAAAAACCCCTGAAAACCCCTAAAAAACCACTGAAAACCCCTAAAAACCCTCAAAATCCAAAAAAACCCATAAAAATCCTAAAAACCCCTAAAAATCCATCAAAATGTGAAGAACACTAAAAACCAGAAAAACTCTTGAAAACTATAAAAACCCCTAAAAACCTTACTAACCCATAAAAACGACTAAAACTCTAAAAACCCATAAAACCTCAAAAAATGTTAAAAACTCTAAAATACCTTAAAACCTTAAAAAACTCAAAAAAACACGAAAAACCCAAAAAGACCCTAAAAACACATAAAACTGCAAAAAAACCCATAAAACCCCTTAAAAACCATAAAACCCAAAAAATCCTAAAAACCCCTAAAAATCCATGAAAACATAAAAAACCCCAAACCCCCAAAAAAACGTTGTAAACCACAAAACACCAAAAAACCTTAAAAGGCCCTGAAAACCGATAAAACCCTTAAAAACCACTAAAAAAATCTAAAAACCCTTTAAACCTGTAAAAACATTAGAAACATATAAAAAACCTTAAAAACCCTAAAAACTCAAAAAAAACACTAAAAACCCAAACAGGCCCTAAACCCCTGAAAAACCTAAAAACCCATAAAAAACCCTAAAACTCCTCAAAATCCCGAAAAACCCTAAAAACCCTAAAATCCTAAACCCCCCCTAAAAATCTATGAAAATGTAAAAAACCTTAAAACCCTGGAGACCCATAAAGCCATAATACCCCTAAAAATAATAAAATACCGTAAAACCCAAAAAAACCCTAAAATAACTAAAAACTCTAAAAAAACTTAAAATCATAAAACCCCAAAAAAACATAAAACCTTGAAAAACCCTAAAACCCATAAAAACCCTACACACCCACAAAATCCATGAAAATTCTAAAAGACCCTAAAAGGCATAAAAATCCTAAAAAACCCAAAAAAATCAATGAAAGCGTAAAATACCCTAAGAACCATGAACAACTCCAAAAAACCCATAAAAACCCCTAAAAACCATAAAAAAACCTAAAACCCATAGAAACCCCGAAAACCATTAAAAACTCTAAAACCCCTTAAAACATTAAAAAACTCTAAAAAACTATAAAAATCCATAAAAAACTCAAAAAAACCCTAAAACCCCAAAAGCGACCCTAAAAACCAAGAAAACCCTTAAAATGAAAAAAAAATCTGAAAACCCCTAAAAACAATTAAAACCATTAAAATCCTTAAAAACATAAAAATCCTAAAACCCCCCTTAAAATCCATGCAAACATAAAATCCCTAAAAACTCAAAAAGACCCCTGAAAACCATAAAAACACCTAAGAACTTTAAAAACCACTAAAAACCCATAAAAACTCTAAAAACCTACAAAAAACTCTAAAAACTCATAAAACCCGTGAAAATGTTAAAAACTCTAAAAAACCGAAAAAGGAAAAAAAACCTTAAAAACTCCTAAAAACTGAACAAACCCTAAAAACACCGAAAACCCCTAAAAACACTTAAAACCCCTAAAAAAAACCCCCAAACCCTTAAAATCCATAAAAACCCTAAATATCATAAAAATGATAAAAACCCCCTAAAAATCCATGAAACAGTAAAAAACCCTAAAAACCCTGAAAAACCTAAAAAAACCCTAAAAACCTTAAAAAACTAAAAACCCACTAAAAACACTAAAAACACTTAAAACCCTTAAAATTTAAAAAAAAATATAAAAAACATTAATTACTCGAAAATTCTCAAAAAACCCCTTAAAAACCACAATATACCCTAAAAACCCTAAAACCCCTAAAAAGCCTAGAACCCCTTAAAACCCATGAAAACCCTAAAAACTCATAAAAACCCTAAAAGAAGCTAAAATAACAACAAACCGTTTAAATCCCAAAAAATTTAAAAAAACCTCAAAACCCTAAAAGACTCAAAAAACACTAAAACACACAAAAGACCCTAAAACCCTGAAAAATCGTAAAAACCATTAAAAACAATAAATCCGCCAAAACCCTAAAAATAAATAAAAACTCTAAAAACCCTTAAAACCCATAATACATTATAAAACTCTAAAACACCTTTAAAACTCTAAAAAACATAGAAAAAACCCCTAAAAACCCAAAAGACCCTAAAACCCTAAATACCCCTTGAAAACCCTAAGAACCCTCAAAATCCCTAAACCCCTTAAAAACCCTAAAAACCATAAAAATCTTAATAAACACATAAAAATCCCTGAAAACATAAAAACCCCTAAAAATCCAGAAAGCACCTGAAAACCTTAAGACCCCAAAAAACATTAAAACCCCCCAAAAACACAAAAAACTCTAAAAAACCCTTTAAACCCCTAAAAACGTTATGAAACTCTAAAAACCATTAAACCTATAAAAATATAAAAAAAAACTAAAAACCCAAAAAGACTCGAAAAACCCTTAGAACCCTAAAAATACATGAAATCTTCTAAAATCCCTCAAAATCCCAAAAAACCCAAAAAACCCAAAAAAACCCTATAACCCATAAAAATCCTGAAAACCCTAAAATCCATGAAAACATAAAAGCCCCTAAAAACCCTTAAAACCATAAACTCTAAAAAACCGTATAAGACCCTAAAAACCATACGAACCCTATAAAACCACTAAAAACCCTAAAAACTCTTAAAACCCCAAAAATATTAAAAAATTCTAAAAAACTATTTAACCCCTAAAAACTAACAAAAAATATAAGAACCCCTAAAAGACACTAAAAACCCTAAAACCCCCTGAAATCCCCTTTAAAACCCTCTAAAATTTCTAAAACCCTAGAAAATCGTAAAAACCATAAAAATCCTAAAAACCCCCTAAAAAACTATGAAAATTTAAAAACCATTAAAAATCCTATAAAACTCAAGACAACTATAAGAACCCCTAAAAACCTTTTAAAACCTAAAAACCCTAAAATTATCAAAAAACTCCAAAAACCCTTAAAACCACTAAAAATGTTAAAAAAACTCTAAAAACCCATAAAGCCCTAAAAACTCAAAAAAAACCCCTTAAAACCAAAAAGTCCTAAAAACACAAAAAACCCTAAAAACCATGAAAAACACTAAAAACCATAAAAATCCATGAAAATGTAAAGACCCCAAAAAACCCTAAAAAACACCTGGATACCATGAAAACCCCCAATAAAATGTAAAAAACCCAAAAATGCCATTGAACCCTTAAAAAAGCTAAAAGATTTGAAAACCCTTTAAACCCCTAAAAATGTTAAAAACACTAAAACACCTTAAAAATAAAAAAAGAGTTAAAACCACAAAAGACCATAAAAACACCAAAAAACCACTTAAAGCTCTAAAAACCCCTGAAAACCCCTAAAAACTCTAAAAACCATAAAAATCCTAAAAAACCCATAAAAATCCATGAAAACATAAAAAACTGTAAAAAGGAAATAAACCTCTAAAAACTATAAAAACCCCTTAAAACAATAAAAACCATTAAAACCCTTAAAACCACTAAAAACTCTAAAACCCCTCAAATCCCTAAAAACATTAAAAAAACTAGAAAAAACCTTAAAACCCCTAAATATTAAAAAAAACCCAAAAAACCCAAAAAGCCCTAATAACCTTGAAAAACACTAAAACCACTAAAAACCTCCTAAAAATCCTAAAAACGCTCAAGATCACTAAAAAAAATCATAAACCCCCTAAAAATCCATGAAAAAGTAAGACCCTAAAAACCCTGAAAAACCTCTGAAAATCATAAAAACCATAAAACCCATTAAAACCCCATAAAAACCCTAAAAACCCACTAAAAACTCTAAAATCCCTTTAAACCCCTAAAAATGTTAAAAGCCCTAAAAATCATAAAAACCCTAAAAATGACCCCCCCCCCCAAAAAAAAACCCAAAACACACTAAAATCCTTGAAATACCCTAAAACTCCTTGAAAAACCAGAAAAACCCTCAAAATCCATAAAAACTAAAACCCCTAAAAAAACCCTTAAAACCATAAAACCCTCTAAAACCCTATAAACACATAAAAATACCTAAAAACCCACAAAAAACTCTAAAAACCCTCAAAACACTTAAAACCCCAAAAAACATTAAAATTCCAAAAAACCAAAAAAACACTGAAAACTCAAAAAAAACCCAAAAAACAAAAAAACACTGAAAACTCAAAAAAAACACAAAAACCCAAAAAGACCTCAAAACCCTAAAAAAGATCATAAAAACCCTGAAAACCCCTAAAAATCCTTAAAACCCAAGAAAAGGTGTTAAACCTCTCAAAATCCCCAAAACTCTAAAAACCAGAAAAAACATAAGAAACCCCTAAACAATCCATGAAAACATAAAAAACCTTAAAAAAACTTAAAACCACCCCAAAACCATAAAACTCCTAAAAACATAAAAAAACCCCTCAAAACCCAAAAAAGTACCTAAAAACCCCCAAAAAATAAAAAATCTCAAAACCCTAAAAATCCCTGAAAATGTAAAAAACCCTAAAAACCTTGGAAACCCCTAAAAAACAAAAAAAACCCAAAAAACATTGAAAACACAAAAAACCTATAAAACCCAAAAAATCCTAAACACTCATGAAAACACCTAAAACCCTCAAATTCCAAAAAAACCCAAAAAATCCTAAAAACAATAAAAATCCAAAAAACCCTAAAAATCCAGGAAAACGTAAAAAACCCTAAAACCCCTAAAAACACCCAAAATCCATAAAAACCCGTTAAAACCCCAATAAACCCATAAAAACCCTAAAACCCACTAAAAACTCTAAAAACCTTTGAAACCCCTAAAAAAATAAAAATCTCTAAAAACCCATTAATATAATAAAAAACACAAAAAAGGCCATAAAACCCAAAAAAGACCCAAAAATCCTTGAAAAACCCAAAAAACCAAAGAAACACTGAAAAACCGTAAAACTCCTCAAAATCCCTAAAAACCCTAAAAAAACCCAAAACCTTAAAAAATCCTAAAAAACCTTAAAAATCCCTGAAAATTTTAAAAACCCTAAAAACCCAAAACCTCTGAAAACAATTAAGCCCCTAAAAACCATAAAAACACCAAAAAAACCCATAAAACTCCTAAAAACCACAAAAAACTCAAAACCCTAAAACCCAATAAAAATATCTATAACCCTCCATGTTCCAAAACCCCCATTAAAACCCTAAAACCCATAAAAAATAAAAAAGCCCTAAAAAATACATGAAAACAAAAAAAAACCATAAAAACACTAAAAAACCCATGAAATCCATAAAAAACCCTAAAAACATTGAAAAACGTAAAAACCCATAAAACCCCTAAAAACCACTAAAAACTCTAAAAACCCGTTTAAACCCCTAAAAACATTAAAAAACTCTAAAAACCCCCAAAAACACTAAAAACTCAAAAATTACCATAAAGACCCAAAAAAACCCAAAAACATTGAAAAACCCCTAAAAACATTAAACCCCCCCAAAACCCCTAAAATTCCTAAAACCCATAAAAACCTAAAAAAACCCCTAAAAACCCATGAATACGTAAAAAGCCCTAAAAACCTTGAAAATGCTCTGAAAACCATGAAACCACTAAAAAAACCCTAAAACCCCATAACATCCTGAAAACGACTAAAACTCAAAAAACCCTAAAAACCCAAAAGATCCTAAAACGCCTAAAAACCCCTAAAACCCCTAAAAACTAAGAAAACCCCTAAAAACATCAAAATCCATTAAAACCCAAAAAAACCAAAAAACCATAAAAATCCAAACCCCCTAAAACCAATGAAAATCTAAAAGCCCTAAAAGCCCCGAAAAACACCTAATTCAATGTTAAGTGTTGTTGCCACATTTCCATGTTATGATTATCATGCTTTATCGTGCCTTTATGTTCATGTTTCTTTTATGATCTATTGATATTCCTATTGTCTAACATGTATTGTACTCCTCATGTTATTCCATGTGTACTCCCTTACTGGGCTTTATAGCTCACCCTTTTCTTATGCATGTCCTCCAGCAGCCGCAAATTGGGGTTGTTTTTTCAGATCTAGGGTTTCTGCAGGCGGGTCAACGCAGTCAAAGGGCACAATGGCAAAGCTGGTTGCTTCGACGTTCAAGCTCTTTTCAGAAGGTTTCTTCTTTTAGGCGGATGGTGCGACGATCTGGTCTGGAAACGCTAGTCGGGGTCTTCTCGATCTTACATTGCAGAAGCTCGTTTCTTCTGTCGGTTCGCGAAGCAGCTGCAGGTGCGTGCTCAACCTTGTCTATCAGCTTCGCATTTGCTCCAGTTTGTTGCTGCTTATTTCGGTCGGACCTTTTGGCATTCCATGTTCTCATACTTGCTTTCGGTTCTGAAAGGACACTGGATTATGGGTCTGTGGAGATGTGTTTGGTGATTTTTGTGGATTGCAGTTTGCTGTACTAAGAGGTGTGCAATGCTGAAAGTTGTCTGGTTTGAAGCTCATGACTGCTGGTTGTTAAGCTGCGACTGTTCCGAGAATTCTCTGCTTGCTGGCATGCTAGTTTGTGATGAAGCTGTGGGTTCTAATTCGAGGTGCTGGTGGCACTGTTCTATTTTCTGTTGTGCTGTTGGTTGTACCTCTTCGTGCGACATGGTGGAGGCTGCAAGGTGTTGGATGCTGGATTTTACGAATTTTGATGATGGCTGCTGTATGGAAGTGTACTCTGCTTGCTGGTTCTTGGTGAGGACGTGTGGTTGTTTGGTATTTGCTGCTGGAGTGGAAGTGGGATGCTGGGAGATGTTTGGTGGTCGAAAGAGGTGCTGGCTGTCTGAAAATGAGGATGTTGGTTGCTAGTTTATTGTGGATGCTGGTTGGCTGGTTGCTGCTGCTAGATGTTGTTTGCTGCTGTAGTCTGAATGCTGGTTATTGGTTAGCTGTGAGCTGCTGGATGCTGGTTAACGCTGGATGTAGTGCGGTTGGATGCTGGTACTGGCTAGATGTGATGTGATGATGCTGCGGTTTTGTCTGTTTTTTGTGCCTTTTTCTTTCTTTGTTTTTCTTTCTTTGGTGTGGGTTGTAAGGGTTTTTGGGTGTGGTTCGTTCGACCCCTCCCCTCCCTTGTCTGCAGTGCTTGTGTCTTTTTGTTTAATAAATTTTGGGGGGTGCCAGGAATAGCCTGGACCCGAGCCTTCTTTTCCTAAAAACCCTAAAAACCCCTAAAAAACATAAAAATCCTAAAAACCCCTAAATCCATGAAAACGGAAAAAACACTAATAACGCTAAAAAAAACACAAAGCAGCCACAACCCCCCCCCCCCCCCCACCCCAAAAAAAACCATAAAAAACTCATAAAATCTTTAAAAACCCACTAAAACTCTAAAAATCTATAAAATCCCTAAAAAATTAAAAAATCTTAAAAACATTAAAAAACAAAAAAACTCAAAAAAACCCAAAAAATCCAGAAAGACACTAAAATCCCTGAAAACCCTAAGAACACTAAAAACCCCTGAAAAAACCTTTAACCCCCTCAAAACCCATAAATACCCTAAAAACCATAAAAAACTAAAAAAACCCCTTAAAATCCCAAAAAAATTTAAAAAATCTTAAAAACCCCTTTAAACCATAGAAACCCTGAAAACTTTAAAAACCCTAAAAGACAATAAAACCCCTGAAAACCCACTAAAAACTCAAAAATACAATTAAAACCCTAAAAACATTAAAAAACTCTAAATAACCATAAAACACAAAAAACTCTAAAAATCCAAAAAACTAAAAAACACCCAAAAAACCCTAGAAACCATGAAAATCCCTAAAAACCCTAATAATAAAAAAACCTAAAAAATATATAAAAATCCATGAAAATTAAAAAACCCAAAAAACCCTGAAAAACCTTAGAAAACTATAAACCCCCCCAAAAAACATTAAATACCTCTAAAAACCCATAAAATCCCTTTAACCACTAAAAACTCTAAAACCCCTTAAAACCCCTAAAAATGTTGAAAAATCTAAAAATGATTTAAAACCATAAAAAATTCTAAAAAACTATGAAAAATCCAAAAAATCCAAAAAGACCCTAAAACCCTAAAAACCCTAAAAACCCTGAAAACACTAGAAAACCCTAAAAACCCTGAAAATCCCTAAATTCCCTAAAAACCTATAAACCTAAAAACATTAAAAATCCTAAAAATTCCCTAAAATCCATGAAAACATAAAGATACTTGAAGACCCTTAAAACTCCTAAAAACCATAAAAACCCCTAAAACCTTTAAAAACCCTAAAAGATCATAAAACCCCTTAAAACTCAGTAAAAACTCTATAAACTCTTATGGGGATGGGGACGTTGATTTGTAGTTCCCTCTTCTTTTTATTCTATTTTTAGGTCTTTTGGGGTTTTTTGGTGTCTTGGGGGGTCTAGGGTTTTTTTGTGTGGGTCGTTTGATCCTGCCCTGCCCTTGTCTGCTTTGTTTTCTTTTCTTTTTATAAATTTTGAGGGGGTAGGAATAGCCTAGCCCTGCGCCTTCCTTACCCTAAAAACATTAAAAAATATAAAATAAATTTAAAACCCTAAGAAACTTTAAATACCCTACAAATCTCAAAAAACCCCTAAAAATCCAAAAGACCCTAAAAATACTTAAAACCCTAAAAACATTGAAAAACCTTAAAACCCTTGAAATCCCAAAAAACCCTAAAAACCATAAAAATATTAAAAAACCCCTAAAATCCATGAAAATGTAAAAACCCTAAAACCTCTAATTAAACACTAAAAACCATAAAAGCCCCTAAAACCTTAAAAAAATCCATAATATCATAAAAACCATAAAACCACTAAAAACTCTGAAAACCCTTAAAAACTCTAAAAAACTCAAAAAAACTCAAAAAACTCTAAAAAATCAAACCCCCATCCTAAAAGCCCCAAAAAATCCTAAAACCCTTAAACCCCTTAAACCCCTAAAAACCTTAAAAACCCATGAAAATCCCAAAAAACCCTCGAAATTACTAAAAACCCTAAAAACAATAAAAAACCTAACAAAACCACTAAAAATCCATGAAAATGTAAAAAACCTAAAACTCTCGAAAAAACCCTGAAAACCATAAAACCCCCCTAGAAACCTTTAAAAACCATAAAAACCCATAAAAACCTTAAAATCCATTAAAATCTCTAAAAACAACTTTTAAACCCTAAAAATGTAATAAAACTCTGAAAACCTTAAAACCCCTAAAAACTCAAAAAAAACCATAAAACCCAAATTGACACTAAAACCTCTGAAAAACCCTGAAAACCCACTGGAAAACCCCAAAAATCTCTAAAAATCCTAAAAAATCCAAAAACTGTTAAAATCCTAAAACCCCCCAAAAAATACATGAAAACGTAAAAAACCGTGAAAACCTAAAAAACCCCTACAAACTAAAAAACGCCTTAAAACCTTAAAAAACCTTAAAACCCTAAAAAACACTAATAATTCTAAAACCCATCAAAACCCCTTAAAACATTAAAAAAATTGTAAAAACCCTTAAAACCCATAAAAACTCAAAAAAACCCAAAAAACCCTCAAAATATTTAAAAACCCTAAAAACCCATAAAACCCATAAAAATATTTAAAAACACATAAAAATCTAGGAAAATGTAAAAAAACCCAAAAACCATAAAAAAACCTCTGAAAACCATCAAAACCCCTAAAACATTAGAACCTATAAAAACCCACTAAATTTTCTAAAAACACTTAAAACCCCTAAAAATGTTTAAAAACTCTAAAAACCCTAAAAAGAATAAAAAACCCAAAAACCCAAAAACCCCTAAAAAACCTTAAAACCCATCAAATTACCTAAAAATCCTAAGAAACCATAAATATCATAAATATCCTAAAATACCCATAAAAATCCATGAAAACATAATAAACTCTAAAAATCCTAAAATGCCCCTAAAAACCATAAAACCCCGAAAAATCTTTAAAACCACTAGAAAACTAAATATCTAATAACCCTTAAAACCATTAAAATCTTTAAAAATCTCTACAACCCCTTAAAACACTAAAAAAGTCAAAAAACTCTAAAACCCCCATAAAACCTATGAAAACCCCTAAAAACTCAAAATTACTAAAAACTATAGCACCCTTGGTATAGATTAAGTAACCCTTTATTTATTTATTTTAAGTATGTAAACTATATGGGTTGAGTGTGGGAATATTTCGGGACCTTTTGGAATATTTTTGGGGATTTTCTATAGGTGCACAGTTTGGGTAAACCATGAAACTCCTACAGGAAACTGTGCACAGTGAGACAAAGGTAAAGGGGAAGGCACACAGGCTATGCACAGTTTTTCCAAACTATGTGGAAGCCTAGGAGAAACCGTTCTTTGTTGGACAGTGATCTTTGGCATGATTTTCCCACGGTTTGGAAACCGTGCAAGCTAACAATGCAAGGTTCATCCTTGAGGCAGTGGCTGGCACATGATTAGTGCATGGTTTACCTAACCGTGCGACTAAACCATGCATGGTTAAAAAACTAGATCCTAAAAAAGTGGATCTAGGTCGGCCTTATGTTTTAATGCCTCTTGTTTTTTCCAAAGCATCCCTAACTCAGGATTTTTCCATCTCAAAGTATAGAGAACCTCTTCCCATCATTTCAGAGGAGATCTGAAGGCTTCTCTTGGTGATTTGAAGCTATATTATTGATGTAAGTGATCGTTCTTGGTTTCTCTTGGTATTTTTGTTATATCTACTTCTCCTTATCTCTCAGATACTTAGATCTAAACCTGTTATGGCTAGATCAAAGGTTGTAGATGCAAAATATGTTTAGATTTAGTCTTGTTGTTGATAGAGGAAGATATATAAGGTGGGTTCATGGAGATTTAACTCAGTTTCGTGGGATTTTAAGTGACATTTTTCATTTTTTCTATAAAACCTGAGGTAGGTGGCTTCACTCTCGACTCCTCATGCTAGAACTTATTGGATTAGTTTCAAATTGATTGAAATTTATAATGAAATTTATGTGAAAAACATGGTAAAAAACTTCTTTAGTGATGGTTTGTAGATTTGTGTGAAATAATGGAATTATATTGCAAAGTTATTTGATAAATGATTTTAAAATAATTGCTTGATTTGGTTTGCAAAAAAATGTTTTCAATAAAAAGGTTGTTTTACTGAAATGGTTTTGGAATGATTATATTGGCATTGTTGTTGGGAATACTTGGTGTGTGTGTGTTCATATTTCATTACAAGGCTTGGTTGAAATATGACCTTGTGCTTGGTGCCAAAGGTGTAATGAAAAATGGGATTTAATTACCTTGTGACAACTTGGTAGATCGATGTGAAACCGCTCATGAGTATCAAACTGTCATAACGAAGAATGCATGTGTAGATGTGTGGATGTGTGGATTGGAATGGGGTATGCTAAAGTGGAATTAATGAAATGGTTTTGGAATATTGTTTGGTTGCTTTACATGGAAATTGGTGTTTTTTTAGAAAAGTGTTTTACATTGGAACTTGTTTATATTCTGATATAAACTATTTTAGAAATTGTTTAACATAAATTGTTTTATATGATTGGGTTAACATGTTCTATCCTAGTGGGTGAGTAGGGAAGTCATTGGGGGAAAATCTACTGAGTTCCATTACTTATCCTTTCTTTGGAACTTTGGTGCTTTTGCAGATGTTGTTTATCAAAACATAGTAAAAGGTAAGGTATCACACATCTTTAGTAGTACTTCATGATACTTGGGTTGTTTTGGAGTTGAAGCATGGAGCATGTTCAGAGCTTGGAGTTGTCATTCGAGTCTTTGAGTTTTGTCTTGCGCTGTTTACTTTGATATTGTTGTCTTCCACTGTGGTACTTGGTTTTAGCTTGATTTTGATAAATGAAATGTTGAGTTGTCTTTTATTGTTATCATGCATCATATAGTGGTTTTTTTGGTTAGTTGTTTTTTTTCCTAAAGGGAAAATTTTCCCTACATGTATTGAAGCTCTTCGACATTTATTACCAAGCTTTGGTGTTTTGGGGATGTCTTTTAAGGCTAAGTAATGTTCCTATACCTTCTCAAGACAATGAGGATAAGAAGGATGTTACAAAAACCCTAAAAACCTGAAAACCAAAAAAAAATCTAAAAAACCCTAAAAATCCATGAAAACATAAAAAATCCTATTAATCATGAAAACCCCATAAAACCATAAATTCACCTAAAAAATAAAAAACGTAAAAAATCATAAAACACCTAAACAACATTAAAAACTCTAAATACACTTACAACCCCTCAAATATTAAAAACTTTAAAAAATCTTTAAATCCCTAAAAACTCAAAAAAACCCTAAAACCCAAAAAGACCCTAAAACCCTAAAAATCCCTAAAAACTCTAAAAAACCAGAAAAACCCTAAAAACCCTCAAAGTCCCAAAAATCCAAAAAAACGCTAAAAACTAAAAAAATCTATAAACTCCCTAAAAATCCATGAAAACATAAAAAACCCTAAAATCTCTAAAACTCCACTGAAAACCATTAAAACCCCTAAAAATTCAAAAAAACTCTAAAAACCAAAATAGGCACTAAAAACCCTAAAACCCCCTAAAAATCCTCAAAAAATTATAAAAACCATCAAAATCCCTAAAGACCCTAAAAAACTCTAAAACACATAAAAATCCTAAAAACATCCCTAAAAATCCACAAAAACATAAAAAACCCTTTAAACCCTAAAACCCACTAAAACCCCTCCAAATCTCTAAAAATCCTAAAATACCCTAAAAACCATAAATATCCTAAAAATCCATGCAAATGTAGAAAACCCTAAAAACGATAAAAAATGTTTGAAAACCAAAAAAAACACTAAAACCCCTAAAAACCCATAAAACCCTAAAACCACTAAAATCTCTAAAAATCCTTTAAACCCCTAAAACATTAAAAACTCTAAAAAATTTTAAAAATCTTAAAATACAAAAAAACCCAAAAAACCAAAAGTGACCCTAAAATCCCTTAAAACCTCTAAAAATCCTAAAACCACTGAAAACCCCTAAAACCCCTGAAAATCCCTAAAAACCCTAAAAACCATAAAAATCCTCAAAACCACTAAAAATCAATAAAAACATAAAAAACCCAAAAAAACTCAAAAAAACCCTGAAAACCTCCTAAAAACCATAAAAACCCATAAAAACACATAAAAACTCTAAAAATACAATAAAAACTCCAAAATACATTAAAAAACTTAAAATTGTTAAAAACTCTAAAAGACCTTCGAAATGCTACAAAAATAAAAAAAACTCTAAAAACAAAAAAAGCCCTAAAACCCCTAAAAAACTCTAAAAACCCAAAAAACCCCTGAAAAACAAAAAAACGCACAAAATCCGAAAAACCCTAAAACCATAAAAATTCTAAATAACCCCTAAAACCTATGAAAACATAAAACCCCCCAAAAAACTCTAAAAAACCCCTGAAAACCATAAAACCCCCGAAAAACCTTAAACACCATAAAACCCCATAAAAACCTAAAAAAATACTAAAAGATTTAAAAACTCTTAACACCCCTAAAAATGTTAAAAACTCTAAAAAACATTAAAACCCATAAAAACTTCACCCCCCCCCTCAAAATCAAAAAAGCCCTAAACACACTAAAAACCCCCTAAAACCCCTCAAAATATATAAAAACTCTAAAAAACCCTAAAAACCATAAATACCCTAAAAGACCGCTAAAAATCCATGAAAATGTAAAAAACCATAAAAACCCCCGAAAAACCATAAAAACACATAAAAAATATAAAAACCCTTTAAACCCCTAAAAACATTAAAAAACACTAAAAGTCATTAAGACCCTAAGAAACTCAAAAAACACTAAAAACCCAAAAAGACTCTAATAACCTAAAACCCCTAAAAACCCACAAAAATCTCTAAAAACCCTAAAAAATACCTAAAAACCCTAAAACCCATTAAAATCCTAAAAAATCCTAAGAATCCATAAAAATATAAAAAACCCTAAGAACCCCCTAAAATCCAGAAAAACCCCTAAAAACCTTAAAAAACCAAAAAAACAATAAAAACTCTAAAAACCCTTAAAACCCCTAAACACCCAAAACAACCATAAAAACCCTAAAAACCCTCAAAATATTTAAAACTCTGAAAAACCCCTAAAATTCAAAAAAATCCTCAAAAAACCCTAAAAACCCAATGAAAACCCTAAAGTATCTTTAAAACCTTAAAAACTACTAAAACCCCATAAAACCCACTAAAAACATTAAAAAAAATTTAAAACCCTAAAAATGTTAAAAAAACTCTAAACCCCCAAAAAATTCAAAAAAAACCCTACAAACCTAAAAGATCCTAAAAAACCTAAAAAATTATCTTGGATGATTGGTTTTGTGTTGATAGGGTGTTGTTGCTTGGGTTGCTGGGTGATGGGATTCATAGACGCCTTTTTTGGTTTGGTAGCTTTTAGATACTCATGTTGGTGAGGAGTTTTTTTGTACTTCTGGTTCTGGCTTTTGTTATGCAGGCTATGTTGGGCTTGCAGGTTGGTGGCGTGTTGTTTCGTTCTTGGATGGGGTGTGTCTATACATAGACTTCTATAGATGATTTCTTGTGGATAGTAATAGTGGAGTGCATAATGCTAGTCTTCAGCTTGGGTTTTGCTTCATTATTTTTTTTCTATTTTTGTCCTTCGGGTTAGTTGTTTCACCCTTGGGTGATAGTCTGTACATCAATTCCATTTCCCTTTTATATATCATGTTCTATTTTTCTTTAAATAAACCCAAAAAAACATTAAAACAACAAGAAATTCTAAAAAACCATAAAACCAATAAAAAAGTTAAAATCTCTAAAAAACCCTAAAACCCCGTAAAAACTCAAAAAAACCCCAAAACCCTAAAAGACCCTAAAAACCCTGAAAACCCTAAAACCCCATAAAAACCCCTAAAACCCCTCAAAATCCATAAAAACCCTAAAAAAATAAAAACCCTAAAAAACCCTAAAAATCCAGGAAAAAATAAAAACCCATTAAAACGCCAAAAAACCCTAAAAAACATAAAAACCCCTAAAAACTATAAAACCACCCCAAAAAACCAATAAAACCTACAAAAACTCTAAAAATAATTAAAATCTATAAAAAAGTTAAAAATTTCTAAAAAACCCAAAAATAAATAAATAAAACCCCTAAAAATCCAAAAACTAACCGAAAATTCCTAAAAAAATCTAAAAAAACTAAAACCCCTTAAAACCCTCAAAAACCCTAAAAACCATAAAAATCCTAAAAACCCCTAAAAATCCATGAAATCGTAAAACCTCTAAACATAATAAAAACCCTAAAAAATCATAATACCCCCTAAAAACCATAAAAAACCCTAAAAACTCATAAAACCCTAAAAACCACTAAAAACCCTTAAAACCCTTAAAACCATAAAAATCTTTAAAAAACTCTAAAAAACTTACACCCCTAAGAAACTAAAAAAACCCTAAAAACCCTAAAAAACCATAAAATCCCTCAAAATTCCTCAAAACACTAAAAAACCATAAAAACTTTAAAAATCCCCTCAAAATAAATGAAAACATAAAAATCCCTAAAAACCCTGAAAGACCCATGAAAAACATAAAAACCACTGAAAAACATAAAAACCCCTAAAAACTTTTAAAAACACTAAAACCCATAAAAACCCTAAAACCACTATAAAACCTAAAAATATTTTAAACCCCTAAATATGACATAAAAAACTCAAAAACCTTTAAACCCAAAAAAACAAAAAAACCCTAAAAACCCAAAAAAGACCCTAAAACCCCTGAAAAACCCTCAAAATCCTAAAACCCCTAAAAATACCTAATATCCCTAAAAACCATAAAATCCAAAAAAACCCTAAAAATCAATGAAAATATAAAAGTACCTAAAAACCCTAAACCCCCCCTGAAAAACATGAAACCCCTAATAACCTGAAAACCCCTAAAAATCCTTAAAACCAATAAAAATTCTTTAAACCCCTAAAACTGTTTCAAAACTCCCTTAAATACGCTTAAAAACTTAAAAATCCCTAAAAACCCCGAAAAATATCCTAAAAAACCCAGAAACCTTAACACCTCTAAACACCCTTGAAAACCCCTAAAAGTCCTAAAGATTTATAAAAAACCATAAAAATCCTAAAAAACCCCTAAAAATTCATGAAAATGTATAAAACCCTAAAAACACAGAAAACCCCCTGAAAACTATAAAAAAACCTAAAAACCTTAAAAACCATAAAAACAACTAAAAACCATAAAAACTCTAAAGACCCACAAAACCCCTAAAAATGTTAAAAACTCTAAATAATCTTCAAACCCTAAAAAACTCAAAGAAAAAACCCAAAAAACCCAAAAGGACCCTAAAAATATTGAAAACTGCTAAAAACCCTAAAAGGCGCTAAAACCCCTAAAACCCCTCATAATCGCTAAAAACCCTAAAAAACACCAAAAACCATAAAAATATTAAAGACACCCTAAAAATAAATTAAAATGTTACAAACTCAAAAAATCCTAAAAACCACAAAACCCCAAAAAAGTAAATAAAACCCTAAAAACTGATAAAAATCCTAAAACCATTAAAAATTCTAAAAACCCTAAAATCCCCTAAAAACGTTAAAATTTTATAAAACCCTTAAAACCCCTTAAAAGTAAAAAAACAAGAAGACAACCAAAACACTAAGAACCCCTAAAAACCCCCCAAACCCCTCAAAAACCCTAAAAACCATAAAAATCCTAAAAATCCAAGAAAATGTAAAAAACCATAAAAACACTGAAAACCACAGAAAGCCATAAAAACCTCTAAAAACCATAAATACCCTGAAACCCACAAAAACCCTAAAAATTACTAAAAACTCTAAAAATCCTTAACACCCATAAAAACGTTAAAAAACTCTAAAAACCTTAAAAACCCTAAAAACCCTAAAAATATCCTACACACCCTCAAAATTCCTAAAAGGATAAAATCCCTAAAGCCATAAAAATCATAAAAACCCCCAAAAAATCACTGAAAACTCTAAAAACCGTTAAAACCCCTTAAAATATTAAAAACTCTAGAAAACCTTAAAAACCCCCGAAAAAAACTCAAAAATAATGCCCTAAAACCCTAAAAAGACCCTAAAAACCCTGAAAACCCCTAAAAGCCAATAAAACACCGAAAAAACCATAAAAATCCTTAAAAATCCTCTAAAATCCATGAAAACATAAAAATCCTTCAAAACTTAGAAAAACCCCTCAAAACCATAAAATACCCTAAGAACCTTATTAAACCCTAAAGAATCATAAAAAATCTAAAAAGATGCTAAAAACTCTAAAAACCCATAAAACCCATGAAAATGTTAACAACTCTAAAGGACCAAAAAACACCAAAAAAATCCTAAAAACCAAAAAAACCCTAAAATCCCCTAAAATCCCCTAAAAACCATAAAAACCCTAAAAACCCTAAATAACATAAAAATGCTAAAACACACTAAAAATACATGAAAATTTAAAAGATCCTAACGAACCTGAAAAAACCCTAAAACACCTAAAAACCTTAAAAACCATAAAAACCCTAAAACCCAGTAAAACTCTAGAAACCTTTAAAACCCATAAAATGATTAAAAATCTAAAACAAAACATTAAGAACCCTAAAATCCCTGAAAACCCCTAAAACCCCTAGAACCCCTGAAAAACCATGAAAACCCTCAAAATCCCTAAAAACCATAAAAATCTAAAAAACACCTAAAAATCCCTGAATATGTAAAAACGCTAAAACCATGAAATTCCTTTTAAAACCTTTAAACCCCTAAAAACCTTAAAAACCCTAAAAACCAATAAAAACCATAAAAACAACTAAAATATCTAAAAACCCTTAAAAACCCTAAAAATGTTACATAGACTTTAAAACCCTAAAACCCCCAAAAGACCATAAAACCTTAAAAGCCCATAAAAACCCTAAATACCCTTAGAATCCTGAAAAAACTCTAAAAATCCCTAAAACCGTAAAAATCCTAAAAATCCCCTAAAAATACATGAAAAGGTAAAAACACCTAAAACCCCCTGAAAAAACACTTAAAACAATGACCCCAAAACCTTAAAAACTATAAAAAACCCATGAAAACCACAAAAACCACTAAAAACTCTAAAAACCCTTAAAAACATAAAAACATAGAAAAATAAAAAAAAACATTTAAGGCTCTAAAAAACTAAAAAAACCCCTAAAAACCCAAAAAGACCCCAAAACACCTAAAAACCCTAAAAACCCTAAAACCCCCTAAAAACCCTTAATAACCCTCATAATACCGAAAAACTCTAAAAACAAAAAAAAATCCATGAAAACGTAAAACACCCTAAAACCCCCAAAAACTCTTGAAAACCATAAAACCCCTAAAAACCCAAATTAACCCAAAAAACTACTAAAAACTCTAAAAACGCTTAAACCCATAAAAACGTTAAAAACTCTAAAAAAACTTAAAACCCCTAAAAAATAAAAAAAACAGTAAAAACCTAAAAATACCCTAAAAACCCATAAAAACAACTGAAAGCCCATAACACCCCTCAAAATCCCAAAAACCCTATAACCCAAAAAAAAATCCTAAAAACCCATAAAATCCATGAAAACATAAAAAATGATAGAAACCTTGAAAAACCCCTGAAAACCATAAAAACCACTAAAAACCTAAATAACCCTAAAAATCATAATAACCATATAAAGCCACTAAAAACTCTAAAAAATAAAACCATAAAAAAGTTAAGAAACTCTAAAAAACCTTTAATCCCCTAAAAACTAACGAAAAATCATAAAACCAAAAAAGATAATAAAATCCCTAAAATACTATGAAATCCCCTAAAACCCCCAAAATCTCAAAAACCTTGGAAAACCCTAAAAACCATAAAAATCCTAAAAAATCCCTACAAATCCATGGAAATGAAAAAAACCCTAAAGACCCTGAAAACCCCTCGGAAACCATAAAATCCACTAAAAACCTAATAAACACCAAAAAACCCTTAAAATAACAAAAAACTCTAAAAATCCCTAAAATGACAAAAAATGTTCAAAAACTCAAAAAGACCATAAAATCCCTAAAAAGCTCAAAAAACCACGTAAAACCAAAAAGTCCCTAAAACCCTAAAAAACCCTAAAAAACACTAAAAACCCTCAAAATCCCAAAAACCCTTAAAACCATAAAAATTCTAAAAACCTTAAAATTCAATTAAAGAGTAAAAACCCCTAAAAACCCTAAAAAACTCATGGATACCATAAAAACCTTAAAACCCCTAAAACTCCATAAAACCCTAAAAACCACTAAAAACTATGAAAATCCTTTAAACCCCTAAAAACATTATAAACACTAAAACACCTTAAAAACACTAAAACCTCTAAAAAACCTTTAAAATCCAAAAAGGCCGTAAAAACCCTTAAAACCCCTTAAAACCCTAAACCCCCCCCCCCCCATAAAACCCCCACCTAAACCACCTAAAAACCCCTAAAAATGATAAAAAATCAAAAAAAAACCATTAAAAATCAATGAAAATGTAAAAAACCTAAAAACTCTAAACCCCCCCCCCCCTAAAAACTATAAAACCCCTTAAAATCCCAAAAAACATTAAAAAAATCTAAAAACCTTAAAACCAGTAAAACACAAAAAACCCTTAAAAATCCCAAAACCCCAAAAAAATTTAAAAACCCTTTAAACCCCAAAAAACGTTAAAAACCCTAAAAACCGAAAAACCCTAAAAACCGAAAAACCCTAAAAAAACTCAAAAAAGCCCAAAAAACACCCTAAATCTCTGAAAACCCTAAAACTCCTAGAAAAACCATAAAACGCCTCAAAATCCCTAAAAATAAAAACCCTAAAAACCCCTTAATAACATAAAAACCCCTAAAATTGCTCAAAAACCCATAAAACCCCTAAAACCCCTAAAAACGTTAAAAAACTCAAAAAACACAAAAAAACCCTAAAAACTCAAAAAAAAAAACCCCAAAAGACCCTAAAAACAAAAAAAAGATCCTAAAACCCTTGAAAACAACTAAAAATCCTTAGAACCACTGAAAAAGCCTAAAAACCCTTAGAATCCCTAAATACCCTAAAACCCATAATAATCCAAAGAAAACCCTAAAAATCCCTGAAAACTTTAATAAACCCTAAAAACCCAAAAAGACCTTAAAAACCCAAAAATCCCCTAAAAACCCTAAAAAACATGAACACCCCTCAAAACATTAAAAACTTCTAAGACCAAAAAGACTCTAAAACCTTTGAAAAGCCTTAAAAACCAAAGAAAACCTAAAAAACCCTAAACCCCTCAAAATCCCTGAAAAACTAAAAAAAACTAAAAACCATAAATATAGTAAAAAAAACCCATAAAAATCCATGAAAATGTAAAAAACCCTAAACCCCCCCAAACAACCAAAAAACTCCACTAAAAACCATAAAAAACACTTAAACTCTAAAAAACCTATAAACATATAAAAACTTGAAAATATCTAAAAAACCAAAAAAACAGTAAAAATATCAAAAAATATCCTAAAAACCCCAAAAGAACCAAAAACCTCTAAAAACCCATGAAAACCCCTAAAACCCCTCAAAATACCAAAAAAACCCAAAAAACCAAGAAAATCCTAAAAAAACCCTAAAAATCCTTGCAAAATAAAAAATCATAAATCCATGAAAAACACCTGAAAACCATAAAACTTCTAAAACCTTAAAAAACCCTAAAATACCATAAAAAAATACAAAAAAGTCTAAAAAAATTTAAAACCCCTAAAAATGTTCAAAAACTCTAAAAATATTTAAAACCCTAAAACCTCCAAAAAACCCTAAAAACCCAAAATGTCCCTAAAAACTTGAGAACCCCTAAACGCCCTAAAAATCCTAAAAACCCTCAAAATCCATAAAAATCAAAGAAAACATAAAAATCTAAAAAATCATTTAAATTCCATGAAAATGTAAAAAAACTCTAAAACCCTGAAAACTCCCTTAAAACCATAAAAACCTTACAAAACCATAAAAACCCATAAAGACCCTTAAAACTAATAAAAACTCTATAAACCCTTAAACATCTAAAAACCTTAAAAAAATATAGAAAACCTTAAAAAACTAATAAAACCGCAAAAAACCCAAAAAGAACCTAAAATCCCTGAAAACCCCTAAAACCCTAAAAACACCAGAAAAACCCTAAAACCATCAAAATTAAAAAAAAAACCCTCAGAACAACCTAAAAATCATAATAGAATTAAAAAAACTTAAAATTAATGAGAATGTAAATGACCCTAAAAACCCTCAAAACCATAAATATCCTAAAAACCTTAAAAAACACAAATACCACATAAAAACTCTAAAAACCAACTAAAAACTCTAAAAACCATTAGAACCCATAAAAACATTAAAAACTATAAAAATCCATTAAAACCCTAAAAAATCAAAAAACCCTAAAATCCCAAAAAGTCCATAAAAACCTTGGAACCCCCTAAAAACCCTAAAAAACCCCAGAAAACCCATAAAAGATCCAAAAATCCCTAAAACCCTAAAAAACCCTTAAAACCATAAAAACCTTAAAAATCCATAAAACCCATAAAACCCTAAGAACCCACTAATGATCTAAAAACCCTTTAAATCCCTAAAAATGTTAAAAAAACACTAAAAACCCTTAAAAACCATAAAAAAACTCAACAAAACCCTAAGCCCTCATTTGGCAGAGGATATTTGGAGAGAAACGAAAGGAAATGAAGCTCTGATTTCCATTTCAACTATTTGGGTGCGATAGATTGAAGTGAGAGAACACTTAGCGGAGAAATGGAGGGAAACAGATTCCTATATTATCCTCCTATGTAAATTTTGTTTTATTTAATGTTTATTGAATTAATATTTAGATAAATGGTATCTTTGTGATTATTAATAATAACCATAGTTTTATATGTATATAAATATTTTGTTAAACACGATTTATAAATAATTATTTTTACAACTTCAACATAATTTTAAGTAATAATAACAAATAATTATAAATAATTCTGTTTATGTGTATAAATAATTATAAATAATTTTTAAATAATTTTTATTATAGATAATTTTGATTATGAGTAATTTGGATTATCTTGAATTAATAATTTATATATATAATTTATATACATAATTTATAAATAATTTTGAATTAATAATTAATTTTCTATATAAATATTCATAAAAAATTTATAAATAATTTTGATTTTAGATAATTTTGATTATAATAATTATTATTATCTTTAATTAATTGTTTATATAAATAATTTATAAATAAATTTGAATTAATAAATATTTTGAATTAATAATTTTGAATTAATAAATGTTTTGAATTAGTAATTATTTTGAATTAATAATTATTTTTAATTAATAATTTTGAATTCATAAGTTTGATTACCTTTAATCTAGTGTGTGTGTTATTTTTTAACAAAGGTTATTTGTGTCATTTGCACCAAAAAAAGTTTCTTTTCTTTTCTTTTAAAAATTGTCAGTAAAAATTAGAGAGAGAAATCAAAATCATTTATTTTCTTTTACTAAGTTATTGATCCAAACACAAGGAGAGAAATCACAATCATTTCTTTTAATTTCTTTTCTTTTATAAATTATCAAATCATTTCTTTTCTTTTACTAAAATATTACCAAACACAGTGTAAAATCCCTAAAATACACTAAACCCCAAAGAAACCCCGAAAACCATAAAAATGCCTGAAAAAACCTAAAAATTCTCAAAATACCTAAACACCCTAAAAACCAAAAAGAAATCATAAAAACCCCAAAAAATCAATAAAAATGTAAAAAACTTAAAAAAACCCTGAAAAACTATAAAAATAATAAAAACCCATAACAACTTTAAACCCCTATAAATGTATAAAAACACTACAAATTTAAAAACCCTTAAATCTCTTAAAAACATTAGAAAACTCTATAAACCTTATAAACTATAAAAAACTCAAAAAATCCCTGGAAACCCAAGAGATCGTAAAAATCCTGAAACCCCTAAAAACCCGTAAAGTCCTTGAAAAACACTAAAATCCCTCAAAACCCCTAAAAACCCTAAAATTCCTAAAAATCCTAAAAAACCCTAAAACCTCATAAAAACTCTAAAAACCCTTTAAAGCCCCAAAAACCTTAAATAAATCCAAAAACCATAAAACCATAAAAAACTAAAAAACCCAAATAAACCAAAAATCCCAAAGGACCTTATTAAACCCAAAAGACCATAAAACCCCTGATAACCCTAAAACCCTAAAAATTATGAAAAACCCTAAAAACTAAAAATAATATAAACAAAACCCATAAAAATCAATGAAAATGTAAAAAATCCTATAAGCCCTAGAAAACCCCTAAAAACCATAAAAAACCACTGAAAACTTAAAAACCATAAAACCCATAAAACCCTTAAAAACTACTAAAAACTCTAAGAACCCTTAAGGCCCCTAAAATATTAAAAACTCTAAAAACTCTAAAAAACTCAAAAAAAACTCTAATATCCCAAACAGACACTAAAAAACATGAAAACACATAAAAACCATCGAAAAAGCCTAAAAATCCAAAAAAAACCCAAAAAACCCTTAAAATCCTAGAAAACCCATAAAAACCATGAAAATGTAAAAATCCTAAAAACCCCCTAAAATCCTTAAAAACCAAAAACACTCATAAAAACCCAAAAAACCCCACTGAAAACCTTAAAAACTATTAAAACACCTAAAAATGTTAAAAAACTATAAAACACCTTAAAAGGCCTAAAAAACTCAAAGAAATCCGAACACCCCAAAAAACCCTAAAAATCCTAAAAACCAATAAAACCCTAAAAATCCCAGAACCCCCCCCCCCCCAAAAAAAACCATCAAAATCCCTAAGAACCCTAAATCCGTAAAAATCATAAAAATCTTAAAAGCTCCTAAAACCCCATGAAAACAAACCCCCTAAAAAAACCCTAAAAACATAAAAATCCAATAAAAAACATTAAAAACCCTAAAAATGCATAAAAACCCCCAAAAACCACAAAAAAACTCTAAAAAACCTTTAAACCCCGAAAAATATTTAAATACTCTAAAAACCTTAAAAATCACAAAAACCTAAAAAAGCCCAAGAAAGTCGTAAAAACTCCTAAAAATATTAGAAAATACAAAAAACCCAAAAAACCCACTAAAAAACACTAAAACCCATATAACTGCTAAAAATGTTAAAAACACTAAAAACCTTAAAACTCTAAAAAAATCAAAAAAATCCTAAAAACCCCAAAAGACCCTAAAAACCCTAAAACCCCTAAAAACTCTAAAACCCCTAAAAACCCCAAACACAGTCAAAATACCAATAAATCTTAAAAAACCCTAAAATCTAAAAAAAACTGTAAAACCCCCAAAAATCCATGAAAATATAAAAAACCATAAAAACCCTGAAAAGAGGTGTTAGCTGTCGGAATCTGATGGGATGGACGTTGGTTGCTGCTTGGCTGAGATGTGATGTTGCTGATGATTTGGAGGTTATGAAGTTGCTGGGTATGGTGACAGTGCTACTGCTACTGGATGTTGGTTGCTGCTTGGTTGGGACTGCTGCTGGATCTCTCTTGCTTGGCTTTGTGTGTTTTTTATTTTTTGATCTTTCTTTTTTTTTGGGGTTTTTTGCATCTTGGGTTTGTAAAGGCTTTTTGGGTGCAGGTCGTTTGACCCCTCCCCTCCCTTGTCTGCTGTGTCTTTTTTTTCTTAATAAAATTTGGGGGGGGGGGGGGGGTCGGGAATAGCCTGATCCTCGCATCTTCCTTGCCCTAAAACCCATAAAACCCTAAAACCCACTAAAACAACTATAAACCTTTAAAACCCCCAAATACCTTAATAAGAACTAAAAAACCTTAAAAACTCATAAATCCCCTAAAAACACAAGCAACACTAAAAACCCTGAAAACCCCTAAAAATCCATGAAAACATAAAAACCCTAAAAACCCTAAAAACCATAAAAATCCCTAAAAACTCTAAAAAACCATAAAACCCCCATAACTACTAAAAATATAAAAAATTACAACCACAAACATTAAAACCCTCTAAAAACCTTAAAAACCCAAAAAAGCTCAAAAAACCCTTCAAACACAAAACAACCATAAAAACCTAAAAAATCATAAAAACCTATGAAAATCCATAAAACCCTCAAAATCCCTAAAAAAACTAAAAAACACTAAAACCCTAAAAATCCTAAAAACCTTAAAAACCCTAAAATCCATGATAATTTAAAAACCCTAAAAACCCAAAAATTCCCCAGAAATCCATAAAACTCCCTAAAACCTTAAAAAACCCTAAAACCCCATAAAAACCATAAAAACCATAAAAACCACTAAATACTTTAAAAACCTTTAAAACCCCTAAAAATATTAAAAACTCTAAAAAACCTTAAAAACCCTAAAAACTCAAAAAAACCATAAAAACCATGAAAAACACTAAAAACCCTAAAACCCACTAAAAACCCAAAAAACCCTGAAAACCCTAAACCCCTCAAAATTCATAAAACCCTAAAAACCATGAAAAACACTAAAAACCCTAAAAACTGCTAAAACCCTAAGAACCCTGAAAACCCTAAAACCCCTCAAAATGCCTAAAACACTAAAATCCATAGAAATCCTAAAAACCCCATAAAAATCAATGAAAATGTAAAAAATCCTAAAAACCTATCAAAACCACAAAACCCCTAAAAGCATTACAAAATCCTAAAATCTCATTGAAACCATAAAAAACCCATGAAAAACTTTACAAACCCATAAATCCCCTAAAAATGTTAACAAAATCTAAAAAAACTTTAGAAACCCTAAAAAGTAAAAAAAACCCTAAAAACCAAAGAAGACCCTAAAAACCCTAAAAACCCCTAAAATCCTAAAACCCCATGAAAAACCCTAAAAATCCATAAAATCCCTAAAAACCCTAAAGCCATAAAAATCCTACAAAACCCCTCGAAGTCTTTAAAATAAAAAAAACCCTAAACCCCCTGAAAACCCCTTAAAAACCATAAAATCCCCTAAAAACCTTAAAAAAACCCCAAACCCCCGTAAAATCCCTAAACAACACTAAAAACTCTAAAAACCCTTAAAACACTAAAAATATTAAAAAATTATAAAAAACCTTAAAACCCCAAAAAACTCAAAAAAAAAAATAAAAAGAAAAAAAGACCCCAATAAATATTGAAAGACCCTAAAATTCCCAAAACCCTCAAAATCCCTAAAAACCCTAAAAACCATAAAAAACCAAAAAACCCCTAGAAGTCCTTGAAAATGTAAAAAAAACTAAAAACCCTGAAACCCCCTGAGAACCATAAAAACTATTAAAACCATAACATACCAAAACACCCATAAAATCCCTAAACAACCACTAAAACTCTAAAAAACATAAAAACCCAAAAAAAGTTTAAAAACTCTAAAAAACCTTAAAACCATAAAAAACTCAAAAATCCCTAAAAACCCCAAAGACCATAAAAACCAGGAAAAACCCTAACAACCCTAAAAACCTTTGAAAAACCCTAAGAACCCTCAAAATTTGTAAAAACCAAAAAAAACCTTAAACCCCTAAAAATATAAGAAAACATAAAAAACCTTAAAACCCTATAAACCCTTAAAGGCCCCAAAGACACTAAAAACCCTAAAACCCTTAAAATCCCTAAAAACACTGAAAACCCTTAAAATCCTCAAAAATCGAAAAATGCCCTAAAAACCATAAAACCCCCTAAAAACGTTAAAAACACTAAAACCCATAAAAACCCTAAAAACCCACAAAAAACTCTAAAACCCTATAAAATCCCTAAAAATGTTAAAGAGATCTAAAAAATATTAAAACCCTAAAAACATAAAAATTCTAAAAATAAAAATACACTAAAACCCCTAAAAACGCTAAGTACTCAAAAGCCCCTAAAAACCTTTAAACCATTCAAAATCCCAAAAAACCCAAAAAAGCCTAAAGACTATAAAAATCCCAAAACCACCTAAATATCAATGAATATCAATGAAAACCTAAACAACCCTAAAAACCTTGAAAACCCCATGAAAAACAAAAGGACACTAAAAACCTTAAAAATCCATAAATCCCCATGAAAACCCTAAAATCAATAAAAACTATAAAAACCCTTCAAACCCCTAAAAAGATAAAAAAAAAATTATAAACCCTAAAATTTAAATAAACTATAAAAAACCCAAAAAGACCATAAAACCTTTAAAAACCCTAAAAACCTTTGAAAACCCCTAAAACCCTCAAAATCCTTAAAAACTCAAAAAACAATTAAAAAGCCTAAAACCATAAAAACCCTAAAACTCCTAAAAATCCATGAAAATGTAAAAACCCTGAACAACCCCTGAAAACCATAAAAAACCCCTAATACCTTAAAAACCCTAAAAACCCATAAAACCCTAAAAACCTAATAAATACTCAAAAAACCTATAAAACCCTAAAAACCTTAAAAACCCTTAAAACTCAAAAAAACCTAAAAAACATAAAAGATCCAAAATACCATGAAAACCATAGAAACCCTAAAAACACTGAAAAATCCCTAAAACCTTTAAACACCCAAAACCCCTAAAAATCCATATAAAAACCCCATAAAAACCATAAAAACCATGAAAAAACAATAAAAACTTAAAAACCTAAAAAAACTCTAAAAACACATGAAACCCCTAAAAATGTTTAAAAACTCTAAAAAAACTTAAACACTCTAAAAAACTATAAATACCCCTAAAAACCCAAAAATACCATAAAACCCCTAAAAACACTAAAAATATTTGAAAACCCCTCAAAATCACTAAAAATCCTAAATACCCTAAAAACCATTAAAAACTTAAAAAACACATAAAAACCCTAATAAACCCCTGAAAACCATAAAACATAGAAAAAAACCATAAAACCCCATAAAAACCCTAAAAACCACTAAAACTCTAAAATCCCATAAAACACCTAAAAACGTTAAAAACTCTGAAAACTTTAAAACCCTTAAAAAACTCAAAAAACCCTAAAACCCCTAAAAGTCTCTAAAAACCCAAAAACACCCTAAAACCACTAAAAGCCCCTAAAAACACCTAAAACCCCTCAAATCCCAAAAACCCATATAAACACTAATGATAACAAATACCTAAAAAACCTTAAAATCCATGAAAACATAAAAAACACTAAAAACCGTGAAACCCACCTGAAAATCATAAAACCCCCTAAAAACCCTAAAAAACTATAAAAACCCTAAATCGCACTAAAAACTCTAAAACCCCTTAAAACCCCTAAAATCATTCCAAAGACAAAAAAACCTTAAAAACCCTAAAATCTCAAAACAAAACCCAAAAACCCCCAAAAACCCAAAAACCCTGAAAAACCCTAAAAACCATAAAAATCCTAACACAACCCCTAAAAGTCCATGAAAATGTAAAAAACCCTAAAAACCCTAAAAACCACTAAAAACCATAAAAACCACTATAAACCTTTGCAATCCATAAAACCACTAAAATCTATAAAAACCCATAAAACTCCAAAAAACGTTAAAAACTCTAAAAACCTCAAAAAACCTAGAAAAACCCCTAAAAACCCAAAAAGAACCTAAAAACCCGTAAAACCCATGAAAACCCCTAAAACTACTCAAAATCCCTAAAAATCATAAAAACCATAAAAACCTAAAAAACCCTAAAAATCCATGAAAACATAAAAAAACCAAAAAACTCTGAAAACCCCGTCAAAATAATAAAACCCCCTGAAATCTTTTAAAACCCCTAAATACCCATAAAAACTTTAAAACCTACTAAAATCAGTAAAACCCCTAAAAACGTTATAAAAGTCTAAAAGCCTTAAAACCCCTGAAAATCCAAAAAAAACCCACAAATACCAAAAGGACCCAAAAAACCCAAAAACCCACTAAAAACCCCCAAAATCACAAAAAACCCTAAAAACCCTACAACTATAAAAAAACATAAAAACCACCAAAAAATATATGAAAAATAAAAAATCCTAAAAACTCAGAAAAACCCCTGAAAACCATAAAAACCCCTAAAAACCATTAAAAACCTAAAAAACCATAAAACCCCTAAAAATAATTAAAAACTCTAAAAACCCTTTAAACAGTATAAAACAGTAAAAAATTCTAAAAATTCTTAAAACTCCTAAAAATTCAAAAATTACCCTTGAACCCAAAAAACCTTGAAAAACCTAAAAACCTTTGAAAAACCGTAAAAACCGTCAAAATCCCTAAAAACCATAAAAATTCATAAAAACCATAAAAATCTTAAAAAACTCCTCAAAACCATAAAAACGTAAAAAAACCATAAAACCCTAAAAACACCTTAAAACCATCCAAACCCATAAAAACCCTAAAACCAGTAAAAACTCTAAAACCCCTTAAAACCCCTAAAAAGGATTAAATACCTTAAAAACCCTAAAAACTCAAAAAAACACCTAAAAACCCAAAATACCCTAAAAAACCAGAATAACCCTAAAAACCCCTGAAAACACAAAAACCCTCAAATTACCTAAAAAACCTATAAACCCTAAAAAACAAAAAAAAAATCCTAAAAACCCCCTAAAAACCTGGAAAATCCCCTGAAATCCATAAAACCCCTAAAAATATTTTAAATCCCATAAAAAATATAAAAATACCTAAACAATCTAATAACCCTCAAAACCACTAAAAACATTTAAAACCCCATAAAAACTATAAAAAAAGTAAAAAAACACTAAAAACCATAAAGACACGAGAAATCCTAAAAAACCCAAAAAAACCTATGAAAACCCCTAAAAAACACTCAAAATTCTTAAAAACCTTGAAAACCATAAAACCCCTAAAAACCCAAAAGACTCTAAAACCATGAAAAACCATAAAAACCATAAAATCCCTAAAATCCCTAAAATCCCTAAAAAACCATAAAAACCATAAAATCCTCAAAAACTCTAAAAACCTTGGAGAACCCTTAAAACCCCCTTAAAATAATAAAAACCCCTAAAAACCTTTAAAAACCCTAAAAACCCATAAAAACCCTAAAAATACTAAAAACTCAAAAAACCCTTAAAACCCCTAAAAATGTTATAAAACCTCAAAACCCTAAAAAAATCAAAAAATCCCTAAAAACAAAAAAAAACACTAAAATCCATAAAAACCATAAAATCTTTTAAAAAACCCCTAAAACCCCTCAAAATACCTTAAACCCCTAAAAACCAAAAAACCCATAAAAATCCTTAAAACCCCTTAAAATCCATGAAAACTTAAAAATCCCTAAAAACCTAAAAAAGCCCAAGAAATCCATCGTGACGATTCTGCTACTTCCTTCACAATTTTGCGATGTGATGCAGTTGCGATGCGTGGCGATGGGGCTTCTTGCTGGCGAGGATCGACTTTTGCGACATTCTCCATGTGGTTCGTGGCTCGCGTGGTGCTGCATCTTTCAAGGAGGTGCCTCTTTGGCGGAGTAGTGTTCGTGTGGCTTGATATGCGGCTGTGGGCGTCGGAGCCTCTCCTCGATAGATCTAGGATCTGGTGGTTTTTCCCAGCTTTGGTCGGTTTCGCCTTGGACGTACAACGGTGTGGTGCAGGCGTGATAGATCTGGTCACTTCTGGGGTTTCAAGACCCGCGGATCCGGTAGTGGCGGTCCTCGATCTGGGAGGAAAACTCAGATCTGGCTTCCCCAGCGCGCGGCGGTTCAGATCCACGGAGATGCGGGATAGATCCGGTCCCTTCTTGGTGCGGTGTTGCACTTCCATGGCGATGCCTTTCGTTGCGACGAGCTCCTGGTGGTTCCCGGCTTCCTCGTTAGCTTCCAAGTGGTGGATGGAGAGGCCAGACCTCAGTTGATGTTGTGCGGTGGGACATTGCCGATCTTTGAAGCTGTGTGGGGAGCGACGGTTTTGGTTTGGCTCGGGCAGTCAGGTGAATGTGCCGGTTTCCCACTTCGGACCTCAGCGTGGAGGCAGGTTCGTTTCTGGGTTTCCTTTTTGTGTTATGATCTTGTTTCTCGTCTGGATAAGTGTTGCATTCTGGAATTTCTATCGGGCTGTGGTGGCTGCTTCATGGATTGTGGTGGGATTGGTTTGGTGCTGGCTCTTTGTTCTGTTTTGAGGTATGGATTGCCACCTGCTCTTGGTGTGCGAGTTCTGTGGTGCTTGCGATGGACCTCTATAGCTGGGAGGTGTTGGATTCTGGTTCTTGTGGAAAAGGATGATGGCTGTTGTCTGGATGTGAGCTTTGGTGAATGGTGGTTGTGCGATTTTGGTGATGATGGCTATGTGCTGTTGGTGATTGCTGGTGTTTGTGGGAAGATGCTGGATTCTGGTTCTTGTGAGATTGGCTCCTGGTCGCTGATTCATGGCGAGCTGTTGAATGCTGGTGATGGTTGTGATGTTGATGCTGGTGGTTCTGTGGCTTTGGTTGTTGGCGGTTATGTGATGTTGAATGCTGGTGATTCTGGAGGCTGGTTGTTTCTTGGATAGGAGGTGCTGAAGCTTTGGTTTATGGTCGCGATAAAGCTGGATGTTGTTTGCTGTTTGAATTTGGATGCTGGTCGTTGGTTAGCTGCGAGCTGCTGGATGCTGGTTGATGCTGGATAATGGTGGTGGCTGCTTTTCTTTGTGTGTTTTCTTTTTCGTTCTTGATTTTCCTCTTTTGGGGTTTTTTGTCTTGGGTTGTTAAGGGTTTTTGGGTGTGGGTTGATTGACCCCCCTCCCTTGTCTGCTATGTCTCTTTTGTTTTTTTAATAAATTTGGGGGGGGGGGGGGGCAGGAATAGCCTGACCCTCGCATCTTCCTTTCCTAAAAACCCTAAACACGGTCAAAATTCCAATAAATCTAAAAACACACTAAAATCCAAAAAAACCTAAAAACCCCTAAAAACCCTTGAAAAGGTAAATAACCATAAAAACCTTGAAAACCCCCAAAAAACCATAAAATCCCCTAAAAACCCATAAAACCCTAAAAACCACTAAAACCACTAAAAACCTTTAAAAACCCCAAATACCTTAAAAAGAACTAAAAAACCATAAAAACTCATAAATCCCCTGAAGACACAAGCGACAATAAAAATCCTGAAAACCCCTAAAAATCCATGAAAACATAAAAACCCTATAAACCCTGAAAACCATAAAAAACCCTAAAACCCCTAAAAACCATAAAACCCCCAAAACTACTAAAAAATCTAAAAAAATTAAAACCCCAAACATTAAAACCCTCTAAAAACCTTAAAAACCCTATAAAACCCAAAAAAATCTTCAAAACCCAAAAAGACCCTAAAAACCTAAAAAATCATAAAAACCTATGAAAACCCATAAAACCCTCAAAATCCCTAAAAAACTAAAAAACACTAAAAACCCTAAAAACCGTAAAATCCATGATAATTTAAAAACCCTTAACACTCTGAAATACCCCAGAAATCCATTAAACTCCCTAAAACCTTAAAAAACCCTAAAACCCCATAAAACCCATAAAACCACTAAAAACCCTTAAAACCCCAAAAAATATTAAAAACTATAAAAAACCTTAAAAACCCTAAAAATCAAAAAAACCCTAAAAACCCTGAAATCCCTAAAACCCATCAAAATTCCTAAAACCCTAAAAACCATGAAAAATACTAAAAACCCTGAAAATTTCTAAAAACCATAAGAACCCTGAAAACCCTAAAAGGTCAAAATGCCTAAAACCCTAAAAACCATAGAAATCCTAAAAACTCCATAAAAATCAATTAAAATGTAAAAAATCCTAAAATCCTTTGAAAACCACAAAACCCCTAAAAGCATTACAAAATCCTAAAATCTCATTGAATCCATAAAAACCAATGAAAAACTTTACAAACCCCTAAATCCCCTAAAAATGTCAAAAAAAAACTAAAAAGACTTTAGAAACCCTAAAAAGTAAAAAAAACCCTAAAAACCAAAGAAGACCCTAAAACCCCTAAAACCCATAAAACCCCCAGAAAAACCCTAAAAATACCTAAAACCCCTAAAAACCCTTAAGCCATAAAAATCCTACACAACCCCTCAAAGTCCATAAAAACATGAAAAATCCTAAAACCCCTGAAAAACCCCTAAAAACCATAAAATCCCCTAAAAACCATAAAAAACCCAAGAACCCCATAAAATCCCTAAACACCACTAAAAATTATAAAACCCCTTAAAACCCTAAAAACATTAAAAAAATCTAAAAAACCTTTAAACCCCAAAAAACTCAAGAAAACTAAAAAGCAAAAAAAGACCCTAATAAATCTTGAAAAACACTAAAATTCCCAAAACCCTCAAAATCCCTAAAAACCCAAAAAACCCTAAAACCATAAAAATCCTAAAAACCCCTAAAAGTCCATGAAAATGTAAAAAAACTAAATACCCTGAAACCCCCCTGAGAACCGTAAAAACCACTTAAAACCATAAAAACCCTAAACACCCATAAAATCCATAAACAACCACTAAAAACTCTAAAAAATCGAAAAACCCAAAAAAAGTTTAAAAACTCTAAAAAACCTTAAAACCATTAAAAACTCAAAAAGCCCTAAAAACCCAAAAGACCATAAAAACCATGAAAACCCCTAACAACCCTAAAAACATTTGAAAAACCCTAAAAACCCTAAAAATTTGTAAAAACCATAAAAAAACCTTAAACCCCTAAAAATCTAAGAAAACATAAAAAACCTTAAAACTCTATAAACACCTAAAAACCATAAAACCCCCTAAAAACCTTAAAAATTATAAAAACCCTAAAAACCCATTGAAAACTCTAAAAAACCTTAAAACCCAAAAAAACGTTAAAAAACTCTAAAAAACCATAAAAAACTTTAAAAAATAAAAAAAAACCCCAAAACCCCAAAAGGCCCCAAAGACCATAAAACCCATAAAATCCCATAAAATCCCTAAAACCCTAAAACCCCTTAAAATCCCAAAAAACCTAAAAATACCCTAAAAACCATAAAAATCCTAGAAAAGCCCTAAAAATCCATGAAAACATAAAATACCCTAAAAATGCTAAAAAACCTATGAAAACCATAAAACCCCCTAAAAACAGTTAAAAACACTAAAACCCATAAAAAACCAAAAAACCCACTAAAAACTCTAAAAACCCTTTAAATCCCTAAAAATGTTAAAGTGATCTAAAAAGATTAAAACCCTAAAAAACAAAAAAAATTCTAAAAAACAAAAAAGGACACTAAAAACCCTAAAAACACTAAAATCTCAAAAGCCCCTAAAAACCTTTAAACCCTTCAAAGTCCCAAAAAACCCCAAAAGAAACTAAAGACTATAAAAATACTAAAACCCCCTAAATATTAAGGAAAACCTAAATAACCCTAAAAACCATGAAAACCCCCTGAAAACAAAAAAAAACTAAAAACCTTAAAATCCCTAAATCAACAAGAAAACCCTAAAACTAATAAAAACTATAAAAACCCTTAAAACCCCTAAAAAGTTAAAAAAAATCTATAAACCCTAAAATCTAAATAAATAGTAAAAACCCAAAAAGACCATAAAACCTTGAAAAACCTTAAAAACCTTTGAAAAACCATAAAACCCTCAAAATCCTTAAAATCCCAAAAAAATAATAAAAAAGCCTAAAACCATAAAAACCCTAAAACCCCTAAAAATCCATAAAAATGTAAAAACCCTAAAAAACCCCTGAAAACCATAAAAAACCCTAAAACCTTAAAAACCCAAAAAAACCCTAAAAACCCAATAAATACTCAAAAAAAACTTTAAAACCCTAAAAACAATAAAAACTTTAAAAAATAATTAAAGAACCTTAAAACTCAAAAAAAAACTAAAAACCCAAAAAGATCCAAAATACCACGAAAACCATAGAAACCCTAAAAACACCGAAAAATCCCTAAAAACCTTTAAACACCCAAAACCCCTAAAATACATATAAAACCCCTAAAAACCATAAAAACCATAAAAAAACATAAAAACCTAAAAAACCAAAAAAACCACTAAAAACTCTAAAAACACTTGAAACCCCTAAAAATGTTTAAGTGTGCAGCTCCATGAGATGGTCTGGGTTGAAAGGGAAAGGTTCCCTCTTGAAGATGAGGCAAGGAGGCTTGGGGAGAGGTTTGCTGAGGCTGATCAACAGATAAATGCTTCTATGGTCACATCAAGGGAGAAAAAAAATCAGCGGAGGTGCTGAAACTCTTGAGGAAGAAAGCAAGAAAGGCAAGGCACCACAAGCCGCTAGTGATGGTGGCAATGGGCCAAAGATGTCTGCTGCGGTAACCTCCTCTGCCCCACCAAGATGAAGAAGGAGGAGGGATTACTTTGCCCTCCCATGCCCAATGGTAACTAGGGCCTCCTCACGAGCTGTCAAACTGAATCTAAAGGTGAATAAGCGAGGGAAGCCTTATTTTTCTACTGAGCAGGTAAAAGCTATGGAGAAGCTGCGGTCCAGACTTGGCATGCAGGAAGATTTTGACCCTGGATGGGATTCAATGGACCAGAGTGATGAATCAGATTTTAGCTTTGCTGACGATGGCGGCGGCTTTGGTGATGGCATGGGGTTTCATGATGCGGAGCTGGAGGATTTTGGCGGCGATGTTGACTGACCTACTCTGTGTGTGATTTTCTTTTGGTCACTGTTTCTTTTTTGGTCTTGCGCTTTTTTTCTTTTTTTCTTTCCTTTTGTGGCCCTCGGGCTGAGGTCGTAAGGGGTTTTGGGTGTGGATTGATTGATCCCTCCCCTCCCTTGTCTGCAGTGTTTGTATCCTTTGTTTATAAATTTTGGGGGGTTCCGGAAATAGCCTGGACCCGTGCCTTCTTTTCCCTAAAAATGTTTAAAAACTCTAAAAAACCTTAAACACCCTAAAAACCCCTAAAAAAACCTAAAAACCCAAAAAGACCCTAAACCCCCTAAAACCCAAAAAATCTTTGAAAACCCCTCAAAATCCCTAAAAATCCTAAATACCCTAAAAACCATTAAAATACTAAAAAAGCTCCAAAAATCCATGAAAACTTAAAAACACATAAAACCCCTGAAAACCCCCTGAAAACCCCCTAAAAACCATAAAACCTAGAAAAAAACCCTAAAACCACATAAAAACCCAAAAAACCACTAAAACTCTAAAATCCCTTAAAACACCTAAAAACGTTAAAAAAATATGAAAACTTTAAAACCCTTAAAAAACTCAAAAAACCTTTAAAACCCCTAAAAGTCCCTAAAAACCCAAAAAATCCCTAAAACCACTAAAAGCCCCAAAAAACACCTAAAACCCCTCAAAATCCCAAAAAAACCATATAAACACTAATGATCATAAAAATCCTAAAAAACCCTTAAAATCCATGAAAACATAAAAAACCCTAAAAACCGTGAAACCCACCTAAAAAGCATAAAACCCCCTAAAACCCCTAAATAACTATAAAAACCCTAAAATCATTACAAGTACAAAAAAACCTTAAAAACCCTAAAATCTAAAATCAAGACCCAAAAACCCCAAAAACCCAAAAACCCAAAAAAAACCCAAAAAAACCCTCAAAATCCTGAAAACCCATAAAAAATCCTAAACAACCCCTAAAAGTCCATGAAAAGGTAAAAAACCCTAAACAACCACTGAAAACCATAAAAACCACTATAAACCTATGAAATGCATAAAACCAATAAAATCTATAAAAACCCATAAAACTCCTAAAAACGCTAAAAACTCTAAAAACCCAAAAGACCCTAAAAACCCTAAAAACCCCTGAAAACCCCTGAAAACCCCTCAAAATCCCTAAAAATCCTAAAAACCATAAAAACCTTAAAAAACCCTCAAATCCATCAAAACATAAAAAAACCAAACAACTCTGAAAAACCCATCAAAATCTTAAAACCCCCTGAAATCCTTTAAAACCCCTAAATACCCATAAAAACTTTAAAACCCACTAAAATCACTAAAACCCCTAAAAACATTATAAAACTCTAAAAACCTTAAAACCCCTAAAAAACCAAAAAAAACCCTAAAATACCAAAAGGACCCCAAAAACCCCAAAACCCCCCCAAAATCACGAAAAACCCTAAAAAACCCTAAAACTGTAAAAAACCTAAAAAACCCCAAAAAATATATCAAAATGAAAAAATCCTGAAAACTCAGAAAAACCCCTGAAAACCATAAAAACCCCTAAAAACTTTTAAAAATCCTAAAAAACCATAAAACCCCTAAAAATAATTAAAAACTCTAAAAACCCTTTAAACCCCACAAAACATTAAAAAACTCTAAAAATTCTTAAAACCCATAAAAATTCAAAAAATACCCTTGAACCCAAAAAACCCTGAAAACCTTTGAAAACCCCTGAAAACCGTCCATATCCCAAAAAACCATAAAAATACATAAAAACCATAAAAATATTAAAAAACTCCTAAAAATCCATAAAAATGAAAAAAAACCATAAAAACCCTAAAACCACTAAAAACTCTAAAACCCCTTAAAACCCCTCTAAAGGATTAAAAATCTTAAAAACCCTAAATACTCAAAAAAAAACACCTAAAAACCCAAAATACCCTTAAAAACCTGAAAACCCTAAAAACCCCAGAAAAACCCTAAAAACCCTCAAATTCCCTAAAAACCTAAAACCCTAAAAAACAAAAAAATCCAAAAAAAACCTAAAACCCCTTAAAATCCCCTGAAATCCATAAAACCCCAAAAAATATTTTAAATCCCATAAAAAATATAAAAATACCTAAACAATCTAATAACCCTCAAAACCACTAAAACATTTAAAAACCCATAAAAACTATAAAAAAATAAAAAACACTAAAAACCACAAAAGACACGAAAAATCCTGAAAACCCAAAAAAGCTATGAAAAACCCTAAAAACACTCAAAATTCCTAAAAACCTTGAAAACCATAAAAACCCTAAAAACACAAAAGACTCTAAAACCATGAAAACCAATAAAAATCCCTAAAAACCCCTAAAAGACCCTCAAAATCAATCCAAAATCCAAAAAAAACCATAAAACTATAAAAATTATAAAAAAATGTTAAAAATCCATAAAACATAAGAACCCTAAAAACCCTGAAAACCATAAAAATCCCTAAAACCCTTGAATACTCTTAAAACCCCACGAAAACCCTAAAAATATACTAAACACTCTAAAAACCTTAAAATCCCTAAAAACGTTAAAAATATAAAAAGCCTTAAGAACCCCAAAAAACTAAAAAAATCCTAAAAACCCAAAAGACCTTAAAAAACATGAAAACCCCTAAAAACCAAAAAAACCCTGAAAGAACCAAAAAACGCTTAAAATCCATAAAAACCCTAAAAACCCTAAAACCCCCTGAAAACCATAAAACCCCCTAAAAACTTTAAAATTCGAAAAAATCCATAAAAACCATTAAAACTCCAAAAACCCTTTAAACCCCTAAAATTTTGAAAAAACTCTAAAAAACCTTACAAACCCAAAAAAACATGAAAAAAATCATAAAAACCCAAACGGACCTAAAAACCAAGAAAAACCTTAAAACCACTAAAAACCCCTGATAAAACCTAAAAACCCTCAAAATCCTCAAAAAACCTAAAAACCCTAAAATCCTAAAAAACACCTAAAAACCATAAAACCCCTAAAAACTTTAAATACCCAAAAAAACCCATAAAACCCTAGAACTCTTAAAAATTATAAAAACACTTAAGACCCCAAAAAGTCCTGAAAAACCTAAAACCCCTAAACCCTTGAAAATCCCTAAAAACCCTCAAAATCCCTAAAAACCCTAAAACCCATAAAAATCCTAAAAATTCCCAAGAATCCATAAAAATATAAAAAACCATGAAAACCCTCTTAAACCCATAAAAAACACCTAAAAACCTTAAAAACCCAAAAAAAAGATCAAAACTCTAAAAACCCTTAAAACCCTTAAAACCCATAAACACCCAAAATGACCATAAAAACCATGAAAACCCCCAAAACACGTAAAACCTCTGAAAAATCATAAAAACACGCAAAATCCCTAAAACCCCTAAAACCCATAAAAATCCTAACGAACCCCTAAAAATCCATGAAAAGTAAAACCCACTAAAAAACCTGAAAAATCCCTAAAACCATAACTCCCCTAAAAACATTAAAAACACTAAAAACCCCAAAAAATGCTAAAACCCAAAAAGTCCTTAAACACATTGAAAATACACTTAAAACATCTAAAAAACCTAAAAACCCTCAAAATATATAAAAAACATAAAACACCCTAAAAATCCTAAAAATCCATAAAAAATAAAAAACCCTAAAAACCCTAAAAATCCATGAAAACCATAAATTCCCATAAAAATATTTAAAAACCCTAAATCCCCATAAAAACCACTAAAACCACTAAAAAACCTTAAAACCCCTAAAAAAATTTAAAAACTCTAAAAAAATCATAAAAACCCTATAAACACAAAAAAACCCTAAAACCCCAAAAAGATCCTAAAAACCATAAAATCCCCTAAAAATCATAAAAACCCTCAAGTCCCTAAAAAGGAAAAAAAACCCTAAAAACAAAAAAAAATCTTAAAACCCCCCTCAAAATAAATGAAAAAGTGAAAAACCCTAAAAACCCTGAAAACCCTATGAAAACTATAAAAACCCCTAAAACCCTTAAAAACCCTAAAAACCTTTCAAAACCCTAAAATCCCACTAAAAACTCTAAAACCCCTTAAAATCCCTAAAAACGTTAAAAACTGATATGGATCAGATTCAGCCAAGGAGAATAATTTTGGGCTTAATAAAAATTCCAAGCCCAATTGTTGTTCGAATTGGACCAGCCCACACTTCTTGATGTCCAACACTATGGTGGGTCACAAAACACTTATTTGGGACCCAAAATCATTTATCTACATGGAAAATGGTGGAAATTCGTAGTTGCACATTAATGAGGAGAGAGAAGGTGGAGAAAAGCATCATTAAGAGGGAATCCCGCTACTTTGTCTAGTGGGGTCATTAAATGGCATGGGAAAGTGTTATTTTATGCTTTTTATGTGCCTTTTGGGTTCCCCATGTCTTGTAACTTGAATTGGGGCATTTTCCGTTATTTATTTTGTCTTTATATTGTATTTTCACCCCTTTGTAATGGAGATTCTTGATTGTGACGGATTTTGGAAGCTTATTGTGTTGTCCTAGTGCTTTAGCCTTTTCCCTTTGCCCGGAATTGGTGGTGCAACTCCAGTGCTGGTGACTTTGTCTTTAAGCGTGGAGTGACCTTGGCGGGTGGCATTGCCTTTAAGCCTTTGTCAATTTGGCTACATTACGCTGCTCCTTTTCACTTACTCGTTTTGAGCTTCCGGCGACGCATCAATTGGTATCAGAGGAAGGTTCCAACGAGTAAGTTCTATCGTATTCTTCTTATTACTCTCCATCATGTCTCGCAAGAGCGGATCTTCTACTCCTCCTGCTCCATGGGAAATAGCTAATGCACAGCTACAATCACAAATTACTCAAATCGGTGAGCAACTTGCTCAACTTTTGAGAGCACGGCGACCTGACTCCCCTCCACCGCAGCGACATCCTCGACGTTCATCACCACATAATAGACACAATCCAGCACCATTTTATGAAGATCGTGCAAATGGTGATGATTCTAGCGATTCAGAGGTAGATATGCGAAGAAGAAGAGATGATGAAGACATTGAAAGAGGGTTGAGGATCGACATTCCAGATTTTTATGGGAGTATGAATCCGGATGATTTTCTGGATTGGATGCGGGAAATAGAACGGTTCTTCGAATTTAAGAATTGTTCTGACGAGAAGAAGTGCAAGGTAGCCATTCTGAAATTTAAAGATTATGCATCACTTTGGTGGGAAAATTTGAAGAAACAGCGGGAACGTGATGATAAAGGCAAGATACGCTCATGGGAGAAGTTGAAAAAGCTTTTGAGGAGACGATTTCTGCCTGAGAATTATAAGCAAGATCTTTATTTTAGAATGCATAGCCTACGACAAGGAGATAAGTCTGTTGAAGAGTACATTCAGGAATTTGATCGTTTATTGATGCGAAGTGATGTTCCAGAATATAAAGAGCAAACAATTGCAAGGTTTTTGGGTGGATTAAATGAAGAAATTGCACATTCAGTGGAGTTGCAATCATTCTGCTCACTTGATGATGTTTGCAAGCTGGCGATCAAGGTAGAAAAGAAAAAGCGGACCTCAAGGGCACCGGCGCTCAAAAACTACAATAGAGGTACAAATTTTTATAAGGGTATTTCTTCTAATAAATATGGTGTTGTTGAGAAGGAATTTGGAAGGAACAAGATGCTGGAAAATGGGAAAGAGAAGGCTATGGAACAAACAAAAGGGAAGTAGAACTCCTTTGAACGTGGGAATCGAAAGTGTTTCAAATGTCATGGGTATGGTCATTTTCAGGCCAATTGCCATAACAACTGGATTATTACTATTAAAGAGATTGAAGAAATTGAAGAGGCAATCAAAGAGGATGAACATGATGGTGAAGAATCTGAAAATGAGGAACATGTTGTGGAAGAAGCTGATGTGGGAAACATGCTGGTGCTACGAAGAGTTTTGCAAGCTCAAATCTGCCCGGAAGAAGATCAAAGAGAAAACTTGTTCCAAACTCGTTGCACCATTAATCAGCGGGTATGCATGGTGATTATTGATAGTGGGAGCTGTAAAAATGTGGCTTCAACAACACTAGTGGAGAAATTGAAGCTTCCAACTCAGAATCATCCTCACTCGTATAAATTGCAATGGTTGAACAATGGGAGCACACTCCAAGTCAACAAACAGGTTCTAATTTCATTCTCCATTGGTAAGAACTATTCTGATGAAGTACTGTGTGATGTTATTCCTATGGATGCTTGTCACTTGTTGTTGGGTAGGCCTTGGCCGTTTGACAGGGAAGTGAAATATGATGGGAGGAAGAACACTTATTCTTTTCGATATGGGGAAAAGAATATCACACTTGCTCCTTTGAAGCTGTCCCAAACTCTTCAAGAAAAATCTGTTCCGGAAGTACCCAAAGGTAGTCTCTTTATCAACAAAGCTCAAGTGGAGAAATCCATAAATAAGAAAAAGCCAGTTTTTGCTTTATTGATGATGGAAAAGTCATGCCATGAGGAGAAGAGTCATCAACATCCTTTAGCTCATTTCTTAATTGGGGAATATCATGATGTTTTTCCTAATGATCTTCCAGCAGGATTACCACCCTTTAGAGGCATTGAACACCAGATTGATCTCGTTCCGGGTGCACAATTTCCAAATAAACCAGCATATCGGTGTAATCCTGGAGAATCAAGGGAATTGCAGAAGCAAGTAGATGAGTTGATGGATCGAGGATTTATAAGGCCAAGCATGAGCCCGTGTTCTGTTCCAGCATTATTGGTGCCAAAGAAAGATGGTACGTATCGCATGTGCATTGATAGTAGAGCTATCAATAATATTACCATCAAATACAGGTATCCCATCCCACGACTCGATGATATTATTGATGAATTGCATGGTTCATCAATCTTTTCAAAGGTTGATCTTCGTAGTGGATACCACCAGATTCGAATGAAGGAAGGGGATGGGTGGAAAACAGCCTTCAAAACTAAAGGCGGATTGTTTGAGTGGCTGGTCATTCCATTTGGCCTCTCAAATGCTCCTAGCACATTCATGCGACTCGTGAATGAAGTTCTGAAACCATTTATTGGTAAATTTGTGGTAGTTTATTTGGATGACATTTTGATTTACAGTAAGGATGTGGAGAGCCATGTGGATCATCTTCAGTGGGTATTTGACGTTCTACGGAAACAAAAGCTATATGGGAAGCTTGAAAAATGCGAGTTCTTTTCAACAGAAGTGGTGTTTTTGGGATATGTGGTAACCAAAGAAGGCATCATGGTGGATGAATCAAAAGTGGAAGAAATCAAGTCCTGGCCACAACCAGAATCCATTACCGAAGTAAGAAGTTTCCACGGTTTGGCATCTTTTTATCGTCGCTTTGTTTCCAATTTCATCACTATTATGGCACCTATCACTGAATGCTTGAAAAGGGGGAAATTTGAGTGGTCAAAGGCAGCAAATGAATCATTTTAAATCATTAAGAAAAAGTTGTGTGAAGCACCGGTTTTGGCGTTGCCTGATTTTGATCAAGTCTTTGAAGTGGAATGTGATGCAAGTGGAGTTGGGATAGGCGCTGTTCTCATCCAAAGCAAGCACCCTATTGCATATTTCATTGAGAAACTGAATGATTCAAGGAGGAATTACAGCACCTATGATAAGGAATTTTATGCGGTTATAAGAGCCCTAGATCATTGGTCTCATTATTTGAGACCGAAGCAGTTTGTTCTTCATTCTGACCATCAGGCTTTGAGGTTTATCAATGGTCAACACAAGCTGAGTTAGAGGCATGCAAAGTGGGTGTAATTCTTACAATCATTCTCATTTGTGTCAAAATACAAGAAGGGGCAAGATAATCTAGTGGCAGATGCTTTATCTCGGAGGTATGCATTACTTACAATTCTTGATGCTCGAATTCTTGGATTTCAGCTTATGAGAGAAGATTATCAGCATGATATGGAGTTTAATTCTATTTTAATCCAATGTCAAGATGGATTTGTGGAGGATTATTCTGTACATGATGGGTTTCTCTTTAAGAGAAACAAGTTGTGTGTTCCAAAGGGTAATTACAGGGACTTGCTTATTCGGGAAGCACATGAAGGGGGACTTGCTGGTCATTTTGGCATCCATAAAACCTTGGAGATACTAAAAGAGCATTTCTACTGGACGAAGATGCAATAAAATGTCCAAGCTATTCTTTCAAGATACGGAACATGTCAAAGAGCAAAGAGTCATTTCAAGCCTGGTTTATACACTCCGTTACCTATTCCGGAGCAGCCATAGGAAGATCTCAGCATGGATTTCATTATGGCTTTACCAAAGACTCAGCGAGGTAAAGATTCAATAATGGTTGTTGTTGATCGATTTTCTAAGATGGCTCATTTCATACCTTGTCATAAGACTGAAGATGCGGTGAAAGTGGTAGAATTGTTTTTCAAAGAGATTGTTCGCCTTCATGGAATTCCTCGCAGCATCGTTTCGGATAGAGACACAAAATTTCTCAGCCATTTTTGGAGAACATTATGGGGGAAATTTGGTACGAAACTTATTTTCAGCACATCCTATCACCCTCAAACGTATGGGCAAACAGAAGTTACCAATCGTACATTGGGCACTATTCTGAGAACATTGGTGAACAAGAGCATGAGAGATTGGGATTTGCAACTTGCACAAGCTGAATTTGCATACAATAGATCTCCCAGTGCTACCACCCGACATCCTCCATTCGAAGTGGTTTATGGAATCAATCCAATCACTCCTATAGAATTGTGCTCTTTGCCTCTTGATTTTCAGGTAAATATTGATGCGGAGGAGAAGACAAAGCAGATGAAGAAGCTCCATGAATCTATTCATGCTCAAATAGAGAAGTCTAATGAGGCATACAAGAGGCGAGCAAACAAGCATCGGAAGCAGGCTATTTTCCAACCTGGAGACAAAGTGTGGATTCACCTTCGCAAGGAGAGATTTCCATCCAAAAGGAAGAGCAAGCTGGCACCACGAGCTGAAGGTCCATTCAAAGTGCTTGAACGATGGGAAACAATGCCTACAAAATTGATTTACCAGATGATTTTGGCAGCGTTTCTGCAACATTCAACATTGGGGACTTATCTACTTACATTGAAGAAGATGATGTCGTGGATTTGAGGGCAAATCCTCTTCAACCGGGGGAGAATGATATGGATCAGATTCAGCCCAAGGAGAATAATTTTAGGCTTAATAAAAATTCCAAGCCCAATTGTTGTTCGAATTGGACCAGCCCACACTTCTTGATGTCCAACACTATGGTGGGTCACAACACACTTATTTGGGACCCAAAATCATTTATCCACATGGCAAATGGTGGAAATTCGTAGCTGCACATTAATGAGGAGAGAGAAGGTGGAGAAAAGCATCATTAAGAGGGAATCCCGCTACTTTGTCTAGTGGGGTCATTAAATGGAATGGGAAAGTGTTATTTTATACTTTTTATGTGCCTTTTGGGTTCCCCATATCTTGTAACTCGAATTGGGGAATTTTCCTTTATTTATTTTGTCTTTATATTGTATTTTCACCCCTTTGTAATGGAGATGCTTGATTGTGACGGATTTTGGAAGCTTATTGTGTTGTCCTAGTGCTTTAGCCTTTTCCCTTTTCCCGGAATTAGTGGTGCAACTCCAGTGCTGGTGACTTTGTCTTTAAGCGTGGAGTGACCTTGGCGGGTGGCATTGCCTTTAAGCCATTGTCAATTCGGCTACATTACGCTGCTCCTTTTCACTTACTCGTTTTGAGATTCCGGCGACGCATCAAAAACTCTAAAAAACCTAACCCCCCCCCCAAAAAAAACTCAAAAAACCCTAAAACCCCAAAAGACCCCAAAGCCCCTAAAAACACTAAAAACCCTAAAACCCCCTGAAAAATCCTAAAAACACTCACAATTCCTAAAAACCTAAATACCTTAAAAAACGTAAAAAAAACCCTAACAATCCATGAATATGTGAGAAACCGAAAAAAACCTTGAAAAACCCCTAAAAACCATAAAAACTTCTAAAAACAATAAAATCCCTAAAAACCCATAAAACCCACTAAAAACCTTAAAAGACTAGAAAATCCCTAAAAACTTTAAAAACTATAAAAACCCTTAAAACCCCAAAAAACTAAAAAACCCTAAAAATCCCAAAAGACCTTAAAAACCCTGAAAAACCCAAACCCCTAAAAACTCCTTAAAACCCCCAAAACCCTCAAAATCTATAAAAACCCAAAAAACAATAAAAATCCTAAAACCCCCTAAAAATCCATGGAAACATAAAAACCCCCAAATAACCTTAAAAACCCCCTGACGACCCTAAAACCCCCCAAACAATAAAAGACCCTAAAAACACATAAAATCCTTAAAAACCCACTAAAAACTCTAAAAAACTTTAAACCCCTGAAAGTGTCAAAAAAATCTAAAAAACCTTAAAGCCACAAAAAAACTTAAAAAAACCCTAAAAACTCCCAAAGACCCTAAAATCTCTTAAAACCCAAAAAACCCAAAAAACCCTAAAAACCCATGAAAACTATAAAACCCATTAAAATCTATAAAACCCTAAAAATCCAGAAAAAACCTAAAAGACCCCCTAAAAATGAATGAAAATGTATAACCCCCTAAAAACCCTTCAAAAAACCATGAAAACCAGAAAAACCTTAAAAACCCTAAAAGCTCATAAAACCCCTAAAAATCAACCAAAACTCTAAATACCCTTAAAAAACAAATTTTTCAAAAATAATTCTAAATAACCTTAAAAAACAAAAAACTATAAAAACCCTAAAAACCCAAAAGACCCTAAAAACCATAAAACCCCCTAAAAGAAAAAAACCCTAGAAAATCCGTAGAAACCTTCAAAATCCCTAAAAACCAAAAAACCCTAAAAAATACGTAAAAATCCATGAAGAGAAGCTGTTGAAACTGGAAAATGAAGATCCATGCCTAAAAATCCATGAAAACATAAGAAACCCAAAAAAACCTTGAAAACATCTAAACACCAAAAAACCCCCTAAAACTTTAAAAACTCCTAAAAACCCATAAAAACCCAATAACGACTAAAAAATCAAAATCCCCTTAAAACCCCTAAAAATGCTGAAAAACTCTAAAAACCCATTAAAACCATAAAAATAATCTAAAAAACTCAAAAAAAAAACCCAAACTGAAAAGGATCCTAAAACCGTGGAAAACCCAAAAAACACCAAAAAACCAAAAAAACACAAAGAATCCCTAAAATCCCTAAAACCCTAAAGACCATAAAAACCCTAAAAAACCTCTAAATTGCATGAAAATGTAAAAAACCCTAAATACAAAAAAACCCATAAAACCCACAACAAACTCTAAAAACCCTTAAAATCCCTAAAAACGTTAAAAATATAAAAAACCTTTAAAACCCTAAGAATCCTTAAATACCCTAAAAATATAAAAAACCCTAAAGTGCCTAAAAACCTTAAAAACCCTTGAAAACCCTGAAAATTCCTTGAAATCCCAAAACACCCTAAAAACCCTAAAAACCCCTAAAAACCCAAAAAACCCAAAAATCCCTAAAAAAACATGAAACCCCTGAAATCCCTCAAATCCATAAAGACGCTAAAAACCATAAATATCCTAAAAACACCTAAAAATCCATGAAAACATAAATAATTTAAAAAAACATTGAAAACCCCCTTAAAAACTCGAAAAAACCCTAAAACCCAAAAGGACCCTAAAAACCCTAAAGAAACCCTAAAAACCCCCGAAAACCCCTCAAAATCCCTAAAAACCCAAAAAACCCCTAAAACCTTTAAAATCCTAAAAAACCACAAAAAATATATGAAAACATAAAAAACTCTAAAATCCAAGAAAAACCCCTGAAAACCCAAACCCCCCTAAAAAGCTTAAAAACCTAAAAACCCGTAAAAACTCTAAAAATCACTAAAGACTCTAAAAAACCATAAAACTTCTTAAAACATTAAAAAACTCTAAAAATACTTAAAATCCATAAAAACTCAAAAAAACCCTTCAACTGAAAAAACCTAAAAAACCTTAAAAACCATAAAAATCCCTCAAAATCTCTAGAAACACTAAAAAATCATAAAAACCATAAAATTTTTAAAAACCACTAAAAATCCATGAAAACGTAAAAAACCCTAAAACCCTAAAAAACTCCTGAAAACCATCCATACCCCTAAAAACCTTAAAACACCCTAAAAACCCACTAAAAACTCTAAAAACCCTTACAACCCCTAAAACATTAAAAAAACTCTTAAAAACCATAAAAACACTAAAAAATAAAAAAAACTAAGACCCTAAAAACCTTGAAAAACCCTAAAATCCTACAAACCCCTAAAAACACACAAATTCCCTAAAAAACCAAAAAATCACAAAAAATAATAAAATCCTAAAAAACACATAAAAATCCATGAAATTATAAATAACCCTAAAACCCCCTGAAAACCATAAAACCTTTACAATATTTAAAAACCTAAAAACCCATAAAAATCCAAAAAATAACTAAACATCTAATAACCCTAAAAACCAGTAAAAACATCTAAAAACTCTAAAAAGCCTTAAATACCAAAAAAATCAAAAAAGACACTAAAACCCAAGAAAGAACCAGAAAACCCTTAAAAACCCTAAAAACCCTCAAAATTCAAAAAAAAAACTAAAACCCTAAAAACCATAAAAATCCTAAAAACCTCTAGAAATCCAGTTAAAGGAAAAAAGCCTAAAAATCCAAAAAATCCCTTTAAAACCATAAATTCACCTAAAAATCTTAAAAACTGTACAAAAATATTAAAACACCTAAAACAAAATACCCTTACAACCCCTAAAAATGTTAAAAACTCTAAAAAATTTAAAATCCCAAGAAAACTCAAAAAAAAATCTAGATAGCCGGAAAAGATCCTGAAAACCCTAAAACCCCTTGAGAAACCATAAAACCCCTCAAAATCCCAAAAACCATAAAAACCCAAAAAAACCATAAAAATCCAAAAAACTATTATGAATAAATGAAAATGAAAAAAAAACCTAAAAACCCTAAAAACACCTTGAAAACCATAAAACCCCCTAAACCCTTTAAAAACCCCAAACCACTAAAAACTCTAAAACCCCTAAAACTTAAGAAGACCCTAAACCCTAAAAAACCCTAAAAACCAACTAAGAACTCTAAAAACTCTAAAAAACCATAAAACCCTAAAATAATAAAAAACCCTAAAAACCCCAAAACACTCTAAAAATAATGAAAACCCCTAAAACCCCCAAAAGCCTTGAAAAACCCAAAACCCCTCAAAATCCAAAAAAACCCAAAAAACCATAAAATTCCAAAAATTGCCTTAAAAATCCATGAAAATGTAAAGAAACCCTAAAACACTAAAAAGCCCCCCAAAACCATAATAACTACTAAAAATCTTTAAAAACCCTAAAAACCCATAAAAACACACTAAAAACTCTAAAAATTCATAAAACGCCTAAAAACAATAAAAACTCTAAAAAAACTTTAAATGCCTGGAAACTAAAAAAAACCCTAGAAATCAAATAGACCCTAAAAACAATGAAAGCCCCTAAAACCCATCAAAATTCCTAAAGACACTAAAAAATCGTAAAACCGATAAAATTCCAAAAACCCCCTAAAATCCACAAAAACGTAAGAAACCCTGATAACACTAAAAACCCCTAAAACCCCCTAAAACCCCCCCAAATCCCTAAAAAACCCTAAAACATCCTAAAAACCAAAAATTCCTAAAAATACATGAAAACATAGAAAACCCAAAAAAACCCTAAAAAACCCCTAAACATAATAAAACCCCTTAAAACCTTAAAAAATCATAAAAACCAAAAAACCACTAGAAACTCTAAAAACCCCTAATACCACTAAAAACATTAAAAATCTCTAAAAACCTTAAAAACTCTAAAAACTCAAAAAAAACCAAAAATACCATAAAATCTCTAAAAACCCCAAAAAACCCTAAAACCCCTAAAAATGCTAAAAGCCCTCAAAATCCCTAACAACCATAAAAGACCACAAAAATCCTAAAAAGCACTTAAAATCCATGAAAACATAAATAACCTTAAAACCTTAAAAACCCTAAAAACCCCCTAAAAACCATAAATACCCTTAAACCCACATAAAACCCTAAAAAACACTAAAAACTCTAAAAACCCTTAAAAACCTTAAAAATGATAAAAAGATTATAAAAACACTTAAAAATACAAAAAAACCCAAAAAAACCAAAAAGACGCTAAAAACCTTGAAAACCCTAAAAACCCTAAAAACCCTAGAAAAACCCTAAAAACCCAAAAAATCCACAAAATCCAAAAAAACCATAAAAATACTATAAACACCCTAAAACCCATGAAAACTTAAAAAACCCTAAAGAACCTGAAAAGCCCCTGAAAATCATAAAAACCCCTAAAAATCTTTAAAACCCTAAAACCCCATAAATACTCTAAAAAACTACTAAAATATTTAAAAACCATTAAAACCCCTTAAAATGTTAAAAAACTCTAAAAACCTTAAAACCCATAAAACTCCTAAAAAACCAAAAAGCCCTAAAAACTAAAAACCCTAAAAACCCCATAAAAAACCTCAAAATACTTAAAAGCTCTAAAAAAACTAAAACCCATAAAAATACTAAAAGTCCCCTAAAAATCCATGAAAAAGTAAAAAAAACCATAAAAACCTTGAAAAACTTTGAAAACCATAAAAACAAAAAAACCAAAAAAAACCAAAAAAAACCACAAAACTCTGTAAATACCCTAAAAAAAACTAAAACTCTGAAAACCCTTAAAACCCCTAAAAACATTTAAAAAATCTAAAAAACCTTAAAAACCCTAAAAAACTCAAAAAACCCCTAAAAATACAAAACACCCTAAAAACTAATAAAACCATTAAAAACCCTAAAAACCCACCAAATACCTAAAAACCCTAAAAACCATAAAAATCCTAAAAACTATTAAGAATCCATGAAAATGTAAAAACCCCTGAAAACCCTAAAAAAACCCTAAAAACCTTAAAAAAGCTAAAAACCTCTCATGTTTGTTCTTGTCTAGACTCTTGTGGATGTGGTGAATGCTCTTGGCTGATTGGTTTTGTGATGATAGGGTGATGTTGCTTGGGTTGCTGGGTGTTGGGTTTCAAAGACGCATCTTTTGGTTTGGTGGCTTTTAGCTGCTCATGTTGGGGAGCAGTTTTTTTGTACTTATGGTTCTGGTTTTCGCTCTACAGGTTGTATTGGGCTTGCGGGTTGGTGGCATGTTGTTTCGTTCTTAGATGCGGTGCATCCAGCCAAGGAATTGTCCAAATGCTTGGTTGTGGATAGGAATAGTGGAGTGCAAAATGCTAGTCTTTGGCTTGGGTTTTGCTTCTTTATTTTTTCTATTTTTATCATGAGGGTTAGTTGTTTCACCCTTGGCTGATAGTTTGTACTTCAATTCCTTTTCCCTTTTATATATCATGTTCTATTTGTCTTGCAAAAAAACCCAAAAAAACGTTAAAAGAAAAAAAAATTCTAAAAACCCATAAACCCCTAAAAAAGTTAAAATCTCTAAAAAACCTTAAAACCCCATGAAAACTCAAAAAAAACCCAAAACCCTAAAAGACCCCAAAATCCATGAAAACATAAAAACCCATTAAAATGCTAAAAAAAACTAAAAAGCATAAAAACCCCTAAAAACTATAAAAACCCCTAAAAAACCATAAAAACCCTAAAACCCCCTAAAACTATAAAAATCCTTATAATCTCTAAAAACGTTAAAAATTTCTAAAAAACCCTAAAACCTGAAAAAAATAAAAAAACCCTAAAAATAAAAAAACTAACCTTAAAATCCTATAAAATTATAAAAAACTAAAACCCCTTAAAACCTTAAAAAACCCTAAAACCCATAAAAATCATAAAAACCCCTAAAAATCCATGAAACAATAAAACCTCTAAAAATAATGAAAAACTCGTAAAAACCATAAAACCCCCTAAAAACCATAAAAAACCCTAAAAACTCATAAAACCCTAAGAACCACTAAAACCCTTAAAACCATAAAAATCTTTAAAAAACTATAAAAAACCTTACACCCCTAAAAAACTCAAATAACCCTAAAAACCATAAAATCCCTCAAAATTCCTCAAAACCCTAAAAAACCATAAAAACCTTAAAAATACCCTCAAAATCAATGAAAACATAAAAATCCCTAAAAATCCTAAAAACCCCCTAAAAACATAAAAACCCCTGTAAACTTTTAAAAACACTAAAAACCCATAAAAACCCTAAAAACAACTATAAAACCTAAAAATATTTAAAACCCCTGAAAATGATAGAAAACACTCAAAAACCTTTAAACCAAAAAAAACAAAAACCCCTAAAACCCCAAAAAAGACCCTAAAACCCCTGAAAAATCCTACAACCCCCTAAAAATCCTAAAATTCCTCAATATACTTAATATCCCTAAAAACCATAAAATCCAAAAAAATCCCTTAAAAATCAATGAAAATATAAAAGTACCTAAAAACCCTAAAACCCCCCTAAAAAACATGAAACCCCTAATAACCTAAAAAACCCTAAAAACCATAAAAACCACTAAAAAAATTTTAAACACCTAAAACCATTTCAAAACTCCATTAAATAGCCTTAAAAACTTAAAAAACCCTAAAAACCCAGAAAAATATCCTAAGATACACTAGAAACCTTAAAACCCCCAAAAACCATTGAAAACCCCTAAAACCCATAAAAAACCTAAAATATCTAATAGGATAAAAGCCCTAAAATCCATAAAAATCATAAAACCCCCCCAAAATGACTAAAAACTCTAAAAACCGTTAAAACCCCTTAAAATATTAAAAAATCAAAAAAACCATAAAAACAAAAAAAACTCAAAAATAACCTAAAAACCCCTAAAAGCCATTAAAAACCCCCAAAAACCATAAAAATCCTTAAAAACCTCTATAAATCCATGAAAACATAAAAATCCCTCAAAACCTAGAAAAACCCCTCAAAACAATAAAAACACTAAGAACCTTAAAAAACCCTAAAGAATCATAAAAAATAAAAAAAACGCTAAAAACTCTAAAAACCCATAAAACCCATGAAAATGTTAACAACTCTAAAGAACCTAAAAACAAAAAAAAAACAAAAAAATCCTAAAAACCAAAAAAACCCTAAAATCCCATAAAAACCCTAAAAACCCTAAAGACCCTAAAAACCCTAAATAACATAAAAATGCTAAAACCCACTAGAAATACATGAAAACCTAAAAAATCCTAACGAACCTGAAAAAACCCTGAAACCCCTAAAACCCCCTAAAAACCTTAAAAACCATAAAAACCAAAAAAACCCACTAAAACTATAGAAACCTTTAAAACCCCTAAAAATGATTAAAAATATAAAAAAACATTAAGAACCCTAAAATTATAAAAAAATACTAAAAATCCAAAAGACCCTAAAATCCCTGAAAACCCCTAAAACCACTAGAACCCCTGAAAAACCATGAAAACCCTCAAAATCCCTAAAAACCATAAAAATCCAAAAAACCCCTAAAAATCCTTGAAAATGTAAAAACGCTAAAACCCTAATATACCTTTTGAAACCTTTAAACCCCTAAAAACCGTAAAAACCCTAAAAACCAATAAAAAACCTAAAAACAACTAAAATATCTAAAAACCCATAACACCCCTAAAAATGTTAAAAAGACTTTCAAACCCTAAAACCCCCAAAAGAGCATAAAAATTTGAAAGCCCATAAAACCCTAAATACCATTAAAAACCCTAAAAACACTTAGAATCCCGAAAAAAATCTAAAAATATCTAAAACCATAAAAATCCTAAACCCCCCCTAAAAAACCATGAAAAGGTAAAAAACCCTAAAAACCCTGAAAAAACATTTAAAACCATACCCCTAACACCTTAAAAACTAGAAAAACACCATAAAAACCCTAAAAACAATAAAAACTATAAAAACCCTTAAAACCCATAGAAACATAGAAAAATAAAAATAAAAAACATTTAAAGATCTAAAAAATTCAAACAAACCCCTAAAAACCAAAAAAAGACCCCAAAACACCTAAAAACCCTAAAAACCCTAAAACCCCTAAAAACCACTAAGAACTCTCAAAATACCGAAAATCCCTAAACAACAAAAAATCCATGAAAATGTAAAACACTCTAAAAACTCTTGAAAACCATTAAACCCCTAAAAACATTAAAAAAAAGAAGAAAAACCCAAAAAAAAACCAAAAAACTACTACAAACTCTAAAAACGCTTAAACCCATAAAAACATTAAAAACTCTAAAAAACCTTAAAACCCCTAAAAAACACTAAAAACCTAAAAATACCCTAAAAACCCTTAAAAATAGCTGACCATCCCTAAAACCCCTCAGAATCCCAAAAAACATTATAACACAAAAAATCCTAAAACCCATAAAATCCATGAAAACATAAAAAATAATTGAAACCCTAAAAAACCCCTGAAAACTATAAAAACCCCTAAAAACCTTAAAAAGACTAAAAATCATAAGAACCACAAAAATCCACTAAAAACTCTAAAAATGAAAAACCATAAAAAAGTTAAGAAACTCTAAAAAGCCTTAAATCCCCTAAAAACTAACGAAAAACCATAAAACCCAAAAAGACCATAAAAAACCTAAAAACCCATGAAATACCCTAAAACCCCTAGAATAAGAGGCCTCGGAGCAGCAGCTCTTCTCCTATCCTTGCGTTTCTAGGGTTCCCCATTGGATCCTCCTCCTTCCCCCTCCAGCGTGGTATGGCCTCGATGACCACGACTTCACCTTGGATTAGCGCCGATGGAGGTAGTCCACAAGTGCCTTGGCTTCATTTTTGATCCAGTGGTGGCTTCGTTGCGCCTTACGGCTTCAAGATATGGCTTTAGCTTCCGATCACTAGTTGTTGGCTCCGGTTCACCCAGAGGTGACTTTGACTCTCCTAGTTTCAGGATCCCTATCTAGTTTCGGCTTGCTTTAGTTCTGTGTGGTCCAGATTTGGGTTGCTATATAGATGTCATCCTTTCCAGATCTAGGATTTTTGTGTGGCTGTAAGAGCTTGGTGTTGCGCTTGGCATTCCCCTGTCCTCGGGTTCTCGTTGCGGCCTCCACGTATTCGCTACTGCCTCCAGGTTAAGTTGCAAGATGCGGCAGGCTCCTCCTAGATTTCGGGATGTAGTCTCGGCTATGGGTTTCTTGTTGTCGGACCTGGCGCTTACGTCCACGAAATCCCAGCTCGGCATCATCCTGGCCTGACGACGGTTCTAGTGTGCTTTGGTCTGCTCGGGATTGGCTCCAGTGGCTTGGAGGGGGGAGGACTTGCTCTCTGTATCTTCTGGTTTCTTGCGATTTTGATCAAATGGTGTTGGTATTTTATTGTTGTGGGTGTTTGTTGTGGTTGCTACTGCTGGTTTCTGGTTGCTGATTGCTGGAAGATGATGTTGCTTGGTAGTGAATGATGTGATGGTGGTTTTCTTGGGGCTGTTGGAGGTTGGTGTTTGTGTCTTTGTGGTGCTGAAGCTGGGTTGATGAAGTTGCTGCATATGGTTTGGTTTTGCTGGCTGCTGGTTTCTGATGCGCTGGGAGGTGATGTAGGTGACTTTTCTGTTTTTCTAATTTGTGTGTTTTTTTCTTCATTGGGTTTTTGGGGTTTTTTTGGGTTGGGATTGTGAAAGGTTTTTTTGGTGTGGGTCGTTTGACCCCTTCCCTCCCTTGTCTGTTGTACCTTTCTTTCTAATAAATTTGGTGGGTTGGGAATAGCCTGACTCTCTCATCTTCCTTGCCCAAAAACCCCCAAAATTGCAAAAACCCTGGAAAACCCAAAAAACCATAAAAATCCTAAAAAATCCCTATAAATCCATGGAAATGAAAAAACCCTAAAGACCCTAAAAACCCCATGGAAACCATAAAAACCCTAAAAACCTGAAAAAACCTAAAACCCCATAAAAAACCTTAAATAATAAAAAACTATAAAAATCCTTAAAACCACAAAAAAAGGTTCAAAAACTCAAAAAGACCTCAAAAGCCCTAAAAAGCACAAAAAACCCTTAAAACTAAAAAATCCATAAAACCCTAAAAACCCCTAAAAACACTAAAAACCATCAAAATCCCTAAAACCCTAAAAACCCTTAAAACCATAAAAATCCTAAAAACCCTAAAAATCAATTAAATCGTAAAAACCCCTAAAACCCCTAAACTACTCATGGATACCATAAAAACCTTAAAACCCTTAAAACCCCATAAAACCCTAAAAACCACTAAAAATAATGAAAATCCTTTAAAACCCTAAAAACATTATAAACACTAAACACCTTAAAAACCCTAAAACATCTAAAAAACCTTAAAACCCTAAAAGGCCATAAAAACCCTTAAAACCCCTTAAAACCATAAAACCCACTAAAAACCCCTAAAAACCCTAAAAACCCCTAAAAACGATAAAAAACCTAAAAAACCTTTTAAAATCAATGAAAATGTAAAAAACCTAAAAACTCTAAAAAACCCCTAAAAATTCTAAAACCCCTTAAAATCTTGAAAAACATTAAAAACTCTAAAAACATTAAAACCAGTAAAACCCAAAAAACCCATAAAAAACCCAAACCCCTAAAAAATTTAAAAACCCTTTAAACCCCAAAAGACGTTAAAAAACCTAAAAACCTTAAAAACCTAAAAAAACTAAAAAAACTAAAAAAAACACAAAAAGCACCCTAAATCCATGGAAACCCAAAAACTCCAAAAAAACTGTAAAACGCCACACAATCCCTAAAAAATAAAAACCCTAAAAACCTCTTAATAACATAAAAATCCCTAAAACCGCTAAAAAACCCATAAAAACCCTAAAACCAACTAAAACTTTAAAAACCCTTTAACCCCCAAAAAACGTTAAAAAACTCGAAAACCCCAAAAAATCCCTAAAAACTCAAAAAAAAACCAAACCCCAAAAGACCCTAAAAACCCAAAAAAGACCCCAAAACCCTTGAAAACAACTAAAAACCCTTAAAACCACTTAAAAGACTAAAACCCCTCAGAATCCCTAAAACCCTAAAACCCATAATAATCCTAGAAAACCCCTAAAAATCCATGAAAACTTTAAAAAATCCTAAAAACCCAAAAAGACCTTAAAAACCCAAAAAGTCCCTAAAAACCCTAAAAAACCCTAAAAACAACAAAAATCCTAAAAGACCCCTAAGAGTGCATGAACAATTAAAAAACCCTAAAAACCTTAAAAACTCTAAAAACCCATAAACCCTCTAAAAGACTAGTAAAAACTCTAAAAAAACCTTTAAACCCCTAAAAATATTAAAAAACTCTTAAAAACCTTTAAAACCCTAAAAAACTCAAAAATGCCCTAAAAACCCAAAAAGGATCTAAAAACCTTGAAAACCACTAAAAAATCTTTAAAACCCTCAATTTCCCTAAAACCCCCAAAAAAACCAAAAAAACCATAAAAATCCAAAAAAACCTAAATGTCCATTGAAATGTAAAAAAACCCTAAAAACCCTGAAAAACCCCTAAAACTCAAAACACCCTTCAAAACATTAAAAATCTCTAAACCAAAAAGAATCTAAAACCTTTCAAAAGCCTTAAAAACCAAAGAAAACCTAAAAAAACCCGAAAACCCCTCAAAATCCCTGAAAAACCAAAAAAAACCTAAAAACCATAAAAATCTTTAAAAAACCCAAAAAACTATGAAAATGTAAAAAACCCTAAAACCCCCCTAAAAACCAAAAAATCCCACTAAAAACCTTAAAAAACTCTTAAACTCTAAAAAAACCTTAAAACATATAAAAACGTGAAATATCTAAAAAACCTTAAAAAACATAAAAAAATCAAAAAAATATCCTAAAACCCCAAAATGACCTAAAAACCACTAAAAACCCATGAAAACCCCTAAAACCCTCAAAATCCCAAAAAACCCAAAAACCCATGAAAATCCTAAAAAACCCCTAAAAATCCATGAAAACATAAAAAATCTTAAAATCCATGAAAAACAACTGAAAACCATAAAACTCCTAAAACCTTAAAAAACCCTAAAGTACCATAATAATCACAAAAAATTCTAAAAATATTTAAAACCCCTAAAAATGTTCAAAAACACTAAAAATATTTAAAACCCAAAAAAACTCCAAAAAAACCCTAAAAACCCAAAACATCCCTAAAAACTTGAGAACCCCTAAAAGCCCTAAAAAATTCCTAAAACCCCTCAAAATCCATAAAAATCAAAGAAAACATAAAAATCTAAAAAATCCCTAAAAATCCATGGAAACGTAAAAAACCCTAAAACCTTAAAAAATCCTAAAACATCGTAAAGAAGCCTAAAAACTAGTAAAAACTCTAAAAACCCTTAAACCCCTAAAAGCCATAAAAAATCAAGAAAACCTTAAAAAAGTCATAAAACCCCAAAAAACCCAAAATGATCCTAAAAACCGTGAAAACCTCTAAAAACCCTAAAAACACCAGAAAAACCCAAAAAACTAACTAAAAATTCTAAAAACCATTAAAACCCATAAAAAATTAAAAACTATAAAAATCCATTAAAACCCTAAAAAGTCTAAAAATCCTAAAATCCCAAAAAGTCCAAAAAAACCTTGAAACCCCCTAAAAACCCTAAAAGCCCCGGAAAACCCATAAAACCCATGAAAATCCCTAAAAACCCTAAAAAATCCCTTAAAACCATAAAAACTTAAATATCCATAAAACCCATAAAAACCCTAAGAACCCACTAATGCTCTAAAAACCCTTAAAATCCCTAAAAAAGTTAAAAAACTCTAAAAAACCTTAAAACCCATAAAAAACTCATCAAAACCCTAAAACCCCCAAAATACCCTAAACCCCTAAAAATCCCTAAAAAACTTTAAAATGCCTGAAAAACCATAAAAAATCTTAAGATCCCTAAAAACCCTAAAAACCATAAACACCAAAAAGAAATCATAAAAACCCCGAAAAATCAATAAAAATGTAAAAAAATTAAAAAACCATGAAAAATAATGAAAATAATAAAATCCTTAAAAACTTTAAACCCCTATAGATGAATAAAAACACTACAACTCTAAAAACCCTTAAATCCCTTACAAACATTAGAAAACCATATAAACCTTATAAACTATAAAAAAACTCAAAAAATCCATGGAAACCCAAGAGATCGTCAAAAGCCTCAAAACCCCTAAAAACTAGTAAAGCGCTTGAAAAGCCCTAAAATCCATCAAAAACCCTAAAAAGCCTAAAATCCCTAAAAATCCTAAAAAACCCTAAAACCTCATAAAAACCCTAAAAACTCTAAAAACCCTTTAATTCCCCAAAAACCTTAAAAAATCCAGAAACCATAAAAACCAAAAAAACCATAAAAAACTAAAAAAACCCAAAAGATCCTAAAACCCCTGATAACCCTAAAACCCCTCAAAATTATGAAAAACCCTAAAAAAACCCTAAAAACCAAAACAATCTGAATAAATCCCATAAAAATCAATGAAAATGTAAAAAACCCTATAAGCCCTAGAAAACCCCTAAAAACCATAAAAACCACTAAAAACTTAAAAACCATAAAACCCATAAAACCCCTAAAAGCTACTAAAAACTCTAAGAACCCTTGAGGCCCCTAAAATGTTAAAAACTCCATTAACTCTAAAAAACCCTCAAAAAAAACTCTAATATCCCAAACAGACACTAAAAAACTTGAAAACACATAAAAACCATCGAAAATGCATAAAAACCCAAAAAAACCCAAAAAACTCAAAAAACCATAAAAATCCTTAAAAACCCATAAAAATCCATGAAAATGTAAAATCCCTAAAAAACCCCTAAAAACCAAAAAACCCCCTAAAAACCTTAAAAACCCAAAAACACCGATAAAAACCCATTGAAAACATTAAAAACTATTAAAACCCCTAAAAATGTTAAAAAAATCTAAATCACCTTAAAACCATAAAAAACTCAAAAAAATTCTGAACACCCCAAAAAACCCTAAAATCCAAAAAACCAATAAAACCCTAAAAAACTCTGAACCCCCCCCCCCCCAAAACCAATAAAAATCCCTAAGAACCCTAAAACCAAAAAAAATCATAAAAATCCTAAAAACCCCAAAAACCCCATGAAAACAAAACCCTTGAAAAAAAACCCTAAAAATATAAAAAAACCCCTAAAATCGTAAAGAAAAAAGATGGCGGAACAAGGAGGAATGAGACCCCCCGCGGTCCATGGGAAGGATCAAGAGGTTGTTCTGAATTCTGGAGGGAACTTTACTGACCCAGTCAGCCATGGCGAGCTTTTTTGTTTCTGTAATCCTTCCATGGCGAACCCAGCTCCTCCTACTTCCTCACGGCCGCAAGTGGTGAGCAGGAATTTTGCGGAAGTGGTGAGGTCAGCTGCATCGCTATCCTTCACTGATTTTGAGTCTCCTTCCCTTGGAAGAATTATCCAGAAGGGGCGCATTGCCCACGTTGCTGCAAACAGAGAGGCGGTTGAGGAGCGGGTGAGCTTGTGTCGTTTCTCTATCATTGCCAGGGTTCTGGTCCCAAAAGGGAAAAAATTATGGAAATTTGATAATCTTGCGAGTCATATCTCTGAGGCTTGGGGTTTCAATGACTGGAAGATGACTGCAATGGGGCGCGGTTTCTATCATGTGGTGTTCCCCATGGACGAACTGAAAAGGAAGGCCTGGAGCTTTGGATCGATTTCCCTTAAGCCGGGACTCCTCAGAATACAAGAATTGGACAGAAACTTTGATCCAGCAAATGTGAAAAATACCTTTACACAAGTGTGGATTCGCATATGCAAGTTGAATTGGCTTTACTGGCATCCCAGAATCTTATGGGATATTTCCTCTGCGGTTGGATTCCCCATTCGCATTGACAAAGAGACTGATAATCCACGGTACGGGCACTATGCAAGGGTGCTTGTTGAGATTGACTTGGCGAGTACACTCATTGAAGAGGTAGTGCTCACCACAATTGATGATACCTTGAACCTGGAAATACAATATGAGAGGAGGAACAAGTTTTGCTCCACCTGCAAATTCATAGGCCACTCGTTCGCTGAATGTAGGAGGTCCAGAATCTGTGGCGTTTGCAAGCAGCGAGGGCATGTGGAACCTAACTGTCGGAGCAAGAAGGTGAAGGGAAAGGAGATAATTTCTAAATCAATGCAGCAGCCCCTTGGAAACTCTGAATCGGGGCGTGCTGTGGGAAACAATGTGGTGGCTGAAGCTCCAGTTGGGATGGCCAATGGAGATAGAGATAATGCAGAGGCAGTGAGGGCTGATAGGGCATCTACCTCTAAGGATGTCACTGCGCCTCCTGGGCTTGTTAACAGTGTTCCCCCCACAGGGTCAACTCAAGACATGTGTCCATAGATCCAGGCTATAACTCACAAGGAGTCCATCTGTGCTGATCTCAGCAAGATGGTGGAGAGTGGGGCGGCTCCCTCTGGTGGTGGGACTGTGTCACAGCCAGCCCTTGCACAGATAGAAGTGGGAGGTCTGGAGAATCCATCAGCCCCTGCAAGGACTGTACATGGCCCGAGCTGCTTGGCAAACACGAGGGATTCCAGTGTTTCTGTAGGGAATGTGGCAGTGCCACTGGCAAATAAGGATGTGGTGGGTGAGCCTGATATGAATGTTCCTCCCACTGGGTCATCACAGTCCATGTGCCCATCGTGTTGGATCATAACTGACAAGCGGTTCATAAGCTCGGATCCCAGCACGCTTGTGGAGAGTGGGGCTGCTCCCACTGGCGGTGGTACTGTGGCACAGACAACCCCTGCTCATGTGGAGGGTGATGCGAGTGGACAACACTCTAAGTTAGGGCAGGGTGATTCTTCTCTGGTCCCAGGACAAGTGGAGATATTGGCTGGGCACAGTATTCCAAGTAATAGTGCATCACCCCCTCCTGCTCTTACTCTGCTGGAGAGTCCTGTGCATGAACCTACACTGGATCAGGGAGGTGGAACTGTGCAGGAGGTGAATGCGTGCACATATATTGTTGGGATACTGGTGCAGCATGATGATGCCCAGCAGGATCGGAGTGGGGAGTTCACTCCAGTCTCATGTAAGGTTGCTAGAAGGACTGCCAATTTCCAGCCTCCTGAAGGGCTATGTGCCACCAACAGGTTCACTCCACTCTCTGGCAGCTTCTGGGCTGATGAGGGGGGTAATGAGCAAGGTCATGAAGAAGGAGACAATGGGTCTGCGAACTGTGGCACTCCGAATGAGACTCATGTGTGTGAGAATGTGTTTGAACACATGAAGAAGTCGGTTGGCAGGCCTCCCAAGAATAAGGACAGGAAAGGCAAAGGGAAAGAAACTGACCTCACATCCAACAAGAAGCAACCTCCTGCTGGGGGTGGGAAAAACTCTTCTCAATGAAGATCATGTTCTGGAACTACAGAGGGCTGGGAAATCTTCCAACGACCCGTGCCCTTAAACATTTAATTTCATCCAAAAAGGCAATGCTTCTAGGGATTTCAGAACCTATGAATAGATACGAAAGCTGGAAGGGCCTTAACTGGCAGAAGTTTGGTTACTCTCTTGTTGCGCACAACAACATTGAGAGTGGTGCAGAGACTCTTTGGGTCCTCAAACATGATTGTATTCAAGTGGTATCCGTTGAGAGAAGACCTCAAATCATCTCCCTATGGATCCAAATTCATGACTCCTTACATACATTTTCTTTTATCTATGCCTCATGTGTTTACACTAGGAGAAGGCAACTATGGAGTGATATGATGAGTATCAGTCAACACGATCATTACAACTGGGTTGATGTTGGTGATTTTAATACGGTGCTGAGGCCAGATGAAAGGATTGGATCATCTTTCTCACGTATTGCTGCAGAGGAATTCTCCTGCTGTATTGATCAGTGCAATCTAGTGGAACTCCCTACTGTGGGTGATCGCTTCACATGGGGAAGGTACACCATAAAGGGGAGGCAAGCAAGTAAATTGGATAGATGTTTTTTCCAAATCAATGATAGAAGGTCCTCAGTTGTGATGTCTGCCTCTACTCTCCCTAAGTTCAACTCGGATCACAATCCCTTGATGCTTGAGATCAATGATAGCACATGCAGGTCCTCTCCTTTGCCCTTCAAATTCAACAATGCCTAGCTCACCATATGTAGGGAAGTGATTGCTGATGGGTGGAGCAGCACTTTTCATGGCATCCCACATTATGTGGTGGCGGCAAAGCTCAAACGAATAAAGAGTCTTCTTAAGGAATGGAGTAAGATCTCTTTCTCCAAGCTCGACGATGACATCATGGCTGCTGAATCCCAGCTTTCTCACTGCCAAATTGATGACCAGCAGCGACTTACCCCATCTAGTGAAGAAATGCAGCTCCACTTGAAGCTGAATGAGCTTTTGGATCTTAAAGAGAAGCTGGCTAGAAATCAATTTAGAGTGGCTTGGCTCAAGGAAGGAGATAGGAATTCCAAATTCTTTCATCGTCTTCACAGGGAGAAAAAATCAAAGAAAGCTCTGGATGTCATCCGAGTTAATGGGGTCTCCTTTTCAACTGAGAATGAAATATCCGATGCTGTGGTTGATCACTTTAAAGCACTTTATAATGATGGAGGACATGAGCATACACCCAGTCTCTTTGGCTCTATTGTTCCTTGTATTAATGAGCTGCAGAATAAGCAGCTTACTGATGGACCACTTGAGGAAGAAGTCAGATCTGCTCTCTTTTCTCTGAACATGGACATCACTCCTGGTTTGGATGGATTCACTAATAAGTTCTTTATGTTCTATTGGGATATTCTTCATGTGGAGATCACTAATGCTATCAGGGAATTTTTTATCTTCTACTCCATTCCTCATGAAACGAACTCCAACTTCCTTGCTCTACTGCCAAAGAGAGAGAATGCCATGGACATTGGGGACTTTCGTCCGGTGGCGATTGGCAATACCATTCCTAAGATAATAAGTAAAATTCTGGCGATCAGATTGGGGAAGATTGTTGGTGGGATAATCACGCCAAACCAATTCGGGTTTGTCCCAGGACGCAATATTCAGAGTTGCCTTTACTCTACATCGGAGGGTATTAACATAATGAGGAAAGAATCTAAACATGGAAGCTTTGCTATGAAGCTGGACATCTCAAAGGCATTCGATACAATAAAATGGAGCTTTATCTTTACTGTTCTCAGTAGGTATGGCTTCTCTGCCTCTTTTATAAGGTTGATCCATACTATCCTATCCAGTGCCAGGATTTCTGTTCTTATCAATGGATCCCCTAAGGGGTTATTTCAATGCTCCCATGGTGTCCGGCAAGGTGACCCAATTTCTGGACTTCTCTTCACTCTGGTTGAGGATTACCTGAGCAGATGTATAATTGATCTAGTTCAGGCTGGTTACTATGCCCATATTAAAGCTGGGAACGAGCTCTACGTGCCAACTCATCTTCTATATGCGGACGATATTCTCCTTTTTGGGAAGGCTGATTGGCGTAAAATATCTTCAATTAAGTCACTTCTACAACATTATGAGGAGGTTTTAGGGAAATCAATTAGTTGGAAAAAGTCATTTATCATTTTTGGCAATGGGATTTCAGCCCCCAAACAACGTAGAATTGTCAGAAATCTTGGTATCATGAGGGGCTCCCTCCCCCTGATGTACCTGGGGGTCCCCTTGTTCTGGGGGAGGGTGAAGAGTAGTTACCTGGAGGAAATTTCACTCAAAATTACTCAGCAACTTGCGAACTGGAAAGGAAAATGCTTATCTCAGGCAGGCATAATTTGCCTGATCAACTCTATAATTACATCCATGTTTGTGCATGCGTTCTCCATTTACAGATGATCGGCAAGTCTCATCAAGAGCCTACAGGAAAAAATCAGAAACTTTGCATGGACATGATGCATAACCAAGAAGAAGCTTGTTTCTGTGGCATGGAAAGAATGCACAAAGCCCATCGAGATGGGTGGGCTGGGCATCAAGGACCTCAGGAAATTCAACGATGCCTTAATTGGAAAATTTACATGGAATATTTTCAACCCGAATGACATGAGTCCTGACTTCTTGAGGGAAAGATTCAACTCTAAGCTATGTGAGGACTTCCTGGGATTCATCCCCTCATCGGTTTGGACCACAATCAGGTCCCCATATAGGTGCATTATCTCCAATTTGAAATGGGTGGTCTCAAGGCACTCGACCTTGAATTGTTGGAAGATCACCTGGCTGGATAGGCCCATCAGTGAATCTTTCCAGCCACCTCATGTTTTCAAGCACTGGTCCATTGCTGATCTCAAGGACAATATGAACGAGATTGAAGGTATCCTGCCGCAGAATATTATCACACAAATACAAAACTACAGTTTTATGAACATGGATTGCCTCATTTGGAAGCCAAATATGGTTGGGATGTTGAGTGTGAAGGAGTTTTACCAGTCTGAATGTGAGCAGGGAATTCAACCCCCTGCTTGGCTCTCTAAATTTCAGAGGCCCTTCATTCCCCCCTCTAGCCAACTGCTGCTGTGGAAAATTTGGAGAAATAGATTGCCAGTTCAAGAGAAATTGAAAAGAGCTGGGTGGTGTTTGGCCTCTGCTTGTCCGATCTGTCTTTAGGATGAGGAAAATCTGCAGCACATTTTTCTTAAGTGCAGGTTGGCTGTAGGTCTTTGGGATCATTTACCGGGCATGTTCCAGCTGAAAATCTACACGGACAGCACGTTGTCTGCTATTTTCAGCAGCGTCGTTGGCGTGCAATGTAGTCAACAAATTTCCAATCTGCTTCTAGCTGCCGTTGCGGCTCTTACTGCTTTTGTGTGGGCAGCTCGGAACAAAGTGGTTTTTGATAATGATGCATGCTTCCTCCGAAATGGTGTGGTGGCAATTCATCAAGCAGTCCATGCAGCGGCTCATATCTAGGATGATACGATGGCTAATGATATTAAGGACCTTATTGTGTTGAGAACTCTCGGTATTTCTGGAAGATGCAGGAAACCGAAGGACTTTAAATTCATTCGGTGGATTCCACCAATCCCAGAATGGATAAAAGTTAATGTGGATGGTGCAGCCCTAGGCGCGCCTAGTCTCTCCGGGTGTGGTGGTGTTTTTCGAACGTATAGAGGTTTTGTCAAAGGATGCTTTTATCATTACATTGGGAATGGATGTGCTTATGAAGTAGAGTTATGGGCCATGATTAAGGTTGTACAGTTTGCGGTCCACTTCAGGTGGAAGCAGCTATGGATTGAATCTGACTCGATGTTGGCGGTGGAAGCCCTCAAAATCAAAACAAGGACAATCCCATGGAGGCTCCTCCCACAATGGGTTGACTGTCTGAGAATCTCTCAGGGTATGAACATTATGGTCACACATATATACAGGGAAGCGAACAAGGTGGCAGACATACTCTCCAAGAAAGCAATTGAGGATGGATGTTCCATGTGGTCATTTATTGCACCAGATTTCTGCACTCCTCTTGTGGACTCAGACATGAAGGGTGAATTGCACACTCAGCTGTGCAAACCCTCCTTTTAATGCCTTGTACCTTTATTTTATGTTATTGAATTTTGTGGGGCTGGGATCCGCCTGGCCCCAAACCTGTTTTGCCTAAAAAACCATAAAAACCATAAAATCCTCAAAAACCCTAAAAACCTTGGAAACCCCTTAAAACCCCCTTAAAATAATAAAAACCCCTAAAACCTCTAAAAAACCCTAAAAACCCATAAAAACCCTAAAAACACTAAAAACTCCAAAAACCCTTAAAACCCCTAAAAATGTTAAAAAACCTCAAAACCCTAAAAATCTCAAAAAAAACCTTCAAAACCCACAAAGACACTAAAATCCCTAAAAAACCATAAAATCCTTTAAAAACCCCTAAAAAAACTCAAAATAACTTAAACCCCTAAAAAACCCAAAAAACCATAAAAATCCTAAAAAACCCTTAAAAATACCTTAAAATCCATGAAAACTTAAAAATCCCTAAAAACCTAAAAAATCCCAAGAAAGCCGTAAAAACCCCTAAAATATTAGAAAATACTAAAAACCCATAATACTCACTAAAAAATCTAAAACCCTTATAACCGCTAAAAATGTTAAAAACAAAAAAAACCTTAAAACACTAAAAAACTCAAAAAAATCTTAAAAACCCAAAAAGACCCTAAAAAACCTAAAACCCCTAAAACCCCTAAAAACTCTAAAACCCCTAAATACCCTAAAAACAATCAAAATACCAATAAATCTTAAAAAAAACTATAATCCAAAAAAATCCTAAAACCCCTAAAAACTCATGAAAATGTAAAAAACCATAAAAACCCTAAAACCCCCCAAAAAAACAATAAAATCCCCTAAAACCCATAAAACCCTAAAAACCAGTAAAACAACTAAAAACCTTTAAAACCCACAAAAACCTTACAAAAAACTAAAAAACCATAAAAACTCAGAAATCCTCTAAAAACACAAGCGACACTAAAAACCCTGAAAACCCTAAAAATCCATGAAAACATAAAAACCCTATAAACCCTAAAAACCATAGAAACCCCTAAAACCCTAAAAAAACATAAAACACCAAAAACTACTAAAAAATATAAAAAAATTAAATCCCCAAACATTAAAACCCTCTAAAAACTCAAAAAAAACCTTCAAACCCCAAAAAGACGCTAAAAACCTAAAAAAACATAAAAACCTATGAAATCCCCAAAAAGCCTCAAATCCCTAAAAAACTAAAAAACACTAATAACCCTAAAAATACTAAAAACCCTAAAATACCCCAGATATCCATAAACTCCCTAAAACCAGAAAACTCTTCGTGCTGGAGCTTTGGGCACAATGACCATTCTGGAATTTGTTCTAGCTCTTCTAGGGGTGGTGAATCTCTGTCTACTGGTGAGAGCGGCCTCCCTCGGGTGGAGGTGAAGGGGACGATTAGGGAGGTTTCCCACTCTGTGGCTACCGACGTGCCCTACTTGTCTCCTCTGTTGGCTGGTAATGGGTTAAAAATCTCTCTGATGGATTCGGGTGGCTTCTTGGTGAGTCGGGAAGCAAGCGCCGGTGTCTCAGGGAATGCTGTTGAGGATGAAGTCATGCTCGCTGAGGGAGGAATTCATGGTTCTACTGAAGGTTTTCACAAGTCTAGTGAAGATATTAGGAAGCAAACTGAGATAGATAGGACAATTGCGATGGATGTCTGTCCAGGAAATGTGGAAAATCCCTGCAAGGATCTGGGATGGGATGACACAACTGGCTTAAAGGTTGATGAGAATACTGGTGGATCTAATCTAGCGGATGAGGCTCCTATGAATTTTTCTCAGGCTACAGGTTCGGATGAGCTTTCTATGGTTGGGGTGCGGGTGGAAGATGCTTCAAAGGAGGATGTTGTTGCTTAGGAAACCAGGTATGGAGAAAACTGGAGTTCATGCTCAGCTGAGGAAAGGCCCATACTGGATGGGGATATAGACTGGTGTGATGCCCCGCTCGTCCGGCATGGGTATCCTGGCGTGGGGGGGACCTGGCATGGGGCCTGGGTTATCATTCCCCTCTGACGGCAGTGCTGAGGACCTTCCTAGTGATCAGCTCCGATATGCTGGTGATGCTGGTGGTCCTTCCATGGACCTGCAGAGGGCGATGATCCTTCATGGTGTTCCCTCTGCTGAAGACTTTTGTGTGCAGCTCCATGATATGGTATGGGTTGAAAGGGAAAGGTTCCCTCTTGAAGGTGAGGCATGGAGGCTTGGGGAGATGCTTGCTGAGGCTGATCGACGGATAAATGCTGCTATGGTCACATCAAGGGAGAAAAAAAATCAGCGGAGGTGCTGAAACTCCTGAGGCAGAAAGCAAGAAGGGCAAGGCACCATTAGCCGCTAGTGACGGTGGCAATGGAATGGAGATGTCTGTTGTGGGAACCTCCTCTACCCCACCAAGACAAAGAAGGAGGAGGGATTACTCTGCCCTACCACGCCCAATGGAAACTAGGGCCTCCACACGAGCTGTCAAACTGAATCTAAAGGTGAATAAGCGAGAGAGGCCTTATGCTGCTGAGCAGGTAAAAGCTAGGGAGAAGCTGCTGTCCAGACTTGGCATGCGAGAAGATTTTGACTCTGGATGGGACTCAATGGACCAAGATAATGAATCAGATTTTAGCTTTGCTGATGATGGTGGCGACTTTGGTGTTGGCATGGGATTTCGTGATGCGGAACTGGAGGATTTTGGCAGCGATGTTGACTGACCTTCTCTGTGTGTGATTTTCTTTTGGACACTGTGTCTTTTTTGGTCTTGCACTTTGTTTCTTTTTCTTTCCTTTTGTGGCCCTCGGGCTGAGGTCGTAAGGGGTTTTGGGTGTGGATTGATTGATCCCTCCCCTCCCTTGTCTACAGTGTTTGTATCTTTTGTTTATAAATTTTGGGGGGGTTCCGGGAATAGCCTGGACCCGTGCCTTCTTTGCCTAAAACCAGAAAAAACCCTAAAACCCCATAAAAACCATAAAAACCACCAAAAACTCTAAAAACACTTACACCCCTAACAATATTAAAAACTCTAAAAAACCTTAAAAACCCTAAAAACTAAAAAAATTCTAAAAACCATGAAAAACATTTAAAACCCTGAAAACTGCTAAAAACACTAAAAACCCTGAAAACCCTAAAACCCCTCAAAATTCCTAAAACCATAAAAACCATGAAAAACAGTAAAAACCCTAAAAACTATTAAAAACCCTAAGAAACCTGAAAACCCTAAAACCCCTAAAAATTCTTAAAACCCCAAAAACCATAGAAATCCTAACACCCACATAAAAATCAACGAAAAGGTAAAAAATCCTAAAAACCCCTAAAAACCACAAAACCCCTAAAAGCATTACAAAACCCTAAAATCTCATTGAAAACCATAAAAACCCATAAAAACATTACAAACCCATAAAGCCCCTAAAAATGTTAAAAAAATATAAAAAAACTTAAGAAACCCTAAAAAGTAAAAAAACCCCTAAAAACCAAACAAGACCCTAAAAACCCTAAAAACCCTAAAAACCCCTAAAATCCTAAAACCCCCTAAAAAACCTAAAAATCCCTAAAATACCTAAAAACCATAAAGACAAAAAATCCTACAAAACCCTTCAAAGTCCATGAAAACATAAAAAACCCTAAAACCCCTGAAAAACCCCTAAAACCCATAAAATCCCATAAACACCTTAAAAACCCAAAAACCCCATCAAATCCCTAAACACCACCAAAACTCTAAAAACCCCTAAAACCCTAAAAACATTAAAAAACTGTAAAAAAACCTAAAAACCCCAAAAAAATAAAAGGAAAAAAAAGACCCTAATAAATCTTGAAAAACACTAAAATTCCCAAAACCCTCAAAATCCCTAAAACCCCAAAAACCATAAAAATCCTAAAAACCTCTAAAAGTCCACGAAAATTTAAAAAAATACTAAAAACCCTAAACCCCCCCTGAGAATCGTAAAAACTACTTAAAACCGTAAAAACCCTCAAAATCTAAATAAAATTTAAAAAAATCTAAAAACCCTTAAAACCATAAAAAACTCAAAAATCCATAAAAACCCAAAAGACCATACAAACCATGAAAGACCCTAACAATCCTAAAAACCTTTGAAAGACCCTAAAACCGCCCAAAATTTGTAAAAACCATAAAAAACTTAAAACCCCTAAAAATATAAGAAAAGATAAAAAAACCTTCAAACACTAAACATATAAAAACCATAACCCCCCCTAAAAACCTTACAAATCCTAAAAACCCTAAAAACCCACTCAAAACTCTAAAATACCTTAAAACCCCAAAAAAATTTAAAAACTCTAAAAAAATTTAAAAATATTAAAAAAAATAAAAATCCCCCTAAAATCCCAAAAGGCCCTAAAGACCCTAAAAACCCTTAAAATCCCTAAAAACCTAAAAATACCCTAAAAACCATAAAAATCCTAGAAAAGTCTAAAAATTCATGAAAACAAAAAATACCCTAAATACCCTTAAAACCCCTAAAAAACTCAAAAAACCCATAAAACCATAAAAAAAATCAAAAAAACATTAAAACCCCAAAAGACCGTAAAAACCCTGAAAAAACCTAAAACCCCTGAAAACCACTAAAAACCCTCAAAATCCCTAAAACCCCTTAAAAGCCTAAAAACCATAAAAATCCTAAACCCCTAAAAATCCATGAAAACATAAAAAACCCTAAAAAATTGGAAAAAGCCTTGAAAGCCAAAAAAACCCCTAAAAACCTTTAAAAAAAACTGAAAACCCATAAAAACCCAAAAAAAAATAAAAACTCTCAAAACCCTTAAAAACTCTAAAAAACATTAAAAACCTTAAAAAACTCAATAAAAAGAAAAAAGTCCCTAAAATCCCAGAAAACCCCTAAAACCCTTAAAAACCCTAAAAACCTTAAAAACCCTAAAACCCCTAAAAACTATAAAAACCCCTAAAAACCTAAAAAAACCATAAGAACCATAAAAACCAATAAAACCCATAAAACCCACTAAAAACTCTAAAAGCCCTTGAAAAAACCTAAAACCCCTCAAAATCCCAAAAAAACCTACAAAACCCTAAAAACCATAAAAACACTAAAAACTTCTAAATATCCATAAAAATGTTAAAAACCCTAAAAAACCTAAAACCCCTAAAACCCATAAAAACCCCTAAAAACACACAAAAACCCTAAAACCAACTAAAAACTCTAAAAATCATTTAATCCCCTAAAAACCTTAAAAATTTATAAATAACTTTAAAACCCTAAAACCCCCAAAAAACCTTTAAATCCCTCAAAATCCTGAAAACCCCAAAAACCCATAAAAATCCTATAACCCCCTAAAAATCCATGAAAACATAAAAAAACCTAAAAACCCAGAAAACCCCATAAAACCCATAAAACAACCTAAAAACCATAAAACCCCTAAAAACCAATAAAAACCCGAAAAACCACTAAAAACTCTAAAAACCCTTTAAACCCCTAAAAACATAAAAAACTCTAGAAACCTTTAAAAACCCCAAAAAACTAAAAAAACCTTTAAAACCCCAAAACACCCTAAAAACCCTAAAAACCCCCAAAAAACATTAAAACCCCTCAAAATCCCAAAAAAACCATAAAAAACCTAAAAAGAATAAAAACCTTAAAAAATCCTAAAAACCCATGAAAACATAAAAAATACTAAAACACACAAAAACCCATAAAAACCTTAAAAACCCCTAAAAACCATAAAAACTCTAAAAATACAGAAAACTCTAAAAACTGTTAAACCCCATACAAAATTTAAAAACTCAAAAAACCCATAAAACCCTAAAAACTCAAATAACCCCAAAACCCAAAAATACCCTAAAACCCCTAAAAAACCCAAAAATCCAGAAAACCCATAAAAGCCATCAAAATCCCTAAAAACCGTAAAAGACCCTAAAACCTAAAAAATTCTAGAAAACCAAAAAAATATTTGAAAATATAAAACCCCTGAAAACCACAAAACCCTAAAAAACATTAAAAACCCTAAAAACCATTAAAAATGCTAAAATCCACTAAAAACTCTAAAAACCCTTTAAACCCCTAAAAGCGCTAAAAACTCTAAAAAACCTTTAAACCCCTAAAAACTCAAAAAAATGCTAAAACCCAGCTAAAAACTCTAAAAACCCTTAAAACCCTAAAAACCTTAAAAAAATAAAAAACCTTTAAAACTAAAAAAAATAAAAAAAACCAAAAAGACAATTAAAACCCTTAAAACACTAAAAACCATAAAACCACCTAAAAACTCTAAAACCCCTCAAAATCCCTAAAAATCATAAAAAACACAAAAAACCATAGAAATCCTAAAAACCCCTAAAACCCAAGAAAACATGAGAAACATGAAAAATCCTAAAACCCCGAAAAGCCCCTGAAAACCATAAAACCACTAAAAACCATAAAAACCCTAAAAATACATAAAAACCCAAAAACCACTAAAAACTCTAAAAACCCTTTAGGCACCTAAAAACATTAAAAACTCTAAAAATCCTTAAAACATTAAAAAACTCAAAAAACACTAAAAACCAAAAAAGACCCTAAATACCCAAAAAAAACCCTCAAAATCCTTGAAAACCTCTAAAAAACAAAAAAAAATCCTAAAACCACCAAAGACTCTATGAAAATATAAAAAAACACCAAAACTCTAGGAAAATGTAAAAAAAACCCAAAGCCCCCCCAAAAAACCCTAAAAACCGTAAAATCCTAAAAACATTAAAAAACCATAAAAACCATAAAAACCCTAAAATTACTAAAACCACAAAAAAATATAAAAATCCTAAAAACCCCAAAAAATGTTTAAAAACTCTAAAAAACCATAAAAACCCTAAAAACACAAAAAAACCCAAAAACCCAAAAAGAAGTTAAAATCCATCAAAACACTAAAAACATTTAAAAGCCTCTAAATCCCTCAAAATCCCTCAAAATACCTAAAAACCTAAAAACCATAATAATCCTAAGAAACCCATAAAAATCCATGAAGACGTAATAAATCTTAAAAACCCTAAAAACCCTAAAAATCTATAAAACCCTAAAAAATTATTAAAAACACTAAAAACCCTTAAAAACCCTTAAAATGATAAAAAAATTCAAAATCTTAAAAACCAAAAAGAATTAAAAAAACCCTAAAAATCAAAAAATACCCTAAAATCCCTAAAATCCCCCCAAACCCATAAAAACCCTGAAAAACCTAACAACCCTCAAAATCCCTAAAAAACCGTCAAAAACCTTAAAACCATAAAAGTCCTAAAAAACCCCTAAAACCCCTAAAAAGCCATTGAAAACCACAAAAATCCTTAAAAAACTTAAAAGGCCGAAAAAAACATAAAACCCTAAAAAACCACTAAAAACTCTAAAAAACCCATAAAACCCCCTCAAAACGTGGAAAAACTCTAAAAACTATAAAAACATTAAAAAAACCTTAAAACCCCATAAAGACCGTAAAAAGCCTAAAAACCCCTAAAACCCCCAAAAAAAACACATGAAACCCCCTAAAAATATCAAAATACTTAAAAATCCTAAAAGTCCATAAAAATCATAAAAATCCAAAAAACCACTAAAAATCCACGAAAATGCAAAAAAACCCTAAAAACTTTGAAAACCCGTGAAAAATATAAAAATCCCTAAAAAGATTAAAACAGATTAAAACCCCATAAAATCTATAAAAACCCACAAAAAAACACTAAGAACTATTTAAACTCCTAAAAACGTTAAAAAAACTCCAAAAAAATCTTAAAACCCATAAAAACTCAAAAAGACCCCAAAAACCCTAAAAGACCCTAAAACCCATAAAACCCCCTAAAAACCCTAAAACCCTCAAAATCCATAAAAACCCTAATAACACTAAAAGCTTCTAAAAACCATACAAATCCACAAATACACTAAAAATCCATGAAAACTTAAAAACCCTAAAAAACTCTAAAAACACCCTTAAACCCATGAAACCCCTAAAAACAGTAAAAAACACTAAAAATGAATAGATGCCCTAAAAACCACTAAAAACTCTAAAAACCTTAAAACCCCTAAAAACTTTAAAAAACTCTAAAAACCTTAAAAAAAACTGAAAAACCCTAAAAACCTAAAAAGACTCAATACTTGAAAACCCCAAAAAAACTTAAATCCCTCAAAATGCTTGAAAACCCCTAAAAGTCGTCAAAATCCATAAAAATTCTAAAAAACCAAAAAAACCACAAAAATCCTAAAAAAATCCTAAAAGTCCATGAAAATGTAAAAATCCCTAAAAACTCTGAAAACCCCATTGACAACCATAAGACCCCGTAAAATCCTTAAAAACACTATAAACCAATAAAAACACTAAAAATTCATAAAAACTCTAAAAACCCTTAAAACCTATAAAATGTTAAAAAAACTCTAAAAAACCTTTAAATCCCCTAAAAACTCATAAAAGTTAAAAACCTAAATGACCCTAAAAACCATAAAAACCCAAAAAACCCATGAAAACCCTTTAAAAAACCCCTAGAAATCCCTAAAAACCATAAAAATCCTATAACCACCCTAAAAATTCAGGAAAGGGTAAAAAATCCCTAAAAACTCTGAAAACCACTTGAAAACCATAAACCTCTAAAAACCATAAAAACGCATAAAAACTAAAAAAACTAAAAACCATAAAACCTCTAAAACCTCTAAAGACATTCAAAAACTAAACAAACACTAAAAAACTCTAAAAACCATAAAAATACCTAAACACCAAAAGACTCTAAAAACCCTGAAAAACCCTAAAACTGTAAAAATCCCTAAAACCCTAAAAACTGAAAAAAAACCCATAAAAATCTTAAAAACCTGTAAAATCCATGAAAATGTAAGAAACCCTAAAAACACATAAAACCCCCTAAAAACCATAAAACTCCCTAAAAACCATAAAAAACCCATAAAAATCCTAAAACCATTGAAAACTCTAAAACTTCTTAAAACCCCTTAAAACCCCTAAAAATGCTAAAAACCCTTAAAACCTCAAAAATTGAAAAAAAACCTAAAAACCCAAAATTACCCTTAAAATCCTGAAAATCCTAAAAACCTCTAAAAAACTTAAAAAACCTCAAAATACCAAAAACCCTAAAAACCATAAAAACCATAAAAATCCAAAAAAATCCTAAAAATCCATGAAAACATAAAAACCCGAAAAAAACCTAAAAAACCACAGAAAATCATAAAAACCCCTAAAAGCTTTAAAAACCCAAAAGACCTATAAAAACCCTAAAAACCACTAAAAACTATAAAAATCCTTAAAACACCTAAAAACTTTAAAAAAATATGAAAAATCGTAATGAACCAACAAAACTCCAAAAAAAAATCAAAAAACCAAAAAAGACCCAAGAAACCCAGAAACCCTCTAAAATCCATAAAAACCCCTTAAAACCTAATTATCCTAAAAATCCCTAAGAACCCTAAAAATCCCTAAAAACCATAAAAATTAAAAAAAAAACTCTAAAAATCTCCAAAAGCGTAAAAAACCCTAAAACCCCTTGAAAAACCATAAAAACCCCTCAAAACCTTCAAAACCCTAAAACCTATAAAAATCCTAAAAATGACTAAAAAATCTAAAAACCCTTAAAACCCCTAAAAAGGGTAAAGAAAATACAATGGATAATGCACTTTCATGTAGACATTATCTCTTATCATTGCTAGATTCTAAACTCCTTGGTTTTGAATACATTAAGGATTTATATTCCACTTATACATGTTTTAGGGAACCTTTTGGTCATTAAAAACCTAGAGTTAGTTGGGAGAAGTTTTATTTGCATGATGTATTCTTATTTCAGATTGATAAGATGTGTATTTCCAATTGCTCTATCTATTTAGTTTTACTAAAGGAGACAAATTGTGGTGAGTTAATGGGACATTTTGGTGTCGCAAAAACTTTAAGAATTCTAAGTGATCATTTTTATTATCCTAGGATGTCTAGAGATGTTTAAAAATTTGTGATAAATTGCATTGTCTTCCATAAATCCAAATCTAAACTGAACCCACATGAATTATATTTTCCCCTCACAATCCCCAACACCCCTTGGGAGGACATAACAAAGAAATTTATTGTGGGATTACAAAAGACCAAGAGGGTGAGATTCCATTTTTTGTGGTGGATCAGTTTTCTAAAATGTAACATTTTATTCCTTGTCACAAAACAAATGATGCCACTAATATTGAAACCCTTTTCTTTTAGAAAGTAGAAAAACTCTATGGAATTCCAAGTATGATTTTATTGTATCACGACACAAAATTCCTTAGTTACTTTTGGAAGACCATGTAAAACCAAGTACAAATTTACTAATTTCCAATAATTTTCATCTGAAAACTAATGGGAAGAAAAAGGTGGTGAATCAGACACTATCATCTCTTCTATAAAAAATTTTCATGAAGAATCTCAAAAATTTGGAGGAGTGTTAGCCACATGTGGAATTCACATATAACATGGCTAAGCATTCCACTACTAAATATTCTCTATTACAAATTGTTTACGATTTTAACCCCCTTTCTCCTATTTATCTATTTCCTTTGCCGTTCTAGGAAGCAAATAATATGGATGCAAAAGGGAATGAATAATTCATCAAGCAAATCCATGAAAATGTAAGGAAAAATATCAATTGGATGACCCAAAAATACATTAATCTTGCAAAAAAGGGTCGCAAGCAAGTGTTGTTTGAACCTGATGATTTAGTTTGGATTTTTATGCAAAAGGAAATATTTCCCAAAAAGAAGAAATCAAAACTCATGCCTTGAGAAGATGAACCCTTCTGAGTGCTCAAGAATATTAACAACAATGCTTAAAAGATATCTCTTCCAGGTGAGTATGGTGTAAGTTCCACTTTCAATGTTTCTGATCTTTCTCCTTTTTTGGGTGTTGAGGATGAAGAGTCGTGGATGACTCCTTTTCAATAGGGGGAGGATTATGAGAACCATGTTGAAGGCACTGAGTCGATTGCCCTGGTGGAGGAGTTAGATTTACAAGGCTCGATGATGTGAGGGGCATTTAAGAAGTTGAATGCAACAATGGGTACCCATCTCATTTCATTAATGGTCTTAGGGATTTATCCTTACATAGATGGAGAAAATGGTCCTAGTATATCAATTATTCAATCCCAAACACAATGTTTAAAGATTGGACCACACAGTTGCATGAATTTTGGAAGTTTTCCTAGGATTCTAGAATGACATATTTTGACACCAAAGTCAAATCTGGTGGGCTAGGCACTCAAAATCAAATCCTACGGGCTATGGTTGGAAAGTCGTGTGCTTCTTTTCTAATTTTTTTTGGTAGACTTTATATTTTTGAATTTAAGGGAACAAAGTAGGTTTATCCTTTATGAATTTAGGGTATTAGACCCTTGACTATTGTATCACCCCTTGCATATAAATATCCACCCCCATGGCACTTGTATGGCATTCAAGATTGATATAGAGAGATTATTCTTTATTTCCCTCCATTGTGTGAGGATTGTTTCAGTCCCCCCCCCTCATACTACGAAGATCAATCCACCCCATGCATCTCGCAGCAAAACCCTAAAAACCCCTGAAAACTCTAAAATATTCAAAATCCAAAAAAAGCCTCTAAAAATAATAAAAAATCTTAAAAACCCTTAAAATCCATGAAAATGAAAAAAAAACCCTGAGAAAACCATAAAACTACTAAAAAACCCTAAAAAACCTAAAAACCACAAAAATCCTATAACCCCCTAAAAATGCATGAAAATGTAAAAAATCCTAAAAACCCTGAAAACACCCTAAAAACCATAAAATCCCCTAAAACCATAAAATCCCATAACAACCCTAAAAACCAACTAAAAACTCTAAGAAAACCTTAAAACCTTTAAAAACGTTAAAAAAATAAAAAACCCTTAGAGACCCTCAAAACTCAAGAAACCCTAAAAACCCAAAAATACCCTAAAAACCATAAAAACATAAAAACCCTAAAAACCACTTAAAATACATGAAAACTTAAAAATCTCTAAAAACCCTGAAAAAATCCAAAAACCCATAAAAACCCCTAAAAACCTGATGAGGATCATGACACACATGGGCATCGTGGGGTTGTAGGTGGGCTTGATGAGTAAGGTAGAATGCACACAAGTGGACAAGACCCATTGCGTGGAATTGGAGGCCCAATGACAAGGGAGCGGACCAAGAGAATGAAGTAGGCCTTAAATGGATTAATCATGGAATTCCAAGAGGAGGCCCAATACCCTTTCTTGGGGGAAGCATCCAGGACTATAATTACATTAATTAAGGCCCAAAAAAACTTTTAAAAATCCAACCCAAGTGGTGCTACGAATTTTCAAGCCCACCACACCATGGAATATTCAAATTCAAAAAGTGGTGGGCTACTTGTCTTTACTTTTCCAAAAGGGTGTGCTACTTGTCTCCTAAAGTCATGGGAAAGTTCCAAAGTTGTCAAAGTAGTCATTTAGGCTTTTTGATTTGTGGAAACTAGGTGTTAGACTAATGTAAAATCCACCCCATGGTGTGATTCAAATTTCATTCTCTCTTTGGATATAAATAACCACCCCCTTCTACTCTTGAGAGATCATGAATGAAGGTATTGTTATTATGGTGAGTTTTTCTTACAACCTTTGTGTTCTTTCTTAATTCTTGACTTATCAAAGGATTGGTCATCCTTTGTGGCATCTTGTGGCTAGAGTTCTTAGAGACAAGTTCTCTTTGGGTTCTAACTTGACTATTTCTCCCTTTCTTCTCATTTTTACTATCCGCACACCACATTCACATGTCTTCTTTCAGCGATCTGGGTGCTCAACGCACGAACATTATACAATGTAACTAGGACACTTCCTAGTAGGTCTTGCATCGCATATCAAAACTTTAATATACTTCAAAATCGTTAAAAACCCTAAAGAACCACTCAAAACTCTTAAAACTCTTAAAACCCCTAAAAATGGAAAAAAAATCCAAAAAACCTATAAAACCTTGAAAACAGAAAAACCCCCTTAAAAAACCTTAAATGCCCTAAAAAACCTGAAAATCCTAAAACCCCTCAAAATCCCTAAAATCCCTAAAAAATATTAAAAACCGTAAAAATATTGAAAACTATTAAAAATCCAAGAAAATATAAAAAAAGCTAAAGTGCCTAAAAAACACTTAAAAACCATAAAACCCCAAAAAACCTTAAAACCCTAAAGCCCCAGAAAAAACCCCCAAAACCATTAAAAACTCTAAAAACCCTTCAACACCTAAAAACATTAAAAAACTCTAAAAAACAATAAAAACCCTAAAAAATAAAAAAACCCTAAAAATCTCTTAAAACCCTAAAACCCATAAAAATCCCTAAAAACCCTAAAAACCCAAAAAATCCTAAAAACCCACTAAAAATCCATGAAATCGTAAAAAACCCTAAAAACTTGAAAAACCCATGAAAACAATAAAAACCCCTAAAAACCTTAAAAAAACCTAAAACCCATAACACCCTAAAAACCCACTAAAAATACTAATAACCCTACAAACCCATAGTAAAGTTATAAAACTCTAAAAAACATTAAAAATCCTAAAACCCAAAAAGACACTAAAAACCCTTAAAACCCCTATAAGCCCTAAAAACCTCTAAAACCCCTAAAAACCCTAAAAATCCCTAAAACGTTAAAAAAAATCTAAAAGCCATAAAAATCCTAAAAAACACAAAAACCCCAAAAACCAAAAAGACCCTAAAAACTCTTAAAACCCCTAAAAACCCTAAAAACCATGGAAACCCCTAAAAACTCTCAAAATCACAAAAAACCATAAAAACAATAAAAATCCTAATAATCCCAAAAAATCCATGAAAACGTAAAAAATCCTTAAAACCGTGAAAATTAGAAAAACCCATAAAAACAATTAAAAACCCTAAAACCCTAAAAACCCCCAAAACCAATAAAAACATTAAAAATGATTTAAACCCCTGAAAATTTTTAAAGAACTCTAAAAACCCTTAAAAACCTAAAAAACTTGAAAAAAAATAAAACCACAAAAAGATCCTAAAAATCCTGAAAACCCCTAAACGCTCTAAAACCCTTGAAGAACGCTAAAAACCCATAAAAACCCTAAAAAACCATAAAACCCATAAATATCCTAAAAATCCCCTAAAATCCATGAAAATGTAAAAAACCATAAAAATACTAAAGAACCCCTAAAATATATAAAACCACATAAAAACCTTAACTCCCACAAACCCATAAAAACCACTAAAACTCTAAAAACTGTTAAAGCCAAAAAATTGTTAAATAACTCAATAAAACCTTTAAACCCCTAAAAACTAAAAAAACCCTAAAACCTAAAAAGACCCTAAAAACCTCAAAACACCATAAAAATCCTCAAACACCCTGAAAATCCCTAAAACCACGGAAAATACAAAAAACCCTAAAACACCCTAGAAACCATAAAAATCCTAAAAAAAATCCTAAATTCCAAGAAAATGAAGAAAATCCTTTAAACCCTGAAAAACCCTAAAACCCCTAAAAACCCTAAAAACCCTCAAAATCCTTAAAAACTAAAAACCCTAAAAAATAAAAATCCTAAAAAACCCATAAAAATCCATGGAAATGTCAAAATCCCTAAAAACCTGGAAAAACCTCTAAAAACCATAAAAAACCCTAAAAACATAAAAACCCACAAAACCACTAAAAACCCTTTAAACCCCTAAAAACGTTAAAAATATATAAAACCTTAAAAACCCTAAAAAATAAAATAAACCCAAAAATCCCAAAAAGACACTAAAAACACCTAAAAACCCCCTGAAAACCATAAAACCTCATAAAAACCTTAAAAACTCCAAAAAACCCATAAGAACCACTAAAAAATCTAAAGACCCTTTAAACCCCTAAAAACATTAAAAAGTCATAAAAACCTTAAAACCCCTAAAAACTAAAAACACCTCAAACCCAAAAAAGAAACTAAAATTCCTTAGAAACCCGTAAAAACCCTCATAATCACTAAAGCCCTAAAAACCATAAAACCATAAAAATCCTCAAATACCCCTTAAAAATCCATGAAAACTTAAGAAACCCTAAAAACCGTGAAAACTGTAAAAACCCCTAAAAACTTTATAAAACACAAAAAACCTATAAATACTTCAAAAAACCAATAAAAATAAAAAAAACCCTTAAAACCCCTAAAAATGTGTAAAAACTATAAAAACCATTTAAAACCTAAAAAACAAATAACCCCTAAAACCCCACAGAGATGGCGGCTCGGGCGATCCTGGCGATTCTGCTCCCCTGCGATGGCGGTTTCCCCTCGGGTTGAAGGCGATGTCAATCGAAGCTCCTCCCCCTATCTCTACGGGGGAGGATCTTCTCCCTGATGATTTCTCGTCACTCTCTTCTACTGATTTGTTACCTGCCTTCCCGCAAACGGTGCTTGGCCTGAAGGTTCCAGAGCTCTTTGATGGCTGCCCTCAGCTTCCTCTCTCATTTTTGGAGTTCACTGAGGCCTCAGATCTCCACCGCTTGACTCTGGTTGCAAGCTTTCCGAGGCGGAGACCCCCGGTGGTCACCTTCGACAGGTTCGTTATGGCTTCCTGGAATCTTAGGGCTCGCGCGACTGTGGGCCTGCTTGACAGCTCTCATATCATGGTTCGGTTTGCAACAGAGGATGATCTCATCCTTGCCTGGTCAGCGGCTCCTCAGTCATGCAATGGCGCTCGATTCTCCCTCTATCGATGGAGCTTTGATTTTCATATGAAGCGAAGCTCCCCGATTGCTGCTACCTGGGTGTGTTTTCCTGAACTGCCACTCCCCTTTCAGAATTTCTCAATTATTTCGATGCTTGGAAACTTGGTGGGGCGATTCCTCTGTGTGGATAGTAGGACGAGGGCCCTCTGTCATCCGGTTTCTCCAAGGGATTTTGTCGAAATTGATGCGTCGAAACCCCCTGTGGACTCTGTCTGGATTGCTGTGGGAGAGGAGCTCAGATGGAGACAATCTGTTGTCTTCGAGCAATAGACAGTCTTCTACTCTTCGTGCTGGAGCTTTGGGCACAGTGACCGTTCTGGAATTTGTTCTAGCTCTTCTAGGGGTGGTGAATCTCTGTCTGTTGGTGGGAGCGGCCTCCCTCGAGTGGAGGTGAAGGGGACTATTGGGGAGGTTTCCCACTCTGTGGCTACCGACGTGCCCTACTCGTCTCCTCTGTTGGCTGGTAATGGGTTAGAAATCTCTCTGATGGATTCGGGTGGCTTCTTGGTGATTCTGGAAGCAAGCACCGGTGTCTCATGGAATGCTGTTGAGGATGAAGTCATGCTCACTGAGGGAGGAATTCATGGTTCTGCTAAAGGTGTTCATGGGTCTGGTGAAGATATTAGGAAGCAAACTGAGATAGATAGGACAATTGCGATGGATGTATGGCCAGGAAATGTGGAAAATCCCTGCAAGGATCTGGGATGGGATGACACAACCGGCTTAAAGGTTGATGAGAATGCTGGTGGATCTACTCTAGCGGATGAGGCTCCTGTGAATGTTTCTCAGGCTGCAGGTTCGGCTGAGCCTACTATGGTTGGGGTGCGGGTGGAAGATGCTGCAAAGGAGGATGCTGTTGCTCAGGAAACCAGGTATGGAGAAAACTGGAGTTCATGCTCAGCTGAGGAAAGGCCCATACTGGATGGGGATATAGACTGGCGTGATGCCCCGCTCGTCCTGCATGGGTATCCTGGCGTGGGGGGACCTGGCATGGGGCTTGGGTTATCATTCCCCTCTGACGGCAGTGCTGAGGACCTTCCTAGTGATCAGCTTCGATATGCTGGTGATGCTGGTGGTCCTTCCATGGATCTGCAGAGGGTGATGATCCTTCATGGTGTTCCCTCTGCTGAACACTTTTATGTGCAGCTCCATGATATGGTATGGGTTGAAAGGGAAAGGTTAACTCTTGAAGGTGATGCAAGGAGGCTTGGGGAGATGCTTGCTGAGGCTGATCGACGGATAAATGCTGCTATGGTCACATCAAGGGAGAAAAAAATCAGCAGAGGTGCTAAAAATCCTGAGGCAGAAAGCAAGAAGGGCAAGGCACCATTAGCCGCTAGTGATGGTGGCAATGGAACGGAGATGTCTGCTGCGGGAACCTCCTCTGCCCCACCAAGACGAAGAAGGAGGAGGGATTACTCTGCCCTACCACGCCCAATGGAAACTAGGGCCTCCTCACGAGTTGTCAAACTGAATCTAAAGGTGAATAAGCGAGAGAGGCCTTATGCTGCTGAGCAGGTAAAAGCTAGGGAGAAGCTGCTGTCCAGACTTGGCATGCGAGAAGATTTTGACTCTGGATGGGACTCAATGGACCAAGATGATGAATCAGATTTTAGCTTTGCTGATGATGGTGGCGGCTTTGGTGTTGGCATGGGGTTTTGTGATGCGGAACTGGAGGATTTTGACGGCGATGTTGACTGACCTTCTCTGTGTGTGATTTTCTTTTGGACACTGTGCCTTTTTTGGTCTTGCGCTTTGTTTCTTTTTTCTTTCCTTTTGTGGCCCTCGGGCTGAGGTCGTAAGGGGTTTTGGGTGTGGATTGATTGATCCCTACCCTCCCTTGTCTGCAGTGTCTGTATCTTTTGTTTATAAATTTTGGGGGGTTCCGAGAATAGCCTGGACCCGTGCCTTCTTTGCCTAAAACCCCAAAAGACCCAAAAACCCTAAAAACCCCTAAAAACCCCCAAAACACCCTAAAAACCCTCAAAATCTCTAAAAAACCTAAAAATACTAAAAAAGTAATACATATTCACGAAAAAGTAAAATGCCCTAAAAACCATGAAAAAACCCTAAAAACCTTAAAAACCCAAAAAACCCATAAAAACCCTAAAAACCACTAAAGAGTCTAAAACCCCTAAAAATGTTAAAAACTCTAAAAACCTTAAAAACCATAAAAAAGTCTAAAAAAAATCAAAACCCAAAAAGACCATATAAACCCAAAAAAACTCTAAAAACAATAAAACATCAGGAAAACCCTGAAAACCCTAAAAAACCCCAAAAACCCCTAAACCCGTAAAAAGATTAAAAATTCTTAAAAATCCGTGACAACGTAAAAAACCCTAAAAACCCCCTTAAAACAATAAACCCTCTAAAAATCGTAAAAACCCAATAAAAACCCTACAAACCACAAAAAAACTCAAAAAAACAAAGAAAACCCAAAATGTCTATAAAAACCCTAAAAATCATAAAAATCATAAAAACCCGCTAAAAATCCACGACAATGTAAAAAATACAAAAAACTATGAAGAACCCATCAAAACAATAAAAAAACCCTAAAAACATTAACAAACCCTAAAACCCTAAAAACTACTAAATAAATCTAGAACCCATAAAACCCCCCAAAAGGTAAAAAACTCTAAAAACCCATAAAAAACTTAAAAAACTCAAAATACCCTAAAAACCAAGAAGGCACTAAAAACCTTGAAAACCCCTAAAACCCAAAAAAATCCCTAAAACCCCCAAAAACCACTAATATCCATGAAAAATCGAAAACCCTTAAAACCGCCTGAAAACCATAAAAACCCCTAAAAACTTTTAAAACCCTAAAAATCCATAAAAACCCCAAAAATCCATAAAAACCCAAAAAACCACTAAAAACTATAAAAACCCCCAAAACCCCAAAACTAAATTAAAAAACTTAAAAACACTAAAACACCTAAAACCCCATAAAATCCTCAGAATCAATAAAAACCTTCAAAACACTAAACACCATAAAAATCCTGAAAACCACCTAAAAATCCATGAAAAATAAAAAAATGTAGAAACACCCTGAAAACCATAAAAACCCCTAAAAACCTTAGAAAAACCCTAAAACCCATAAAAACCATAAAACTACTAAAAAATCTAAAAACCCTTAAAACCCAAAAAAAATGTTAAAAAAATCAAGAAAAACTTAAAAACCCTAAAAACTCAAAAAAACCCTAAATCCCCAAAAATAGCCTAAAAACCGGGAAAACCCCTAAAAACCCTAAATACCCCTGAAAACCCCTAAAACCCCACAAAGCCCCTAAAACCTCGAATAACCCTAAAAACCATAAAGATCCTAAAAAACCCTAAAAATCGATGAAGACATAAAAAATGAAAAAAACTCTAAAAAACCTTGAAAACCATAAAATCCCATAAGAACATAAAAAATAGTAAAAACCTTAAAAACCACTTAAATCTCAAAAAACCCTTAAAATCCATAAAATGTTAAAACTCTACAAAACCTTAAATTCCTAAAAAAACTAAAAAAGCACTAAAATGACCAAAAGACCCTAAAAGACCCTAAAAACCCCTACAAACCTTGAAACCCCTCAAAATCCCGAAAAACTCTAAATGTGATTAGGAGGTGGAGCCTTGGGAAATGATCAAAGCAGTTCATTTTGCTAATCAATTTTGGTGGAAGCACCTTAGTAATGAATTCGACTTGATCTTGGCGGTGGAGGCCCTCAAAAACAAATCAAGAAGGGTACCTTGGATAATTCTCCCATATTAGATTGATTGCCTCAAGGTATACCAGGACCTCACTCTCAAAAATGTGGGGTGACAAAGGTCGACATTGATCTCCTTTTCCCTAAAAACCCTAAAAAACCCTAAAAACCATTTAAAATCCTAAAAACCCCCAAAAAATCCATGAAAACGTAAAAAACACTAAAAACCCTAAAAAATCTCAAAAAACATAAAAACCCTTAAAAAACTTAAAAATCCAAAAAAAAAAAACCATAAAACCCTGAAAATCTAGTAAAATCTCCAAAAACCCTTTAAACCCCTAAAAACAATAAAAACTCTAAAAAACATTCAAAATTTTAAAAAATATTCAAAAAAACCCTAGAACACAAAAAGACATGAAATACATGAAAAACACTAAAAACCTAGGAAAATAAAACATTCATCAAAATCCCACAAACCCAAAAAACACAAAAAACCATAAAAAACCTAAAACCCCCTAAAAATCCATGAAAACGTAAAAAACCATAAAAATCTTTAAAAAAATCTGAATACCATTAAAACCCTTAAAAACCTAAAATACCCTAAAAACCCATAAAACCCCTAAAAATCCACAAAAAACTCTAAAACCCCTTAAAAACCAAAAAACGAAAAAAATCTCTCAAAAACCTTAAAAACCTAAAAAAATCAAAAAACCCTAAAACCCAAAAATACCCTAAAAACCCTGAAAAACCTTAAACCCCTAAAAACACTTAAAAACCCTCAAAATCACTAAAAACCCTCAAAACACCAAAAAACTAGAAAAATCCTAAAAAACCCATAAAAATACACGAAGACGTAAAAAATCCTAAAAACTGTGAAAAACCACTAAAACCCCTAAAAACCCTAAAACCATAAAATTCCTAAGAAACCCCTAAAATACATGAAAACATAAAAACCCTGGAAAACCCCTAAAAACCATAAAAACCCCTAAAAGCCTTAAAAGCCATAAAACCCCATAAAAACCCTAAAACCCATTAAAAATTATAGAAACCCTTAAAGCTCATAAAAATGTTATAAAAGTCTAATGAAACTTAAAAACCCTAAAAACTCAAAAAAAAACCCTAACCAAAAAGACTCTAAAAACCATAAAAACCCCTAAAATCCCTAAAAACATATGAAAACCCCTAAAAACCATAAAGATCCCTAAAAACCCTAAAAACCCAAAAAATAATAAAAATCCTAAAAAAACACTAAAAAACCATGAAAACCTAAAAAATCCTAAAAACCCCTAAAAAACCCCCAAAAACCGAAAAACACCTAAAAACCCTACAAATCCATAAAATCCCTAAAAAACCACTATAAACTCTAAAAACCCTTAAAATTCCTAAAAATGTTAAAAAACTCTAAAATCCCTTAAAACCCTAAAAAACCCTAAAAAATCCTAAACACCATAAATCCCCAAAAACCCGTAAAACCCCTAAAAATCCAAAAAACCTCTAAAAAATAAAAAACATTAAACCCCCTAAAAATCTATGAGAATTTAAAAACCACTAAAAACCATAAAACCCCCTAAAATTGTAAAAACGCATAAGTCCACTAAAAACTCTAAAACCTTTTAAAACTATAAAAACTTTATTAGAGTCTAATAAACCATAAAAACCTAATAAAAACATTAAAAAACCCTAAAAACCAAAAAGATCCATCAAATCCTGAAACCATAAAAACCCTTGAAAACCCCTAAAAACCCTAAAAACCCTACAAAACTCTAAAAAGCATAAAAATCATAAAAAACCCTAAAAATGCATGAAAACGTAAAAAACCCTAAAAACCCATTAAACCATAAAAACCCTTAAAATTCTTAAAAAACCCTAAAAATCCATAAAAACCCTAAAAGCCACTAAAAACTTAAAAACACCTAAAAATGTTTAAAAAACACTTAAAACCCTTAAAACACTAAAAAACTCAAAAAAATCCTAAAACCCCCAAAAGACCCTAAAACCCTAAAAACCCCAAAACCCTAAAGACCCCTTAAAATCCCTATAAACCCTCGAAATCCCTAAAAACCCTAAAAAACCCTAAAGACCATAAAATTCCTAAAAACCACAAAAAATATATGAAATCATTAAAAACCCTAAAAACCCTGAAAACCCCTGAAAACCATGACAACCCTAAAAACCTTAAAAACCATAAAAACCAATAAAACCCCTAAAAATACTTAAAACCCCCTAAAACCCCTCAAAAACTGAAAAACCCCCAAAAGAATAAAAATATTAAAAAATCCATAAAATCTATGAAAATGTAAAAACCCTAAAAACCTTAGAAAACCCCTCAAACCAATAAAAATTCCTAAAAACATTAAAAAGTATTAAAACCTAAAAAACCACTACAACTCTAAAAACCCTTAAATCCCTTACAAACCTTAGAAAAATCTATAAACCTTATGAACTATAAAAAACTCAAAAAATCCCTGGAAACCCAAGAGACAGTAAAAAGCTTGAAAACCCCTAAAAACATGTAAAACCATTGAAAAACCCTAAAACCCCTCAATAACCCTAAAAACCCTAAAAACCATAAAAACCCTAAAACCCTAAAAACCCAAAACCCATAAAAATTCGAAAAAACCCTAAAACCTCATAAAACCCTTTAAAACTCTAAAAACCCTTTAAGCCCAAAAAACCATAAAAAACTAAAAAACCAAAAAAACCAAAAAATCCCAAAGGACCCTAAAAAACTTGAATGTCCCTAAAACACATGTTAACCCTAAAAACCCTCAAAATTATGAAAAACCCTAAAAAACCCTAAAAACCAAAAAAATCTAAATAAAACCCATAAAAATAAATGATAATGTAAAAACCCCTATAAACCCTAAAAAACCTCTAAAGCCATAAAAACCACTCAAAACTTAAAAACCACAAACCCCTAAAAACTAATAAAACTCTAAAAATCCTTAAGGCCTCTAAAATGTTAAAAACTTTAAAAATTCTAAAACACTCAAAAAAAACTCTAAAATCCCAAACAGACCCTAAGAACCTTGAAAACACATAAAAACCATCAAAAAAGCCTAAAAACTCTCAACATCCCTAAAAACCCAAAAAACCCCAAAAAACCATAAAAACTCTAAATACCCCATAAAAATCCATGAAAATGTAAAGACCCTAAAACCCCCTTAAAACCATAAACTCCCCTAAAAACATTAAAAAACCAAAAACCCTGATAAAAACCCTAAAAACCCACTGAAAACTGTAAAAACTATTAAAACCCCTAAAAAGGTTAAAAACTCTAAAAAACCCTAAAAAACTCAAAAAAAATCCGAAATACCCAAAAGACTCCTAAAAACCACTAAAAACCCTAAAAATCCTAAACCCCCTAAAAACTTAAAAAGGCCTAAAAATGCATAAAAAACTCTAAAAACCACTAAAAACTCTAAAAACCCATTAAACCACTAAAAATGTTAAAAAAATATAAAAAAAACCTTTAAAACCCCAAAAAACTCAAAAATACCCTAAAACCCTATGAAACACTGAAAACCTCAAAAACGGCTAAAACCCCTAAAATCCCTAAAATTCCTAAAAAACCATAAAATCCTCAAAAACCCTAAAAAGTTTGAAAAACCCTTAAAACCCCCTTAAAACAATAAACCCCCACAAACCTTAAAAACCCCTAAAAATGTTAAAAATCTCTAAAAAACTTCAAAAACCCTAAAGAACTAAAAAAAACTCCTAAAAACCCCAAAAGACACTAAAATCCCTAAAAACCCCTAAAAACCTATAAAATCCCCTAAAAACCCTCAAAATACCATAAACCCCAAAAAACCGCAAAAAACCATAAAAAACATAAAAAAACCCTTTAAAATCCATGAAAATGTAAAAATCCATAAAAACCCAAAAAACCCAAGAAAACCAGAAAAATCCCTAAAAATATTAGAAAATCCTAAAAACCCATAAAACCCATAAAACCCACTAAAAACTATAAAACCCTTACAACTACTAAAATTGTTAAAAAACTCTGAAAACCTTAAAACTCTAAACAACTCAAAAAAATCCTAAAAACCCCAAAAGACCTTACAATCCCTGAAAACCCCTAAAAGCTCCAAAACCCCCCCAAAAACCATAAAATTCCCTAAAAACCTAAAAACCTAAATACCACTAAAAACACTAAAATCCTTTAAAACCCACAAAAACATTAAAAAGAACTAAAAACCCTTAAATACTCAAAAATATCCTAAAAAAAAGACACTAAAAACCATGAAAAACCCTAAAAACCACAAACATCCTAAATAACCCCTAAAAATCCATGAAAACATAAAAACCCTGTAAACCCTAAAAACCCTAAAACCCCTAAAACCCCTAAAAAACCATAAAAACCCAAAACTACTAAAAACTCTAAAAAACCTTAAAACCCCCCAAAATATTAAAACCCTCTAAAAAACCTTAAGAACCATAAAAAACTCAAAAAAAGGTTGAAAACCCAAAAAGATCCTAAAAACCTAAAAAATCATAAAACCTATGAAAACCCCTAAACCCCTCAAAATCCCTAAAAACACTAAAAAACACTAAAAACCATAAAAAACCTAAAAGACCTAAAATACATGATAAATGTAAAAACCCTAAACACCCTAAAATACACCAGAAATCCATAAGACCCCCTAAAACCTTAAAAAACCCTAAAACCCCATAAAAACCCTAAAACCAATAACCAAACCCTAAAATCCCATTGAAACCATAAAAACCATTGAAAAACATTAAAAACCCATAAAGCCCCTAAAAATGTAAAAAAAATCTAAAAAAACCATTGAAACCCTAAAAAGTAAACAAAAACCCTAAAAACCAAAGAAGGCCCTAAAAACCCTAAAAAACTCTAAAACCCTAAAACCCCTTGAAAATCCCTAAAAATCCCTGAAACCCCTAAAAACCCTAAAGCCATAAAAATCCTAAAAAACCCCTCAAATTCCATGAAAACATAAAAACCCCTAAGACCCTTGAAAACCCCAATAAAACCTAAAAATTCCCTAAGAACCTTAAAAAACATAAAAAACCATAAAAATCCTTAAAAACCACTAAAAACTCAAAAAACCCTTTAAAACCTAAAAACATTAAAAAACTCTAAAAACCTTAAAAGCCCAAAAACTCAAAAAAAAGAAAAAAGAAAAAAAGGCCCTAATTAACCTTGAAAAATAATAAAAATCCTAAAACCCTAAAATTCCTAAAAACCCTAGAAACCATAAAAATCATAAAAACCCCTAAAATTCCATGAAAATGTAAAAAACTAAAAACCCTGAAAAACCCCTAAGAACCGTAAAAACTCCTAAAACCCATAAGAACCATAAACACCCATAAAATTCCTAAATAACTACTAAAAGATCTAAAAAATCTCAAAACCCATAAAAAGTTTAGAAAACTCTTAAAAACCTTAAAACCATAAAAAACTCAAAAGGCCCTAAAATCCCAAAATACCATAAAAACAATGAAGAACCCTAACAACCCTAAAAACGTTTGAAAAAACCCTAAAACCCTCAAAATTTGTAAAAACCATAAAAAACCCCTCAAAATATAAGAAAACATAAAAAAAACTTAAAACCCTACAGACACATAAAAATGATAAAACCCTAAAACCCTAAAAACCCACTAAAAACTCTAAAAAACCTTAAAACCCCAAAAAATGTTAAAAAAACTCTGAAAAACCTTTAAATTCTTAAAAAAATAAAAAAACCCCTAAAAACCAAAAAGGCCCCAAAAACCTAAAAACCATTAAAATCCCTAAAAACCTAAAAATACCCTAAAAACCATAAAAAACCTAGAAAACTACTAAAATTCCATGAAAAAAATAAAATACCCTAAAAACATTGAAAAACCTACGAAAATAATAAAACCCCATAAAACTGTTAAAAACACTAAAACCCATAAAACTCTAAAAACCTAATAAAAACTCTAAAAACCCATAAAAACCCTAAAAATGATAAAGACCTCTAAAAAATATCAAAACACTAAAAAACACAAAAAAAATTGAAAAAACAAAAAAAAAAGGACACTAAAAACCCTAAAAGCCCCCTAAATATCAATGAAAACCAAAAAAACCCAAAAAACCTTGAAAACCCCTAAAAATACATGAAAATGTAAAAACCCTGAAAAACCCCTGAAAAGCATAAAACACCCTAAAAACTTAAAACCCCTAAAAACCAATAAAAAGCCTAAAATCACTAAATACTCAAAAAAAACCCTTTAAAACCCTAAACACATAAAAAAACTCTAAAAAACCCTTAAAACTCAAAAAAACCCTAAAAAAATGAAAATATCCTAAATACCATGGAAACCATAGAAACCCTAAAAACACCAAAAAAAATCCCTAAAACCCTCAAAATCCCTAAAAACCATTAAACACTCAAACCCCCTAAAAATCCACATAAATTCCCCTAAAAACCATAAAACACTTAAAAACCTTAAAAACCCAAAAAACCACTAAAACTCTAAAAACCCTTGAAACCCCTAAATATGTTAAAAAACTCTAATAAACCTTAAACACGCTAAAAACTCTAAAAACCCCTAAAAACCCAAAAAGACCCAAAAAACCCTATTGACTTGTTTGTTTTTGCTTTTGCTTTTATTCCTCTCTTTCTGTGGCCTTTGGGCTGAGGTCGTAAGGGATTTTGGTGTAGATCGGTGGATCCCTCCCCTCCCTTGTCTGTAGTGTCTGTGTCTTTTCTTTTAATAAAATTTGGGGGGGTCCCAGGAATAGCCTGGACCCGAGCCTTCCTTGCCCTTTCCCAAAAAACCCTAAAAATCTCTAAAACCCCTAAAAATCCTAAATACCCTAAAAACCATAAAAATACTAAAAAAGCTCCAAAAATCCTTGAAAACGTAAAAACCCAAAAAAAAACCATTAAAAACCATAAAACCCAAAAAAACCCTTAAAAACCACTAAAACTATAAAAACCCTAAAAACACTTAAAAACGTTAAAAAACTCTAAAAACTTTAAAACACCTAAAAAACTAAAAAAAACCCTAAATCCCCTAAAAGTCCCTAAAAACCCTGAAAAACCTTAAAACCACTAAAAGCCCTTGAAAACACCTAAAACCCCACGAAATCCCAAAAAACCATTAAAAATACTAACAACCATAAAAATCCTAAAAAACCATTAAAATCCATGAAACATAAAAAAACCTTAAAAACCGTAAAACCCCCCTGAAAAGCATAAAACCCCATAAACCTCTAAAAAACCATAAAACCCCTAAAATCCCACGAAAAACTAGAAAACCCCTTAAAACCCCTAAAATCATTAGAAACACAAAAAAACCCAAAAACCTGAAAAATCTATAAAACCCTCAAAATTCCGAAAAACCCTAAAACCATAAAAATCCTTAACAACCCCTAAAAGTCCATGAAAATGTAAAAAATTTGAAAAACCCTAAACAACAACTGAAAACCATAAAAACACATAAAAACATTAAAAACCCTCTAAACCAATAAAATCCATAAAACCACTAAAATCTCTAAAAACCCATAAAACTCCTAAAATGTTAAAAACTCTAAAAACCTCAAAAACCCCTAAAAACCCAAAAAGACCCTCAAAACCCATAAAACCCCTAAAAACCCCTTAAAAACCTCAAAATCCCTAAAAATCCAAAAAACCATAAAAATCCTAAAGAATCACTAAAAAACTGTGAAAACGTAAAAACCCAAAAAAACCCTGAAAGCCCCCTCAAAATGATAAACCCCCTAAAAACCATTAAAAACCTTAAATTTTCATAAAAACCTTAAAACCCTAAAAATTAATAAAAACGTCATAAAACTCTAAAAACCTCATAACCCCTAAAAACCCAAAAAATCTAAAAAAACCTAAAAAACCAAAAGGACCCTAAAAACCCTAAAAACCCCTAAGAACCCCAAAAATCACGAAAACCCCTAAAAAACCCTAAAACATAAAAAAACCTAAAAACCCCCAAAACATATGAAAATGTAAAAAATCCTGAAAACTCAGAAAAACACCTGAAAACCATAAAAACCCCTAAAAACCTTTAAAAACTTTAAAATCCATAAAACTCCTAAAAAAATAAAATTCCTAAAAAACCCCTAAAAATCCATGAAAACGTAAAAAACCATAAAAACACCAAAAAACCGTAAAAACATAAAAACCCCTAAAAACTATAAAACCCACCAAATATCCATAAAAATTCTAAAACCACTAAAAACATAAAAAATTCATAAAATCTCTAAAAACATAAAAAAATTTCTAAATAACCTTAAAACCCGAAAAAAAACTTAAAAAACCCCTAAAAATCAAAAAATAACCTAAAAACCCTAAAAAATTCAAAAAAAACTAAAACCCCGTAAAAACCTAAAAAACCCTAAAAACCAAAAAAATCCTAAAACCCCTAAAAATCCATGAAATCGTAAAACCACTAAAAATAATGAAAACCCCTTAAAACCATAAAACCACGTAAAAACCTTAAAAACCTCTAAAAACTCATAAAACCATAAAAACCACTAAAAACCTTTAAAACCATAAAAATGTTAAAAAAACTCTAAAAACCTTAAACCCCTAAAAAAATCCTAAAACCCCTAAAAACCCCTAAAATCCCTCAAAATCCATCAAAACCCTAAAAACCATAAAAAAATTTAAAAACCCCTCAAAATCAATAAAAACATAACAATCCCTAAAAACCCTAAAACCCCTGAAAAACCCTTGAAAAACATAAACACCCCTAAAAACCTTTAAAAACACTAAAAACCCCACAAAAACCCTAAAAACCACAATAAACTCAAAAAACATTTAAAACCACTAAAAACCACAATAAACTCTAAAAACATTTAAAACCCCTAAAAATGCTAAAAAACACTCAAAAAAATTTAAACCCCAAAAAAGACCCTAAAACCCCTGAAAAACCCTAAACCCCCTAAAAATCCTAAAACCCCTAAAAATCCCTAAAAACCATAAAATCCGAAAAAACACCTAAAAATCAATGAAAATATAAAAGTACATAAAAATCCTAAAATGCCCTGAAAACCAAAAAACCCCTAATAACCTGAAAATTCCTAAAAACCCTAAAAGTCACTAAAAATTCTTCAAATACCTAAAATATTTCAAAACTCCATTAAATACCCTTAAAAACTTAAAAAACCCTAAACCCCCAAAAAAATACCCTAAAAACCATAAAACCCCTAGTAACCCTAAATGTCCTAAAAATTCATAAGAACCCTAAAAACCATAAAAAACATAAAAAACCCAAAAAATTCATGAAAATGTATAAAACCCTAAAACCCCCAACCCCCCCCCCCCAAAAAAAAACAATAAAAACACTTAAAAACCTTAAAAACCAAAAAAACCCTTAAAAACCATAAAAACCCTAAAAACCCATAAAACCCAAGAAAATGTTAAAAACTCTAAATAACCTTTAAACCCTAAAAAACTCAAAAAAAACCCAAAAAGACCCTAAAAATATTGAAAACCAATAAAAATCCTAAAATCCCCTAAAAAACCCTAAAACCCTCAAAATCGCTAAAAACCCTAAAAACACTAAAAACCATAAAAATCCTAAAAACACGCAAAAAATCCATTCAAATGATAAAAAACCCTAACCCCCCCCCCCCAAAAAAAACCCTAAAACCCACAAAACCCAGAAAAGGCTAAAGAAACCCTAAAAACCGATAAAAATCCTAAAACCATTAAAAACTCTAAAAACCCTTAAATCCCCTAAAAACATTAAAAATTTATAAAAACCCTTAAAAACCCTAAAAATATAAAAAACCCAAAAGACAACAAAAACCCCAAGAACCCCTGAAAACCCCCCAAACCCATCAAAATCTCTAAAAACCATAAAAGGCTATAAAACCATAAAAATACTAACCCCCTAATAATTCATGAAATCGTAAAAACCCTTAAAAACCGTAAAAACCACTAAAGCCATAAAAACCTCTAAAAATCATAAAAACCCTAAAACCCATAAAAACCCTAAAAATCACTAAAAACTCTAAAAATCCTTAACACCCATAAAAATGTTAAAAACTCTAGAAAACCTTAAAAACCCTAAAAAACCATACAAGCCCAAAAAATATCCTACATAGCCTCAAAATAACTAAAAGTCTAAAAGCCCTAAAAGCCATAAAAATCATAAAAAACCCAAAAAATCCTTGAGAATATAAAATACACTAAAAACACCACAAAAACTTCTAAAAACCCCTAAAAACTATAAAAAATCCAAAAAACCCATAAAAACACAAAAAAAGACGACAAACTCTAAAAACCCTTAAAACCCCTTAAAATATTCAAAAATCTAAAAAACCTAAAAACCCAAAAAAATCAAAAATACCCTAGAAACCCAAAAAAGACCCTAAAAACCCTGAAAAAACCTTGAAGCCAATAAAACTCCAAAAAACATAAAATTCCTAAAAACCTCTAAAAATCCATGAAAACATAAAAATCCCTAAAAACCTAGAAAAACCCCTCAAAACCATAAAAACCCCTAAGAGCCTTAAAAAACCATAAAAACTCATAAAAATATAAAAAGCCGCTAAAAACTCTAAAAACCCATGAAACTCTAAAAAACCTAAAAAACCCAAAAAAACTAAAAAAATTCTAAAAACAAAAAAAAACACTGAAAAGCCCGAAAAACCCCTAAAAACCCCTAAAAACCCCAAAAAACCATAAAACCCAAAAAAACCCTAAATTGCATGAAAATGCTAAAACCCACTAAAAATATATGAAAACATAAAAAATCCCAATGAACCTAAAAAAACCCCGAAACCCTAAAAACCTTAAAAACCATAAAAACCCTAAAAGCCCACTAAAACTCTAGAAACCTTTTAAACCCCTAAAATGTTAAAAACTCTAAAAAAATATTAAGAACCCTAAAATTCCCAAAAAAACTATAAAAAACCAAAAATACCCTAAAAACCCTAAAACCCCTAGAACCCCAGAAAAACCATGAAAATCCTCAAAATCCCTAAAAACCATAAAAATCCAAAAAAAACCCTAAAACCCTGAAAAACCTTTTAAAACCATAAAACCCCTAAAACCCCTAAAAACTAATAACAACCATAAAAACAACTAAATTATCAAAAAACCCTTAAAAATCCTAAAAATGTTAACAACATTAAAATCTTAAAACCCCCAAAAGACCCTAAAACCTTGAAAACCCATAAAAACAATAAAAACCATTGAAAATCCCTAAAAACCTCATAATCCCAAAAAACTCTAAAAATCCCTAATAACAATAAAAATCCTAAAACCCCCCTAAAAATACATTAAAATGTAAAAACCTTGAAAAACCATTTAAAACCATAAAAACCCTAAAAACCTTAAAAACTATAAAAACCCATAAAAAACCTAAAAACCACTAAAAACTCTAAAAACCCTTAAAACCCCTAAAAACATAGAAAACTCAAAAAAACATTTAAATCTATAAAAAACTCAAACAAACTCCTTAAAAATCCTAAGAGACCCCAAACCCCCTAAAAAAATCCAAAAACCCCTAAAAATCCCTAAGAAACCTCAAAATACTGAAAAACCCTAAAAACCCTAAAAATCCTAATAAACCCCTAAAAATCCATGAAAACGTAAAACACCTTAAAAACCCTGAAAACTCTTGAAACCCATAAAACCCCTAAAAAAATTAAAAACCACTAAAAAACCAAAAAACCACTAAAAACTCTAAAACCGCATAAAACCCATAAAAACATTAAAAACTCTAAAAAACCTAAAAACCCTAACTAAAACTCAAAAAACACTAAAAACTAAAAATACCCTAAAAACCCTGAAAACCATGAAAACCCCTAAAAACACCTAAAAGATCCTAAAACCTTTCAAAATCCCAAAAAACCCTATAACCCATAAAATTACTAAAAACCCATAAAATCCATGAAAATGTAAAAAAATGATAAAACCCTGAAAAACCCTTGAAAACCATAAAAACCCCTAAAAACTAGCGATGCAAAGCAGGCTCGCGGCCCACGGGCTTACCCACCTTTACAAAAATACTATTTATAATCATTTAAATACTGTATTTTTTATCATTCTTAATGGTATTTGTGGGGAGAAGTATGAATTAACAATAAATAGAGTTTTAAAGAATGTGATGGAATATTTTTTATAGGTTAATGGTGGCATGCAGTAATGCTGATGTGGTGGTGAACAGTTGCGATAGAAAGTATGTGAGTGATCGGTGATGGGTGATGAATGATAATGTTGATTGTGTGGTGATGTGAACAACTAAACCTATGAATGAATGGAGTCTCTCCAGGTAACGATCAGTTTCAGAGGAAGCTATTAGGGTTTTCATGAGGTTCTATAGAATTATCTTAATAAAAAAATTAAATTAAATAATAACAAAATTAAATCAACCCAACAAATATTATTATTATAATAACTCTTATAGAATTGAAACCATGCGCAGGGGCGAAGAGTTCCATTTTTTGAAAGATGGGTTAACACACCATGTGAATATGGTTAATAATTATTATATAAATAATATAATATCATATTAAAACAATAAATATAGGCCTATTTAAAATTCACATGTGAATAAATGGTGAATTAATATGACCATTACGGTGAGAAATCATATGTCACCGTTTAACCATGATTTTTTTATTAAAAAAATTAAAATGTTAAAGAAACATATATTGTAAAAATAATATATATTTTTTTAAATCAGGCCCACGGCCCAGCCCACACCCGCACGGGCTCAACCCGCATTGGCCCACGCCCGTACGGGCTCAACCCACATTGGCCCGCACTCTAAACTGTCAAAATTTTAAGGCCCGCCCCGCCCCATATTCGCAAAGCCCGCGGGCCGCGAGCCCGCTTTGCATCGCTAGTTTTTAGGGATTTTTATGGTTTTAAAGGGCTTTTCAGGGTTTTTATCATTTTTTTAAGTTTTCATGGATTTTATGGGTTTTTAGGAATTTTATAGGTTATAGGGTTTTTTTGGATTTTGAAAGGTTTTAGGATCTTTTAGGTGTTTTTAGGGGTTTTCATGGTTTTCAGGATTTTTAGGGTATTTTTAGTTTTTAGTGTTTTTTTGAGTTTTTAGGGGTTTTAAGGTTTTTTAGAGTTTTTAATGTTTTTATGGGTTTTATGCGGTTTTAGAGTTTTCAGTGGTTTTTTGGTTTTTAGTGGTTTTTAATTTTTTTTAGGGGTTTTATGGGTTTCAAGAGTTTTCAGGTTTTTTAGGGTGTTTTACGTTTTCATGGATTTTTAGGGGTTTATTAGGATTTTTAGGGTTTTTAGGGTTTTTCAATATTTTGAGGGTTCTTAGGGGTTTTTAGGGGTTTTTAGGGTTTTAGGATTTTTAGGGGTTTTGGGGTCTCTTGGGATTTTTTAAGGAGTTTGTTTGAGTTTTTTAGAACTTTAAATGCTTTTTTGAGTTTTCTATGTTTCTAGGGGTTTTAAGGGTTTTTAGAGTTTTTAGTGGTTTTTAGGTTTTTATGGGTTTTTATAGTTTTTAAAGTTTTTAGGGGTTTTATGGTTTTAAATGGGTTTTCAAGGTTTTTTATTGTTAGGGATTTTTAGAGTTTTTTGGGATTATGAGGTTTTTAGGAATTTTCAATGGTTTTTATTGTTTCTATGGGTTTTCAAGGTTTTAGGGTATTTGGGGGGTTTTAAGATTTCAATGTTTTTAACATTTTTAGGGGTTTTAAGGGTTTTTTGATAATTTAGTTGTTTTTATGGTTGTTATGAGTTTTTAGGGTTTTTAGGGGTTTTATGGTTTTAAAAGGTTTTTCAGGGTTTTAGGGTTTTTTTGGATTTTTATGGTTTTTAGGGATTTTGAGGGTTTTCATGGTTTTTCTGGGGTTCTAGGGGTTTTAGGGTTTTTAGGGTATTTTTGGGTTTTTATTGTTTTTTTGGGAATTTTAGGGTTCTTAAAGTTTTTTTAGAGTTTTTAACATTTTAGAGGTTTAAAAGGTTTCTAGAGTTTTAGTGGGCTTTTAGGGTTTTTATGGTTTTTAAGGTTTTTAGGGTTTCTGGGTTTTTTCAGGTTTGTTGGGATTTTTTACGTTTTCATGTAGTTTTAGTGGGTTTTAGAATTTTCATGCAATTTTTTTGGGTTTTTTGGGTTTTTGGGGGTTTTATGGGTTTTTGGGGGTTTTAGGGGTTTTTTGAGCTTTTCAGTGTTTTATTGGTTTTTAGGATTTTTTTAGTTTTTTTGGGTTTTTTAGAGTTTCATGGGTTTTTAGAGTTTTTAGCGGCTTTTTATATTTTTATGAGTTTTTATGGTTTTTTAAGGTTCTTAGGGGGTTTTATGGTTTTGAGGGGTTTTTCTAGGTTTTTATGGATTTTTATGTTTTCATGGATTTTTAGAGGTTTTTTAGGATTTTTATGTTTTTGGGAGTTTTATTGGATTCAAGGTTTTTTCAGGGTTTTTAGGGTCTTTTTAGGGTTTCTAGTGTATTTTTGAGTTTTTTGGGTTTTTAAGGTTTTTTAGATTTTTGAATATTTTAAGGGGTTTTAAGGGTTTTTAGAGTTTTTAGTCTTTTTTGTGTTTTTATGGGTTTTTATAGTTTTTAGGGGGTTTTAGAAGTTTTTGTGGGGGTTTTTAGTGTATTTTATATTCTCAAGGATTTTTTTGGGTTTTTTATGATTTTTATGGCGTTTGGGGGGGGGGGTTTAGGGTTTTATACATTTTCAAGATTTCTTAGGGTTTTTTAGGATTTTATAGTTTTTAGGGTTTTTATGAATTTTTATGACATTTAGGGTTATCATGGGTTTTATGGTTTTTAGGTTATTTTTTTGGGGTTTTAGGGTTTTTTAAGTTTTTAAGGGCATTTAATGGAGTTTTGAAATATTTTAGGTATTTGAAGAAGTTTTAGTGACTTTTAGGGTTTTTAGGAATTTTCAGGTTATTAGGGATTTTATGGTTTTCAGGGCGTTTTAGGATTTTTATGTACTTTTATATTTTCATTGATTTTTCGGTGTTTTTTTGGATTTTATGGTTTTTAGAGTTTTTAGGGATTTTGAGGGGTTTTAGGATTTTTAGGGGGTTTAGGGTTTTTCAGGGGTTTTAGGGTCTTTTTTGGGGTTTAATTTTTTTTGAGTGTTTTTTAGCATTTTTAGCGGTTTTAAATGTTTTTAGAGTTTATTGTGGTTTTTAGGGGTTTTAAATATTTTTAGAGTTTATTGTGGTTTTAGGGGTTTTATGGGGTTTTTAGTGTTTTTAAAGGTTTTTTTGGGGTTTTTAGGTTTTTAAGGGTTTTTTAGGGGTTTTAGGGTTTTTAGGGATTTTTATGTTTTTATTGATTTTGAGGGGTTTTTAAATTTTTTTTATGGTTTTTAGGGTTTTGAAGGATTTTGAGGGATTTTAGGGGTTTTAGGTTTTTTTTTTGTTTTTTAGGGGTTTAAGGTTTTTAGAGTTTTTTTAACATTTTTATGGTTTTAATGTTTTTTAGTGGTTTTTATGGTTTTATGAGTTTTTAGAGGTTTTTAAGGTTTTTACGTGGTTTTATGGTTTTAAGGGGTTTTCATTATTTTTAGGGGTTTTACGACTTCATGGATTTTTAGGGGTTTTAGGATTTTTATGTTTTTTAGGGTTTTTTAGGTTTTTAAGGGGTTTTAGTTTTTTTAGAATTTTTTAGGGTTTTTAGGTTATTTTTTAATTTTTAGGGGTTTTTAAGTTTTTTTCGGGTTTTTAGGTTATTTAGAAATTTTTTACGTTTTTAGAGATTTTATGAATTTTTCGAGTTTTTAGTGGTTTTAGAATTTTTATGGATTTTTTCGGGTTTTTATCGTTTTTAGGGGTTTTTATGTTTTTTACGGTTTTTTGGTGTTTTTATGGTTTTTTACATTTTCATGGATTTTTAGGGGTTTTTTAGGAATTTTAGTTTTTTTAGGGGTTTTATGGGTTTTAAAGTTTTTGAAGATTTTTAGGGGTTTTTATGGTTTTTAGGTGTTTTTCTGAGTTTTTAGGATTTTTTACATTTTCATATGTTTTTTGGGGTTTTTAGGTTTTTTTAGGTTGTAGGGTTTTTTAGGGGTTTTCGTGATTTTTAGGGTTTTTAGGGGTTTTTAGGGTTTTTAGGGTCCTTTTTGTTTTTAGGTTTTTTTAGTTTTTTTGGGTTTTTAGGGGTTATAAGGTTTTTTGAGTTTTATGACGTTTTAATTGATTTTTAGGGTTTTAAGGTTATTATGGGAATTTAGGGTTTTTAATGGTTTTTAGGGGGTTTATCAATTTGAGGGGTTTTTCAGAGTTTTTTGGGTTTTTTATGTTTTCACAGTTTTTTATGGATTCTTTATGATTTTTATGGTTTTTAGGTTTTTTAGGGATTTTGAGGGTTTTTAGGGGTTTTTAGGGTTTTTATGGGTTTTGAGGGTCTTTTTGGGTTTTTAGGGTTTTTTGAAGTTTTTAGAGTTTTTAACATTTTAGGAGTTTTATGGGTTTTTAGAGATTTTAGTGGTTTTATGGATTTTATTGGTTTAGAGGGTTTTTAAAGTTTTTATGTGTTTTTATGGTTTTCAATTGTTGTTTAGGGTTTTTGTGATTTTTTACATTTTCATGGACTTTTAGGGGTTGTTTAGGATTTTTATGGTTTTAGGGTTTTTCAGGATTTTGAGGGTTTTATAGATTTTTCAGGTTTTTGGGTTTTTTTGTGTTTCTAAGGATTTTAGGGATTTTAAGGGGTTTTCTAGTTTTTAGTGGGATTTTAGGGGTTTTATGGTTTTTTAGGGGTTTATGGGGTTTTATGCTTTTCAGGGGGTTTCACAGTTTTTAAGGTTTTTTATGTTTTCATGGATTTTAATGGTTTTTTTAGGATTTTTATGGTTGTTGGTGTTTTTAATGGTTTTTTGGGATTTTGAGGGGTTTTAGGTGTTTTCAAGGGCTTTTAGTGGTTTTAAGGTTTTTCAGGGTTTTTAGGGACTTTTAGGGGATTTAGGGTTTTTTTCAGTTTTTAGGGGTTTTAAAGTTTTTAGAGTTTTTTAACGTTTTTATGTGTTTTTAGGGTTTTTATTGATTTAGTGGTTTTTAAGGGTTTTTTTGGGTTTTACGGGTTTTAAGGGTTTTTTTTTTGTGTTTTTACGTTTTTAAGGATTTTTTGAGCTTTTTTAGTATTTTTATGGTTTTTAGGGTATTTAGGATTTTTAGGGGGTTTAGAGATTTTTAGCATTTTTTGGGGTTTTTGGGTTTTTTGGGTTTTTAGGGGTTTTTAGAGTTTTTAGCATGTTTAAGGTTTATTAGAGTTTTTTTAACATTTTTAGGGGTTTCAAGGGTTTTTAGAGTTTTTAGTGGTTTTTTGGGGTTTTAAGGTTTTTAAGGGTTTTATGGTTTTTTGTGGATTTTGAGGGGTTTTATGGATTTTTTTGGTGTTTTTAGGGTTTCTATGGTTTCCGTGGTATTTAGGATATTTTCGTTTTTTAGGGTTTTTTTTTGAGTTTTAAGTGTTTTTAGAGTTTTTTATGTGTTTAGGGTTTTAAAGGGTTTTTTTAGTATTTAGTGATTTTAGGATTTTTATTGGTTTTTAGGGGTTTTAAGTTTTTAGGGTGTTTTATGCTTTTCAGGGGTTTTTCGGGGTTTTTACATTTTCATTGATTTTTAGGGGTTTTAGGGTTTTTTTGGTTTTAGGATTTTTTTTTATTATTTTAGGGTTTTTAAGGATTTTGGGGTGGTTTAGGGTTTTTCAAAGGTTTTTAGGGTTTTTCATAGTTTTATGGAATTTTTTGGTTTTTACGGTTTTTTTAGATTTTAGGGTTTTTAGATTATTTTTAACTTTTTAGGGGTTTTAAGGGTTTTTATAGTTTTATTGGATTTTAGTGTTTTTATGGGGATTTAGGGATTTTTAAGGTTTTTAGTGTTTTTTTGTTTTTAGGGGTTTTCAAGGTTTTTAGGGTTTTTTTGGTTTTCATTGATATTTAGGGGGTTTTTAGGATTTTTATAGTCTTTAGGGTTTTTTGGGTTTTTTTGGGATTTTGAATGGTTTAAAGGTTTTAAGGTGCTTTTGGGGGCTTTTGGGGGCTTTTGGGTTTTTATTGTTTTTAGGGGTTTTAGTGTCCTTTTTTTATTTTTCAATTTTTTTGTATTTTTTAGGGTTTTAATATTTTTTAGAGATCTTTATCATTTTTAGGGTTTTTATGGGTTTTTAGAGTTTTTATTATGTTTTTAGAGTTTTTATGGGTTTTAGTGTTTTTAACGGTTTTATGGGGTTTTATTGTTTTCATAGGTTTTTCAACGTTTTTAGGGTATTTTATTTTTTTCATGGAATTTTAGGGGTTTTCCAGGTTTTTTATGGTTTTTAGGGTATTTTTAGGTTTTTAGGGATTTTAATGGTTTTTAGTTTTTTGGGGCCTTTTTGGGTTTTAGGGGTTTTATTATTTTTTTTAAGAATTTAAAGGTTTTTCAGAGTTTTTTAACATTTTTTGAGATTTTAAGGTTTTTTAGAGTTTTCAGTGGGTTTTTAGGGTTTTAGGGTTTTATCATTTTTATGTGTTTATAGAGTTTTAAGGTTTTTTATGTTTTCTTATATTTTGAGGGGTTTTTTATGGTTTTTACAAATTTTGAGGGTTTTAGGGTTTTTTCAAACGTTTTTAGGGTTAGGGTTTTTCATTGGTCTTTTGGGATTTTAGGGCCTTTTGAGTTTTTTATGGTTTTAAGGTTTTTAAGAGTTTTTTAAACTTTTAATGGGTTTTGAGATTTTTTAGATTTTTTAGTGGTTATTTAGGAATTTTATGGGTGTTTATGGTTCTTATGGTTTTTAGGAGTTTTTACGGTTCTCAGGGGTTTTTCAGGGTTTTTAGTTTTTTTACATTTTCATGGAATTTTATGTGTTTTTATGATTTTTATGGTTTCTAGGGTTTTTAGGGATTTTAGGGTTTTAGTATTTTTATTGTTTTTCAAGTTTAATTAGGGTATTTTTTCCTTTTTCCTTTTTTTGAGTTTTTGGGCTTTTAAGATTTTTTAGAGTTTTTTAATGTTTTTTGGGTTTTAAGGGTTTTTTGAGTTTTTAGTGGTTTTGGGGTATTTTATGGTTTTTTATGTTTTTTATGGTTCTTAGGGAATTTTATGGTTTTATTGGGGTTTTAAAGGGTCTTAGGGGTTTTTATGTTTTCGTGGAATATGAGGGATTTTTTAGGATTTTTATGGCTTTAGGGTTTTTAGGGGTTTTAGGGATTTTTAGGGATTTTCAAGGGGTTTTAGGGTTTTAGGGTTTTTTAGGGGTTTTAGGGTCTTCTTTGGATTTTAGGATTTTTGTTTACTTTTTAGGGTTTCTATGGTTTTTTAGATATTTTTTACATTTTAGGGGCTTTATGGGTTTGTAATGTTTTTCAATGGTTTTTGTGGTTTCAATGGGATTTTAGGGTTTGGTAATGGTTTTAGGGTTTTATGGTTTTCAGGGGTTTTCAGGGTTTTTTACATTTTCATTGTTTTTATAGGGTTTTTAGGATTTCTATGGTTTTTAGGGTTTTATGCATTTTGAGGGGTTTTAGGGTTTTCAAGGTTTTTAGGGTTTTTAGCGGTTTTCAGGGTTTTTAGTGTTTCAATGGTTTTTGGGGTTTTTGGAAATTTGAGGGGTTTTAGTGTTTTAGGGGTTTCAGGGTTTTTTTGGGGTTTAAGCGGTTTTGAGGGTTTTTAGTGTTTTTCATGTCATTTAGGGTTTTTTTTGAGTTTTAGGGTTTTTATGGTTTTTAGAGTTTTTAATATTTTTATGGATTTTTAGGGTTTTTAGATTTTTTGGTGGTTTTAGGGTTTTTATGGGGTTTTAGGGTTTTTTAAGGTTTTAGGGGGTTTTATGGATTTCTGGTGTATTTTAGGGTGTTTGGGGTTTTTACATTTATCATCGATTTTAGTACTTTTATGATTTTTATGGTTTTTAGTGTTTTTTAGTGTTTTTAGGGATTTTGAGGGGTTTAGGGGTTTTCATAGGTTTTATGATTTTTTAGGTTTTTAGGATCTTTTTGGGTTTTCAACCTTTTTTTGAGTTTTTTAGGGTTTTTAAGGTTTTTAGAGGGTTTTAATATTTTGGGGGGTTTTAAGGTTTTTTAGAGTTTTTAGAAGTTTTGGGGTTTTATGGTTTTTTAGGGTTTTTTGGGGTTTTAGGGTTTTTTGGGGTTTACAGGGTTTTTATGTTTTAATGGATTTTTAGGGATTATTTTGGTTGTTTATGCTTTTAGGGTTTTTCAGGGTTATTGGTGTCTCTTTTTTTAGGGTATTTTTGAGTATTTAACGGTTTTTAGTTCTTTTTAAGGTTTTTGTGGGTTTTAAAGGTTTTTAGTGTTTTTAGTGGTTTTTAGGGTCTTATGGGTTTTTAGGGGATTTTATGGTTTTTGGGGGGTTTTGGAGCTTTTAGGGGTTTTGAGGGATTGTAGGGTCTTTTGGGGTTTTTATGAGTTTTTTTTGAGTTTTTTAGAGTTTTAAGGTTTTTAGAGTTTTTTAACAATTTTAGTAGTTATAATGGTTTTATAGTTTTTTGTGGGTTCTTAGGATTTTCTAATATTTTTAGGGATTTTTATGGTTTTCTTGGGCTTTTTTGGGTTTTTATGGATTTTTACGTTTTCATGGATTTTAAATGGTTTTTTATGTTTTTTATGTTTTTATGGTTTTTTGCGGTTTTTAGGGGTTTACGGTATTTTGAGGGTTTTTAGGGGGTTTTAAAGGTTTTTAGGGGTTTTTAGGGATTTTAGTATCTTTTTGGGTTTTTAGGAGTTTTTTTGAGTTCTTTAGAGTTTTTGAAGTTTTTTAGAGATTTTTAACATTTTTAGGGGTTTTTAAGGTTTGGGGGGGGGTTTATTGTTTTAAGGGGGTTTTAATGGTTTTTCAAGCTTTTTAGGGTTTTTGAGGATTTTATGGTTTTTTAGGGATTTTAGGGATTTTAGGGTTTTTAGGGGTTTTAGCTGTTTTTGAGGTTTTCAGTGTTTCATAGGGTTTTAGGGTATTTTTGAGTTTTTTGGGGTTTTAAAGGTTTTTTATAGTTTTTTAAAATTTTTATGGGTTTAATGGGTTTTTAGAGTTTTTAGTGGTTTTTAGTGTTTTTTATGCATTTTTAGGCCTTTTTAAGTTTTTTAGGGTCTGTTTGGGATTTTAGAGTTTTTTTTAGTGTTTTAGAATTTTTATAGTTTTTAACATTTTAGAGGCCTTAAGGGTTTTTAGAGTTTTATTTGTTTTTAGGGGTTTTGTGGTTTTTATGTTTTGAGTGGTTTTTATGGATTTAGGGGTTTTTCAGGGTTTATAGGGGTTTTTACATTTTCATTTATTTTTATGGGATTTATTTATATTTTTTTTGGTTTTTAGGGTTTTTAGGGTTTTTCATAATTTTGAGGGTTTTTAGGGTTATCTGGTGTTTTAGGGACATTAAAGTTTTTTAGGGTCCTTTGGGAATTTTGGGTTTTTTTGGTTTTTTAGTTTTTTATGGTTTTTAAGGTTTTTTGGATTTTTTTAAGGTTTTTTTGGGCTTAAAGGGTTTTTAGAGTTTTAAGGGGTTTTATGAGGTTTTAGGGGTTTTTAGGATTTTTATGGGTTTTTCAGTTTTTAGGGTTTTAGAGTTTTTATGGTTTTTAGGGTTTTAGGGTTCTTGAGGGGTTTTAGGGTTTTCAATGGTTTTACAGGTTTTTAGGGGTTTTCAAGCCTTTCACTGTCTCTTGGGTTTCCAGGGATTTTTTGAGTTTTTTATAGTTCATAAGGTTTATAGATTTTTCTAATGTTTGTAAGGGATTTAAGGGTTTTTAGAGTTGTAGTGGTTTTTTAGGGTTTAAGACTTTTTAATGTTTTTAGGAATTTTTATTGTTTGAGGGGGTTTTCAAGGTTTTTAGGGTTTTTACATTTTCATAGATTTTATGGATTTTTTAATATTTTTATACTTTTGGGGGTTTTCGAGATTTTGAGGGGTTTTAGGGGGTTTCAAGTGTTTTTAGGGGTTTTATTGGTTTTTATGGTTTTTAAGGTTTTTAGGGTTGTCATGGTTTTCAGGGGTTTTCAGGGTTTTTAGGGTTTTTAATGATTTCATAGATTTTTTGTGGTTTTTAGGAATTTTATGGTCTTTAGGGTTTTTTAGGGTTTTTAGGGATTTCGAGGGTTTATAGGGATTTTAAGAGGTTTTTTGGGTTTTGGGGTTTTTAGGGTTTTAGGGTCTTTTGGGGGTTTTAGGAGTTTTTTTGAGTTTTTTAGGGTTTTAAGGGTTTTAAGTGTTTTTTAAACATTTTTAGGTGTTTTTAAGTTTTTAGTGGATTTTAGGGTTTTTATGGGTTTTTAGGGTTTTTTAAGGATTTTAAGGGTTTTTAGGGTTTAATGGGTTTTTAGGGTTTTTTACATTTTCATGCATTTTTAGGGTTTTTTATGATTTTTATGCTTTTTAGGGTTTTTTAGGGTTTTTAGGGTTTTTAGGGGTTTTCAAGGGTTTTAGGGTTTTTAGGGTTTTTAATGTTTTTATTGGGTTTTTATGGTTTTTTAGAGTCTTATAAAGTTTTTATAGTTTTAAATTGTTTTTAGAGTTTTTCGTGGATTTATGTGTTTTTACAGTTTTAGGGGGTTTTATGGTTTTTAGGGGTTTTTAAATTTTCATAGATTTTTATGGGGTTTAAAGTTTTTTATTTGTTAGAGGTTTTATGGATTTTTAGGGGTTTTACGTGTTTTAGGGGATTTATGGTGTTTAGGGTTTTTTAGGGTTTTTATGGTCTTTTTGGAGTTTTACGGGTTTTTTGAGTTTTTTAGGTTTTTAAGGGTGTTTAGAGTTTTTTAACATTTTTAGGTATTTTAAGGGTTTTTCAGAGTTTATAGTGGGTTTTTAGGGATTTTATGGATTTGTAGGGTTTTTAGGTGTTTTTCGGTTTTCAGGGGTTTTTAGGGGTTTTTTGGATTTTTTAGGTTTTCATGGTTTTAGTGGTTTTTTTAGGATTTTTATTATTTTTGGGGGTTTTAGGGTTTTTAGGGATCTTTATGGTTTTTAGGGGTTTTCATATGTTTTTAGGGATTTTAGGGGTTTTTATGGTTTTTAGAGTCTTTTTGGTTTGGGTTTTTAAGTTTCTTTAGTGTTTTGTAACGTTTTTATGAGCTTTAAGGGTTTCTATAATTTTTAATGGGTTTTAGGGTTTTTATGGGGTTTAATGGTTTTTAAGGATTTTAGGGATTTTATGGTTTTTAGGGGTTTTCCAGGGTTTTTATGTTTTCATGTATTTTAGGGGTTTCTTAGGAATTTTATGGTTTTAGGGTTTTTAGGGGTTTTAGTGGTTTTTCACAGTTTTTAGGATTTTTTACGTCTTCGTGTATTTTTATGGGTTTTATAGGATTTTTCTAGTTTTTTGGTATTTTTAGGGTTTTTAGTGATTTTGAGGGTTTTTAAGTGTTTTTAGGGGTTTAGGGTTTTCAGGGTTTTTAGGGTATTTTTGGGTTTTAGGGTTTTTTGAGTTTTTTAGGTTTTTAAGGTTTTTGAGAGATTTTTGTCGTTTTTTGGGTTTTAAGGGGTTTCAGAGTTTTTTGTGGATTTTTAGGGGTTTTATGGGATTTTAGGGTATTTTAGGTTTTTAAGGGTTTTAATGGTATTCAGAGTTTTTTCAAGATTTTTATGATTTTTTACGTTTTCATGGATTTTTAGGGGGTTTTAGGTTTTTTATGGTTTTTAGTGTTTTTTGGGTTTGTGGGATTTTGATGAATGTTTTATTTTCCTAGGTTTTTAGTGTTTTTCATGTTTTTTATGTCTTTTTGTGTTCTAGGGTTTTTTTGAATTTTTTCTAAAATTTTGAATATTTTTTAGAGTTTTTAGAGTTTTTAGGGGTTTAAAGGATTTTTGGAGTTTTTACTGGATTTTCAGGGTTTTTATGGTTTTTTTGGATTTTTATGTTTTTTAAGGGTTTTTATGTTTTTTGGGATTTTTTAGGGTTTTTAGTGTTTTTTACGTTTTCATGGATTTTTTTGGGGGGGTTTTAGGATTTTAAATGGTTTTTAGGGTTTTTTAGGGTTTTTAGGGAAAAGGAGATCAATGTCGACCTTTGTCACCCCACATTTTTGAGAGTGAGGTCCCTGTATACCTTGAGGCAATCAATCTAATATGGGAGAATTATCCAAGGTACCCTTCTTGATTTGTTTTTGAGGGCTTCCACCGCCAAGATCAAGTCGAATTCATTCCTAAGGTTCTTCCACCAAAATTGATTAGCAAAATGAACTGCTTTGATCATTGCCCAAAGCTCCGCCTCCTAATCACATTTAGAGTTTTTCGGGATTTTGAGGGGTTTCAAGGTTTGTAGGGGTTTTTAGGGTCTTTTAGGGTCTTTTGGTCATTTTTGTGATTTTTTAGTTTTCTAGGTATTTAAGGTTTTGTAGAGTTTTAACATTTTATGGATTTTAAGGGTTTTTTGAGATTTCAGTGGTTTTTAGGGTTTTTACTATTTTTTTATGTTCTTATGGGGTTTTATGGTTTTCAAGGTTTTTTTGGGTTTTTTTTTTATTTTTATGTCTTCATCAATTTTTAGGGTTTTTTAGGATCTTTATGGTTTTTAGGGTTATAAACCTCTAAAAAACATTAAAAATCCTAAAACCCAAAAAGACACTAAAAACCCTTAAAACCCCTAGAATCCCTAAAAACCACTGAAACCCCTAAAAACCCAAAAAAATCCCTAAAACGTTAAAAAAAATCTAAAAGCCATAAAAATCCTAAAAAACACAAAAAACCCCCAAAACCAAAAAGACCCTAAAAACTCTTAAAACCCCTAAAAAACGCTACAAACCATGGAAACCCCTAAAAACCCTCAAAATCACAAAAAACCCTAAAAACAATAAAAATCCTAATAAACCCAAAAAATCCATGAAAACGTAAAAAATCCTTAAAACCGTAAAAATTAGAAAAACCCATAAAAACAATTAAAAACCCTAAAACCCTAAAAACCCCCAAAACCAATAAAAACTTTAAAACCAATTTAAACCCCTAAAAATGTTAAAGAATTCTAAAAACCCTTAAAAACCTAAAAAAACTTGAAAAAAAAATAAAACCCCAAAAAGATCCTAAAAATCCCGAAAACCCCTAAAAGCTCAAAAACCCTTGAAGAACCCTAAAAACCCATAAAAACCCTAAAAACCCATAAAAACCCTAAAAACCCATAAAATCCATAAATATCCTAAAAACCCCCTAAAATCCATGAAAATGTAAAAAACCATAAAAATACTAAAGAACCCCTAAAATATATAAAACCCCCTAAAAACCTTATCTCCCACAAACCCATAAAAACCACTAAAACTCTAAAAACCGTTAAAACCAAAAAAATTGTTAAATAACTCAAAAAAACCTTTAAACCCCTAAAAACTAAAAAAACCCTAAAAACCTAAAAAGACCCTAAAAACCTCAAAACACCATAAAAATCCTCAAACACCATGAAAATCCCCAAAACCTCGGAAAAATACGAAAAAACCCTAAAACACCCTAGAAACCATAAAAATCCTAAAAAAATCCCTCAATTCCAAGAAAATGAAGAAAATCCTTTAAACCCTGAAAAACCCTAAAACCCCTAAAAACCCTAAAAACCCTCAAAATCCTTAAAAACCCTAAAAATGCTAAAAAATAAAAAACCTCAAAAACCCATAAAAATCCATGGAAATGTCAAAATCCCTTAAAACCTGGAAAAACCTCTAAAAACCATAAAAAACCCAAAAAACATAAAAACCCAGAAAACCACTAAAAACCCTTTAAACCCCTAAAAACGTTAAAAAATATATAAAACCTTAAAAACCCTAAAAAATAAAATAAACCCAAAAATCCCAAAAAGACACTAAAAACACCTAAAAACCCCTGAAAACCCCAAAAAAATCTCAAAACCCTAATAATCCTAAATACCTTTAAAAACCATAAAAATCCTACAAAACCATTAAAATCCATGAAAACGTAAAAAAATATAAAAACCTTGAAAACCCCCTGAAAACCATAAAACCACATAAAAAACATAAAAACTCCTAAAAAACCCATAAGAACCACTAAAAATCTAAAGACCCTTCAAACCCCTAAAAACATTAAAAAGTCATAAAAACCTTAAAATCCATAAAAACTAAAAAAACTAAAACCCAAAAAAGAAACTAAAAATCATTAGAAACCCGTAAAAACCCTCATAATCACTAAAGCCCTAAAAATAATAAAAACCGTAAAAATCCTCAAATACCCCTTAAAAATCCATGAAAACTTAAGAAACCCTAAAAATCGTGAAAACCATAAAAACCCCTAAAAACTTTATAAAACACAAAAAACCTATAAATACTTCAAAAAACCACTAAAAAAACCCTTAAAACCCCTAAAAATGTGTAAAAACTATAAAAACCATTTAAAACCTAAAAAAAATAACCCCTAAAACCCCAAAGACCTTAAAACCCTAAAAACCCCTAAAAACCCCCAAAACACCCTAAAACCCCTCAAAATCTCTAAAAAACCTAAAAATACTAAAAAAGCAATACATATTCAGGAAAAAGTAGAATGCCCTAAAAACCATGAAAAATCCCTAAAAACCTTAAAAACCCAAAAAACCCAAAAAACCACTAAAAAGTCTAAAACCCCTAAAAATGTTAAAAACTCTAAAAACCCTAAAAACCATAAAAAACTCTAAAAAACCCTCAAAACCCAAAAAGATCATATAAACCCAAAAAAACCATAAAAACCATAAGACATCGGGAAAACCCTAAAAACCCTCAAAAACCCTAAAAACCCCTAAACCCCGTAAAAAGATTAAAAAAATATTAAAAATCTGTTACAACGTAAAAAACCCTAAAAACCCCTTAAAACCATAAACCCCCTAAAAATCGTAAAAACCCAATAAAAACCCTAAAAACCCCAAAAAAATCAAAAAAACAAAGAAAACCCAAAATGTCTATAAAAACCCTAAAAACCATAAACATCATAAAAACCAGCTAAAAATCCACGACAATGTAAAAAATACAAAAAACTATGAAGAACCCCTCAAACCAATAAAAATCCCTAAAAACATTAACAAACCCTAAAACCCTAAAAACTACTAAATAAATCTAGAACCCTTAAAATCGCCAAAAAGTTAAAAAACTCTAAAAACCCAAACAAAACTTAAAAAACTCAAAAAACCCTAAAAACCAAGAAGGCACTAAAAACCTTGAAAACCCCTAAAACCCAAAAAAAATCCCTAAAACCCCAAAAAACCACTAATATCCATGAAAAATAGAAAACCCTTAAAACCGGCTGAAACCATAAAAACCCCTAAAGACTTTAAAAACCCTAAAAATCCATAAAAACCCCAAAAAATATTAAAAACCCAAAAAACCACTAAAAACTATAAAACCCCCAAAACCCCAAAATACATTAAAAAACTTAAAAACCCTAAAACACCTAAAACCCCATAAAATCCTCAGAATCAATAAAAACCTTCAAAACACTAAACACCATAAAAATCCTGAAAACCACCTAAAAATCCATGAAAAATCAAAAAAATGTAGAAACACCCTGAAAACCATAAAACCCCCTAAAAACCTTAGAAAAACCCTAAAACCCATAAAAACCATAAAAACCATAAAAACTACTAAAAAATCTAAAAACCCTTAAAACCCATAAAAATGTTAAAAAAATCAAGAAAAACATAAAAACCCTATAAACTCAAAAAAAACCCTAAATCCCCAAAAATAGCCAAAAAACCGGGAAAACCCCTAAAAACCCTACATACCCCTGAAAACCCCTAAAAACCCACAAAGCCCCTAAAACCTCGAATAACCCTAAAAACCATAAAGATCCTAAAAACCCTAAAAATTGATGAAGACATAAAAAATACAAAAAAACCCCAAAAAACCTTGAAAACCATAAAACCCAATAAGAACATAAAAAAATAGTAAAAACCCTAAAACCACTTAAATCTCAAAAAACCCTTAAAATCCATAAAATGTTAAAACTCTACAAAACCTTAAACCCCTAAAAACACTAAAAACTCTAAAAAACATTCAAAATTTTAAAAAAATTCAAAAACACCGTAGAACACCAAAAGACATAAAAAACATGAAATACACTAAAAACCTAGGAAAATAAAACATTCATCAAAATCTCACAAACCTAAAAAACACTAAAAACCATAAAAAACCTAAAACCCCCTAAAAATCCATGAAAACGTAAAAAACCATAAAAATATTGAAAAAAATCTGAATACCATTAAAACCCTTAAAAACCTAAAATACCCTAAAAACCCATAAAACCCCTAAAAATCCACAAAAAAACTCTAAAACCCCTTAAAACCCAAAAATACCCTCAAAACCCTAAAAAACCTTAAACCCCTAAAAATACTTAAAAACCCTCAAAATCACTAAAAACCCTCAAAACACCAAAAAACTAGAAAAATCCTAAAAAACCCATAAAAATACACGAAGACGTAAAAAATCCTAAAAACTGTGAAAAACTACTAAAACCCCTAAAAACCCTAAAACCATAAAATTCCTAAGAAACCCCTAAAATACATGAAAACTTAAAAACCCTGGAAAACCCCTAAAAACCATAAAAACCCCTAAAATCCTTAAAAACCATAAAACCCCATAAAAACCCTAAAACACATTAAAAATTATAGAAACCCTTAAATCTCATAAAAATGTTATAAAACTCTAAAGAAACTTAAAAACCCTAAAAACTCAAAAAAAAACCTGAACCAAAAAGACTCTAAAAACCATAAAAACCCCTAAAATCCCTAAAAACATATGAAAACCCTTAAAAACCATAAAGATCCCTAAAAACCCTAAAAACCAAAAAAATAATAAAAATCCTAAAAAAACCACTAAAAAACCATGAAAACCTAAAAAATCCTAAAAACCCCTAAAAAATGAAAAATACCTAAAAACCCTACAAATCCATAAAATCGCTAAAAACCCACTATAAACTCTGAAAACCCATAAAATACCTAAAAATGTTAAAAAACTCTAAAAACCCTTAAAACCCTAAAAAACTCAAAAAACCCCTAAAACTCCAAAAAGACCATAAAACCCCTAAACACCAAAAATCCCCTAAAACCCATAAAACCACTAAATATCCATAAAAACTCTAAAAAATAAAAAACTTTAAACCCCCTAAAAATCTATGAAAATTTAAAAACCCCTAAAAACCATAAAACCCCCTAAAATTGTAAAAACGCATAAATACACTAAAAACTCTAAAAACCATTTAAAACTATAAAAAATTTATAAGACTCTAAAAAACCATAAAAACCCAATAAAAACATTAAAAACCCCTAAAAACCAAAAAGACCCATCAAATCCTGAAACCATAAAAACTATAAAACCCTTGAAAACCCCTAGAACCCCTAAAAACCCTACAAAAACCTAAAAAGCATAAAAATCATAATAAACCCTAAAAATGAATGAAAACTTAAAAAACCCTAAAAACCCATTAAACCATAAAACCCTTAAAATACTTAAAAACCCCTAAAAACCCATAAAAACCCTAAAGTCACTAAAAACTTAAAAACACCTAAAAATGTTTAAAAAACACTGAAAACCCTTAAAACCCTAAAAAACTCAAAAAAACTCCTAAAACCCCCAAAAGACCCTAAAACCCTAAAAACCCCAAAACCCAAAAAACCCCTTAAAATCCCTAAAAACCCTAAAAAACCCTAAAGACCACAAAATTCCTAAAAACCACAAAAAATCTATGAAATCATTAAAAACCCTAAAAACCCTGAAAACCCCTGAAAACCATGACAACCCTGAAAACCTTAAAAACCATAAAAACCAATAAAACCCCTAAAAACACTTGAAACCCCCTAAACCCCCTCAAATTCTCAAAAACCCCCAAAAGAATAAAAATATTAAAAAATCCATAAAATCTATGAAAATGTAAAAACCCTAAAACCTTGAAAACCCCCTCAAACCAATAATAATTCCTAAAAACATTAAAAGGTCTTAAAAGCTAAAAAGACCACTACAACTTTAAAACCCTTAAATACCTTACAAACATTAGAAAAATCTATAAACCTTATGAACTATAAAAAACTCAAAAAATCCCTGGAAACCCAAGAGACATTAAAAAGCTTGAAAACCCCTAAAAACCTGTAAAATCATTGAAAACCCCTAAAACCCCTCAAAAACTATATAACCCTAAAAACCCAAAAACCCATAAAAATCATAAAAAACCCTAAAACCCCATAAAACCCCTTAAAACTCTAAAAACCCTTTAATCCCAAAAAACCTTAAAAAAATCTAAAAAACCTTAAAAACCATAAAAAAAATAAAAAACCAAAAAAACCAAAAAATCCCAAAGGACCCAAAAAACTTGAATGTCCATAAAACACCTGATAACCCTAAAAACCCTCAAAATTATGAAAAACCCTAAAGAACCCTAAAAACCAAAAAAATCTAAATAAAACCCATAAAAATAAATGAAAATGTAAAAACCCCTATAAACCCTGAAAACCCCCTAAAGCCATAAAAACCACTCAAAACTTAAAAACCACAAAACCCACAAAACCCCTAAAAACTAATAAAAATCTAAAAACCCTTAAGGCCTCTAAAATGTTAAAAACTTTAAAAATTCTAAAACCCTAAAAAAACTCTAAAATCCCAAACAGACCCTAAAAAACATGAAAACACATAAAAACCATCGAAAAAGCATAAAAACTCTCAACATCCCTAAAAACCCAGAAAACCCCCCCAAAAAATAAAAATCCTAAAAACCCCATAAAAATCCATGAAAATGTAAAGACCCTAAAAACCCTAAACCCCCTTGAAACCATAAACTCTCCTAAAAACATTAAAAACCAAAAACCCTAATAAAAACCCTAAAAACCCACTGAAAACTGTAAAAACTATTAAAACCCCTAAAAAGGTTAAAAACTCTAAAAAACCTTAAAAACCCTAAAAAACTCAAAAAAAATCCGAAATACCCAAAAGACTCCTAAAAACCAATAAAAACCCTAAAAATCCTAAACCCCCTAAAAAACTTTAAAAGGCCTAAAAAGCATAAAAACTCTAAAAACCCATTAAACCCCTAAAAATGTTAAAAAACTATAAAAAAACCTTTAAAACCCCAAAAAACTCAAAAATACCCTAAAACCCTATGAAACACTGAATACCTCAAAACGACTAAAACCCCTAAAAACCCTAAAATCCTTAAAAAACAATAAAATCCTCAAAAACCCTAAAAATCTTGAAAAGCCCTTAAAACCCCCTTAAAACAATAACCCCCCCCCCCCAAACCTTAAAAACCCCTAAAATGTTAAAAATCTCTAAAAACTTCAAAAACCCTAAAGAATTCAAAAAAAAACTCCTAAAAACCCCAAAAGACACTAAAATCCCTAAAAACCCCTACAAACCTTTAAAACCCCCTAAAAACCCTCAAAATACCGTAAACCCTGAAAAACCGCAAAAACCCATAAATATCATAAAAAACCCTTTAAAATCCATAAAAACCCAAAAAAGCCCAAGAAAACCATAAAAATCCCTAAAAATATTAGAAAATCCTAAAAAACCATAAAACCCTAAAAACCCACTAAAAACTATAAAACCCTTAAAACTACTAAAATTGTTAAAAAACTCTAAAAACCTTAAAACTCTAAAAAACTCAAAAAAAATCCTAAAAACCCCAAAAGACCCTCCAATCCCTGAAAACCCCTAAAAGCTCCAAAACCCACCAAAAACCATAAAATCCCCTAAAAGACCATAAAAACCTAAAACCACTAAAAACACTAAAAACCTTTAAAACCCCCAAAAACCTTAAAAACAACTAAAAACCCTTAAATACTCAAAAATACCCTAAAAAAAGAGACACTAAAAACCATGAAAAACCCTAAAAACCATGAACATCCTAAATAACCCCTAAAAATCCATGAAAACATAAAAACCCAGTAAACCCTAAAAACCCTAAAACCCCTAAAAACCCTAAAAAACCATAAAACCCCAAAACTAATAAAAACTCTAAAAAACCTTAAACCCCCCCCCCCAAAATATTAAAACCCTCTAAAAACCCTTAAGAACCCTAAAAAACTCAAAAAAAGGTTGAAAACCCAAAAAGATCCTAAAAACCTAAAAAATCATAAAACCTGTGAAAACTACTAAACCCCTCAAAATCCCTAAAAACACTAAAAAACACTAAAAATCATAAAAATGCTAAAATACCTAAAATCCATAATAAATGTAAAAACCCTAAACACACTAAAATACACCAAAAATCCATAAACCCCCTAAAACCCTAAAAACCCTAAAACCAATAAAAAATCTAAAAACCCTCAAAATCCATAACAATATTAAAAACTCTAAAAACCCATAAAAACCCTAAAAACTCAAAAAAACCCTAAATGCCATAAAAAACACTAAAAACCCTCAAAACCGGTTAAACCTGTAAAAACCCTGAAAACCCTGAAAACCCCTAAAATTTCCAAAAACCCAAAAAACCATTGAAACACTAAAAACCCTGAAAACCACTAAAAACCCGAAAAACCATGAAAACCCTAAAACCCCTCAAAATGAATAAAACCCTAAAACCATAGAAATCCTAAAAACCCTATAAAAAACAATGAAAATGTAAAAACACCATGAAAACCCCTGAAAACCATAAAACCCCTAAAACCATTACCAAAACCTAAAATCCGATTGAAACCATAAAAACTAATGAAAAACATTACAAACCCATAAATCCCATAAAAATGTAAAAAAATCTAAAAAAACCATAGAAACCCTAAAAACCAATGAAGACCCTAAAAACCATAAAAACCCTAAAACCCTAAAACCCTAAAACCCCTTGAAAATCCCTAAAAATCCCTAAAACCCCTAAAAACCCTAAAGCCATAAAAATCCTAAAAAACCCCTCAAATTCCATGAAAACATAAAAACCCCTAAGACCCTTGAAAACCCCAATAAAACCATAAAATTCCCTAAGAACCTTAAAAAACATAAAAAACCATAAAATCCATAAAAACCACTAAAAACTCAAAAAACCCTTAAAACCCTAAAAACATTAAAAAACTCTAAAAAACCTTAAAAGCCCAAAAACTAAAAAAAAAAGAAAAAATAAAAAAAGACACTAATTAACCATGAAAAACAATAAAAATCCTAAAACCCTAAAATCCCTAAAAACCCTAGAAACCATAAAAATCATAAAAACCCCTAAAATTCCATGAAAATGTAAAAAAACTAAAAACCCTGAAAAACCCCTGAGAACCGTAAAAACTCCTAAAAACCATAAGAACCATAAACACCCATAAAATTTCTAAATAACCACTAAAAACTCTAAAAAATCTCAAAACACATAAAAAGTTTAAAAAACTCTTAAAAACCTTAAAACCATAAAAAACTCAAAAGGCCCTAAAATCCCAAAAGACCATAAAAACCATGAAAAACCCTAACAACCCTAAAAAGGTTTGAAAAAAATCCTAAAACACTCAAAATTTGTAAAAACAATAAAAAAACCTTCAAAATATAAGAAAACATAAAAAACCTTAAAACCCTATAAACACATAAAAATGATAAAACCCTAAAACCCTAAAAACCCACTGAAAACTCTAAAAAACCTTAAAACCCCAAAAAATGTTACAAAAACTCTGAAAAACCTTTAAATTCTTAGAAAAATAAAAAAAACCCCTAAAAACCAAAAAGGCCCCAAAAACCTAAAAACCATTAAAATCCCTAAAAACCATAAAAAAACCTAGAAAACCCCTAAAATTCCATGAAAAAAATAAAATACCCTAAAAACGTTGAAAACCCTATGAAAATAATAAAACCCCATAAAACCGTTAAAAAAACTAAAAACCATAAAAACTATAAAAACCTAATAAAAACACTAAAAACCAATAAAAACCCTAAACATGATAAAGAGCTCTAAAAAAAATTAAAACCCTAAAAAACAAAAAAAATCAAAAATCAAAAAAAGGACACTAAAAACCCTAAAAACAATAAAAAACCAAAAGCCCCAAAAAGCCCCTTAAAACCTTTAAACCATTCAAAATCCCAAAAAAAAACCCAAAAACCCTAAAGACTATAAAAATCCTAAAACCCCCCTAAATATCAATGAAAACCAAAAAAACCCTAAAATCCTTGAAAACCCCCAAAAAACACTAAAAAACATAAAAATCCCTAAATCCCCATAAAAACACTAAAAACCAATAAAACTATAAAAACCCTTAAACCCCTAAGAAAGTTAAAAATAATATAAAAACCCTAAAATTTAAAAAAACCGTAAAAACCAGAAAAGTCCATAAAACTATAAAAAACCCTAAAAACCTTTGAAAAACCCTCAACCACCCCAAAATCCTTAAAAACCCTAAAACATTAAAAAAATCCTAAAACCAAAAAAACCCTAAAACCACTAAAAATCCATGAAAATGTAAAAACCCTGAAAAACCCCTGAAAAGCATAAAACACCCTAAAAACTTAAAACCCTTAAAAACCAATAAAAAGCCTAAAATCACTAAATACTCAAAAAAACCCCTTTAAAACCCTAAACACATAAAAAACTCTAAAAACCCTTAAAACTCAAAAAAACCCTAAAAAAACGAAAATATCCTAAATACCACGGAAACCATAGAAACCCTAAAAACACCAAAAAAATCCCTAAAACCCCTCAAAATCCATAAAAACCTTTAAACACTCAAAACCCCTAAAAAACCACATAAAAGCCCCTAAAAACCATAAAACCCTTAAAAACCTTAAAAACCCAAAAAACCACTAAAAACTCTAAAAACCCTTGAAACCCCTAAAAATGTTAAAAAACTCTAATAAACCTTAAACACACTAAAAACTCTAAAAACCCCTAAAAACCCAAAAAAAACCCCCAAAAAACCCTATTGACTTGTTTGTTTTTGCTTTTGCTTTTCTTCCTCTCTTTCTGTGGCCTTTGGGCTGAGGTCGTAAGGGATTTTGGGTGTGGATCGGTGGATCCCTCCCCTCCCTTGTCTGCAGTGTCTGTGTCTTTTCTTTTAATAAAATTTGGGGGGTCCCAGGAATAGCCTGGACCCGAGCCTTCCTTTCCCTTGCCCAAAAAACCCTAAAAATCTCTAAAACCCCTAAAAATCCTAAATACCCTAAAAACCATAAAAATACTAAAAAAGATCCAAAAATCCTTGAAAACGTAAAAACACAAGAAAACCCTTAAAAACCATAAAACCCAAAAAAAAACCTTAAAAACCAGTAAAACAAAAAGAACCATAAAAATACTTAAAAACGTTAAAAAACTCTAAAAACATTAAAACCCCTAAAAAACTGAAAAAACCCTAAATCCCCTAAAAGTCCCTAAAAACCCTGAAAAACCTTAAAACCACTAAAAGCCCTTGAAAACACCTAAAACCCCTCAAAATCCCAAAAAACCATTAAAAAAACCAACAACCATAAAAATCCTAAAAAACCATTAAAATCCATGAAAACAGAAAAAACCTTAAAAACCGTGAAACCCCCTGAAAAGCATAAAACCCCATAAACCCCTAAAAATCCATAAAACCCCTAAAATCCCACTAAAAACTAGAAAACCCCTTAAAACCCCTAAAATCATTAGAAACACAAAAAAACCCAAAAACATGAAAAATCTATAAAACCCTCAAAATCCTGAAAAACCCTAAAACCATAAAAATCCTAAACAACCCCTAAAAGTCCATGAAAATGTAAAAAATCCCCAAAACCCTAAACAACAACTGAAAACCATAAAAACACATAAAAACATTAAAAAGCCTCTAAACCAATAAAATCTATAAAACCACTAAAATCTCTAAAAACCCATAAAACTCCTAAAATGTTAAAAACTCTAAAAACCTCAAAAAACCCTAAAAACCCAAAAAGACCCTCAAAACCCATAAAACCCCTAAAAACCCCTTAAAACCCTCAAAATCCATAAATATCCTAAAAACCATAAAAAACCTAAATAATCACTAAAAAACTGTGAAAACGTAAAAAACCCAAAAAATTCTGAAAACCCCCTAAAATTGATAAACCCACTAAAAACCATTAAAAACCCTAAATTCCCATATAAACCTTAAAACCCTAAAAATCAATAAAAACGTCATAAAACTCTAAAAACTTTATAACCCCTAAAAACCCACAAAAAATAAAAAAACCTAAAAAACCAAAAGGACCCTAAAAACCCATAAAAACCCCAAAAATCACGAAAACCCATAAAAAACCCTAGAACCTAAAAAAACCTAAAACCCCCAAAAAAACATATGAAAATGTAAAAAATCTTGAAAACTCAGAAAAACACCTGAAAACCAAAAAAACCCCTAAAAACCTTTAAAAAACATTAAAACCCATAAAACCCCTAAAAAAACTAAAATTCCTAAAAAACCCCTAAAAATCCATGAAAACGTAAAAAACCATAAAAATCCTAAAACCCCTAAAAATCCATGAAATCATAAAACCCCTAAAAATAATGAAAACCCCTTAAAACCATAAAACCACAGAAAAACCTTAAAAATCTATAAAAACTCATAAAACCATAAAAACCACTAAAAACCATTAAAACCTTAAAAATGTTAAAAAAAATTAAAAACCTTAAACCCCTAAAAAACAAAAAAAATCCTAAAACCCCTGAAAACTCCTAAAATCCCTCAAAACCCAAAAAACCATAAAAATTTTAAAAACCCCTCAAAATCAATAAAAACATAAAAATCCCTAAAAATCCTAAAACCCCTGAAAACCCCTTGAAAAACATAAAAACCCCTAAAAACCTTTAAAAACACTAAAAACCCCATAAAAACCCTAAAAAACACAATAAACTCGAAAAAAACTTAAAACCCCTAAAAACCACAATAAACTCTAAAAACATTTAAAACCCCTAAAAATGCTAAAAAACACTCAAAAAAAATTAAACCCCAAAAAAGACCCTAAAACCCCTGAAAAACCCTAAACCCCCTAAAAATCCTAAAACCCCTCAAAATCCCTAAAATCCCTAAAAACCATAAAATCCAAAAAAACACCTAAAAATCAATGAAAATATAAAAGTACATAAAAATCCTAAAATGCCCTGAAAACCAAAAAACCCCTAATAACCTGAAAATTCCTAAAAACTCTAAAAGTCACTAAAACTTCTTCAAATACCTAAAATATTTCAAAACTACATTAAATACCCTTAAAAACTTAAAAAAACCCTAAAACCCAAAAAAAATACCCTAAAACCCATAAAACCCCTGATAACCCTAAATGTCCTAAAAATTCATAAAAACCCTAAAAACCATAAAAATCCTAAAAAACCCTAAAAAATCATGAAAATGTATAAAACCCTAAAAACCCAAACCCCCCCCCCCAAACAATAAAAACACTTAAAAACCTTAAAAACCAAAAAAAACCCTTAAAAACCATAAAAACTCTAAAAAACCCACAAAAGCCAAGAAAATGTTAAAAACTCTAAAGAACATTTAAACCCTAAAAAACTCAACAAAAAAACCCAAAAAGACCCTAAAAATATTGAAAACCAATAAAAATAATAAAAGCCCCTAAAACCCCCTAAAACCCTCAAAATTGCTAAAAATCCTAAAAACACTAAAAACCATAAAAATCCTAAAAACACCCAAAAAATCCATTCAAATGATAAAAACCCTTACCCCCCCCCCCAAAAAAAACCCTAAAAACCACAAAACCCAGAAAAGGCTAAAGAAACCCTAAAAACTGATAAAAATCCTAAAACCATTAAAAACTCTAAAACCCTTAAATCCCATAAAAACATTCAAAATTTATAAAAACCCTTAAAACTTCTAAAAAGCTAAAAAACCTAGAAGACAACAAAAACCCCAAGAACCCCTGAAAACCCCCTAAACAAGTCAAAATCTCTAAAAACCATAAAAATCTATAAAAACCATAAAAATCCTACCCCCCTAATAATCCTTGCAATCGTAAAAACCCTTAAAAACTGTAAAAACCACTGAAATCCATAAAAACCTCTAAAAATCATAAAAACCCTAAAACCCATAAAAACTCTAAAAGTCACTAAAAACTATAAAAATCCTTAACACCCATAAAAATGTTAAAAACTCTAGAAAACCTTAAAAACCCTAAAAAACTCTACAAGCCCTAAAAATATCCTACATAGCCTCAAAATACCTAAAAGGCTAAAATCCCTAAAAGCCATAAAAATCATAAAAAACCCAAAAAATCCTTGAGAATATAAAATACACAAAAAATCCCAAAAAAACTTCTAAAAACCCCTAAAAATTATAAAAAACCCAAAAAACCCATAAAAACACAAAAAAGATTACAAACTCTAAAAACCCTTAAAACCCCTTAAAATATTCGAAAATCTAAAAAACCTTAAAAACCCAAAAAAACTCAAAAATACCCTAGAAACCCAAAAAAGACCCTAAAAACCCTGAAAAAAACCTTAAAGCCAATAAACCCCCAAAAAACATAAAAATCCTAAAAAACCTCTAAAAATCCATGAAAACATAAAAATCCCTAAAAACCTAGAAAAACCCCTCAAAACCATAAAAACCCCTAAGAACCTTAAAAAACCATAAAAACTCAGAAAAATATAAAAATCCTCTAAAAACCCATGAAACTCTAAAAAACCTAAAAACCCCAAAAAAACTAAAAAAATCCTAAAAACCAAAAAAACACTGAAAACCCCAAAAAACCTCTAAAAACCCCAAAAAACCAAAAAACCCAAAAAACCCTAAATTGCATGAAAATGCTAAAACCCACTAAAAATACATGAAAATGTAAAAAATCCCAACGAACCTGAAAAAACCCCGAAACCCTAAAAACCTTAAACACCATAAAAAACCTAAAAGCCCACTAAAACTCAAGAAACCTTTTAAACCCCTAAAATGTTAAAAACTCTAAATAAACATTAAGAACCCTAAAATTTCCAAAAAAACAATAAAAACCCAAAAATACCCAAAAAACCCTAAAACCCCTAGAACCCCAGAAAAACCATGAAAACCCTCAAAATCCCTAAAAACCATAAAAATCCAAAAAAACCCTAAAACCCTGAAAAACCTTTTAAAACCATAAAACCCCTAAAAACCCAAAAAACTCATAACAACCATAAAAACAACTAAATTATCAAAAAACCCTTAAAAACCCTAAAAATGTGAAAAACATTAAAATCTTAAAACCCCCAAAAGACCCTAAAACCTTGAAAACCCATAAAAATAATAAAAACCATTGAAAATACCTAAAAACCTCATAATCCAAAAAAACTCTAAAAATCCCTAATAACAATAAAAATCTTAAAACCCCCCTAAAAATCCATTAAAAGATAAAAAACATTGAAAACCATTTAAAACCATAAAACCCCTAAAAACCTTAAAAACTATAAAAACCCATAAAAAACCTAAAAACCACTAAAAACTCTAAAAACCCTTAAAACACCTAGAAATATAGAAAACTCAAAAAAAACATTTAAAGCTCCAAAAAACTCAAACAAACTCCTTAAAAAATCCCAAGAGACCCCAAAACCCCTAAAAAAATCCTAAAACCCCTAAAAACCCCTAAGAACCCTCAAAATACTGAAAAAACCTAAAAACCCTAAAAATCCTAATAAACCCCTAAAAATCCATGAAAATGTAAAGCACCCTAAAAACCCTGAAAACTCTTGAAACCCATAAAACCCATAAAAAAATTAAAAACCACTAAAAAACCAAAAAACCACTGAAAACTCTAAAACCGCATACAACCCATCAAAACATTAAAAACTCTAAAAAACCTTAAAACCCCTAAAAACTCAAAAAACACTAAAAACTAAAAATACCCTAAAAACCCTGAAAACCATAAAAACCCCTAAAAAAACCTAAAAGATCCTAAAACCTTTCAAAATCCCAAAAAACCCAATAACCCTTAAATTTTTTAAAAACCCATAAAATCCATGAAAACGTAAAAAATGATAAAAACCCTGAAAAACCCCTGAAAACCATAAAAACCCCTAAAAACTAGCAATGCAAAGCGGGCTCACGACCCGCGGGCTTACCCACCATTACAAAAAAATACTATTTATAATCATTTAAATACTGTATTTTTTATCATTCTTAAAGGTATTTGTGGGGAGAATTATGAATTAACAATAACTAGAGTTTTAAAGAATGTGATGGAACATTTTTTGTAGGTTAATGGTGGCATGCGGTAATGCTGATGTGGTGGTGGTGAACAGTTGCGATAGAAAGTATGTGAGTGATTGGTGATGGGTGATGAATGATAATGTTGATTGTGTGGTGATGTGAACAGCTAAACCTATGAATGAATGAAGTCTCTCTAGGTAACGATCAGTTTTAGAGGAAGCTATTAGGGTTTTCATGACGTTCTATCCAATTATCTTAATAACAAAATTAAATTAAATAATAATAAAATTAAATCAGCCAAACAAATATTATGATTATAATAACTCTTATATAATTGAAACCATGCGCAGGGGCGATGAGTTCCATTTTTTGAAAGATGGGTTGACACACCATGTAAATATGGTTAATAATTATTATATAAATAATATAATATCATATTAAAATAATAAATATAGGCATATTTAAAATTCACATGTGAATAAATGATGAATTAATATGACCATTACGGTGAGAAATCATATGTCACCGTTTAACCATGATTTTTTTTATTAAAAAAATTAAAATGTTAAAGAAACATATATTGTAAAAATAATATATATTTTTTTAAATTAGGCATGCGGGCCAGCCCGCACCCGCGCGGGCTCAACCCGCATTGGCCCCCGCCCGTGTGGGCTTAACCCACATTGGCCCGCACGAGCCTTCTTTGCATCGCTAGTTTTTAGGGGTTTTTATGGTTTTTAGGGGTTTTTTAGGGTTTTTATCATTTTTTTACGTTTTCATGGATTTTATGGGTTTTTAGGAATTTTATGGGTTATAGGGTTTTTTGGGATTTTGAAAGGTTTTCGTATCTTTTAGGTTCTTTTAGGGGTTTTCATGGTTTTCAGGGTTTTTAGGGTATTTTTTGTTTTTAGTGATTTTTTAAGTTTTTAGGGGTTTTAAGGTTTTTTAGATTTTTTAATGTTTTTATGGGTTTTATGCGATTTTAGAGTTTTCAGTGGTTTTTTGATTTTTTTAGTGGTTTTTAAATTTTTTAGGGGTTTTATGGGTTTCAAGAGTTTTCAGGTTTTTTAGGGTGTTTTACGTTTTCATGGATTTTTAGGGGTTTATTAGGATTTTTAGGGTTTTTTAGTATTTTGAGGGTTGTTAGGGGTTTTTAGGGGTTTTAGGATTTTTTAGGGGTTTTGGGGTCTCTTGGTATTTTTAAGGAGTTTATTTGAGTTTTTTAGAGCTTTACATATTTTTTTTGAGTTTTCTATGTTTCTAGGGGTTTTAAGGGGTTTTAGAGTTTTTAGTGTTTTTTAGATTTTTTATGGGTTTTTATAGTTTTTAAGGTTTTTAGGGTTTTATGGTTTTAAATGGTTTTTCAAGGTTTTTTACCATTTAATGGATTTTTAGGGGGGGTTTTGGATTTTTATTGTTATTAGGGATTTTTAGAGTTTTTTGGGATTATGAGGTTTTTAGGGATTTTCAATGGTTTTTATTGTTTTTACGTGTTTTCAAGGTTTTCGGGTCTTTTGGGGGTTTTGAGATTTTAATGTTTTTAACCTTTTTAGGGTTTTTAAGGGTTTTTTGATAATTTAGTTGTTTTTATGGTTGTTATGAGTTTTTAGTGTGTTTAAGGTTTTTATGGTTTTAAAAGGTTTTTCAGGGTTTTAGGGTTTTTTTGGATTTTTATGGTTTTTTGGGATTTTGAGGGTTTTCATGGTTTTTCTGGGGTTCTAGGGGTTTTAGGGTTTTTACTGTATTTTTGGGTTTTTATTGTTTTTTTGGGAATTTTAGGGTTCTTAATGTTTTTTATAGTTTTTAACATTTTAGGGGTTTAAAAGGTTTCTAGAGTTTTAGTGGGCTTTTATGGTTTTTATGGTTTTTAAGGTTTTTAGGGTTTTGGGGTTTTTTCAGGTTCGTTGGGATTTTTTACGTTTTCATGTATTTTTAGTGGGTTTTAGCATTTTCATTCAATTTAGGGTTTTTTGGGTTTTATGGTTTTTTGGGGGGTTTTAGGGGTTTTTCGGGCTTTTCAGTGTTTTTTTGGTTTTTAGGATTTTTTTAGTTTTTTTGGGTTTTTTAGGTTTTTTAGAGTTTCATGGTTTTTTATAGTTTTTAGCGGCTTTTTATATTTTTATGAGTTTTTATGGTTTTTTAAGGTTCTTAGGGGTTTTTATGGTTTTGAGGGGTTTTTCTAGGTTTTTAGGAATTTTTATGTTTTCATGGATTTTTAGAGGTTTTTTAGGTTTTTTATGTTTTTTGGAGTTTTATTGGCTTCAAGGTTTTTTCAGGGTTTTTAGGGTCTTTTTTGGGTTTCTAGGGTACTTTTGAGTTTTTTGGGATTTTAAGGTTTTTTAGATTTTTGAATATTTTAAGGGGTTTTAAGGGTTTTTAGAGTTTTTAGTCTTTTTTGTGTTTTTATGGGTTTTTGGGTTTTTTATAGTTTTTAGGGGTTTTTAGAAGTTTTTGTGGGGTTTTTAGTGTATTTTATATTCTCAATGATTTTTTGGGTTTTTTATGATTTTTATGGCTTTTAGGGCTTTTAGCCTTTTAGGTATTTTGAGGCTATGTAGGATATTTTAAGGGCTTGTAGGGTTTTTTTGGGTTTTTAAGGTTTTCTAGAGTTTTTAACATTTTTATGGGTGTTAAGGATTTTTAGAGTTTTTAGTGATTTTTAGAGTTTTTATGGGTTTTAGGGTTTTTATGATTTTTAGAGGTTTTTATGGCTTTCAGTGGTTTTTACGATTTTTAAGGGTTTTTACGATTTCACGGATTATTAGGGGGGTAGGAATTTTATGGTTTTTATAGATTTTTATGGTTTTTAGAGATTTTGACGGGTTTCGGGGGTTTTCAGGGGTTCTTGGGGTTTTTGTTGTCTTCTGGGTTTTTTAGCTTTTTGGGGTTTTAAGGATTTTTATAAATTTTTAATGCTTTTAGGGGATTGAAGGGTTTTTAGAGTTTTTAATGTTTTTAGGATTTTTATCGGTTTTTAGGGTTTCTTTATCCCTTTCTGGGTTTTGTGGTTTTTAGGGGTTTTTTTTGGAGGGGGGGGGGGGGGGTTAGGGTTTTTATCATTTGAATGGATTTTTGGGTGTTTTTAGGATTTTTATGGTTTTTAGTTTTTTTAGGGTTTTTAGCAATTTTGAGGGTTTTAGGGGTTTTTAGGAGTTTTATTGGTTTTCAATATTTTTAGGGTCTTTTTGGGTTTTTTTTTGAGTTTTTTAGGGTTTAAAGGTTCTTTAGAGTTTTTAACATTTTCTTGGGTTTTATGGGTTTTTAGAGTTTTTATGATTTTGAAGGGTTTTTTTTTGTTTTTAAGGTTTTTGAGTGTTTTTATTGTTTTGGGGGGGTTTTTTGGGGTTTTTAGGGTTTTTTATGTTTTTTATGGTTTTTAGGGTTTTTATGGATTTTTAGGACATTTAGGGTTATCAGGGGTTTTATGGTTTTTAGGGTATTTTTTTGGGGTTTTAGGGTTTTTTAAGTTTTTAAGGGTATTTAATGTAGTTTTGAAATATTTTAGGTATTTGAAGAAGTTTGTGTGACTTTTAGGGTTTTTAGGAATTTTCAGTTTATTAGGGGTTTTATGGTTTTCAGGGCGTTTTAGGATTTTTATGTACTTTTATATTTTCATTGATTTTTAGGTGTTTTTTTGGATTTTATGGTTTTTAGGGATTTTAGGGATTTTGAGGGTTTTAGGATTTTTAGGGGGTTTAGGGTTTTTCAGGGGTTTTAGGGTCTTTTTTGGGGTTTAATTTTTTTTGAGTGTATTTTAGCATTTTTAGGGGTTTAAAATGTTTTTAGAGTTTATTGTGGTTTTTAGGGGTTTAAAATGTTTTTAGAGTTTATTGTGGTTTTTAGGGTTTTTATTGGTTTTTTAGTGTTTTTAAAGGTTTTTAGGGGTTTTTATGTTTTTCAAGGGTTTTTCAGGGGTTTTAGGGTTTTGGGGATTTTTATTTTTTTATTGATTTTGAGGGGTTTTTAAAATTTTTTATGGTTTTTAGGGTTTTGAGGGATTTTGAGGGATTTTAGGGGTTTTCAGGGGTTTTAGGTTTTGTTGTTTTTTAGGGGTTTAAGGTTTTTAGAGTTTTTTTTACATTTTTATGGTTTTAAAGGTTTTTAGTGGTTTTTATGGTTTTATGAGTTTTTAGAGGTTTTTAAGGTTTTTACGTGGTTTTATGGTTTTAAGGGGTTTTCATTATTTTTAGGGGTTTTACGATTTCATGGATTTTTAGGGGTTTTAGGATTTTTATGGTTTTTAGGTTTTTTTAGGTTTTTAAGGGTTTTAGTTTTTTTAAAAAAATTTAGGGGTTTTTGGTTATTTTTTGATTTTTATGGGTTTTTTAAGTTTTTTTCTTGTTTTAAGGTTATTTAGAAATTTTTTACGTTTTTAGAGATTTTTATGAATTTTTTTAGTTTTTAGTGGTTTTAGAATTTTTATGGATTTTTGGGGGGTTTTATAGTTTTTAGGGGTTTTTATGTTTTTTACGGTTTTTTGGTGTTTTTATGGTTTTTTACGTTTTCATGGATTTTTAGGGGTTTTTTAGGAATTTTTGTTTTTTAGGGGTTTTATGGGTTTTAATGTTTTTTAAAGGTTTTTAGGGGTTTTTTTGGTTTTCAGGTGTTTTTCTAGGTTTTCTAGATTTTTTACATTTTCATATGTTTTTTGGGGTTTTTAGGTTTTTTTAGGTTTTAGGGTTTTTTTAGGGGTTTTCGTGATTTTTGGGGTTTTTAGGGGTTTTTATTGTTTTTAGGGTTTTTAGGGTCCATTTGGTTTTTTAGGTTTTTTTAGTTTTTTTGGGTTTTTAGGGGTTATAAATTTTTTAGAGTTTTATGACGTTTTTATTGATTTTTAGGGTTTTAAGGTTTTTATGGGAATTTAGGGTTTTTAATGGTTTTTAGGGGGTTTATCAATTTGAGTGGGTTTTCAGAGTTTTTTGGGTTTTTTACGTTTTCATAGTTTTTTAGTGATTCTTTAGGATTTTTATGGTTTTTAGGATTTTTATTGATTTTGAGGGTTTTAAGGGGGTTTTAGGGGTTTTATGGGTTTTAAGGGTCTTTTTGGGTTTTTAGGGTTTTTTGAGGTTTTTAGAGTTTTTAACATTTTAGGAGTTTTATGGGTTTTTAGAGATTTTAGTGGTTTTATGGATTTTATTGGTTTAGAGTGGTTTTAAAGTTTTTATGTGTTCTTATGGTTTTCAGTTGTTGTTTAGGGTTTTTGGGATTTTTTACATTTTCATGGACTTTTAGGGGTTGTCTAGGATTTTTAGGGTTTTAGGGTTTTTCAGGATTTTGAGGGTTTTATAGATTTTTCAGGTTTTTGGCTTTTTTTGTGTTTCTAATGATTTTAGGGGTTTTAAGGGGTTTTCTAGTTTTTAGTGGGATTTTAGGGGTTTAATGGTTTTTTAGGGGTTTATGGGGTTTTATGCATTTCAGGGGGGTTTCACGGTTTTTAAGGTTTTTTCTGTTTTCATGGATTTTAATGGTTTTTTAGGATTTTTATGGTTGTTGGTGTTTTTAATGGTTTTTTGGGATTTTGAGGGGTTTTAGGTGTTTTCAAGGGCTTTTAGTGGTTTTAAGGTTTTTCAGGGTTTTTAGGGACTTTTAGGGGATTTAGGGGTTTTTTCAGTTTTTTAGGGGTTTTAAAGTTTTTAGAGTTTTTTAACGTTTTTAAGTGTTTTCAGGGTTTTTATAGTTTTAGTGGTTTTTAAGGGTTTTTTTGGGTTTTATGGTTTTTAAGGGCTTTTTTTGTGTTTTTACGTTTCAAGGATTTTTGGAGCTTTTTTAGTATTTTTATGGTTTTTAGGGTATTTAGGATTTTTAGGGGTTTTAGAGATTTTTAGGGTTTTTTGGGGTTTTTGGGTTTTTTGGGTTTTTAGGGGTTTTTAGAGTTTTTAGCGTGTTTAAGGTTTATTAGAGTTTTTTAACATTTTTATGGGTTTCAAGGGTTTTTAGAGTTTTTAGTGGTTTTTTGGGGTTTTAAGGTTTTTAAGTGTTTTATGGTTTTTAGGGGATTTTATATGGATTTTTAGGGGTTTTGAGTGTTTAAAGGTCTTTAGGGATTTTGAGGGGTTTTACGGATTTTTTTGGTGTTTTTAGGGTTTCTATGGTTTCCATGGTATTTAGGATATTTTCGTTTTTAGGGTTTTTTGAGTTTTAAGGGTTTTTTAGAGTTTTTTTATGTGTTTAGGGTTTTAAAGTTTTTTTTTGAGTATTTAGTGATTTTATCCTTTTTATTGGTTTTTAGGGGTTTTAAGTTTTTATGGTGTTTTATGCTTTTCAATGGTTTTTCAGGGTTTTTACATTTTCATGTATTTTTAGTGGTTTTAGGGTTTTTTTTGGTTTTAGGATTTTCTTTATTGTTTTAGGGTTTTTAAGGATTTTGGGGTGGTTTAGGGTTTTTCAAAGGTTTTTAGGGTTTTTCATAGTTTTATGGACTTTTCTGGTTTTTACGGTTTTTTTAGATTTTAGGGTTTTTAGATTATTTTTAACTTTTTAGGGGTTTTAAGGGTTTTTATATTTTTATTGGTTTTTAGTGTTTTTATGGGGATTTAAGGATTTTTAAGGATTTAGTGTTTTTTTGTTTTTTAGGGGTTTTCAAGGTTTTTAGGGTTTTTTTTGTTTTTCATTCATATTTAGGGGGTTTTTAGGATTTTTATAGTCTTTAGGGTTTTTTGGGTTTTTTTTGGGATTTTGAATGGTTTAAAGGTTTTAAGGGGCTTTTGGGGGCTTTGGGGGCTTTTGGGTTTTTATTGTTTTTAGGGTTTTTAGTGTCCTTTTTCTGATTTTTCAATTTTTTTGTGTTTTTTAGGGTTCCAATATTTTTTAGAGCTCTTTATACTTTTTAGGGTTTTTATGGGTTTTTAGAGTTTTTATTAGGTTTTTAGAGTTTTTATGGGTTTTAGTGTTTTTAACGGTTTTATGGGGTTTTATTGTTTTCATAGGTTTTTCAACGTTTTTAGGGTATTTTATTTTTTTCATGGAATTTTAGGGGTTTTCTAGGTTTTTTATGGTTTTAGGGTATTTTTAGGTTTTTAGGGGATTTTTTATTTTTTTAAGAATTTAATGGTTTTTTAGAGTTTTTTAACATTTTTTGGGGTTTTAAGGTTTTTTAGAGTTTTCATTGGGTTTTTAGGGTTTTAGGGTTTTATCATTTTTATGTGTTTATAGGGTTTTAAGGTTTTTTATGTTTTCTTATATTTTGAGGGAGTTTTATGGTTTTTACAAATTTTGAGGTTTTTGGGGTTTTTTCAAATGTTTTTAGGGTTAGGGTTTTTCATGGTTTTTAAGGTCTTTTGGGATTTTAGGGCCTTTTGAGTTTTTTATGGTTTTAAGGTTTTTAAGAGTTTTTTAAACTTTTTATGGGTTTTGAGATTTTTTAGAGTTTTTAGTGGTTATTTAGGATTTTTATCGGTGTTTATGGTTCTTATGGTTTTTATGAGTTTTTACGGTTCTCAGGGGTTTTTCAGGGTTTTTAGTTTTTTTATATTTTCATGGAATTTTTGGGGTTTTTATGATTTTTATGGTTTCTAGGGTGTTTAGGGATTTTAGGGTTTTAGGATTTTTATTGTTTTCAAGGTTAATTAGGGTATTTTTTCCTTTTTTCTTTTTTTGAGTTTTTGGGCTTTTAAGGTTTTTTAGAGTTTTTTAATGTTTTTTGGGTTTTAAGGGTTTTTTGATTTTTTAGTGGTTTTGGGGGATTTTATGGTTTTTTATATTTTTTAAGGTTCTTAGGGAATTTTATGGTTTTATTGGGGTTTTCAAGGGTCTTAGGGGTTTTTATGTTTTCATGGAATTTGAGGGTTTTTTAGGACTTTTATGGCTCTAGGGTTTTTAGGGGTTTTAGGGATTTTTAGGGATTTTCAAGTGGTTTTAGGGTTTTAGGGTTTTTTAGGGTTTTTAGGGTCTTCAATGGTTTTTAGGGTTTTCGTTTACTTTTTCGGGTTTCTATGTTTTTTTAGATTTTTTTTACATTTTTAGGGGCTTTTGGGGTTTGTAATGTTTTTCATTGGTTTTTATGGTTTCAATGGGATTTTAGGGTTTGGTAATGGTTTTAGGGGTTTTATGGTTTTCAGGGGTTTTCAGGGTTTTTTACATTTTCATTGTTTTTATAGGGTTTTTAGGATTTCTATGGTTTTTAGGGTTTTATGCATTTTGAGGGGTTTTAGGGTTTTCATGGTTTTTAGGATTTTTAGCAGTTTTCAGGGTTTTTAGTGTTTCAATGGTTTTGGGGTTTTTGGAAATTTGAGGGGTTTTAGGGTTTTCAGGGTTTTTAGGGGTTTAAGCGGTTTTGAGGGTTTTTAGTGTTTTTCATGCCATTTAGGGGTTTTTTTGAGTTTTTTGGGTTTTTATGGTTTTTAGAGTTTTTAATATTTTTATTGATTTTGAGGGTTTTTTGATTTTTTAGTGGTTTTAGGGTTTTTATGGGGTTTTAGGGTTTTTTAATGTTTTAGGGGGTTTTATGGATTTCTGGTGTATTTTAGGGTGTTTAGGGTTTTTACATTTATCATGGATTTTAGGTCTTTTATGATTTTTATGGTTTTTAGTGTTTTTTAGTGTTTTTAGGGATTTTGAGGGGTTTAGGGGTTTTCATAGGTTTTTAGGATCTTTTTGGGTTTTCAAACTTTTTTGAATTTTTTAGGGTTCTTAAGGTTTTTAGAGGGTTTTAATATTTTGGGGGGTTTTAAGGTTTTTTAGAATTTTTTGTACTTTTGGGGTTTTATGGTTTTTTAGGGTTTTTAGGGGTTTACAAGGTTTTTATGTTTTCGTGGATTTTTAGGGTTTATTTAGGTTGTTTATGATTTTTAGGGTTTTTTAGGGGTTTTAGTGTCTCTTTTTTAAGGGTATTTTTGAGTATTTAAGGGTTTTTAGTTCTTTTTATGGTTTTTGGGGGTTTTAAAGGTTTTTAGTGTTTTTAGTGGTTTTTAGGGTTTTATAGGTTTTTAGGGGATTTTATGGTTTTTAGAGGGTTTTGGAGCTTTTAGGGGTTTTCAGGAATTGTATGGTCTTTTGGGGTTTTTATGATTTTTTTTGAGTTTTTTAGAGTTTTAAGGTTTTTAGAGTTTTTTAACAATTTTAGTAGTTGTAAGGGTTTTATAGTTTTTAGTGTGTTTTTAGGGATTTATGGGTTTTTAGGATTTTTTAATATTTGTAGGGATTTTTATGGTTTTCTTTGCCTTTTTTGTGTTTTTACGGCTTTTAACGTTTTCATGTATTTTAAAGGGGTTTTTATGATTTTTTTGGTTTTTTGCAGTTTTTAGGGGTTTACGGTATTTTGAGGGTTTTTAGGGGGTTTTAAATGTTTTTATGTGTTTTTAAGGATTTTAGTGTCTTTTGGGTTTTTAGGAGTTTTCTGCGTTCTTTAGGGTTTTTGATGTTTTTTAGAGATTTTTAACATTTTTAGGGGTTTTTAAGGTTTGGGGGGGGTTTATTATTTTAAGGGGGTTTTAAGGGGTTTTCAAGCTTTTTAGGGTTTTTGAGGATTTTATGGTTTTTTAGGGATTTTAGGGTTTTTAGTCGTTTTTGAGGTTTTCAGTGTTTTATAGGGTTTTAGGGTATTTTTGAGTTTTTTGGGGTTTTGAAGGTTTTTTTTATAGATTTTTAACATTTTTAGGGGTTTAATGGGTTTTTAGAGTTTTTAGTGGTTTTTAGAGTTTTTTATGCATTTTTAGGCCTTTTTAAGTTTTTTAGGGGGGTTTCGTATTTTTAGGGTTTTTAGTGGTTTTTAGGAGCCTTTTGGGTATTTCGGATTTTTTTTGAGTTTTTTTGGGGTTTTAACGTTTTTTAGAGTTTTTAACCTTTTTAGGGTTTTAATAGTTTTTACAGTTTTCAGTGGGTGTTTAGGGTTTTTATCAGGGTTTTTGGTTTTTTAATGTTTTTAGGGGAGTTTATGGTTTTAAGGGGGTTTTAGGGTTTTTAGGGTCTTTACATTTTCATGGATTTTTATGGGGTTTTTAGGATTTTTATGGTTTTTTGGGGTTTTCAGGGTTTTTAGGGATGTTGAGTGTTTTTAGGCTTTTTCGATGGTTTTTATGTGTTTCCAAGTTTTTTAGGGTCTGTTTGGGATTCTAGAGTTTTTTTAGTGTTTTAGAATTTTTAAAGTTTTTAACATTTTAGAGGCCTTAAGGGTTTTTAGAGCTTTATTAGTTTTTAGGGTTTTTTTGGGTTTTGTGGTTTTTAAGTTTTGAGTGGTTTTTATGGCTTTAGGGGTTTTTTAGGGTTTATAGGGGTTTTTACATTTTCATTTATTTTTATGGGTTTTATTTAGATTTTTTTGATTTTAGGGTTTTTAGGGTTTTTTCATAATTTTGAGGGTTTTTAGGGTTATTAGGTGTTTTAGGGACATTCAAGTTTTTTAGTGTCCTTTGGGATTTTTGGGTTTTTTTCATTTTTTAGTTTTTATGGTTTTTTAAGGTTTTTTGGATTTTTTAAAGGTTTTTTAGGCTTAAAGGGTTTTTAGAGTTTTAAGCGGTTTTATGAGGTTTTAGGGTTTTTTAGGATTTTTATGGGTTTTTAGGGTTTTAGGGTTTTTGAGGGGTTTTAGGGTTTTTCAATGGGTTTACAGGTTTTTAGGGGTTTTCAAGCTTTTTACTGTCTCTTGGGTTTCCAGGGATTTTTTGAGTTTTTTATAGTTCATAAGGTTTATAAAATTTTCTAATGTTTCTTATGGATTTAAGGATTTTTAGAGTTGTAGTGGTTTTTTAGGTATTAAGACTTTTTAACTTTTTTAGGAATTTTTATTGGTTTGAGGGGGTTTTCAAGGTTTTTTGGGTTTTTACATTTTCATAGATTTTATGGATTTTTTAATATTTTTATTCTTTTTTGGGTTTTCGATATTTTGAGGGGTTTTAGGGGGTTTCAAGTGTTTTTAGGGGTTTTATTAGTTTTTATGGTTTTTAAGGTTTCTAGGGTTGTCATGGTTTTCATGGGTTTTCCGGGTTTTTAGGGTTTTTAATGATTTCATAGATTTTTTGTGGTTTTTAGGAATTTTATGGTCTTTAAGGTTTTTTAGGGATTTTAGGGATTTCGAGGGTTTATAGGGATTTTAAGTGGTTTTGGGGTTTTGGGGTTTTTAGGGTTTTAGGGTCTTTTGGGGGTTTTAGGAGTTTTTTCAGTTTTTTAGGGTTTTAAGGGTTTTAAGTGTTTTTTAAACATTTTTATGTGTTTTTAAGTTTTTACTGGCATTTAGGATTTTTATGGGATTTTAGGGTTTTTTTTACAGGATTTATGGTGTTTAGGGTTTTTTAGGGTTTTTATGGTCTTTTTGGAGTTTTAGGGGTTTTTTTGAGTTTTTTAGGTTTTTAAGGGTTTTTAGAGTTTTTTAACATTTTTAGGTATTTTAAGGGGTTTTCAGAGTTTATAGTGGGTTTTTAGGGATTTTATGGATTTGTAGGGTTTTTAGGTGTTTTTCGGTTTTCAGGGGTTTTTCAGGGGTTTTTAGGATTTTTTAGGTTTTCATGGTTTTTAGTGGTTTTTTTAGGATTTTTATTATTTTTTTGGTTTTTAGGGTTTTTAGGGATCTTTATGGTTTTTAGGGGTTTTCATATGTTTTTAGGGATTTTAGGGGTTTTTATGGTTTTCAGAGTCTTTTTGGTTAGGGTTTTTTTTGAGTTTTTAGGTTTTTTAAGTTTCTTTAGAGTTTTATAACGTTTTTATGAGCTTTAAGGGTTTCAATAATTTTTAATGGGTTTTAGGGTTTTGTGGTTTTTAAGGCTTTTAGGGGTTTTTATGGTTTTTAGGGGTTTTCCAGGGATTTTATGTTTTCATGTATTTTAGGGGTTTCTTATGAATTTTATGGTTTTAGGATTTTTTGGGGTTTTAGTGCTTTTTCACAGTTTTTAGGATTTTTTACATCTTTGTGTATTTTTATGGGTTTTTTAGGATTTTTCTAGTTTTTTGGTGTTTTTAGGGTTTTTAGTGATTTTGAGGGTTTTTAAGTGTTTTTAGGGGTTTAAGGTTTTTCAGGGTTTTTAGGGTATTTTTGGGTTTTAGGGTTTTTTAGGTTTTTAAGGTTTTTGAGAGATTTTTGTTGTTTTTTAGGTTTTAAGGGGTTTTAGAGTTTTTTGTGGATTTTAGGGTTTTTATGGGTTTTTAGGATATTTTAGTTTTTTAAGAGTTTTAATGGTATTCATATTTTTTTCAAGATTTTTATGGTTTTTTACGTTTTCATGGATTTTTAGGGGGTTTTAGGTTTTTTATGGTTTTTAGTATTTTTTGGGTTTGTGGGATTTTGATGAATGTTTTATTTTCCTTGGTTTTTAGTGTTTTTCAGGTTTTTCATGAATTTTTGTGTTCTAGGGTTTTTTTGAATTTTTTTAAAATTTTGAATGTTTTTTAGAGTTTTTAGTGTTTTTAGGGGTTTAAAGGGTTTTTGGAGTTCTTGCTAGATTTTCAAGGTTTTTATGGTTTTTTTTTTGGGTTTTTAAGTTTTTAAGGGTTTTTATGTTTTTTGGGATTTTTTAGGGTTTTTAGTGTTTTTTACGTTTTCATGGATTTTTGGGGGGTTTTAGGATTTTAAATGGTTTTTAGGGTTTTTTAGGGTTTTTAGGGAAAAGGAGATCATGTCGACCTTTGTCACCCCACATTTTTGAGAGTGAGGCCCTGGTATACCTTGAGGCAATCAATCTAATATGGGAGAATTATCCAAGGTACCCTTCTTGATTTGTTTTTGAAAGACTCTACCGCCAAGATCGAGTCGGATTCATTCCTAAGGTGCTTCCACCAAAATTGATTAGCAAAATGAACTGCTTTGATCATTGCCCAAGGCTCCGCCTCCTAATCACATTTAGAGTTTTTCGGGATTTTGAGGGGTTTCAAGGTTTGTAGGGGTTTTTAGGGTCTTTTAGGGTCTTTTGGTCATTTTAGTGCTTTTTTAGTTATTTAGGTATTTAAGGTTTTGTAGAGTTTTAACATTTTATAGATTTTAAGGGTTTTTTGAGATTTAAGTGGTTTTTAGGGTTTTTACTATTTTTTTTATGTTCTTATGGGGTTTTATGGTTTTCAAGGTTTTTTGGGGTTTCTTTGTATTTTTTATGTCCTCATCGAATTTTAGGGTTTTTTAGGATCTTTATGTTTTTTAGGGTTATTCGAGGTTTTAGGGGCTTTGTGGGTTTTTAGGGGTTTTCAGAGGTATTTAGGGTTTTTAGGGGTTTTCCCGGTTTTTAAGCTATTTTTGGGGATTTAGGGTTTTTTTGAGTTTTGAGGGTTTTTAAGTTTTTCTTGATTTTTTTAACATTTTTATGGGTTTTAAGGGTTTTTATATTTTTTAGTAGTTTTTAGGGTTTTTATGGGTTTTAGGGGTTTTCTAAGGTTTTTAGGGGTTTTTATGATTTTCCGGGTGTTTCTACATTTTTTTGATTTTTCATGGATTTTTAGGTGGTTTTCAGGATTTTTATGGTGTTTAGTGTTTTGAAGGTTTTTATTGATTTTGAAGATTTTATGGGGTTTTAGGTGTTTTAGGGTTTTTATGTTTTTTAATGTATTTTGGGGTTTTGGGGGGTTTTATAGTTTTTAGTGGTTTTTTGGGTTTTTATTGATTTTTGTGGTTTTTATGGATTTTTAGGGTTTTTAAAGTTTTTAGGGGTTTTTATGGTTTTCAGGTGGTTTTAAGGGTGTTCTATTTTTCATGGATATTAGTGGTTTTTTGGGGTTTTAGGGATTTTTTTTGGGTTTTAGGGGTTTTCAAGGTTTTTAGTGCTTTCTTGGTTTTTAGGGTTTTTTTGAGTTTTTAAAGTTATTTTATGGGTTTTTAGAGTTTTTTCAGGCGGTTTTAAAGAACTCTAAAAACCCTTCAACACCTAAAATCAATAAAAAACTCTAAAAAACAATAAAAACCCTAAAAAATAAAAAATCCCTAAAACAAAAAAGGCCCTAAAACACTAAAAAACACTAAACCCCTAAAATCCCTTAAAACCCTAAAACCCATAAAAATCCCTAAAAACCCTAAAAACCTAAAAAATCCTAAAAACCCCCTAAAAATCCATGAAATCGTAAAAAAAACCATAAAAACTTGAAAAACCCATGAAAACAATAAAAACCCCTAAAAACCTTAAAAAAAACTAAAACCCATAACACCCTAAAAACCCACTAAAAATACTAATAACCCTACAAACCCATAGTAACTTTATAAAAATCTAAAAAACATTAAAACTCCTAAAACCCAAAAAGAAACTAAAAGCCCTTAAAACCCCTAGATGCCCTAAAAACCTCTAAAACCCCTAAAAACCCTAAAAATCCCTAGAACATTAAAAAAAATCTAAAAGCCATAAATATCCTAAAAAACACAAAAAACCCCAAAAACCAAAAAGACCCTAAAAACTCTTAAAAACCTTAAAAACCCTTAAAACCATGGAAACCCCTAAAAACCCTAAAAACAATAAAAATCCTAATAAACCCAAAAAATCCATGAAAACGTAAAAAATCCGTAAAACCATGAAAATTAGAAAAACCCATCAAAACAATTAAAAACCCTAAAACCCTAAAAACCCCCAAAACCAATAAAAACTTTAAAAACGATTTAAACCCCTAAAAATGTTAAATAACTCTAAAAACCCTTAAAACCTAAAAAACTTGAAAAAAAATAAAACCCCAAAAAGATCCTAAAAATCCTGAAAACCCCTAAAAGCTCTAAAACCCTTGAAGAACCCTAAAAACCCATAAAAACCCTAAAAACCATAAAAACCATAAATATCCTAAAAACACCCTAAAATCCATGAAAATGTAAAAAACCATAAAAATACTAAAGAACCCCTAAAATATATAAAACCCCCTAAAAACCTTAACTCCCACAAACCCATAAAACCCACTAAAACTCTAAAAACCGTTAAAACCAAAAAAATTGTTAAATAACTCAAAAAATCCTTTAAACCCCTAAAAACTAAAAAAACACTAAAAACCTAAAAAGACCCTAAAAACCTCAAAACACCATAAAAATCCTCAAACACCCTGAAAATCCCTAAAACCTCGAAAAAATCTGAAAAACCCTAAGACACCCTAGAAACCATAAAAATCCTAAAAAAATCCCTAAATTCCAAGAAAATGAAGAAAATCCTTTAAACCCTAAAAAACCCTAAAACCTCTAAAAACCCTAAAAACCCTCAAAATCCTTAAAAACCCTAAGAACCCTAAAATATAAAAAACCTAAAAAACCCATAAAAATCCTTGGAAATGTCAAAATCCCTAAAAACATGGAAAAACCTCTAAAAACCATAAAAAACCCTAAAAACATAAAAACCCATAAAACCACTAAAAACCCTTTAAACCCCTAAAAACGTTAAAAAATATATAAAACCTTAAAAACCCTAAAAAATAAAATAAACCCAAAAATCCCAAAAAGACACTAAAAACACCTAAAAACCCCTGAAAAACCCAAAAAAAATCTCAAGACCCTAATAAGCCTAAATACCTTTAAAAACCATAAAAATCCTACAAAACCATTAAAATCCATGAAAACGTAAAAAAATATAAAAACTTTGGAAACCCCCTGAAAACCATAAAACCTCATAAAAACCGTAAAAACTCCTAAAAAAACCATAAGAACCACTAAAACTCTAAAGACCCTTTAATCCCCAAAAAACATTAAAAAGTCATAAAAACCTCAAAACCCCTAAAAACTAAAAAAACCTAAAACCCAAAAAAGAAACTAAAAATCCTTAGAAACCTGTAAAATCCCTCATAATCACTAAAGCCCTAAAAACAATAAAAATCATAAAAATCCTCAAAAACCCCTTAAAAATCCATGAAAACTTAAGAAATCCTAAAAACCGCGAAAACTGTAAAAACCCCTAAAAAAATTATAAAACACAAAAAACATATAAATACTTCAAAAAACCACTAAAAAATCAAAAAAAAAACACTTAAAACCCCTAAAAATGTGTAAAAACTATAAAAACCATTTAAAACCTAAAAAACAAATAACCCCTAAATCCCCAAAAGACCCAAAAACCCTGAAAAACCCTAAAAACCCCCAAAACACCCTAAAACCCCTCAAAATCTCTAAAAAACCTAAAAATACTAAAAAATCAATACATATTTAGGAAAATGTAAAATGCCCTAAAAACCATGAAAAAACCCTAAAAACCTTAAAACCCAAAAAACCCAAAAAACCACTAAAAAGTCTAAAACCCCTAAAAATGTTAAAAACTCTAAAAACCTTAAAAACCATAAAAAACTTTAAAAAACCCTCAAAACCCAAAACGATCATATAAACCCAAAAAGAACCCTAAAAACCATAAAACATCAGGAAAAACCTGAAAACCCTCAAAAACCCTAAAAACCCCTAAACCCGTAAAAAGATTAAAAAAGTCTTAAAAATTTGTTACAACGTAAAAATCCCTAAAAACCCCCTTAAAACCATAAACCCCCTAAAAATCATAAAAACTCAATAAAAACCCTAAAAACCACAAAAACTCAAAAAAACAAAGAAAACCCAAAATGTCTATAAAAACCGGCTAAAAATCCACGACAATGTAAAAAATACAAAAAACTATGAAGAACCCCTCAAACCAATAAAAATCCCTAAAAACATTAACAAACCCTAAAACCCTAAAAACTACTAAATAAATCTAGAACCCTTAAAACCCCAAAAAAGTTAAAAAAAACTCTAAAAACCCATAAAAAACTTAAAAAACTCAAAAAACCCTAAAAACCTTGAAAACCCCTAAAACCTAAAAGAAATCCCTAAAACCCCAAAAAAACACTAATATCCATGAAAAATAGAAAACCCTTAAATAGCCTGAAAACCATAAAATCCCCTAAAAACTTTAAAAACACTAAAAATCCATAAAAACCCCAAAAATCCATAAAAACCCAAAAAACCACTAAAAACTATAAAACCCCCAAAACCCCAAAATACATTAAAAAACTTAAAAACCCTAAAACACCTAAAACCCCATAAAATCCTCAGAATCAATAAAAACCTTCAAAACACAAAACACCATAAAAATTCTGAAAACCACCTAAAAATCCATGAAAAATCAAAAAAATGTAGAAACACCCTTACAACCATAAAACCCCTAAAAACCTTAGAAAAACCCTAAAACCCATAAAAACCATAAAAACTACTAAAAAATCTAAAAACCCTTAAAACCCATAAAAATGTTAAAAAAATCAAGAAAAACTTAAAAACCCTAAAAACCCTAAATACCCCTGAAAAACCCTAAAAACCCACAAAGCCCCTAAAACCTCGAATAACCCTAAAAACCATAAAGATCCTAAAAAACCCTAAAAATCTATGAAGACATAAAAAATAAAAAAAACCCTAAAAAACCTTGAAAACCATAAAACCCCATAAGAACATAAAAAAAATAGTAAAAACCCTAAAAACCACTTAAATCTCAAAAATCCCTTAAAATCCATAAAATGTTAAAACTCTACAAAACCTTAAATACCTAAAAAACTAAAAAAGCACTAAAATGACCAAAAGACCCTAAAAGATCTAAAAACCCCTAAAAACCTTGAAACCCCTAAAAATCCCTAAAAACTCTAAATGTGATTAGGAGGTGGAGCCTTGGGCAATGATCAAAGTAGTTCATTTTGCTAATCAATTTTGGTGGAAGCACCTTAGGAATGAATCTGACTCGATCTTGGCGGTGGAGGCCCTCAAAAACAAATCAAGAAGGGTACCTTGGATAATTATCCCATATTAGATTAATTGCCTCAAGGTATACCAGGACCTCACTCTCAAAAATGTGGGGTGACAAAGGTCGACATTGATCTCCTTTTCCCTAAAAACCCTAAAAAACCCTAAAAACCATTTAAATCCTAAAACCCCCCAAAAAATCCATGAAAACGTAAAAAACACTAAAAAACCTAAAAAATCCCAAAAAACATAAAAACCCTTAAAAAAACTTAAAAATCCAAAAAAAAAAACCATAAAACCCGGAAAATCCAGTAAAAACTCCAAAAACCCTTTAAACCCCTAAAAACACTAAAAACTCTAAAAAACATTCAAAATTTTAAAAAAAATTCTAAAAAACCCTAGAACACAAAAAGACATAAAAAAACATGAAATACACTAAAAACCTAGGAAAATAAAACATTCATCAAAATCCCACAAACCCAAAAAACACTAAAAACCATAAAAAACCTAAAACCCCCTAAAAATCCATGAAAACATAAAAAACCATAAAAATCTTGAAAAAAATTTGAATACCACTAAAACCCTTAAAAACCTAAAATACCCTAAAAACCCATAAAACCTATAAAAATCCACAAAAAACTCTAAAACCCCTTAAAACCCAAAAAACGACAAAAATCTCTCAAAAACCTTAAAAACCTAAAAAACTCAAAAAAACCCTAAAAACCAAAAATACCCTAAAAACCCTGAAAAACCTTAAACCCCTAAAAACACTTAAAAACCCTCAAAATCACTAAAAACCCTAAAAACACCAAAAAACTAGAAAAATCCTAAAAACCCCATAAAAATACACGAAGACGTAAAAAATCCTAAAAACAGTGAAAAACCACTAAAACCCCTAAAAACCCAAAAACCATAAAATTCCTAAGAAACCCTCAAAATACATGAAAACATAAAAACCCTGGAAAACTCCTAAAAAACCATAAAAACCCCTAAAAGCCTTAAAAACCATAAAACCACATAAAAACCCTAAAACACATTAAAAATTATAGAAACCCTTAAAGCTCATAAAAACGTTATAAAACTCTAAAGAAACTTAAAAACCCTAAAAACTCAAAAAAAAACCGAACCAAAAAGACTCTAAAAACCATAAAACCCCTAAAATACCTAGAAACATATTAAAACCCCTAAAAACCATAAAGATCCCTAAAAAACCTAAAAACCCAAAAAATAATAAAAATCCTAAAAAAACCACTAAAAAACCATGAAAACCTAAAAAATCCTAAAAACCCCTGAAAAACCCCTGAAAACCGAAAAACACCTAAAAACCCTACAAATCCATAAAATCCCTAAAAACCCACTATAAACTCTAAAAACCCTTAAAATACCTAAAAATGTTAAAAAAATCTAAAAACCCTTAAAACCCTAAAAAACTCAAAAAACCCCTAAAACTCCAAAAAGACCATAAAAACCCTAAACACCATAAATCCCCTAAAACCCCTAAAAATCCATAAAACCTCAAAAAAATAAAAAACATTAAACCCCATAAAAATCTATGAAAATTTTAAAACCCCTAAAAACCATAAAACCCCCTAAAACTGTAAAAACGCATAAATCCACTAAAAACTCTAAAAACATTTAAAACTAGAAAAACTTTATAAGATTCTAAAAAACCATAAAAACCCAATAAAAACATTAAAAAACCAGAAAAATCAAAAAGACCCATCAAATCCTGAAACCATAAAAACCCTAAAACCCTTGAAAACCCCTAAAAACCCTACAAAACCCGAAAAAGCATAAAAATCATAAAAACCCCTAAAAATGCATGAAAACTTAAAAAACCCTAAAAACCCATTAAACCATAAAAACCCTTAAAATCCTTAAAAAAACCCTAAAAACCCATAAAAACCCCTAAAAACCCTAAAATCCACTAAAAACTTAAAAACACCTAAAAATATTTAAAAAACACTTAAAACCCTTAAAACCCTAAAAAAATCAAAAAAAACTCCTAAAACCCCCAAAAGACCCTAAAACCCTAAAAACCCCAAAACCCAAAAAACCCCTTAAAATCCCTATAAACTCAAGAAATCCCTAAAACCCCTAAAAAACCCTAAAGACCACAAAATTTCTAAAAACCACAAAAAATCTATGAAATCATTAAAAACCCTAAAAACCCTGAAAACCCTAAAAACCCCTGAAAACCATGACAACCCTAAAAACCTTAAAAACCATAAAAACCAATAAAACCCCTAAAAACACTTGAAACCCCCTAAAACCCCTCAAAATCTCGAAAACCCACAAAAGAATAAAAATATTAAAAAATCCATAAAATCTATGAAAATGTAAAAACCCTAAAAACCTTGAAAACCCCCTCAAACCAATAAAAATTCCTAAAAACATTAAAAAGTCTTAAAACATAAAAAACCACTACAACTCTAAAACCCCTTAAATCCCTTACAAACATTAGAAAAATCTATAAACCTTATAAACTATAAAAAACTCAAAAAAATCCCTAGAAACCCAAGAGATAGTAAAAAGCTTGAAAACCCCTAAAAACCTGTAAAACCATTGAAAAACCCTAAAAACCCAAAAACCCATAAAAATACTAAAAAACCCTAAAACCTCATAAAACCCCTTAAAACTCTAAAAACACTTTAACCTCAAAAAACATTCAAAAAATCTAAAAAACCTTAAAAACCATAAAAAACTAAATAACCAAAAAAACACAAAAATCCCAAAGGACCCTAAAAAACATGAATGTCCCTAAAACACCTTATAACCCTAAAAACCCTCAAAATTATAAAAAACCCTAAAGAACCCTAAAAACCAAAAAAATCTAAATAAAACCCATAAAAATAAATGAAAATGTAAAAACCCTTATAAACCCTGAAAAACCCCTAAAGCCATAAAAACCACTCAAAACTTAAAAACCACAAAACCCCTAAAAACTAATAAAACTCTAAAAACCCTTAAGGCCTCTAAAATGTTAAAAACTTTAAAAATTCTAAAAAACTCAAAAAAACTCTAAAATCCCAAACAGACCCTTAAAAACTTGAAAACTCATAAAAACCATCGAAAAAGCCTAAAAACTCTCAACATCCCTAAAAACACAGAAAACCCCAAAAAACCATAAAAATAAAAAAAACCCCATAAAAATCCACGAAAATATTAAGACCCTAAAAACCCTAAAACCCCCTTAAAACCATAAACTCCCCTAAAAACATTAAAAAACCAAAAACCCTAAAAACCCACTGAAAACTGTAAAAACTATTAAACCCCATAAAAAGGTTAAAAACTCTAAAAAACCTTAAAAACCATAAAAAACTCAAAAAAAATCTGAAATACCCAAAAGACCCCTAAAAACCACTAAAAACCCTAAAAATTCTAAACCCCCCTAAAAACTTAAAAAGGCCTAAAAATGCATAAAAACTCTAAAAACCACTAAAAACTCTAAAAACCCATTAAACCCGTAAAAATGTTAAAAAACTATAAAAAAACCTTTAAAACCCCAAAAATACTCAAAAATACCCTAAAACCCTATGAGACACTGAAAACCTCAAAAACGGCTAAAACCCCTAAAAACCCTAAAATCCCTAAAAAACCATAAAACCCTCAAAAACCCTAAAAATCTTGAAAACCCCTTAAAACCCCCTTAACACAATAACCCCCCCCCCCAAACCTTAAAAACCCCTAAAAATGTTAAAAATATCTAAAAAACTTCAAAAACCATAAAGAACTCAAAAAAACTCCTAAAAACCCAAAAAGACACTAAAATCCCCAAAAACCCCTGAAAACATTTAAAACCCCCTAAAACCCATCAAAATACCGTAAACCTCGAAAAACCGCAAAAAACCATAAAAAACATAAAAAAACCCTTTAAAATCCATGAAAACATAAAAATCCATAAAAACCCAAAAAAGCCCAAGAAAACCATAAAAATCCCTAAAAATATTAGAAAATCCTAAAAACCCATAAAACCCATAAAACCCAAAAAACCCACTAAAAACTTTAAAACCCTTACAACTACTAAATTTGTTAAAAAACTCTAAAAACCTTAAAACTCTAAAAAACTCAAGAAAATCCTAAAAACCCCAAAAGACCCTACAATCCCTGAAAACCCCTAAAAGCTCCAAAACCCCCCAAAAACCATAAAATCCCCTAAAAACCCTTAAAACCACAAAAAACACTAAAAACCATTAAAACCCCCAAAAACCTTAAAAAGAACTAAAAACCCTTAAATACTCAAAAATAACCTAAAAAAGAGACACTAAAACCCTTGAAAAACCCTAAAAACCGTAAACATCCTAAATAACCCCTAAAAATCCATGAAAACATAAAAACCCTGTAAACCCTAAAAACCCTAAAACCCCTAAAAACCCTAAAAAACCATAAAACCCCAAAACTACTAAAAACTCTAAAAAACCTTAAAACCCCCCAAAATATTAAAACCCTCTAAAAAACCTTAAGAACCCTAAAAAACTAAAAAAAATGTTGAAAACCCAAAAAGATCCTAAAAACCTAAAAAATCATAAAACCTATGAAAACTACTAAACCCGTCAAAATCCCTAAAAACACTAAAAAACACTAAAAAAGATAAAAATCCTAAAAGACCTAAAATCCATGATAAATGTAAAAACCCTAAACACCCTAAAATCCACCAGAAATCCATAAAACCCCCTAAAACCTTAAAAAACCCTAAAACCCAATAAAAACCCTAAAACCAATAAAAAATCTAAAACCCCTCAAAATCCATAAAAATATTAAAAACTCTAAAAAACCTTAAAAACCCTAAAAACTCAAAAAAAAAAAACCCCCTAAATTCCATAAAAACACTAAAACCCCTCAAAACGGCTTAAAACCATAAAAACCCTAAAAACCCTAAAACCCCTCAAATTTCCAAAAACCCCAAAAACCATTGAAACACTAAAAACCCGGAAAACTGCTAAAAACCCTAAAAACCATGAAAACCCTAAAACCCCTCAAAATGCATAAAACCCTAAAAACCATAGAAATCCTAAAAACCCTATAAAAAACAATGAAAATGTAAAAAAAACCCAGAAAACCCCTGAAAACCATAAAACCCCTAAAACCATTAACAAACCCTAAAATCCCATTGAAACCATAAAAACCAATGAAAAACATTACAAACCCATAAAGCCCCTAAAATGTAAAAAAAATCTAAAAAAACCATAGAAACCCAAAAAAGTAATCAAAACCCTAAAAACCAAAGAAGACCCTAAAAACCCTAAAAAACCCTAAAACCCTAAAACCCCTTGAAAATCCCTAAAATTCCCTAAAACCCCTAAAAACCCTAGAGCCATAAAAATCCTAAAAAACCCCTCAAATTCCATGAAAACATAAAAAATACTAAGACCCTTGAAAACCCCAATAAAACCATAAAATTCCCTAGGAATCTTAAAGAACATAAAAAAACCATAAAATCCCTAAAACCCACTAAAAACTCAAAAAACCCATAAACCCTAAAAACATTAAAAAAATCTAAAACCTTAAAATCCCAAAAACTCAAAAAAAGAAAAAAAACACCCTAATTAACCTTGAAAAAAAATAAAAATCCTAAAACCCTACAATCCCTAAAAACCCTAGAAACCATAAAAATTATAAAAACCCCTAAAATTCCATGCAAATGTAAAAAAACTAAAAACCCTGAAAAACCCCTGAGAACCGTAAAAACTCCTAAAAACCATAAGAACCATAAACAACCATAAAATTCTTAAATATCCACTAAAAACTCTAAAAAATCTCAAAACACATAAAAAGTTTATAAAAATCCTAAAAACCTTAAAACCATAAAAAACCCAAAAGGCCCTAAAATCCCAAAAGACCATAAAAACCATGAAAAACCCTAACAACCCTAAAAACGTTTGAAAAAACCCTAAAACCCTCAAAATTTGTAAAAACCATAAAAAACCCCTCAAAATATAAGAAAACATAAAAAACCTTAAAACCCTATAAACACAAAAAAATAATAAAACCCTAAAACCCTAAAAACCCACTGAAAACTCTAAAAAACCTTAAAACCCCAAAAAATGTTAAAAAAACTCTGAAAAACCTTTAAATTCTTAAAAAAAATAAAAAAACCCCTAAAAACCAAAAAGTCTCCAAAAACCTAAAAACCATTAAAATCCCTAAAAACCTAAAAATACCCTAAAAACCATAAAAAACCTAGAAAACCCCTAAAATTCCATGAAAAATATAAAATACCCTAAAAACGTTGAAAATCCTATGAAAACAATAAAACCCCATAAAACCGTTAAAAACACTAAAACCCATAAAAACTCTAAAAACCTAATAAAAACTCTAAAAACCCATAAAAACCCTAAAAATGATAAAGAGATCTAAAAAATATTAAAACCCTAAAAAACAAAAAAAAATGAAAAATCAAAAAAAGGACACTAAAAACCCTAAAAACAATAAAAACCCCAAATCCCCCCAAAGCCCCCAAAATCCCCTTAAAACCTTTAAACCATTCAAAATCCCAAAAAAACCCAAAAAACCCTAAAGACTATAAAAATCCTAAAACCCCCTAAATATCAACGAAAACCAAAAAAACCATAAAAACCTTGAAAACCCCTAAAAAACAAAAAAACACTAAAAACCTTAAAAATCCCTAAATCCCCATAAAAACACTAAAACCAATAAAACTATAAAAACCCTTAAAACCCCTAAAAAGTTAAAAATAATCTAAAAACCCTAAAATTTAAAAAAACCGTAAAAACCAGAAAAGTCCATAAAACTATGAAAAACCCTAAAAACTTTTGAAAACCCCTAAACCACCCCAAAATCCTTAAAAACCCTAAAACAATAAAAAAATCCTAAAACCAAAAAAACCCTGAAACCCCTAAAAATCCATGAAAATGTAAAAACCCTGAAAAACCCCTGAAAAGCATAAAACACCCTAAAAACTTAAAACCCTTAAAAACCAATAAAAAGCCTAAAATCACTAAATACTCAAAAAAACCTTTAAAACCCTAAACACATAAAAAAACTCTAAAAACCCTTAAAATTCAAAAAACCCCTAAAAAAATGAAAATATCCTAAATACCACGGAAACCATAGAAACCCTAAAAACACCAAAAAAATCCCTAAAACCCCTCAAAATCCCTAAAAACCTTTAAACACTCAAAACCCCTAAAAATCCACATAAAAGCCCCTAAAAACCATAAAACCCTTAAAAACCTTAAAAACCCAAAAAACCACTAAAAACTCTAAAAACCCTTGAAACCCCTAAAATTGTTAAAAAACTCTAATAAACCTTAAACACACTAAAAAATCTAAAAACCCCTAAAAACCCAAAAAACCCCAAAAACGATATTGACTTGTTTGTTTTTGCTTTTTCTTTTCTTCCTCTCTTTCTGTGGCCTTTGGGCGGAGGTCGTAAGGGATTTTGGGTGTGGATCGGTGGATCCCTCCCCTCCCTTGTATGCAGTGTCAGTGTCTTTTCTTTTAATAAAATTTGGGGGGGTCCCAGGAATAGCCTGGACCCGAGCCTTCCTTGCCCTTTCCCAAAAAACCCTAAAAATCTCTAAAACCCCTAAAAATCCTAAATACCCTAAAAACCATAAAAATACTAAAAAAGCTCCAAAAATCCTTGAAAATGTAAAAACACAAAAAGAAACCCTTAAAAACCATAAAACCCAAAAAAACCTTAAAAACCACTAAAACTATAAAAACCCTAAAAACACTTAAAAATGTTAAAAAACTCTAAAAACTTTAAAACCCCTAAAAAACTAAAAAAACCCTAAATCCCCTAAAAGTCCCTAAAAACCCTGAAAAACCTTAAAAGCACTAAAAGCCCTTGAAAACACCTAAAACACTAACAAACATAAAAATCCTAAAAAACCATTAAAACCCATGAAAACATAAAAAACCTTAAAAACTGTGAAACCCCCCTGAAAAGCATAAAACCCATAAACCCCTAAAAAACCATAAAACCCCAAAATCCCACTAAAAACCAGAAAACCCCTTAAAACTCCTAAAATCATTAGAAACACAAAAAAACCCAAAAACCTGAAAAATCTATAAAACCCTCAAAATCCCGAAAAACCCAAAAACCATAAAAATCCTAAACAACCCCTAAAAGTCAATGAAAATGTAAAAAATCCCAAAAACCCTAAACAACAACTGAAAACCATAAAAACACATAAAAACTTTAAAAACCCTCTAAACCAATAAAATCCATAAAACCACTAAATCTCTAAAAACCCATAGAACTCCTAAAATGTTAAAAACTCTAAAAACCTCAAAAAACCCTAAAAACCGAAAAAGACCCTCAAAACCCATAAAACCCCTAAAAACCCCTTAAACCCCTCAAAATCCCTAAAAATCCTAAAAACCATAAAAATCCTAAAGAATCCCTAAAAAACTGTGAAAACGTAAAAAACCCAAAAAAACTCTGAAAACCCCTAATATGATAAACCCCCTAAAAACCATTAAAAACCCAAAATTCCCATAAAAACCTTAAAACCCTAAAAATCAATAAAAACGTCATAAAACTATAAAAACCTTATAACCCCTAAAAACCCAAAAAAACTAAAAAAACCTAAAAAACCAAAAGGACCCTAAAACCCCTAAAAACCCCTAAAAACCCCCAAAATCACGAAAACCCCTAAAAAACCCTAAAACCTAAAAAACCTAAAAACCCCAAAAAACATATGAAAATGTAAAAAATCCTGAAAACTCAGAAAAACACCTGAAAACCATAAAAACCCCTAAAAACCTTTATAAAACTTTAAAACCCATAAAACCCCTAAAAAAACTAAAATTCCTAAAAAACCTCTAAAAATCCATGAAAATGTAAAAAACCATAAAAACACCAAAAAACCGTAAAAAACATAGAAACCCCTAAAAACTATAAAAACCCCCCAAAATCCATAAAAATTCTAAAACCACTAAAAACTCGAAAAATTCATAAAATCTCTAAAAACGTAAAAAAATTCTAAATAACCTTAAAACCCGAAAAAAACTTAAAAAACCTCTAAAAATAAAAAAATAACCTAAAAACCCTAAAAAATTCTAAAAAAACTAAAACCCCTTAAAAACCTAAAAAACCCTAAAAACCATAAAAATCCTAAAACCCCTAAAAATCCATGAAATCGTAAAACCCCTAAAAATAATGAAAACCCCTTAAAACCATAAAACCACGTACAAACCTTAAAAACCTCTAAAAACTCATAAAACCATAAAAACCACAAAAAACCTTTAAAACCATAAAAATGTTAAAAAAACTCTAAAAACCTTAAACCCCTAAAAAACCAAAAAAAACCTAAAACCCCTGAAAACCCCAAAAATCCCTCAAAATCCCTGAAAACCCTAAAAACCATAAAAAAATTTTAAAAACCCCTCAAAATCAAAAAAAACATAAAAATCCCTAAAAACCATAAAACCCCTGAAAACCCCCTGAAAAACATAAACACCCCTAAAACCTTTAAAAACACTAAAAAAATCATAAAACCCCTAAAAACCACAATAAACTCTAAAAACATTTAAAACCCCTAAAAATGCTAAAAAACACTCAAAAAAATTTAAAACCCAAAAAAGACCCTAAAACCCCTGAAAAACCCTAAACCCCCTAAAAATACTAAAACCCCTCAAAATCCCTAAAATCCCTAAAAACCATAAAATCCAAAAAAAAACCTAAAAATCAATGAAAATATAAAAGTACATAAAAATCCTAAAACGCCCTGAAAACAATAAAACCCCTAATATCCTAAAAATTCCTAAAAACCCTAAAAGTCACTAAAACTTCTTCAAATACCTAAAATATTTCAAAACTACATTAAATACCCTTAAAAACTTAAAAAACCCTAAAACCCCAAAAAAATACCCTAAAAACCATAAAACCCCTGATAACCCTAAATGTCCTAAAAATTCATAAAAACCCTAAAAACCATAAAAATCCTAAAAAACCCTAAAAATTCATTAAAATGTATAAGACCCTAAAAACCCCAACCCCCCCCCCCCAAAAAAAAAACACTTAAAAACCTTAAAAACCAAAAAAACCCTTAAAACCATAAAACTCCAAAAACCCATAAAACCCAAGAAAATGTTAAAAACTCTAAAGAACCTTTAAACCCTAAAAAACTCAAAAAAACCCAAAAAGACCCTAAAAATATTGAAAACCAATAAAAATCCTAAAATCCCCTAAAAACCCCTAAAACCCTCAAAATTGATAAAAACCCTAAAAACACTAAACACCATAAAAATCCTAAAAACACCCAAAAAATCCATTCAAATGATAAAAACCCTAACCCCCCCCCCCAAAAACTTAAAAACCACAAAACCCAGAAAAGGCTAAAGAAACCCTAAAAACAGATAAAAATCCTAAAACCATTAAAAACTCCAAAAACCCTTAAATCCCCTAAAAACATTAAAAATTTATAAAAACCCTTAAAACCCCTAAAAAGCTAAAAAACCCAGAAGACAACAAAAACCCCAAGAACCCCTGAAAACCCCCCAAACCCGTCAAAATCTCTAAAATCCATAAAAATCCATAAAAACCATAAAAATCCTACCCCAACTAATAATCCGTGAAATCGTCAAAACCCTTAAAAACTGTAAAAACCACTAAAAGCCATAAAAACCTCTAAAAATCATAAAAACCCTAAAACCCATAAAAACCCTAAAAATCACTAAAAACTCTAAAGATACTTAACACCCATAAAAATGTTAAAAACTCTAGAAAACCTTTAAAACCCTAAAAACCCTAACAGCCCTAAAAATATCCTACATAGCCTCAAAATACCTAAAAGGCTAAAAGCTCTAAAAGCCATAAAAATCATAAAAAAACCCAAAAAATCATTGAGAATATAAAATACACTAAAAACCCCACAAAAACTTCTAAAAACCCCTAAAAACTATAAAAAACCCAAAAAACCCATAAAAACACAAAAAAGACTAAAAACTCTAAAAACCCTTAAAACCCCTTAAAATATTCAAAAATCTAAAAAACCTTAAAAACCCAAAAAACTCAAAAATACCCTAGAAACCCAAAAAAGACCCTAAAAACCCTGAAAAAACCTTGAAGTCAATAAACTCCCAAAAAACATAAAAATCCTAAAAAACCTCTAAAAATCCATGAAAACATAAAAATCCCTAAACTCCTAGAAAAACCCCTCAAAACCATAAAACCCCTAAGAACCTTAAAAAACCATAAAACTCATAAAAATATAAAAAGCCGCTAAAAACTCTAAAAACCCATGAAACTCTAAAAAACCTAAAAAACCCAAAAAAACTAAAAAAATCCTAAAAACCAAAAAAACACTGAAAACCCCCAAAAACCACTGAAAACCCCAAAAACCCATATAACCCCAAAAACCCATATAACCCCAAAAACCCTCAATTGCATGAAAATGCTAAAACCCTCTAAAAATACATGAAAACGTAAAAAATCCCAACGAACCTGAAAAAACCTCGAAACCCTAAAAACCTTAAAAACCATAAAAACCATAAAAGCCCACTAAAACTCTATAAACCTTTTAAACCCCAAAAATGTTAAAAACTCTAAAAAACATTAAGAACCCTAAAATTCCCAAAAAAACAATAAAAACCCAAAAATACCCTAAAAACCCAAAAACCCCTAGAACCCCAGAAAAATCATGAAAACCCTTAAAATCCCTAAAAACCATAAAAATCCAAAAAAACCCTAAAACCCTGAAAAACCTTTTAAAACCATAAAACCCCTAAAAACCCTAAAAACTCATAATAACCATAAAAACAACTAAATTATCAAAAAACCCTTAAAAACCCTAAAAATGTTAAAAACATTAAAATCTCAAAACCCCCAAAAGACCCTAAAACCTTGAAAACCCATAAAAACAATAAAAACCATTGAAAATCCCTAAAAACCTCATAATCCTAAAAAACTCTAAGAATCCCTAATAACAATAAAAATCCTAAACCCCCCCTAAAAATCCATTAAAAGGTAAAAAACCTTGAAAACCATTTAAAACCATAAAACTCCGAAAAACCTTAAAAACTATAAAAACCCATAAAAAACCTAAAAACCACTAAAAACTTTAAAAACCCTTAAAACCCCTAGAATCATAGAAAACTCAAAAAAACATTTAAAGCTCTAAAAAACTCAAACAAACTCCTTAGAAAATTCCAAGAGACCCCAAAACCCCTAAAAAATACTAAAACCCCTAAAAACCCCTAAAAACCCCTAAGAACCCTCAAGATACTAAAAAACCCTGAAAACTCTTGAAACCCATAAAACCCCTAAAAAAATTAAAAACCACTAAAAAACCAAAAAACCACTGAAAACTCTAAAACCGCATAAAACCCATAAAAACATTTAAAACTCTAAAAAACCTTAAAACCCCTAAAAAATTCAAAAAACACTAAAAACTAAAAATACCCTAAAAACCCTGAAAACCCTGAAAACCCCTAAAAACACCTAAAAGATCCTAAAACCTTTCAAAATCCCAAAAAACCCTATAACCCATAAAATTCCTAAAAACCCATAAAATCCATGAAAACGTAAAAAAATGATAAAAACCCTGAAAAACCCCTGAAAACCATAAAAACCCCTAAAAACTAGCGATGCAAAGCGGGCTCGCGGCCCGCGGTCATACCCACCTTTACAAAAAAAATACTATTTATAATCATTTAAATACTATATTTTTTATCATTCTTAAAGGTATTGTGGGGAGAAGTATGAATTAACAATAACTAGAGTTTTAAAGAATGTGATGGAACATTTTTTGTAGGTTAATGGTGGCATGCAGTAATGCTAATGTGGTGGTGAACAGTTGCGATAGAAAGTATGTGAGTGATCGGTGATGGGTGATGAATGATAATGTTGATTGTGTGGTGATGTGAACAACTAAAACTATGGATGAATGAAGTCTCTCCAGGTAACGATCAGTTTCAGAGGAAGCTATTAGGGTTTTCACGAGGTTCTATCCAATTATCTTAATAAAAAAATTAAATTAAATAATAAGAAAATTAAATCAACCCAACAAATATTATGATTATAATAACTCTTATAGAATTTAAACCATGCGCAGGGGCGATGAGTTCCATTTTTTGAAAGATGGGTTGACACACCATGTGAATATGGTTAATAATTATTATATAAATAAAATAATATCATATTAAAATAATAAATATAGGCATATTTAAAATTCATATGTGAATAAATGGTGAATTAATATGACCATTACGGTGAGAAATCATACGTCACCGTTTAACCATGACTTTTTTATTAAAAAAATTAAAATGTTAAAGAAACATATATTGCAAAAATAATATATATTTTTTTAAATCAGGCCCGCGGGCCAGCCCACACCCGCGTGGGCTCAACCCGCATTGGCCCGCACTCTAAACGGTCAAAATTTTTAGGCCCGCCCCACCCCATACCCGCAAATCCCACGGGCCGTGATCCCTCTTTACATCACTAGTTTTTAGGGGTTTTTATAGTTTTTAGGGGTTTTTCAGGGTTTTTATCATTTTTTTACATTTTCATGGATTTTATGGGTTTTTAAGAATTTTATGGGTTATAGGGTTTAAATAATTTTGAAAGGTTTTCAGATCTATTAGGTGTTTTTAGGGGTTTTCATGGTTTTCATGGTTTTTAGGGTATTTTTAGTTTTTAGTGTTTTTTCAGTTTTTAGGGGTTTTAGAGTTTTCAGTGGTTTTTTTGTTTTTTAGTGGTTTTTAATTTTTTAGGGGTTTTATGGGTTTCAAGAGTTTTCAGGTTTTTTAGGGTGTTTTACGTTTTCAGGGATTTTTAGGGGTTTATTAGGATTTTTAGGGTTTTTAGGGTTTTTCAGTATTTTGAGGGTTCTTAGGGGTTTTAGGGGTTTTAGGATTTTTTAGGGGTTTTGGGGTCTCTTGGGATTTTTTAAGGAGTTTGTTTGATTTTTTTAGAGTTTTAAATGTTTTTTTGAGTTTTCTATGTTTATAGGGGTTTTAAGGGTTTTTAGAGTTTTTAGAGTTTTTTAGGTTTTTTATGGGTTTTTATAGTTTTTAAGGTTTTTAGGGGTTTTATGGTTTAAAATGGGTTTTCAAGGTTTTTTACCTTTTAATGGATTTTTAGGGGGGTTTTAGGATTTTTATTGTTATTAGGGCTTTTTAGAGTTTTTTGGGATTATGAGGTTTTTAGGTATTTTCAATGGTTTTTATTGTTTTTATGGGTTTTCAAGGTTTTAGGGTCTTTTAGGGGTTTTAAGATTTTAATATTTTTAACATTTTTAGGGTTTTTAAGGGTTTTTTGATAATTTAGTTGTTTTTATGGATGTTATGAGTTTTTAAGGTTTTTAGGGGTTTTATGGTTTTAAAAAAAATTTCAGGGTTTTAGGGTTTTTTGGGATTTTTATGGTTTTTAGGGATTTTGAGGGTTTTCATGGTTTTTCTGGGGTTCTAGGGGTTTTAGGGGTTTTAGGGTTTTTAGGGTATTTTTGGGGTTTTATTGTTTTTTTGGGAATTTTAGGGTTCTTAATGTTTTTTTAGAGTTTTTAACATTTTAGGGGATTAAAAGGTTTCTAGAGTTTTAGTGGGCTTTTAGGGTTTTTATGGTTTTTAAGGTTTTTAAGGTTTCGGGGCTTTTTCAGGTTCGTTGGGATTTTTTACATTTTCATGTATTTTTAGTGGGTTTTAGCATTTTCATGCAATTTAGGGTTTTTTTGGTTTTTTGGTTTTTTGGGTTCTCAGGGGTTTTTCGGGCTTTTCAGTGTTTTTTTGGTTTTTAGGATTTTTTTAGTTTTTTTGGGTTTTTATAGTTTTGAGGGGTTTTCTAGTATTTTAGGGATTTTTATGTTTTCATGGATTTTTAGAGGTTTTTTAGGATTTTTATGTTTTTTGGAGTTTTATTGGCTTCAAGGTTTTTTCAGGGTTTTTAGGGTCTTTTTTGGGTTTCTCGGGTATTTTTGAGTTTTTTGGGTTTTTAAGGGTTTTTAGATTTTTGAATATTTTAGGGGTTTTATGGGTGTTTAGAGTTTTTAGTCTTTTTGTGTTTTTATGGGTTTTTTTGGGTTTTTATAGTTTTTAGGGGTTTTTAGATGTTTTTGTGGGGGTTTTAGTGTATTTTATATTGTCAAGGATTTTTTGGGTTTTTTATGATTTTTATGGCTTTTAGGGATTTTAGCCTTTTAGGTATTTTGAGGCTATGTAGGGTATTTTTAGGGCTTGTAGGTTTTTTTAGGGTTTTTAAGGTTTTCTAGAGTTTTTAACATTTTTATGGGTGTTAAGAATTTTTAGAATTTTTAGTGATTTTTAGAGTTTTTATGGGTTTTAGGGTTTTTATGATTTTTAGAGGTTTTTATGGCTTTCAGTGGTTTTTACTGTTTTTAAGGGTTTTTACGATTTCATGGATTATTAGGGGGGGTAGGATTTTTATGGTTTTTATAGCTCTTTTATGGTTTTTAGAGATTTTGATGGGTTTGGGGGGTTTTCAGGGGTTCTTGGGGTTTTTGTTGTCTTCTGGGTTTTTTAGCTTTTTAGGGATTTTAATGGTTTTTATAAATTTTTAATGTTTTTAGGGGATTTAAGGGTTTTTAGAGTTTTTAATGGTTTTAGTATTTTTATCTATTTTTAGGGTTTCTTTAGCCTTTTCTAGGTTTTGTGGTTTTTAGGGTTTTTTTGGGGGGTGGGGGTTAGGGGTTTTATCATTTGAATGGTTTTTTTGGGTGTTTTTAGGATTTTTATGGTTTTTAGTGTTTTTAGGGTTTTTAGTGATTTTGAGGGTTTTAGGGGTTTTTAGGGGATTTTAGGATTTTTATTGGTTTTCAATATTTTTAGGGTCTTTTTGGGTTTTTTTGAGTTTTTTAGGGTTTAAAGGTTCTTTAGAGTTTTTAATATTTTCTTGGGTTTTATGGGTTTTTAGAGTTTTTATAGTTTTAAGGGTTTTTTTGGTTTTTAAGGTTTTTAAGTGTTTTTTTTGGGGGGGGGGGGGGTTGGGGTTTTTAGGGTTTTATACATTTTAATGAATTTCATTTTAATGAATTTTTAGGGTTTTTTAGGATTTTTATGGTTTTTAGGGTTTTTATGAATTTTTAGGACATTTAGGGTTATCAGGGGTTTTATGGTTTTTAGGGTATTTTTTTTGGGTTTTAGGGTTTTTTAAGTTTTTAAGGGTATTTAATGTAGTTTTGAAATATTTTAGGTATTTGAAGAATTTTTAGTGACTTTTAGGGTTTTTTGGAATTTTCAGGATATTAGGGGTTTTATGGTTTTCAGGGTGTTTTAGGATTTTTATGTACTTTTATATTTTCATTGATTTTTAGGTGTTTTTTTGGATTTTATGGTTTTTAGGGATTTTAGGGATTTTTAGGGGTTTTAGGATTTTTAGGGGGTTTAGGGATTTTCAGGGGTTTTAGGGTCTTTTTTGGGTTTTAAATTTTTTTGAGTGTTTTTTAGCATTTTTAGGGGTTTTAAATGTTTTTAGAGTTTATTGTGGTTTTTAGGGGTTTTACACGTTTTTAGAGTTTATTGTGGTTTTTAGGGTTTTTATGGGGTTTTTAGTGTTTTTAAAGGTTTTTAGGGTTTTTTATGTTTCTCAAGGGTTTTTCAGGGGTTTTAGGGTTTTTAGGGATTTTTATGTTTTTATTGATTTTGAGGGGTTTTTAAATTTTTTTATGATTTTTAGGGTTTTGGGGGATTTTGAGGGATTTTAGGGGTTTTTAGGGGTTTTAGGATTTTTTTTATTTTTAGGGGTTTAAGATTTTTAGAGTTTTTTTTAACATTTTTATGGTTTTAAAGGTTTTTAGTGGTTTTTATTATTTTATGAGTTTTTAGAGGTTTTTAAGGTTTTTACGTGGTTTTATGGTTTTAAGGGGTTTTCATTATTTTTAGGGGTTTTACATTTCATGGATTTTTAGGGGTTTTAGGATTTTTATGGTTTTTAGGGTTTTTTAGGTTTTTAAGGGGTTTAAGTTTTTTTAGAATTTTTTATGGTTTTTAGGTTATTTTTTTTTGATTTTTAGGGGTTTTTTAAGTTTTTTTTCGGGTTTTAAGGTTATTTAGAATTTTTTTACGTTTTTAGAGATTTTATGAATTTTTCGATTTTTTAGTGGTTTTAGAATTTTTATGGATTTTTGGGGGTTTTTATAGTTTTTAGGGGTTTTTATGTTTTTTACAGTTTTTTGGTGTTTTTATGGTTTTTTATGTATTCATGGATTTTTAGGGGTTTTTTAGGAATTTTAGTTTTTTTAGGGGTTTTATGGGTTTAAAAGTTTTTTAAAGGTTTTTAGGGTTTTTTTTTGGTTTTTCGGTGTTTTTGTAAGTTTTTAGGATTTTTTACATTTTCATATGTATTTTGTGGTTTTTAGGTTTTTTTAGGTTTTAGGGTTATTTAGGGGTTTTCGTGATTTTTGGGGTTTTTAGGGGTTTTTAGGGTTTTTAGGGTCCTTTTGGTTTTTTAGGTTTTTTTAGTTTTTTTTGGGTTTTTAGGGGTTATAAAGTTTTTAGAGTTTTATGACGTTTTTATTGATTTTTAGGGTTTTAAGGTTTTTATGGGAATTTAGGGTTTTTAATGGTTTTTATGGGTTTATCAATTTGAGGGGGTTTTCAGAGTTTTTTGGGTTTTTTACATTTTCACAGTTTTTAGTGATTCTTTATGATTTTTATGGTTTTTAGTATTTCTAGGGATTTTGAGGGTTTTTAGGGGTTTTATGGGTTTTGAGGGTCTTTTGGGTTTTTAGGGTTTTTTGAGGTTTTTAGAGTTTTTAACATTTTAGGAGTTTTATGGGTTTCTAGAGATTTTAGTGGTTTTATGGATTTTATTGGTTTAGAGGGTTTTTAATGATTTTATGTGTTTTTATGGTTTTTAGTTGTTGTTTAGGGTTTTGGGGATTTTTTACATTTTCATGGACTTTTAGGGGTTGTTTAGGATTTTTATGGTTTTAGGGTTTTTCAGGATTTTGAGGGTTTTATAGATTTTTCATGTTTTTGGGTTTTTTTGTGTTTCTAATGATTTTAGGGGTTTTAAGGGGTTTTCTAGTTTTTAGTGGGATTTTAGGGGTTTTATGGTTTTTAGGGGTTTATGGGGTTTTATGCTTTTCAGGGGGGTTTCACGGTTTTTAAGGTTTTTTCTGTTTTCTCGGATTTTAATGGTTTTTTAGGATTTTTATGGTTGTTAGTGTTTTTAATGGTTTTTTGGGATTTTGAGGGGTTTTAGGTGTTTTCAAGGGCTTTTAGTGGTTTTAAGGTTTTTCAGGGTTTTTAGGGACTTTTAGGGGATTTAGGAATTTTTCAGTTTTTTAGGGGTTTTAAAGTTTTTAGATTTTTTAAAGGTTTTTAAGTGTTTTTAGGGTTTTTATAGTTTTAGTGGTTTTTAAGGGTTTTTTTGGGTTTTTTGGTTTTTAAGGATTTTTTTGTGTTTTTACGTTTTCAAGGATTTTTGGAGCTTTTTTAGTATTTTTATGGTTTTTAGAGTATTTAGGATTTTTAGGGGTTTTAGAGATTTTTAGGGTTTTTTAGGGTTTTGGGGTTTTTTTGGGTTTTTAGGGTTTTTTAGAGTTTTTAGCGTGTTTAAGGTTTATTAGAGTTTTTTAACATTTTTTTACGTTTCAAGGGTTTTTAGAGTTTTTAGTGGTTTTTTGGGGTTTTAAGGTTTTTAAGGGTTTTATGGTTTTTAGGGGATTTTATGTGGATTTTTAGGGGTTTTGAGTGTTTAAAGGTTTTTAGGGAATTTGAGGGGTTTTAGGGATTTTTTTGGTGTTTTTAGGGTTTCTATGGTTTCCGTGGTATTTAGGATATTTTTGTTTTTTTAGGGTTTTTTTTGAGTTTTAAGGGTTTTTAGAGTTTTTTATGTGTTTGGGGTTTTAAAGGGTTTTTTTTTGAGTATTTAGTGATTTTAGGCTTTTTATTGGTTTTTAGGGGTTTTAAGTTTTTAGGGTGTTTTATGCTTTTCAGGGGTTTTTCAGGGTTTTTACATTTTCATGGATTTTTAGGGGTTTTAGGGTTTTTTTTGTTTAAGGATTTTTTTTATTGTTTTAGGGTTTTTAAGGATTTGGGGTGGTTTAGGGTTTTTCAAAGGTTTTTAGGGTTTTTCATAGTTTTATGGACTTTTCTGGTTTTTACGGTTTTTTTAGAATTTAGGGTTTTTAGATTATTTTTAACTTTTTAGGGGTTTTAAGGGTTTTTATAGTTTTATTGGTTTTTAGTGTTTTTATGGGGATTTAGGGATTTTTAAAGTTTTTAGTGTTTTTTAGGGGTTTTCAAGGTTTTTAGGGTTTTTTTAGTTTTCATTGATATTTAGGGGGGTTTTTAGAATTTTTATAGTCTTTAGGGTTTTTTGGGTTTTTTTGGGATTTTGAATGGTTTAAAGGTTTTAAGGGGATTTTTGGGGCTTTTGAGTGTCATTTTTTTGATGTTTCAATTTTTTTGTGTTTTTTAGGGTTTTAATATTTTTTAGAGCTCTTTATCATTTTTAGGGTTTTTATGGGGTTTTAGAGTTTTTATTAGGTTTTTAGAGTTTTTATGGGTTTTAGTTTTTTTAACGGTTTTATGGGTTTTATTGTTTTCATAGGTTTTTCAACGTATTTAGGGTATTTTATTTTTTTCATGGAATTTTAGGGGTTTTCTAGGTTTTTTATGGTTTTTAGTGTATTTTTAGGTTTTTAGGGATTTTAATGGTTTTTAGGTTTTTGGAGACTTTTTGGTTTTTAGGGGTCTTTTTATTTTTTTTAAGAATTTAAAGGTTTTTCAGAGTTTTTTAACATTTTTTGGGGTTTTAAGGTTTTTTAGAGTTTTCAGTGGGTTTTTAGGGTTTTAGGGTTTTATCATTTTTATGTGTTTATAGGGTTTTAAGGTTTTTTATGTTTTCTTATATTTTGAGGGGTTTTTATGGTTTTTACAAATTTTGATGGTTTTAGGTTTTTTCAAACATTTTTTGGGTTAGGGTTTTTCATGGTTTTTATGCTCTTTTGGGATTTTAGGGCCTTTTTAGTTTTTTATGGTTTTAAGGTTTTTAAGAGTTTTTTAAACTTTTTATGGGTTTTGATATTTTTTAGAGTTTTTAGTGGTTATTTAGGAATTTTATGGGTGTTTATGGTTCTTATGTTTTTTAGGAGTTTTTACGGTTCTCAGGGGTTTTTCAGGGTTTTTAGTTTTTTTACATTTTCATGGAATTTTAGGGGTTTTTATGATTTTTATGGTTTCTAGGGTTTTTAGGGATTTTAGGGTTTTAGGATTTTTATTATTTTTCAAGTTTAATTAGGGTATTTTTTCCTCTTTTCTTTTTTTGAGTTTTTGGGATTTTAATGTTTTTTAGAGTTTTTTAATGTTTTTAGGGTTTTAAGGGTTTTTTGAGTTTTTAGTGGTTTTTGGGGATTTTATGGATTTTTATGTTTTTTAAGGTTCTTAGGGAATTTTATTGTTTTATTGGGGTTTTCAAGGGTCTTAGGTGTTTTTATGTTTTCCTGGAATTTGAGGGGTTTTTTAGGATTTTTATGGCTTTAGGTTTTTAGGGGTTTTATGGATTTTCAAGTGGTTTTAGGGTTTTAGGGTTTTTTAGGGTTTTTAGGGTCTTCTTTGGTTTTTAGGGTTTTTGTTTACTTTTTAGGGTTTCTATGGGTTTTTTAGATTTTTTTACATTTTTAGGGGCTTTATGGGTTTGTAATGTTTTTCATTGGTTTTTATGGTTTCAATGGGATTTTAGGGTTTGGTAATGGTTTTAGGGGTTTTATGGTTTTCAGGGGTTTTCAGGGTTTTTTACATTTTCATTGTTTTTTATAGGGTTTTTAGGATTTCTATGGTTTTTAGGGTTTTATGCATTTTTAGGGGTTTTATGGTTTTCATGGTTTTTAGGGTTTTTAGCTGTTTTCAGGGTTTTTAGTGTTTCAATGGTTTTTGGGGTTTTTGGAAATTTGAGGGGTTTTAGGGTTTTAGGGTTTTTAGGGTTTTTAGGGGTTTAAACAGTTTTGAGGGTTTTTAGTGTTTTTCATGGCATTTAGGGGGTTTTCTTGAGTTTTTTGGGTTTTTATGGTTTTTAGAGTTTTTAATATTTTTATGGATTTTGAGGGTTTTTAGATTTTTTAGTGGTTTTAGGGTTTTTATGGGGTTTTAGGTTTTTTTAAGGTTTTAGGGGGTTTTATGGATTTCTGGTGTATTTTAGGGTGTTTAGGGTTTTTACATTTATCATGGATTTTAGGTCTTTTATGATTTTTATGGTTTTTAGTGTTTTTAGGAAAAGAAGGGATGGGTCCAGGCTATTCCCGGAACCCCCCAAAATTTATAAACAAAGGATACAGACACTGCAGACAAGGGAGGGGAGGGATCAATCAATCCACACCCAAAACCCCTTACGACCTCATCCCGAGGGCCACAAAAGGAAAGAAAAAGAAAAAAAAAGAAACAAAGCGCAAGACCAAAAAAGACACAGTGTCCAAAAGAAAATCACACACAGAGTAGGTCAGTCAACATCGCCGCCAAAATCCTCCAGCTCCGCATCACGAAACCCCATGCCAACACCAAAGCCGCTGTCATCATCAGCGAAGCTAAAATCTGATTCATCACCCTGGTCCATTGAGTCCCATCAAGGGTCAAAATCTTCTTGCATGCCCAGTCTGGACCGCAGCTTCTCCATAGCTTTTACCTGCTCAGCAGAAAAATAAGGCCTCTCTCGCTTATTCACCTTTAGATTCAGTTTGACAGCTTGTGAGGAGGCCCTAGTTGCCATTGGGCGTGGGAGGGCAGAGTAATCCCTCCTCCTTCTTCGTCTTGGTGGGGCAGAGGAGGTTCCCGCAGCAGACATCTTTGTTCCATTGCCACCATCACTAGCGGCTAATGGTGCCTTGCCCTTCTTGCTTTCTGCCTCAAGAGTTTCAGCACCTCCGCTGATTTTTTTCTCCCTTGATGTGACCATAGAAACATTTATCCGTTGATCAGCCTCAGAAAACCTCTCCCCAATCCTCCTTGCCTCATCTTCAAGAGGGAACCTTTCCCTTTCAACCCATACCATCTCATGGAGCTGCACACAAAAGTCTTCAGTAGAGGGAACACCATGAAGGATCATCGCCCTCTGCAGGTCCATGGAAGGACCACCAGCATCACCAGCATATCGAAGTTGGTCACTAGGCAGGTCCTCAGTACTTCCGTCAGAGGGGAATGATAACCCAAGCCCCTTGTCAGGTCCCCCCACGCCAGGATACCCATGCAGGACCAGCGGGGCATCACGCCAGTCTATATCCCCATCCAGTATGTGCTTTTCCTCAGCTGAGCATGAACTCCAGTCATCTCCAGACCTAGTTTTCTAAGAAATATCATCCTCCTTTGCAGCATCTTCCACCCACACCCCAACCATGGCAGGCTCAGCCGAACCTTCAGCCTGAGAAACATTCATAGGAGCCTCATCCGTTAGAGCAGATCTACCAGCATTCTCATCAACCTTTAAGCCAGTTGTGTCATCCCATCCCAGATCCTTGCAGGAATTTTTCACATTTCCTGGCCAGACTTCCATCGCAATTGTCCTATCTATCTCAGTTTGCTTCCTAATATCTTCACCAGACCCGTGAACACCTTCAGCAGAGCCATGAATTCCTCCCTCAGCGAGCATGACTTCATCCTCAACAGCATTCCCTAAGACACCGGCGCTTGCTTCCAGACTCACCAAGAAGCCACCCAAATCCATCAGAGAGATTTCTAACCCTTTACCAGCCAACATAGGAGACGAGCAGGGCACATCGGTAGCCACAGAGTGGGAAACCTCCCCAATCGTCCCCTTCACCTCCACCCGATGGAGGCCGCTCCCACCAGCAGACAGAGACTCACCACCCCTAGAAGCGCCATAACAAATTCCAGAACAGTCACTGTGCCCAAAGCTCCAGCACAAAGAGCAGAAGACTGGCCATTGCTCGAAGACAAAAGATTGTCTCCATCTGATCTCCTCTCCCACAGCAATCCAGACAGAGTCCACAGGGGGTTTCAACGCATCAATTTCGACAAAATCCCTTGGAGAAACCGGATGACAAAGGGCCCTGGTCCTACTATCCACACAGAGGAATCTCCCCACCAGGTTTCCAAGCATCGAAATAATTGAGAAATTCTGAAAGGGGAGTGGCAGTTCAGGAAAACACACCCAGGTAGCAGCAATCGGGGAGCTTCTCTTCATATGAAAATCAAAGCTCCATCGAAAGAGGGAGAATCGAGTGCCATTGCATGACCGAGGAGCCGCTGACCAGGCAAGGATGAGATCATACTCCGTTGCAAACCGAACCATGATATGAGAGCTATCAAGAAGGCCGACAGTCGCGCGAGCCCTAAGATTCCAGGAAGCCACAACGAACCTGTCGAAGGTGACCACTGGGGGTCGCCGCCTCGGAAAGCTTGCAACCAGAGTCAATCGGTGGAGATCCGCGACCTCAGTGAACTCCCGAAATGAGAGAGGAAGCTAAGGGCTGCCATCGAAGAACTCCAGAACCTTCGGGCCAAGCACCGTTCGCGGGAAGGCGGGTAACAGATCAGCAGAATAGAGCGACGAGAAATCATCAGGGAGAGAATCCTCCCCCGTAGAGATAGGGGGAGGAGCTTCGATTGCCATCACCTTCAACCCGAGGGGAAATCGCCATCGCAGGAGAGCAGAATTGCCAGTAGCGCCCGAACCGCCATCTTTCCTTTCCTTATCTTAGACATTTAGTGTTTTTAGGGATTTTGAGGGGTTTAGGGGTTTTCATAGGTTTTATGATTTTTTAGGTTTTTAGGATCTTTTTGGGTTTTTAACCTTTTTTTGAGTTTTTTAGGGTTCTTAAGGTTTTTTAGAGTTTTTAGTAGTTTTGAGGTTTTATGGTTTTTTAGGGTTTTTCAGGGTTTTTAGTGTCTCTTTTTAGGGGATTTTTGAGTATTTAAGGGTTTTTACTTCTTTTTATGGTTTTTGGGGGATTTAAAGGTTTTTAGTGTTTTTAGTGGTTTTTAGGGTTTTATGGGTTTTTAGTGAATTTTATGGTTTTTGGAGGGTTTTAGAGCTTTTAGGGGTTTTCATGGATTGTTGGGTCTTTTGGGGTTTTTAGGATTTTTTTGAGATTTTTAGAGTTTTAAGGTTTTTAGAGTTTTTTTAAAAAAATTAGTAGTTGTAAGGGTTTTATAGTTTTTTTGTGGGTTTTTAGGGTTTTATGGGTTTTTAGGATTTTCTAATATTTTTAGGGATTTTTATGGTTTTCATGGGCTTTTTTGGGTTTTTATGGATTTTTACGTTTTCATGGATTTTAAAGGGGGTTTTTATGATTTTTATGGTTTTTTTGCGGTTTTTAGGGGTTTACGGTATTTTGAGGTTTTTAGGGGGTTTTAAAGATTTTTAGGGGTTTTTAGGGATTTTAGTGTCTTTTTGGGTTTTTAGGAGTTTTTTTGAGTTCTTTAAGGTTTTTGACGTTTTTTTAGAGATTTTAAACATTTTTAGGGGTTTTTAAGGTTTGGGGGAGGAGGGGGTTTATTATTTTAAGGGGTTTTTAAGGGTTTTCAAGCTTTTTAGGGTTTTTGAGGATTTTATGGTTTTTTAGGGATTTTAGGGTTTTTAGGGGTTTTAGCCGTTTTTGAGGTTTTCAGTGTTTCATAGGGTTTTGGGGTATTTTTGAGTTTTTTGGGGTTTTAAAGGATTTTTTAGAGTTTTTTAACATTTTTAGGGGTTTAATGGGTTTTTAGAGTTTTTAGTGGTTTTTAGAGTTTTTTATGCATTTTTAGGCCTTTTTAAGTTTTTTAGGGGGGGTTTAGGATTTTTAGAGTTTTAGTGGTTTTTAGGAGTCTTTTGGGTATTTCGGATTTTTTTTGAGTTTTTTAGGGGTTTTAAGGTTTTTTAGAGTTTTTCAGCTTTTTAGGGGTTTTAATAGTTTTTACTGTTTTCAGTGGGTTTTTATCAGGGTTTTTGGTTTTTTAATGTTTTTAGGGGAGTTTATGGTTTTAAGGGGTTTTTAGGGTTTTTAGGGTCTTTACATTTTCATGGATTTTTATTGGGTTTTTAGGATTTTTATGGTTTTTTGGGGTTTTCTGGGTTTTTAGGGATGTTGTGAGTTTTTAGGCTTTTTCGATGGTTTTTATGTGTTTTCAAGTTTGTTAGGGTCTATTTGGGATTTTAGAGTTTTTTTTGAGTGTTTTAGAATTTTTAAAGTTTTTAACATTTTAGAGGCCTTAAGGGTTTTTAGAGTTTTATTAGTTTTTAGGGGTTTTGTGGGTTTGTGGTTTTTATGTTTTGAGTGGTTTTTATGGCTTTAGGGGTTTTTCAGGGTTTATAGGGGTTTTTACATTTTCATTTATTTTTATGGGTTTTATTTAGATTTTTTTGGTTTTTAGGGTTTTTTAGGGTTTTTCATAATTTTGAGGGTTTTTAGTGTTATCAGGTGTTTTAGGGACATTCAAGTTTTTTAGGGTCCTTTTGGATTTTTGGGTTTTTTTGGTTTTTTAGTTTTTTATGGTTTTTAAGGTTTTTTGGATTTTTTTAATGTTTTTTGGGCTTAAAGGGTTTTTAGAGTTTTAAGGGGTTTTATGAGGTTTTAGGATTTTTTAGGATTTTTATGGGTTTTTGGGTTTTTAGGGTTTTAGTGTCTTTATGGTTTTTAGGGTTTTTAGGGTTTTTGAGGGGTTTTAGGGTTTTTCAATGGTTTTACAGCTTTTTAGGGGTTTTCAAGCTTTTTACTATCTCTTGGGTTTCCAGGGATTTTTTGAGTATTTTATAGTTCATAAGGTTTATAGATTTTTCTAATGTTTGTAAGGGATTTAAGGGTTTTTAGAGTTTTAGTGGTTTTTTAGGTTTTAAGACTTTTTAATGTTCTTAGGAATTTTTATTGGTTTGAGGGGGTTTTCAAGGTTTTTAGGGTTTTTACATTTTCATAGATTTTATGGATTTTTTAATATTTTTATTCTTTTGGGAGTTTTCGAGATTTTGAGGGGTTTTAGGGGGTTTCAAGTGTTTTTAGGGGTTTTATTGGTTTTTATGGTTTTTAAGGTTTTTAGGGTTGTCATGGTTTTCAGGGGTTTTCAGGGTTTTTAGGGTTTTTAATGATTTCATAGATTTTTTGTGGTTTTTAGGAATTTTCTAGTCTTTAGGGTTTTTTAGGGTTTTTAGGGATTTCGAGGGTTTATAGGGATTTTAAGGGGGTTTTTGGGTTTTAGGGTTTTTAGGGTCTTTTGGGGGTTTTAGGAGTTTTTTTGAGTTTTTTAGGGTTTTTAGGGTTTTAAGTGTTTTTTAAACATTTTTAGGTGTTTTTAAGTTTTTAGTGGCTTTTAGGGTTTTTATGGGTTTTTAGGGTTTTTTAAGGATTTTAAGGGTTTTTATGGTTTAATGGGTTTTTAGGGTTTTTTACGTTTTCATGAATTTTTAGGGTTTTTTATGATTTTTATGCTTTTTAGGGTTTTGTAGGGTTTTTAGGGTTTTTAGGGGTTTTCAAGTGTTTTAGGGTTTTTATGGTTTCAGGATTTGATGGCTCTTTTTGGTTTTTAGGGTTTTTAGGGGTTTTACGGGTTTTAGGGGATTTATGGTGTTTAGGGTTTTTTAGGGTTTTTATGGTCTTTTTTGGAGTTTTAGGGGTTTTTTGAGTTTTTTAGGTTTTTAAGGTTTTTTAGAGTTTTTTAACTTTTTTAGGTATTTTAAGGGAAATTCAGAGTTTATAGTGGGTTTTTAGGGATTTTATGGATTTGTAGGGTTTTTAGGTGTTTTTCAGTTTTCAGGGGTTTTTCAGGGGTTTTTAGGATTTTTTAGGTTTTCATGGTTTTTTAGTGGTTTTTTTAGGATTTTTATTATTTTTTGGGTTTTTAGGGTTTTAAGGGATCTTTATGGTTTTTAGGGGTTTTCATATGTTTTTCGGGATTTTAGAGGTTTTTATGGTTTTTAGAGTCTTTTTGGTTAGGTTTTTTTTTTTGAGTTTTTAGGTTTTTAAGTTTCTTTAGAGTTTTATAACGTTTTTGTGAGCTTTAATGGTTTCTATAATTTTTAATGGGTTTTAGGGTTTTTATTGGGTTTTATGGTTTTTAAGGCTTTTTGGGGTTTTATGGTTTTTAGGGGTTTCCCAGGGTTTTTATGTTTTCATGTATTTTAGGGGTTTCTTAGGAATTTTATGGTTTTAGGGTTTTTAGGGGTTTTAGTGGGTTTTCACAGTTTTTAGGATTTTTTACGTCTTCGTGTATTTTTATGGGTTTTTTAGGATTTTTCTAGTTTTTTTGTGTTTTTAGGTTTTTTAGTGATTTTGAGGGTTTTTAAGTTTTTTTAGGGGTTTAAGGTTTTTCAGGGTTTTTAGGGTATTTTTGGGTTTTAGGGTTTTTTGAGGTTTTTAGGTTTTTAAGGTTTTTGAGAGATTTTTGTCGTTTTTTGGGTTTTAAGGGGTTTTAGAGTTTTTTGTGGATTTTTAGGGGATTTATGGGTTTTTAAGGTATTTTAGGTTTTTAAGGGTTTTAATGGTATTCATATTTTTTCAATATTTTTAGGGGGTTTTAGGTTTTTTTATGGTTTTTAGTGTTTTTTGGGTTTTTGGGATTTTGATGAATGTTTTATTTTCCTAGGTTTTTAGTGTTTTTCATGTTTTTTATGTCTTTTTGTGTTCTAGGGTATTTTTGAATTTTTTTAAAATTTTGAATGTTTTTAAGAGTTTTTAGTGTTTTTTGGGGTTTAAAGGGTTTTTAGAGTTTTTACTGGATTTTTAGGGTTTTTATGGTTTTTTTTGGATTTTTAAGTTTTTTAAGGGTTTTTATGTTTTTTGGGATTTTTTAGGGTTTTTAGTTTTTTTTGCGTTTTCATGGATTTTTTGGGGGTTTTAAGGATTTTAAATGGTTTATAGGGTTTTTTAGGGTTTTTTTGGAAAAGGAGATCAATGTTGACCTTTGTCACCCCACATTTTTTAGAGTGAGGTCCTGGTATACCTTGAGGCAATCAATCTAATATGGGAGAATTATCCAAGGTACCCTTCTTGATTTGTTTTTGAGGGCCTCCACCGCCAAGATCGAGTCGGATTCATTCCTAAGGTGCTTCCACCAAAATTGATTAGCAAAATGAACTGCTTTGATCATTGCCCAAGGCTCCGCCTCCTAATCACATTTGGAGTTTTTCGGGATTTTGAGGGGTTTCAAGGTTTGTAGGGGTTTTTAGGTCTTTTAGGGTCTTTTGGTCATTTTAGTGCTTTTTTAGTTTTTTAGGTATTTAAGGTTTTGTAGAGTTTTAACATTTTATGGATTTTAAGGGTTTTTTGAGATTTAAGTGGTTTTTAGGGTTTTTACTATTTTTTTTATGTTCTATGGGGTTTTATGGTTTTCAAGGTTTTTAGGGTTTTTTTTGTATTTTTTATGTCTTCATCGATTTTTAGGGTTTTTAGGATCTTTATGGTTTTTAGGGTTATTCGAGGTTTTAGGGGCTTTGTGGGTTTTTAGGGGTTTTCAGGGGTATTTAGGGTTTTTAGGGGTTTTCCCGATTTTTAGGCTATTTTTGGGGATTTAGGGTATTTTTGAGTTTTTAGGGTTTTTAAGTTTTTCTTGATTTTTTTAACATTTTTATATGTTTTAAGGGTTTTTAGATTTTTTAGTAGTTTTTATGGTTTTTATGGGTTTTAGGGTTTTTCTAAGGTTTTTAGGGGTTTTTATGGTTTTAAGGGTGTTTATACATTTTTTTGATTTTTCATGGATTTTTAGGTGGTTTTGGGATTTTTATAGTGTTTAGTGTTTAAAGGTTTTTATTGATTCTGAGGATTTTATGGGGTTTTGGTGTTTTAGGGTTTTTATGTTTTTTAATGTATTTTGGGGTTTTGGGTGTTTTTATAGTTTTTAGTGGTTTTTTTGGTTTTTATGGATTTTTGGGGTTTTTATGGATTTTTATGGTTTTTAAAGTTTTTAGGGGTTTTTATGGTTTTCAGGCGGTTTTAAGGGTTTTCTATTTTTCATGGATATTAGTGGTTTTTTGGGGTTTTAGGGATTTTTTTGGGTTTTAGGGGTTTTCAAGGTTTTTAGTGCCTTCTTGGTTTTTAGGGTTTTTTGAGTTTTTTAAGTTATTTTATGGGTTTTAGTGTTTTTCCAGGCGGTTTTAAAGAACTCTAAAAACCCTTCAACACCTAAAAACATTAAAAAACTCTAAAAAATAATAAAAACCATAAAAAAAACCCTAAAAACACAAAAGGCCCTAAAACACTAAAAAACACTAAAAACCCTAAAAATCCCTTAAAACCCTAAAACCCATAAAAATCCCTAAAAACCCAAAAAACCCGAAAAACCCAAAAAATCCTAAAAACCCCCTAAAAATCCATGAAATCGTAAAAAAACCCTAAAAACTTGAAAACCCCATGAAAACAATAAAACCCCTAAAAACCTTAAAAAAACCTAAAACCCATAGCACCCCAAAAACCCACTAAAAATACTAATAACCCTACAAACCCATAGTAACGTTATAAAACTCTAAAAAACATTAAAAATACTAAAACCCAAAAAGACACTAAAAACCCTTAAAACCCCTAGAAGCCCTAAAAACCTCTGAAACCCCTAAAAACCCTACAAATCCCTAAAACGTTAAAAAAATCTAAAAGCCATAAAAATCCTAAAAAACACAAAAAACCCCAAAAACCAAAAAGACCCTAAAAACTCTTAAAACCCCTAAAAACCCTAAAAACCATGGAAACCCCTAAAAACCCTCAAAATCACAAAAAACCCTAAAAACAATAAAAATCTTAATAAACCCAAAAGATCCATGAAAACGTAAAAAATCCTTAAAACCGTGAAAATTAGAAAAACCCATAAAAACAATTAAAAATCCTAAAACCCTAAAACCCCCCCAAACCAATAAAAACTTTAAAAACGATTTAAACCCCTAAAAATGTTAAAGAACTCTAAAAACCCTTAAAAACCTTTAAAACTTGAAAAAAAAATAAAACCCCAAAAAAATCCTAAAAATCCTGAAAACCCCTAAAAGCTCTAAAACCCTTGAAGAACCCTAAAAACCCATAAAAACAATAAAAACCCATAAAACCCATAAATATCCTAAAAACCCCCTAAAATCCATGAAAATGTAAAAAACCATAAAAATACTAAAGAACCCCTAAAATATATAAACCCCCTAAAAACCTTAACTCCCACAAACCCATAAAAACCACTAAAACTCTAAAAACCGTTAAATCCAAAAAATTGTTAAATAACCCAAAAAAACCTTTAAACCCCTAAAAACTAAAAAACCCTAAAAACCTAAAAAGACCCTAAAAACCTCAAAAAACCATAAAAATTCTCAAACACCCTGAAAATCCCTAAAACCTCAGAAAAATCCGAAAAACCCTAAAACACCCTAGAACCATAAAAAATCCTAAAAAAAATCTCTAATTCCAAGAAAATGAAGAAAATCCATTAAACCCTGAAAAAACCTAAAACCCCCTAAAAACCCTAAAAACCCTCAAAATCCTTAAAAACCCTAAAAACCCTAAAAAATAAAAATCCTAAAAAAACCCATAAAAATCCATGGAAATGTCAAAATCCCTAAAAACATGGAAAAACCTCTAAAAACCATAAAAACCCCTAAAAACATAAAAACCCATAAAACCACTAAAAACCCTTTAAATCCCTAAAAAAGTTAAAAAATATATAAAACCTTAAAAAACCTAAAAAATAAAATAAACCCAAAAATCCCAAAAAGACACTAAAAACACCTAAAACCCCTTGAAAAACCCAAAAAAATCTCAAAACCCTAATAAGCCTAAATACCGTTAAAAACCATAAAAATCCTACAAAACCATTAAAATCCATGAAAACGTAAAAAAAATATAAAAACCTTGAAAACCACCTGAAAACCATAAAACCTCGTAAAAACCTTAAAAACTCCAAAAAAACCCCATAAGAACCACTAAAAATCTAAAGACCCTTTAAACCCCTAAAAACATTAAAAAGTCATAAAAACCTTAAAACACCTAAAAACTAAAAAAACCTAAAACCCAAAAAAGAAACTAAAAATCCTTAGAAACTCGTAAAAACCCTCATAATCACTAAAGACCTAAAAAGAAAATAAAACCATAAAAATCCTCAAATACCCCTTAAAAATCCATGAAAACTTAAGAAACCCTAAAAACCGTGAAAACCGTAAAAACCCCTAAAAACTTTATAAAACACAAAAAACCTATAAATACTTCAAAAACCCACTAAAAAATCAAAAAAAACCCTAAAAATGCGTAAAAACTATAAAAACCATTTAAAACCTAAAACAAATAACCCCTAAAACCCCAAAAGACCCTAAAACTTTGAAAACCCCTAAAAACCCCCCAAACACCCTAAAAACCCTCAAAATATCTAAAAAACCTAAAAATACTAAAAAATCAATACATATTCTGGAAAAAGTAAAATGCCCTAAAAACCATAAAAAACCCCTAAAAACCTTAAAAACCCAAAAAAACCCAAAAAACCCCTAAAAACCCTAAAAACCACTAAATAGTCTAAAACCCCTAAAAATGTCAAAAACTCTAAAAACTTTAAAAACCATAAAAAACTCTAAAAAACCCTCAAAACCCAAAAAGATCATATAAACCCAAAAAAAACCCTAAAAACCATAAAACATCGGGAAAACCCTGAAAACCCTCAAAAACCCTAAAAACCCCTAAACCCGTAAAAAGATTAAAAAATTCTTAAAAATATGTGACAACGTAAAAAACCCTAAAACCCCCTTAAAACCATAAACCCCCTAAAAATCGTAAAAACCCAATAAAAACCATAAAAACCACAAAAAACTCAAAAAAACAAAGAAAACCCAAAATGTCTATAAAAACCCTAAAAACCCTAAAAACCATAAAAACCCGCTAAAAATCCACGACAATGTAAAAAATACAAAAAACTATGAAGAACCCCTCAAACCAATAAAAATCCCTAAAAACATTAACAAACCCTAAAACCCTAAAAACTACTAAATAAATCTAGAACCCTTAAAACCCCCCAAAAAGTTGAAAAAACTCTAAAAACCCATAAAAAACTTAAAAAACTCAAAAAACCCTACAAACCAAGAAGGCACTAAAAACCTTGAAAACCCTAAAAACCCAAAAAAATCCCTAAAACCCCAAAAAACCACTAATATCCATGAAAAATAGAAAACCCTTAAAACCGCCTGAAAACCATAAAAACCCCTAAAAACTTTTAAAACCCTAAAAATCCATAAAAACCCCAAAAATCCATAAAAACCCAAAAAACCACTAAAAACTATAAAAACCCCCAAAACCCCAAAATACATTAAAAAACTTAAAAACCCTAAAACACCTAAAACCCCATAAAATCCTCAGAACCAATAAAAACCTTCAAAACACTAAACACCATAAAAATCCTGAAAACCACCTAAAAATCCATGAAAAATCAAAAAAATGTAGAAACACCCTGAAAACCATAAAAAACCCTAAAAACCTTAGAAAAACCCTAAAACCCATAAAAACATAAAAAATACTAAAAAATCTAAAAACCCTTAAAACCCAAAAAAATGTTTAAAAAATCAAGAAAAACCTAAAAACCCTAAAAACTCAAAAAAACCCTAAATCCCCAAAAATAGCCTAAAAACCGGGAAAACCCCTAAAAACCCTAAATACCCCTGAAACCCCTAAAAACCCACAAATCCCCTAAAACCTCGAATAACCCTAAAAACCATAAAGATCCTTAAAAACCCTAAAAATCGATGAAGACATAAAAAATACAAAAAAAAAACCCTATAAAACCTTGAAAACCATAAAACCCCATAAGAACATAAAAAATAGTAAAAACCCTAAAAACCACTTAAATCTCAAAAAACTCTTAAAATCCATAAAATGTTAAAACTCTACAAAACATTAAATACCTAAAAAACTAAAAAAGCACTAAAATGACCAAAAGACCCTAAAAGACCCTAAAAACCCCTACAAACCTTGAAACCCCTCAAAATCCCGAAAAACTCTAAATGTGATTAGGAGGCGGAGCCTTGGGAAATGATCAAAGAAGTTCATTTTGCGAATCAATTTTGGTGGAAGCACCTTAGGAATGAATCTGACTCGATCTTGGCGGTGGAGGCCCTCAAAAACAAATCAAGAAGGGTACCTTGGATAATTCTCCCATATTAGATTGATTGCCTCAAGGTATACCAGGACCTCACTCTAAAAAATGTGGGGTGACAAAGGTCGACATTGATATACTTTTCCCTAAAAACCCTAAAAACCCTAAAAACCATTTAAAATCCTAAAAACCCCCAAAAAATCCATGAAAACGTAAAAAACACTAAAAACCCTAAAAAATCCCAAAAAACATAAAAACCCTTAAAAAACCTAAAAATCCAAAAAAACCAAAAAAACCATGAAAATCCAGTAAAAACTCCAAAAACCCTTTAAACCCCTAAAAACACTAAAAACTCTAAAAAACATTCAAAATTTTAAAAAAATTCAAAAAAACCCTAGAACACAAAAAGACATAAAAACATGAAATACACTAAAAACCTAGGAAAATAAAACATTCATCAAAATCCCATAAACCCAAAAAACACTAAAAACCATAAAAAATCTAAAACCCCCTAAAAATCCATGAAAACATAAAAAACCATAAAAATCTTGAAAAAAATCTGAATACCATTAAAACCGTTAAAAACCTAAAATACCCTAAAAACCCATAAAACCCCTAAAAATCCACAAAAAAACTCTAAAACCCAAAAATACCCTAAAAACCCTGAAAAACCTTAAACCCCTAACAACACTTAAAAACCCTCAAAATCACTAAAAACCCTAAAAACTCCAAAAAACTAGAAAAATCCTAAAAACCCATAAAAATACACGAAGACGTAAAAAATCCTAAAAACTGTGGAAAACCACTAAAACCCCTAAAAACCCTAAAACCATAAAATTCCTAAGAAACCCCTAAAATACATGAAAACATAAAAACTATGAAAAACCACTAAAACCCCTAAAAACCCTAAAACCATAAAATTCCTAAGAAACCCCTAAAATACATGAAAACATAAAAACCATGGAAAACCCCTAAAAACCATAAAAACCCCTAAAAGCCTTAAAAACTATAAAACCCCATAAAAACCCTAAAACCCATTAAAAATTATAGAAACCCTTAAAGCTCATAAAAACATTATAAAACTCTAAAGAAACTTACAAACCCTAAAAACTCAAAAAAAAAACCCTAACAAAAAAGACTCTAAAAACCATAAAAACCCCTAAAATCCCTAAAAACATATGAAAAACCTAAAAACCATAAAGATCCCTAAAAACCCTAAAAACCCAAAAAAAAATAATAAAAATCCTAAAAAAACCACTAAAAACCATGAAAACCTAAAAAATCCTAAAAACCCCTGAAAAACCCTGAAAACCGAAAAACACCTAAAAACCCTACAAATCCATAAAATCCCTAAAATACCACTATAAACTCTGAAAACACCTTAAAATACCTAAAAATGTTAAAAAACTCTAAAAACCCTTAAAACCCTAAAAAACTCAAAAAACCCCTAAAACTCCAAAAAGACCATAAAAACCCTAAAAAACCATAAATCCCCTAAAACCCGTAAAACCCCTAAAATTCCATAAAACCTATAACAAATAAAAAACTTTAAACCCCCTAAAAATCTATGAAAATTTAAAAACCCCTAAAAACCATAAAACACCCTAAAACTGTAAAAACGCATAAATCCACTAAAAATTCTAAAAACCATTTAAAACTATAAAAACTTTATAAGACTCTAAAAAACCATAAACACCCAATAAAAATATTAAAAAACCCTAAAACCCAAAAAAACCTATCAAATCCTGAAACCATAAAAACCCTAAAACCCTTGAAAACCCCTAAAAACCCTAAAAGCCCTACAAAACCCTAAAAAGCATAAAAATCATAAAAAACCATAAAAATGCATGAAAACGTAAAAAACCCTAAAAACCCATTAAACCATAAAAAAACTTAAAATCCTTAAAAAACCCTAAAAACCCTTTAAAACCCTAAAATCCACTAAAAACTTAAAAACACCTAAAAATGTTTAAAAAACACTTAAAACCCTTAAAACCCTAAAAACTCAAAAAAAACTCCTAAAACCCCCAAAAGACCCTAAAAACCCCAAAACCCAAAAAACCCCTTAAAATCCCTATAAAACCCTCGAAATACCTAAAAACCCTAAAGACCATAAAATTTCTAAAAACCACAAAAAATCCATGAAATCATTAAAAACCTTAAAAACCCTGAAAACCCCTGAAAACCATGACAACCCTAAAAACCTTAAAAACCATAAAAACCAATAAAACCCCTAAAAACACTTGAAACCCCATAAACCCCCTCAAAATCTCGAAATCCCCCAAAAGAATAAAAATATTAAAAAATCCATAAAATCTATGAAAATGTAAAAAACCTAAAAACCTTGAAAAACCCCTCAAACCAATAAAAATTCCTAAAAAACATTAAAAAGTCTTAAAACCTAAAAAATCACTATAACTCTAAAAACCCTTAAATCCCTTACAAACATTAGAAAAATCTATAAACCTTATGAACTATAAAAAACTCAAAAAATCCCTGGAAATCCAAGAGACATTAAAAACCTTGAAAACCCCTAAAAACCTGTAAAACCATTGATAACCCCTAAAACCCCTCAAAAACCCTAAAACCCCTAAAAACCATAAAAACCCTAAAACCCTAAAAACCCCAAAACCCATAAAAATCCTAAAAAACCCTAAAACCTCATAAAACCCCTTAAAACTCAAAAAACCCTTCAAGCCCAAAAAACCTTAAAAAATCCAAAAAACCTAAAAAACCCTAAAAACCCCTAAAAAATCCATGAAGTCGTAAAACCCGTAAAAAAACCCTAAAAACCATAAAAATCCTAAAACCCCTAAAAATCCATGAAGTCGTAAAACCCCTAAAAATAATGAAAACCCCTTAAAACCATAAAACCACGTAAAAAACTTAAAAAACTCTAAAAACTCATAAAACCATAAAAACCACTAAAAACATTTAAAACCATAAAAATGTTAAAAAAACTATAAAAACCTTAAACCCCTAAAAAACAAAAAAAAACCTAAAACCCCTGAAAACCCCTAAAATCCCTCAAAATCCCTCAAAACCCTAAAAACCATAAAAAATTTTAAAAACCCCTTAAAATCAATAAAAACATAAAAAACCCTAAAAACCCTAAAACCCCTGAAAACCCCTTGAAAAACATAAAAACCCCTAAAAACCTTTAAAAACACTAAAAACCCCATAAAAACCCTAAAAACCACAATAAACTCTAAAAACATTTAAAACCACTAAAAACCACAATAAACTATAAAAACATTTAAAACCCCTAGAAATGCTAAAAAAACTCAAAAAAAATTAAACCCCAAAAAAGACCCTAAAACCCCTGAAAAACCCCAAACCCCCTAAAAATCCTAAAACCCCTCAAAATCCCTAAAAACCATAAAATACAAAAAAACACCTAAAAATCAATGAAAATATAAAAGTACATAAAAATCCTAAAATGCCCTGAAAACCATAAAACCCCTAATAACCTAAAAATTCCTAAAAACCCTAAAAGTCACTAAAAACTCTTCAAATACCTAAAATATTTTAAAACTCCATTAAATAACCTTAAAAACTAAAAAACCCTAAAACCCCAGAAAAATACCCTAAAAACCATAAAACCCCGGATAACCCTAAATGTCCTAAAAAATCATAAAAACCCTAAAAACCATAAAAATCCTAAAAAACCTTAAAAATTCATGAAAATGTATAAAACCCTAAAAACCCCCCAAAAACCCCCCAAAACAATAAAAACACTTAAAAACCAAAAAAAACCCTGAAAAACCATAAAAACTCTAAAAACCCATAAAACCCAAGAAAATGTTAAAAACTCTAAAGAACCTTCAAACCCTAAAAAACTCAAAAATACCCAAAAATACCCTAAAAATATTGAAAACCAATAAAAATCCTAAAAGCCCCTAAAAACCCCTAAAACCCTCAAAATCGCTAAAAACCCTAAAAACACTAAAAACCATAAAAATCCTAAAAACACCCAAAAAAACCATTCAAATGATAAAAAACCTAACCCCCCCCCCCCCCCCAAAAAAAACCCCTAAAAACCACAAAACCCAGAAAAGGCTAAAGAAACCCTAAAAACCGATATAAATCCTAAAACCATTAAAAACTCTAAAAACCCTTAAATCCCCTAAAAACATTAAAAAATTATAAAAACCCTTAAAACCCCTAAAAAGCTAAAAAACCCAGAAGACAACAAAAACCCCAAGAACCCCTGAAAACCCCCCAAACCCGTCAAAATCTCTAAAAACCATAAAAATCCATAAAAACCATAAAAATACTACCCCCCCTAATAATCCGTGAAATCGTAAAAACCCTTAAAAACCGTAAAAACTACTAAAAGCTAAAAAAAACCTCTAAAAATCATAAAAACCATAAACCCATAAAAACCCTAAAACCCATAAAAACCCTAAAAATTACTAAAAACTCTAAAAATCATTAACACCCATAAAAATGTTAAAAACTCTAGAAAACCTTAAAAACCCTAAAAAACCCTACAAGCCCTAAAAATATCCTACATAGCCTCAAAATACCTAAAAGGCTAAAAGCCCTAAAAGCCATAAAAATCATAAAAAACCCAAAAAATCCTTGAGAATATAAAATAAACTAAAAACCCCACAAAAACTTCTAAAAACCCCTAAAAACTATAAAAAACCCAAAAAACCCATAAAAACACAAAAAAGACTAAAAACTCTAAAAACCCTTAAAACCCCTTAAAATATTCAAAAATCTAAAAAACCTTAAAAACCCAAAAAACTCAAAAATACCCTAAAAACCCAAAAAAGACCCTAAAAACCCTGAAAAAACCTTGAAGCCAATAAAACCCCAAAAAACATAAAAATCCTAAAAAACCTCTAAAAATCCATGAAAACATAAAAATCACTAAAAACCTAGAAAAACCCCTCAAAACCATAAAAACCCCTAAAAACCTTAAAAAACCATAAAAACTCATAAAAATATAAAAAGCCGCTAAAAATTCTAAAAACCCATGAAACTCTAAAAAACCTAAAAAACAAAAAAAACTAAAAAAATCCTAAAAACCAAAAAAACACTGAAACCCCAGAAAAACCCCTAAAACCCCAAAAAACCAAAAAACCCAAAAAAACCCTAAATTGCATGAAAATGCTAAAACCCACTAAAAATACATGAAAATGTAAAAAATCCCAACGAACCTGAAAAAAACCCTGAAACCCTAAAAACCTTAAAAACCATAAAAACCCTATAAGCCCACTAAAACTCTAGAAAACTTTTAAACCCCTAAAATGTTAAAAACTCTAAAAAAACATTAAAAACCCTAAAATTCCCAAAAAAACAATAAATACCCAAAAATACCCTAAAAACCCTAAAACCCCTAGAACCCCAGAAAAACCATGAAAACCCTCAAAATCCCTAAAAACCATAAAAATCCAAAAAAACCCTAAAACCCGGAAAAACCTTTTAAAACCATAAAACCACTAAAAACTAATAACAACCATAAAAAAACTAAATGATCAAAAAACCCTTAAAAACCCTAAAAATATTAAAAACATTAAAATCTTAAAACCCCCAAAAGACCCTAAACTTTGAAAACCCATAAAAACAATAAAAACCATTGAAAATCCCTAAAAACCTCATAATCCCAAAAAACTCTAAAAATCCCTAATAACAATAAAAATCCTAAAACCCCCCTAAAAATCCATTAAAAGGTAAAAAACCTTGAAAAACCATTTTAAACCATAAAATCCCTAAAAACCTTAAAAATTATAAAAACCATTAAAAAACCTAAAAACCACTAAAAACTCTAAAAACCCTTAAAACCTCTAGAAACATAGAAAACTCAAAAAAACATTTAAAGCTCTAAAAAACTCAAAAAAACTCCTTAAAAAATCCCAAGAGACCTCAAAACCCCTAAAAAATCCTAAAACCCCTAAAAACCCCTAAGAACCCTCAAAATACTGAAAAACCCTAAAAACCCTAAAAATCCTAATAAACCCCTAAAAATCCATGAAAATGTAAAACAACCTAAAAACCTTGAAAACTCTTGAAACCCATAAACCCCTAAAAAAATTAAAAACCACTAAAAAACCAAAAAACCACTGAAAACTCTAAAACCGCATAAAACCCATAAAAACATTAAAAACTCTAAAAAACCTTAAAACCCCTAAAAAACTCAAAAAACACTAAAAACTAAAAATACCCTAAAAACCCTGAAAACCATGAAAAACCCCTAAAAACACCTAAAAGATCCTAAAACCTTTCAAAATCCCAAAAAAACCCTATAACGCATAAAATTCCTAAAAACCCATAAAATCCATGAAAACGTAAAAAAATGATAAAAACCCTAAAAACCATAAAAACCCCTAAAAACTAGCGATGCAAAGCGGGCTCGCGGCCTGAGGGCTTTGCGGGTTTGGTGCGGGGCAGGCCTACAAATTTTGACCGTTTAGAGTGCGGGCCAATGTGGGTTGAGCCCGCGCGGGTGCGGGCTGGACCGCGGGCATGATTTAAAAAAAATATATTATTTTTACAATATATGTTTCTTTAACATGTTTTTTTAATAAAAAAATCATGGTTAAACAGTGACATATGATTTCTCACCGTAATGGTCATATTAATTCACCATTTATTAACATGTGAATTTTAAATAGGCCTATATTTATTGTTTTAATATGATATTATATTATTTATATAATAATTATTAACCATTTTCACATGGTGTGTCAACCCATCTTTCAACTCATCGCCCCTGCGCATGGTTTCAATTCTATAAGAGTTATTATAATCATAATATTTGTTGGGTTGATTTAATTTTGTTATTATTTAATTTAATTTTGTTATTAAGATAATTGGATAGAACCTCGTGCAAACCCTAATAGATTCCTCTGAAACTGATCGTTACCTGGAGAGACTTCATTCATTCATAGGTTTAGTTGTTCACATCACCACACAATCAACATTATCATTCATCACCCATCACCGATCACCCACATACTTTCTATCGCAACTGTTCACCACCATATCAACATTACCGCATGCCACCACTAACCTACAAAAAATGTTCCATCACATTCTTTAAAACTCTAGTTATTGTTAATTCATAATTCTCCCCACAAAAACCTTTAAGAATGATAAAAAATACAGTATTTAAATGATTATAAATAGTATTTTTTTTAAAGGTGGTTAAGCCCGTGGGTTTATGCGGGGTGGGGCCGGTTTGAAATTTTTTGTTCGCATTATATGCTAGCTTTTGCAGACAAACCCGCATGGGCTCAAACCCGTGCGGTCTTGGCCCGCCCCGCCTCGGCCCGCCTGTTTCGCATTACTACTAAAAACCTTAAAAAACCTAAAAACCATAAGAACCACGGAAAACCACTAAAAAATCTAAAACTAAAGACCCTAAAAAGTTAAGAAACTCTAAAAATCCTTTAAACCCCTAAAAACTAACAAAAATCATAAAACCCAAAAAGACCATAAAAACCCTAAAAACCCATGAAAATCCCTTAAAACCCCCAAAATCTCAAAAACCCTGAACAACCCTAAAAACAATAAAAATCCTAAAAAATCGCTAAAAATCTATGGAAACGTAAAAAACCCTGAAAACCCCATGAAAACCATAAAAACCATAAAAACCTTAAAAACCTAAAAAACACCTAAAAAACCATAAAACCCATTAAAATAACAAAAAAATCTAAAAATCCTTAAAACCACAAAAAATGTTCAAAAACTCAAAAAACCATAAAATCCCTAAAAAGCTCAAAAACCCCCTTAAAACCAAAAAGTTCCTAAAACCCTAAAAAACCCTAAAAACTAAAAAACTCTAAAAACCTTCAAAATCCCTAAAACCCTAAAAACCCATTAAACTATAAAAATCCTAAAAATCAATTAAATCTTAAAACCCCTAAAAACCCTAAAAAATTCATGTATACCATAAAAACCTTAAAACCCCATGAAACCATAAAAAACTAAAAACTCGGAAAACCCTTTAAACACCTAAAAACGTTATAAACACTAAAAAACCTTAAAAACCCAAAAAGTTTGTGAAAACCCCTTAAAAACCTAAAACCCCCTAAAAACCCCTAAAAACACTAAAAACCTCTAAAAATGACAAAAATCCTACAAAACCTATAAAAATCAATGAAAATGTAAAAACCCCTAAATACGCTAAAAAAACCCTAAAAACTCTAAAACCCCTTAAAATCCCTAAAAACATTAAAAACTCTAAAAACCTTAAAACCAGTAAAACCAAAAAAACCCAAACCCCCTAAAAACTCTAAAAACCCTTTAAACTCCAAAAAACGTTAAAAACCCTAAAAACCTAAAAACCATAAAATAACTCAAAAAAGCCAAAAAAACACCATAAATCTCTAAAAACCCTAAAACTCCAAGAAAAACCCTAAAAACCCTCAAAATCCCTAAAAACCAAATACCCTGAAAACCCCTTAATAACATAAAAACCCCTAAAACTGGTCAAACCCCCATAAAACCCCTAAAACCCACTAAAACTCTGAAAACCCTCAAAACCCCTAAAAATGTTAAAAAACTCAAAAAACCCTAAAAAACCCAAAAAACTCCAATCCAAAAAGACGCTAAAACCCTTGAAAATCCCTAAAAACATTAAAACCACTGAAAAAGCCTAAAAACCCTCAGAATCCCTAAAACCCCTAAAATCCATAAAAATCCTAAGAAACCCCAAAAATACATGAAAACATAAAAAACCTAAAAAATCTAAAAAACCCCTAAAATCCATAAACCCCATGAAAACCTTAGAAAACCCTAAAAACCAAAAAATACCTTAAAAACCCAAAAAGTCCCTAAAAACCTAAAAAACCCAAAAAACAATAAAAATCCTAAAAGACCCCTAAGAATCCATGAGAACGTAAAATAACCCTGAAAACCCCTAAAAACCACAAACCCCTAAAAACCTTAAAAACAATAAAAACCCATAAACACCCTAAAAGACCAGTAAAAACTCTAAAAACCCTTAAAACCCCAAAAAATGTTAAAAAACTATTAAAAACCTTTAAAACCCTAAAAAACTCAAAAATACCCAAAATGGACCTAAAAACCTTGAAAACCCCTAAAAACTATTTAAAACCCATAAACCCCTCAAATTCCATAAAAACCCAAAAACCCCAAAAAACCCCAAAAACCCATAAAAATCCAAAAAAAACCCTATATGTCCATTGAAACGTAAAAAACCCTAAAAACCCTGAAAAAACCCCTAAAACCCATAAACACCCCTCAAAACGTTAAAAATCTTTATCAAACCTTTAAATCCCTAAAAAAAAGAAATCCCTAAAACCAAAAAGACTCTGAAACCTTTGAAAAGCCTTAAAAACTAAAGAAAACCTAAAAAATCCTAAAACACCTAAAAATCCCTGAAAAACCTAAAAAACCTAAAAACCTTAAAAATCGTAAAAACCCCCCCCTAAAAATCCATTAAATATAAAAAAACCCTAAAACCACCATAAAAAGATTAAAACCCCAAAAAAACTAAAAACTCTAAAAACCCTTAAATCCATAAAAACGTTAAAAAACTATAAAAAACCTCAAAACCCCTAAATACTCAACCCCCCTAAAACCCCAAAAGACCCTAAAAACTCTAAAAACCCCTAAAAACCCTAAAACCCCTAAAAACCCAATTAACCTTCAAAGTCCCTAAAAACCATAAAAATCCCCAAAACCCCTAAAAAGAAAAGAAAATGTAAAAAACCCTAAAAACCTTGAAAACCCCAGAAAATCCATAAAACCCCTAAAAACCTTAAAAACCCCAAAAACCGCATAAAAACCCTAAAAACTACTAAAAACTCTAAAACCCTTAAAACCCCTAAAAATGTTAAAAACTCTAAAAACCTTAAAAAAACTAAAAACTCAAAAAAACCCTGCAAACCCCTTGAAAACTCCTGAAACCCCTAAAACCTCAAACTCCCCAAAAACCCTAAAAACTAAAAAAACCATAAATATCCTAAAAAACCCCAAAAAATCCATCAAAACATAAAAATCCTAAAAACACTGAAAACCCCCTAAAAAAGATAAAAACCCCTAAAAATCCAAAAACCCACTAAAAACTCTTAAAACCATTTAATCCCCAAAAAATGTTAAAAAAATATAAAAAAACATTAAACCCTAAAAAAGTCAAAAAAAAAACCCATAAATCCCCTAAAAGACCCTAAAAACCTCAAAATCCCTAAAAACTCTCAAAACCATGAAAATCCTAAAATATCTAAAAATCAATGAAAATGTAAAAAACCCTGAACAACCCCTAAAAACCATAAAACCCACTAAAAACTTTAAAATTTCTAAAACCCCATAAAAACCCTAAACAATAACTAAAAACTCTAAAACCCCTTAAAACCCCTAAAAACTCAAAAAAACTATAAAACCCAAAAAAATCAAAAAAACCTTAAAACCCCAAAAGATCGTAAAAACCTTGAAAAAACCTAAAACCCCTGAAAACCAAAAAATACCTTAAAAACCCAAAAAGTCCCTAAAAACCCTAAAAAACCCTAAAAACAATAAAAATCCTAAAAGACCCCTAAGAATCCATGAGAACGTAAAACAACCCTAAAAACCCCTAAAAACCACAAAACCCCTAAAAACCTTAAAAACAATTAAAAACCCATAAGCACCCTAAAAGACCAGTGAAAACTCTAAAAACCCTTAAAACCCCAAAAAATGTTAAAAAACTCTTAAAAACCTTTAAACCCTAAAAACTCAAAAATACCCAAAAAAACCCTAAAAACCTTGAAAACCCCTAAAAACTCGTTAAACCCCATAAACCCCTCAAATTCCCTAGAAACCCAAAAAACCCCTAAAACCCATAAAAATCCAAAAAAAAAACCCTATATGTCCATTGAAACGTAAAAAAACCCTAAAAACCCTAAAAAAACCCCTAAAACCCATAACACCCCTCAAAACGTTAAAAATCTCTATGAAACCTTTAAAACCCTAAAAAACAAAAAGAAAACCCTAAAACCAAAAAGACTCTGAAACCTTTGAAAATCCTTAAAAACCAAAGAAAACCTGAAAAACCCTAAAACTCCTAAAAATCCCTGAAAAACCTAAAAAAAACCTAAAAACCATAAAAATCATAAAACCCCCTAAAAATCCATGAAAATGTAAAAAACCCTAAAACCACCATAAAAAACTTAAAACACCCCTAAAACCCCTAAAAAAACTAAAAACTCTAAAAACCCTTAAAGCCAAAAAAACGTTAAAAAACTCTAAAAACCCTCAAAACCCCTAAATACTCAAAAAACCCACCTAAAACCCCAAAAGACACTAAACAAATCTAAAAACCCCTAAAAACCCTAAAAACCCTATTAACCTTCAAAGTCCCAAAAAACCATAAAAATCCCCAAAACCCCTAAAAATACAAGAAAATGTAAAAAACCCTAAAAACCTAAAAACAACAGAAAATCCATAAAACCCCTAAAAACCTTAAAAACCCCTAAAACCGCATAAAAACCCTAAAAACTACTAAAAACTCAAAAACCCTTAAAACCTCTAAAAACTACAAAAAACAAAAAATATCCTAAAAAACCCCCAAAAAATCCTAAAAACTCAAAAAACCACTAAAAACTATTAAAACCATTTAACCCCCAAAAAATGTTAAAAAAATATAAAAAACCTTAAAACCCTAAAAAAGTCAAAAAAACCCATAAAACCCCAAAAAGACCCTAAAACCCTCAAAATCCCTAAAAACCCTAAAAACCATGAAAATCCTAAAATATCTAAAAATCAAGGAAAACGTAAAAAACCCTCAACACCCACTAAAAACCTTAAAAAGTCTAAAACCCCAAAAAAAACCCTAAACAATAACTAAAAACTCTAAAAACCCTTAAAAACCCTAAAAAACTCAAAAAAACCATAAAACCCTAAAAAATAAAAAAAACCTTAAAACCCTAAAAGATAGTAAAAACCCTAAAAAAACCTGAAACCCCTGAAAACCACTAAAAACACTCAAAATCCCCCAAACCCCTAAAAAACCTAAAAACCATAAAAATCCTAAAACCCCTAAAAATCCATGAAAACATAAAAAACCTAAAAAATTGTAAAAAACTTTGAAAGCCAAAAAAACCCCCTAAAAACCTTTAAAAAAACTGAAAACCCATAAAAACCCTAAACACAATTAAAACTCTCAAAACCCTAAAAACCCCTAATAACTTTAAAAACTCTAAAAAACATTAAAAACCCTAAAAATCTCAATAAAAAGAAAAAAGTCCCCAAAATACCAAAAAACCCAAAAAACCCCTGAAAACACTAAAAACACTAAAAACCCTAAAAATCCCTAAAAACCTTAAAAACCCTAAAACCTTAAAAATCCTAAAAACCCATAAAAATTCATTAAAACCTTAAAAACCCTGAAAACTCTGAAAATCCCCTAAAAACTATAAAAACCCCAAAAAACCTAAAAAAACCTTAAAAAAATAAAAACCAATAAAACCCCTAAAAACCCTAAAACCCCTAAAAACCTCTAAAAAACCTCAAAACCCCTAAATACTCAAACAAAACCCCTAAAACCCCAAAAGACACTAAAAACTTGAAAAACCCCTAAAAAACCTATTAACCTTAAAAGTCCCTAAAAACCATAAAAATCCCAAAAACCCCTAAAAATACAAGAAAATTTAAAAAACCCTAAAAACCCTGAAAACCCCAGAAAATCCATAAAACCCCTAAAAACCTTAAAAACCCCAAAAACTACAAAGAAACCCCCAAAACCACTAAAAAATCTAAAACCCTTAAACCCACTAAAAATGTTAGAAACTCTAAAAACCTTAAAAAACAAAACGCTAAAAAAACCTTGAAAACCCCTTGAAAACACCTGAAACCCGTAAAACCTCAAATTCCCAAAAAACCCCTAAAAACTGAAAAAACCATAAATATCTTAAAAAACCCCCAAAAAATCCATCAAAACATAAAAATCCTAAAAACACTGAAAACCCCTTAAAACCATAAAAACCCCTAAAAACCCAAAAACCCACTAAAAACTCTTAAAACCATTTAATCCCCAAAAAATGTTAAAAAAATATAAAAAACCTTAAAAACTTAAAAAAGTCAAAAAAACCCATAAAACCCTGAAAAGATCCTAAAAACCTCAAAATCTCTAAAAACCCTCAAAACCATGAAAATCTTAAAATATCTAAAAATCAATGAAAACGTAAAAAACCCTAAACGACCCCTAAAAACCATAAAACCCACTAAAAACCTTAAAAAGTCCAAAACCTCATAAAAACCCTAAACAATAAATAAAAACTCTAAAAACCCTTAAAAACCCTTAAAAACCCTTAAAAACCCTAAAAAACTCAAAAAAACCCTTAAAACACTAAAAAATCAAAAAAAACCTTAAAACCCCAAAAGACAGTAAAAACCCTGAAAAAACCTAAAACCCCTGAAAGCCAAAAAACCCTAAAAAATTGGAAAAAACCTTGAAATCCAAAAAACCCCTAAAAACCTCTTAAAAAAACTGAAAACCCATAAAAACCCAAAAAACAATAAAATATCTCAAAACCCTTAAAACCCCTAATAACTTTAAAAACTCTAAAAAAACATTAAAAAGCTTAAAAAGCTCAATAAAAAGGGAAAAAGTCCCTAAAATCCCAAAAAACCCCTAAAACCCCTAAAAACCCTAAAAACACAAAAAAACCTAAAAATCCCTAAAAACCATTAAAACCCTAAAAACTTTCAAAATCCTAAAAACCCATAAAAATTCATTAAAACCTAAAAACCCCTGAAAACTCTGAAAACCCCCAAATAACTATAAAAACCCCTAAAAACCGAAAAAAAACCATAAGAACCATAAAAACTAATAAAACCCATAAAACCCACTAAAAATTCTAAAAGCCCTTGAAAAACCCTAAAAATCCTAAAACCCCTAAAACCCATAAAAAACCCTAAAAACCCACAAAAACCCCAAAACAACAAAAACTCTATAAATCCTTTAATCACCTAAAAACTTTAAAAAATTATAAATAACTTTAAAACCCTAAAAACCTTTAAATCCCTCATAATCCTGAAAAACCCAAAACCCCATAAACATCCTATAACCCCCTAAAAATCCATGAAAGCATAAAAAATCCAAAAAACCCAAAAAAACCCCTAAAACCCATAAAAACGCCTAAATACCATAAAACCCCTAAAAACCAATAAAAACCCTAAAAACCACTAAAAACCCTTTAAACACCTAAAAACATAAAAAAAACTCTAGAAACATTTAAAAACCCTGAAAAAACATTAAAACCCCTCAAAATCCAAAAAAAAAACCATAAAAACCCTAAAAAGAATAAAAACCTTAAAAAATCCTAAAAACCCATGAAAACATAAAAAATCCTAAAACACTAAAAAACCCATGAAAACCTTAAAAACCGCTAAAAACCCCTAAAAACCATAAAACCCTAAAAATACTGAAAACTCTAAAAACTGTTAAACCCCATAAAAACGTCAAAAAACTCATAAACCACTAAAAAACTCAAAAAACCCCAAAACTCAAAAATACCCAAAAAACCCTGAAAACCCCTAAAAATCCTGAAAACCCATAAAAGCCCTGAAAATCCCTAAAAACCTTAAAATACCCTAAAAACTAAAAAATCCTAGAAAACCAAAAAAATATTTGAAAACATAAAACCCCAGAAAACCACAAAACCCTAAAAAACATTAAAGCCCCTAAAAACCTTTAAAAACCCTAAAACCCCACTAAAAACTCTAAAAACCCTTTAAACCCCTAAAAGCATTAAAAACTCTAAAAAACCTTAAAACCCCTAAAAACTCAAAAAAGGCTAAATCCCATCTAAAAACTCTAAAAACCCTTAAAATCCTAAAAACCTTAAAAAACTCTAAATAACCTTTAAAACTAAAAAAACTAATAAAACCCAAAAGACACTTAAAACCCTTAAAACACAAAAAACCCTAAAACCCCCTAAAAACTCAAAAAACCCTCAAAATCCCTAAAAACCATCAAAAACACAAAAAACCATAGAAATCCTAAAACCCCCCTAAAAATCAAGAAAACATAAAAAATCCTAAAACCCTTAAAAGCCCCTGAAAACCATAAACCCCCTAAAAACCATAAAAATCCTTAAAATACATAAAAACCCCAAAACCACTAAAAACTATAAAACCCTTTAAACACCTAAAAACATTAAAAACTCTAAAAAACCTTAAAACCTTAAAAAACTCAAAAAACACTAAAAAACCAAAAAAGACCCTAAATCCCAAAAAACCCTCAAAATCCTTGAAAACCCCTAAAATCCCTCAAATCATAAAATCCTTAAAAACCATAAAATCCTTAAACCACCAAATACTATATGAAAATCTAATAAAACCCAAAAACACTATAAAATTGTAAAAAAAACCCAAAGCCCCCAAAAAAAACCCAAAAAACCGTAAAATCCTAAAAACAATAAAAAACCCAAAAACCGTAAAATCCTAAAAACAATAAAAAAACCAAAAACCAATAAAACCCCTAAAATTCTTAAAACCAAAAAAAATCTAAAAACCCTAAAAACACAAAAAAACCCAAACCCCAAAAGACGTTAAAATCTCGGAAAACACTACAAACCTTTAAAAACCCCTAAAATCCCACAAAATTCCTAAAATACCTAAAAACCTAAAAACCATACTAATCCAAAGAAACCCATAAAAATCCATGAAGATGTAATAAATCCTAAAAACCCTAAAAACCCCTAGAAAACCATGATAACCCCTAAAACCCAAAAAAACCCTAAAAATCTATTAAACCATAAAAAACTATTAAAAACACTTTTAATTATTAAAAACCCTTAAAATGTTAAAAAAATTCTAAAGCTTAAAAAGAAAAAAGAATTAAAAAAACCCCTAAAAATAAAAAAAAATACCCTAAAACCCCTAGAAACCCCCAAAACCCATAAAAACCCTGAAAACCCAAACAACCCTCAAAATCCCTAAAAACCGTCAAAAACCTTAAAAATCATAAAAGTCCTAAAAAACCCTTAAAAATCCCAAAAAACCATTGAAAACCACAAAAATCCTTAAAAAACATAAAAAGCCCGAAAAAAACATAAAAGCCTAAAAAATCACTAAAAACTCTAAAAACCCTTAAAACCCCTCAAAACGTGAAAAACTCTAAAAACCATAAAAACCCTAAAAAAACCCTAAAACCTCATAAAGACAGTAAAAAGCCTAAAAACCGCTAAAACCCCAAAAAACACATGAAAACCCCAAAAAATATCAAAATCCGTAAAAATCCTAAAAGTCCCTAAAAACCATAAAAATCAAAAAACCCACTAAAAATCCATGAAAATGCAAAAAACCCTAAAAACTTTGAAAACCCCTAAAAAATATAAAACCCCCTAAAGAGATTAAAAAGGCTTAAAACCCCATAAAATCTATAAAAACCCACAAAAAACTCTAAAAACTATTAAAACTCCTAAAAATGTTAAAAAAACTCCAAAAAATCTTAAAACCAATAAAAAAATAAAAAAACCCTAAAAGACCCTAAAAGACCCTAAAATCCATAAAACCCCCTAAAAACACTAAAACCCTCAAAATCCATAAAAACCCTAAAATCCCTAAAATCCCTAAAAACCATACAAATCCATAAATACACTAAGAATCCATGAAAACTTAAAAACCCTAAAAAACTCTAAAAACACCCTTAAACCCATGAAACCCCTAAAAACAATAAAAAAACCCTAAAAATGAATAGATGCCCTAAAAACCCCTAAAAAATCTAAAAACCTTTAAACCCCTAAAAACATTAAAATACTCTAAAAACCTTATAAAAACTCAAAAACCCAAAAAACCTAAAAAGGCTCAATACTTGAAAACCCCAAAAAAACATAAATCCCTCAAAATGCCTGAAAACCCCTAAAAACTCTAAAAAACCATAAAACCCATTAAAATCCTAAAAAATTCCTAAAAATCCATGAAAATTAAAAAACCCCTAAAAACCCTGAAAACCACCTAACAACCATAGAACCCCATAAAATCTTTTAAAACACTAAAAACCAATAAAAACACTAAAAAAATAATAAAAACTCTAAAAACCCTTAAAACCTCTAAAAAGTTAAAAAACTCTAAAAAACCTTTAAATCCCCTAAAAAACTCTCAAATGTTAAAAACCTAAATGACCCTAAAAAACCAAAAAATCCAAAACCCCTGAAAAACCCTAAAACCCCTGAAAATCCCAAAAAACCATAAAAATCCTATAACCACCCGAAAAAATCAAGAAAAGGTAACAATCGCTAAAAACTCTAAAAACCCCTTGAAAACCATAAATACTCTAAAAACCAAAAAAAACCATAAAAACGCATAAAACACTAAAAACCATAAAACCTTTAAAACCCCTAAAGACGTTAAAAAACTAAACAAACCTAAAAAACACTAAAAACGATAAAAACCCTAAACCCCAAAAGACCTTAAAAACCTTGAAAAACCCTAAAACGGTAAAAATCCCTAAAAACCCTAAAAAACCAAAAAAAACCATAAAAATCCTAAAAACCCGTAAAAATCAATGAAAATGTAAGAAACCCTAAAAACACTAAAACCCCCCCAAAACCATAAAACACCCTAAAAACCATAAAAACCCTTAAAAACCCATAAAAACCCTAAAACCATTGAAAACTCTAAAACTCCTTAAAACCCCTTAAAACCCCTAAAAATGTTAAAAACCCTAAAAAAACCTTAAAACCTCAAAAATTGAAAAAAAACCTAAAAACCCAAAATTACCCTAAAAACCCTTAAAACCCTAAAAACCTCTAAAAAACTTAAAGAACCTCAAAATACCTAAAACCCCAAAACCCTACAAACCATAAAAATCCAAAAAATCCCTAAAAATCCGTGAAAACATAAAAACCCTAAAAAACCTAAAAATCCAAAGAAAATCATAAAACCCCTAAAAGCTTTAAAAACCCAAAAAACCTATAAAAAACCTAAAAACCACTAAAAACTATAAAAAGCCTTAAAACCCCTAAAAACTTTAAAAAATCTAAAAAACCGTAAAAACCCAACAAAACTCCAAAAAAATCAAAAAACCACAAAAGACCAAGAAAACCCAGAAAACCTCTAAAATCCATAAAAACCCCTTAAAGACCTAATTATCCTAAAAATCCCTAAGAACCCTAAAAATCCCTAAAAACCATAAAAATCCAAAAAAACTCTAAAAATCTCTAAAATCGTAAAAACCCTAACCCCCCCCCCCCGAAAAATCATAAAAACCCCTCAAAACCCCTCAAAACCCTAAAACCCATAAAAATTCTAAAAATGACTAAAAACTCAAAAAACCCTTAAAACCCCTAAAAAGGGTAAAGAAAATACAATGGCTAATGCACTTTCACGTAGATATTCTCTCTTATCTAAGCTGGATTCTAAAATCATTAATTTTGAATACATTAAGGATTTATATTCCACTTATACATGTTTTAAGGAAACTTTTGGTCATTACAAACCTAGAGTTAGTTGGGAGAAGTTTTATTTTCATGATGTATTCTTATTTCGTATTTTTAAGTTGTGTATTCCCAATTGCTCTCTTCGTTTACTTTTATTAAAGGAGACAAATTTTGGTGGGTTAATGGGACATTTTGGTGTTGCAAAAATAATAAGAATTCTAAGTGATCATTTTTATTAGCGTAGGATGTCTAGAGATGTTGAAAATTTTGTGATAAATTTCATTGTCTTCCATAAATCCAAATCTAAACTGAACCCACATGAATTATATATTCCCCTACCAATCCCCAACACCCCTTGGGAGGACATACCAATGAAATTTATTGTGGGATTACAAAGGACCAAGAGGGTGAGATTCCATTTTTTTATGGTGGATCAGTTTTCTAAAATGTAACATTTTATTCCTTGTCACAAAACAAATGATCCCACTAATATTGCAACACTTTTCTTTTAGGAAGTATACAAACTCTATGGAATGCCAAGGATGATTTTATTGGATCACGGCACAAAATTCCTTAGTTACTTTTGGAAGACCTTGTAGAGAAAACCAGGTATAAAGTTACTATTTTACACTAATTTTCATCCGAAAACTGATGGGAAAACAAAGGTGGTAAATCAGACACTATCATCTCTTCTATGAAAAATTTTCATGAAGAATATCAAAATTTTGGAGGAGTTTTTCCACATGTGGAATTCACATATAACATGGCTAAGCATTCCACTACTCAATATTCTCTATTATAAATTGTTTACGATTTTAACCCCCTTGCCCCTATTTATATAGTTCCTTTTCCATTCTAGGAAGCAAATAATATGGATGCGAAAGGGCGTGAATAATTCATCAAGCAACTCCATGAAAATGTAAGGAAAAATATCAAGCAGATTACCCAAAAATACATTGATCTTGCAAAAAAGGGTCGCAAGCAAGTGTTGTTCAAACCCGATGACTTAGTTTGGATTTTTATGCGAAAGGAAATATTTTCCAACAATCAGAAATCAAAACTCATGCCTTGAGAAGATTAAACTTTCTAAGTTCTCAAGAATATTAACAATAATACTTAAAAGATAGCTCTTCTAGGTGAGTATGGTGTAAGTTACACTTTCAATGTTTCTGATCTTTCTCCTTTTTTGGGTGTAGAGGATGAAGATTCGTGGATGACTCCTTTTCAATAGGGGGAGGATGATGAGAACCATGTTGAAGGCACTGAGTCAATTGCCCAGGTGGAGGAGTTATATTTGCAAGGCTCGATGATGTGAGGGGGATATAAGAAGTTGAATGCAACAATGGGTGCCCATCTTATTTCATTAATGGTCTTACGGATCTCTCCTTGCATAGATAGAGAAAATGGTCCTAGTATATCAATTATTCAATCTCAAAAAAAAATTTAAAGCTTGGCCCACACAATTTTATGAATTTTGGAAGCGTTTTATAGGATTCTAGAATGACATATTTTGACACCAAAGTCAAATCTGGTGGGCTAGGCACTCAAAATCAAATCCTGCGGGCTATGGTTGGAAAGTCGTGTGCTTCTTTTCCAAAAAAAAATTGGTAGACTTTATCTTTTTGAATTTAAGAGAACAAAGTAGGTTTATCCTTTATGACTTTAGGGTATTAGACCATTGACTATTGTATCACCCCTTGGCTATAAATATCCACCCACATGGCACTTGTATGGAAATCAAGATTGATATAGAGAGATTATTCTTTGTTTCTCTCTGTTGTGTGAGGATTCTTTTAGTCCCCCACCCCTCATGCTGTAAAGATCGAGCCACCCCCTACATCTCACAGCAAAACCCTAACAACCCCTGAAAAACTATAAACCCCTCAAAATCCAAACCCCCCCTAAAAACAATAAAAAATCCTAAAAACCCTTAAAATCCATGAAAATGAAAAAAACACAAAAACCCTGAAAACCCCTGAAAACCATAAAACTACTAAAAAACCCTAAAACCCCCAAAAACCAAAAAAATCATATAACCCCCTAAAAATGACTAATAATGTAAAACATCCTAAAAACCCTAAAAACCCCATGAAAACCATAAAATCCCCTAAAACCCTAAAATCCCATAACAACCCTAAAAACCCACTAAAAACTCTAAGAAAACCTTAAAACCTCTAAAAAAGTTAAAAATAAATAAAAAACCCTTAGAGACCCTCAAAACTCAAGAAAGCCTAAAAACCCAAAAATACCCTAAAACATAAAAAACCCTAAAACCCACTAAAAACCCAAAAACCCCTCAAAATCCCTAAAAACCCTAAATACCATAAAAACATAAAAATCCTAAAACCACTTAAAATCCATGAAAACTTAAAAATCTCTAAAAACCCTGAAAAACTCCGAAAAACCATAAGAACCCCTAAAAACTTGATGAGGATCGTGACACACATGGGCATCGTGGGGTTGGAGGTAGACTTGATGAGTAAGGAAGGATGCACACAAGTGGACAAGACCCATTGTGTGGAATTGGAGGCCCAATGACAAGGGAGCGGACCAAGAGAATGAAGGGGGCCTTAAATGGATTAATCATGGAATTCCAAGAGGAGGCCCAACACCCTTGCTTGGGGGAAGAATTCAGGCCTATAATTACATTAATTAAGGCCCAAACATGCTTTTAAAAATCCAACCCAAGTGGTGCTAAGAATTTTCAAGCCCACCCCACCATAGAATCTTCAAAGTCAAAAGGTAGTGGGATACTTGTCTTTAATTTTCCAAAAGGGTGTGCTACTTGTCTCTTAAAGTCATGGGCAAGTGCCAAAGTTTTCAATGTCATCATTTAGGCTTTTTGACTTGTGGAAACTAGGTGTTAAACTAATATAAAACCCACCCCATGGTGTGATTCTAATTTCTTTCTCTCTTTGGCTATAAATAGACACCCCCTTGAACTCTTGAGAGATCATGAATGAAGGTATTGTTATTATGGTGAGTTTTTCTTGCAACCTTTGTGTTCTTGATTAATTCTTGACTTATCAAAGGACTGTTCATCCTTTGTGGTGTCTTGTGGCTAGAGTTATTAGATACAAGTTCTCTTTGGGTTCTACCTTGACCATTTCTCCCTTGCTTCTCATTTTCACTATCCGCACACCACATTCACTTGTTTTCTTGCGGTGATCCGAGTGCTCAACGCACGAACATTATACAAGGTTCCTAGGACACTTCCTAGTGGGTCTTTCATCGCGTATCATTTGGTATTAGAGCCATTTTCAATAAATCGGGTTCCTTCTTTCTTATCCTTTCTTCCTTTTTCATTTCTCTTCAAATCGGACCAACATCAATTCTGGTCCATTTTCTTCTCCACCTATGGACATCATTACTTCATATTTTCAGATGTACAGTATATCATTGTTGTAGTTTAGAAGCTCATATTTCATTTCCATTTGGAATCATCGAAATCCAAGCTATAAATCGTGAGATACTGCAAGTTCAAATTTTGTGACAAATTTTGAAAATTTTAAAACCACGCAAATCTCACGTTGATTTCATTTGATGTTACAAATTATTGCTTCTACAGCATTTAAATATTGAAAAATTCATCTTTTTTTTGCTTTATTTATTCAAAAAAAGATCCCAAATATCAAAAACAAAATCAAAAAAAAATTAAAGGCTCAAAAAAATTGCAACATTTTGAATCCTACATCCCATTTTCATTCTTCTTCATCCATTTTATTCCATTCCCACATTCTTTCATCTTGAGTCCATTTTGAATTTTATCTTTGAATTCTAGTTCGAGATTGTTGAAATTCAGTAAGAACGCTATAGGAAGCAAGTTGAGTGGTAAAAGGAAAGAGTGTTAAATTTTGATAAAATCCAAAAATTGAGTGTAAACGTGTAAGGGAGTGTGAGGTCAATTTTCCTTTTTTTCAATTTTTATCACAGGATTCCTAAATGGCAGAGTCGAGTAACACCAATGAAGCAGACATTAAGTAGTTCATGAGGGCGGTACAAGAAAAATTCCAAAGGTTGAATGCAAGGATGGATAAACTTCAATACCCTTCCAATTCTAGAGCACCACTATGGAGGAAGGTTGTTGAAGAAGAGGAGGAGTTTTCCGATTTTCATGAGTCACCAATTAGAAGAAATCAACCACCATGGATAAAAGCCAATGATCTTGGAGGAGTAAAGTTGAGGATCCCTTCATTCCAAGGTAAGAATTATCCTGAAACTTACTTGGAATGGGAAAGAAAGGTCGAACATGTTTTTGGTTGTCACACTTATTTGGAGGAAAACAAAGTGAAGTTGGAGGCTATGGAATTCACCGACTATGCTAGTATTTGGTGGGACCAACTAAAAGTGATTTTACAGCAAAGTGGAGAAAGACCCATCTACACTTGGGAGGAGATGAAAGTTGTAATGAGTAAGAGGTTCATTTCTAGCCACTATTATCGTGATTTGTTCCTCAAGTTGCAGGGTTTGAAACAAGGGGCATGAGTGTTGAGGAGTATCAAAAAGAGATGGAGATCATCATGATTTGTTCGAATATTGATGAGGAGAGAGAGTCCACCATGGCAAGGTTTGTGAATGGCCTCAACCATGACATTCGGGACATAGTGGACATGCACCACTACTTGGACATGGAGGATCTACTTCACATGGCTACCAAAGCGGAGTGGCAATTAAAGGCAAGAAGGATGTTCCCTACATCTTATGGTAAGGATTATAGACCTTCTTTCAAGTTTAAAGATTCAAAACCACAAGATCATGTAAGGGAAGACAAAACTGATTCAAAGGAGTTTCCCAAACCAAAACCATTCTTCCCGGAATCCATAGGTAAATTGGAGGGTAAAGTTGTTTCCAAATTACGAGATATCAAATGTTTTAAATGTCAAGGATTTGGACATATTGTCTCAAAATTCCCAAACAAGAAGACTATGATTATTTTGAGTAATGGAGATGTTCTTAGTGCTAGCTCAAGCGAAGATGAAATGCCATCACTTGAGGATGATTCAGAGGTGGAAGTAGAAATCCCCATACATGGAGAAATTCTTGTTTCAAGGCTTGCTTTGAGTGCTCAACCCGAAGGAGAACATGATCAAGAGTAAAGGGATCACATTTTCCATACTAGATGCCTCATCAAAGATAAGGTATGTAGTATGATTATTGGGGGGGGGGTAGTTGTACAAACGTAGCAAGTGGTTTGATGGTTAATAAATTGAGATTGGCTATGACTAGACACCCCATGCCTTATAGTTTGTAATGGTTAAATAATAGTGGGGATGTCAAAGTGACTAAGCAAGCACAAGTTCTATTTTCTATTTGGAAGTATGAAGACAAGGTGATGTGTGATGTTGTTCCAATGCATGCTAGTCATATATTGTTGGGAAGACCTTGGAAATTTGATAGGAGGGGCACACATGATGGATACACCAATCAATATTCTTTTGAGTATAATGGGAGTACGGTTATTGTTACACCATTGAGGCCTCTACAAGCTAATGAAGACCAAGTGAGGGTTGAGAGAGATTTTGAGAAGAGAGAAAAATAAAAGAGAGAAAAAAATAGAGAGAATGAGAAGAGTGGAAAAATCAATAGTGAAAAAGGAGTGTTGAGTGAAAGAAAAAAAATGAGGGAAATAAAAGAGTTGAAAACAAGACTGAAAATAAGATTGAAAACAAGAGTGTTGAGGGAAAAGTGAGCTTATTTTCAGGAAAAAGAGAGATATAGAGAGATTTAGAGGGGGAGGAAACTCTCATGCTTCTATGCAAGGGATAATGGTTTACCACTAACTCTCCTAACCTTTCAATGCCTTCTAGTGTTATGTCCATTTTGTAGGAATTTGGTGATGTGTTTCCAGAAGAAATTACCTATGGATTACCTCCCTTGCAGGGTATCGAGCACCACATCGACTTCCTCCCCAGAGCAGCGCTTCCCAATCGACCAGCTTAACGGTCTAAACCAGAGGTGACTCGAGAAATCCAATGACAAGTGGAAGAATTGCTAAGGAAGGTATTTTTTCGAGAGAGCTTGAGTCCATGTGCGGTACTGGTAATTCTTGTCACCAAAAAAAGATGGTAAGTGGAGAATGTGTCTTGATTATCGAGCTATCAACAAAATCATGGTAAAGTATCATTATCCCATACCTCGTTTGGATTATATGATTTATGAACTCCATGGTGCATGCTTGTTTACAAAAATTGACCTAAGGAGTGGATACCATCAAATTAGAATGAAAGAGGAAGATGAATGGAAAACTGCATTTAAAACTAAGTTTGGATTGTATGAATGGCTAGTTATTCCTTTTGGACTAACTAACACCCCTAATGCATTCATGAACTTAATGAATCATGTTTTCCTTCTATTCATTATAAAATTTGTGGTTTTGTATTTTGGTGACATTCTTATTTATTCTAAGATCCTTGATGAACATCCTGAACATTTGAAATATGTTTTTGAGACTCTTAGGAAAAATAGGTTGTTTGGAAACTTGTAAAAATGTACATTTTGTTTAAATTCGGTTATTTTCCTTGGTTTTGTGGTAGGAGCTGATGGCATGGGGGTTGATGAAGAGAAAGTGAAGGCGATTTGGGACTGGCCAACACTAAATAAAGTCAACGAGGTGAGGAGCTTCCATGGGTTTTCGAGCTTTTACCGAAGGTTCGTGAGAGAATTTTCAACCATTGCAGCACCATTGAATGATTTGGTCAAGAAATGGGTGAGCTTGAAGTGGGGAAAAGATCAAGAATATTCCTTCTCCACACTCAAAGGTAAGTTTACCAATTCACCTCTCCTAATTCTACCAGACTTTTCTAAAGCTTTTGAGGTTGAGTGTAATGCCTCTGGAATAGGAATTGGGGCTGTTTTAATGCAAGACTCTAAGCCCATCACATACTTTAGTGAGAATCTTAATGGGGCTGCATTGAACTACTATACCTATGACAAGGAATTGTACGCTCTCAAAAGAACTTTAGAAAATTGGCAACATTACTTGTGGCCAAGGGAATTTGTGATTCATTCGAATCATGAAAGCCTAAAATTTCTTAAGTCATAAGGAAATTTGAATAGGTGGAATGCAAGATGGCTTGAATTCATTGAAACATTTCTTTACATCATTAAGCATAAATAAGGAAAATAAAATGTTGTCGCTGATGCTTTGTCTAGGAGATACTCTCTTGTCACTTCTATGCATGCTAAAATACTTGGTTTTGAAATGTTGAAAAGAATGTATGAGAATGATGTGGATTTTTCTAAAATTTGAAAGTTGTGTGAAAAACATGGAAAAAGTGATTTTTACAAACATGATAGATTTCTTTTTCGGAAAAATAAATTGTGTGTTCCATCTTGTTCCATGCGTGAATTGCTTGTTAGAGAAACTCATGGTGGTGGATTAATGGGGCATTTTGGGGTTGAGAAAACTTTTTCCTTATTGAGTGAACATTTTTATTGTCCTCACATGCGTAGGGATGTGGTTAGTGTTTGTGGAAATTGTAATGTGTGTAAACATGCAAAGTCAAAAGTTCTTCCACATGGCTTATACACCCCTTTGCCCGTTGCTTCTCATCCTTGGGTTGACATTTCAATGGATTTTGTGCTCGGCTTTCCAAGATCACTATCAGGTAAGGATAACATCTTTGTGGTGGTGGGCAGGTTTAGTAAAATGGCTCATTTTATTTCTTGTTCTAAAAAAATGATGCAACTCATATCGCTGATTTGTTTTTCAGGGAAATTTTTAGGTTGCATGGCTTACCCAAGAGCATTGTGAGTGATAGGGATGCCAAATTCCTTAGTCACTTCTGGAGGACATTGTGGAACAAACTTGGAACCAAACTTCTATTCTCAACCACTGCACACCCAAAAACAGATGGTCAAACTGTGGTGGTCAATAGAACACTTTCCACATTGCTGCATGCCATACTTAGAAAAAATCTGAAACATTGGGAAAGATTCCTACCTCACATTGAGTTTGCTTATAATCGAGTGGTTAACTCCACTACTAATTCTTCGCCATTTGAAGTTTTGTATGGTTTTAACCCGTTAACTCCACTTGATATTTTAACTTTTCCTATTAATCAATTTTCTAATCTTGAAGGTGAAATGAAGGCAAAGTTTGTGCAGGAGTTCCATGCAAAGGTAAAGGCCAACATTGAGCAAAAGAATGAACAAGTAGCCAAGCACGCCAACAAAGGTAGGTGGAAAATGGTGTTTCAACCAAGAGATTGGGTGTGGGTACACTTGAGGAAGGAGGGGTTCTCAGAGCAACGGAAATAAAAACTTCATCCACAAGGAGATGGTCTTTTCCAAGTCTTAGAGAAGATCAATGATAATGCCTACAAGATTGAGTTACCCGGCAGGTATGGGAAAGTTAGTGCTACCTTTAATGTTGTTGATCTTTCTACCATTGAATTTTTAGATTCGAGGACGAATCCTTTTGATGAGGGAGTAGATGAGGAGGATCATGGCACACATGGGCATCACGGGGTTGGTGGCAGACTTGATGAGGAAGGCAGAATGCACACAAGTGGACAAGACCCATTGCGTGGAATTGGAGGCCCAATGACAAGGGAGCAGACCAAGAGAATGAAGGAGGCCTTAAATGGATTAATCATGGAATTCCAAGAGGAGGCCCAACAACCTTGCTTCGGGGAAGCATTTGGGCCTATAATTACATTAATTAAGGCCCAAACATGCTTTTAAAAATCCAACCCAAGTGGTGCTATGAATTTTCAAGCCCACCCCACTATGGAATCTTCAAAGTCAAAAGGAGGTGGGCTACTTTTATTTACTTTTCGAAAAGTGTGTGCTACTTGTCTCCTAAAGTCATGGGCAAGTGCCAAAGTTGTCAAAGTCATCATTTAGGATTTTGACTTGTGGAAACTAGGTGTTAGACTAATGTAACAGCCACCCCATGGTGTGATTTGAATTTCTTTCTCTCTTTGGATATAAATAGCCACCCCCTTGTACTCTTGAGAGATTATGAATGAAGGTATTGTTATTATGGTGAGTTTTTCTTGCAACCTTTGTGTTCTTGCCTAATTGTTGACTTATCAAAGGATTGGTCATCCTTTGTGGCATCTTGTGGCTAGAGTTATTAGAGAAAAGTTCTCCTTGGGTTCTACCTTGACAATTTCTCCCTTGCTTCTCATTTTCACTATCCGCACACCACATTCACTTGCTTTCTTGCGGCGATCCGGGTGCTCAATGTGCGAACATTATACAAGGTTCCTAGGACACTTCCTAGCAGCTCTTGCATCGCGCATCAAAGCCTTAATATACTTCAAAACCGTTAAAAATCCTAAAGAACCACTAAAAACTCTAAAAACCCTTAAAACCCCTAAAAATGCTAAAAAGCTCTAAAAAACCTATGAAACCTTGAAAAAGGAAAACCCCCCTTAAAAAACCGAAAATAACCTAAAAAGACTGAAAATCCTAAAAACCCTGAAAATCCCTAAAATCCCTAAAAAACCTTAAAAACCGTAAAAATCTTGAAAACTATTAAAAATCCATGAAAATGCAAAAAAAAGCTAAAGTGCCTAAAAAAACACTTAAAAACCATAAAACCACAAAACACCTTAAAACCATAAAACCCTATAAAAAACCAAAATCCATTAAAAACTCTAAAAACCCTTCAACACCTAAAAACATTAAAAAACTCTAAAAAAAAATAAAAACCCTAAAAAAATAAAAAAGACCCTAAAAACACAAAAGGCCCTAAAACACTAAAAAACAATAAAAACCCTAAAAACCCCTACAAACCCTATAACCCTTAAAAATCCCTAAAAACCCTAAAAACCCAATAAATCCTAAAACCCCCTAAAAATCCATGAAATCGTAAAGAAACCCTAAAAACTTGAATTACCCAATAAATCCTAAAACGCCCTAAAAATCCATGAAATCGTAAAAAACCCCTAAAAACTTAAAAAACCCATGAAAACAATAAAAACCCCTAAAAACCTTAAAAAAATCTAAAACCCATAACACACTAAAAACCCACTAAAAAATCTAAAAACCCTTTAAACCCATAATAACTTTATAAAACTCTAAAAAACCTTAAAAATCCAAAAAAACCAAAAAGACACTAAAACCCTTAAAACCCCTAAAATCCCTAAAAACCTATGAAACCCCTAAAACCCCTAAATATCCCTAAAACGTTAAAAAAATCTAAAAGCCATAAAAATCCTAAAAAATACAAAAAACCCCAAAAACCAAAAAGACCCTAAAAACTCTTAAAACCCCCAAAAACCCTAAAAACCCTGGAAACCCCTAAAAACCCTCAAAATCACAAAAAACCCTAAAAACCATAAAAATACTAATAAACCCAAAAAATCAAAGAAAACGTAAAAAATCCTTAAAACCCTGAAAACTAGAAAAAACCCATAAAAACAATTAAAAACCCTAAAACCCCCAAAACCAATAAAAAATTTAAAAATGATTTAAACCCCAAAATGTTAAAGAACTCTAAAAACCCTTAAAAACCCAAAAAACTCGAAAAAAAACATAAAACCCCAAAAAGATCCTAAAAACCTTGAAAACCCCTAAAAGTCCTAAAACCCTTGAAGATCCCTAAAAACCCTAAAACCCATAAAAACCCTAAAAAACCATAAAAACCATAAATATCCTAAAACCCCCCTAAAATCCATGAAAATGTAAAAAACCATAAAAATACTAAAGAACCCCTAAAATATATAAAACCCCCTAAAGACCTTAACTCCCAAAAACCTATAAAAACCACTAAAACTCTAAAAACCGTTAAAACCAAAAAATTGATAAATAACTCTAAAAAACCTTAAAACCCCTAAAAACTAAAAAAAACACTAAAAACCTAAAAAGACCCTAAAAACCTCAAAACACCATAAAAATCCTAAAACCCTCTGAAAATCCCTAAAACCTCGGAAAAATCCAAAAAACCCTAAAACACCCTGGAAACCATAAAAATCCTAAAAAAATCCCTAAATTCCAAGAAAATGTAAAAACTCCTTTAAACTCGGAAAACCCCTAAACCCCCTAAAAACCCTAAAAACCCTCAAAATCCTTAAAAACCCTAAAAACCATAAAAATAAAAATCCTATAAAACCCATAAAAATCCATTGAAATGTCAAAATCCTTAAAAACCTGGAAAAACCACTAAAAACCATAAAAAACCCTAAAAACATAAAAACCCTAAAAACACTAAAAACCCTTTAAACCCCTAAAAATGTTAAAAAATATATAAAACCTTAAAAACCCAAAAAAATAAGATAAACCCAAAAATCCCAAAAGGACACTAAAAACACCTAAAACCCCTAAAAACCCCCAAAAACTCTCAAAAACCCTAATAAACCTAAATACCACTAAAAACCATAAAAATCCTACAATACCATTAAAATCCATGAAAACCTAAAAAATATAAAAACCCTGAAAAAACCCCTAAAAACCATAAAACCTCATAAAAACCTTAAAAACTCCAAAAAAATCCATAAGAACCATTAAAAATATAAAGACCCTTTAAACGCCTAAAAACGTTAAAAAGTCATAAAAACCTTAAAACCCCTAAAAACTAAAAAAACCTAAAACCCAAAAAAGAAACTAAAAATCCTTGAAAACCTGTAAAAACCCTCATAACCACAAAATCCCTAAAAATAATAAAAAAACATAAAAATCCTCAAATACCCCTTAAAAATCCATAAAAAGGTAAGAAACCCAAAAATTCCTAAAAACCTCTGAAAAACATAAAAACCACTAAATACTTTATAAAACACAAAAAACCTATAAAAACTTCAAGAAACAACTAAAAAAAATCAAAAAACTCCTTAAACCCCTAAAAATGTGTAAAAACTCTAAAAACCATTTAAACCCTAAAAAATAAAAAACCCTTAAAACCCCAAAAGACCCTAAAACCCTGAAAACCCCTGGAAACCCCCAAAACACCCTAAAACCCCTCAAAATCTCTAAAAAACTTAAAAATCCTAAAAAAGAAATACATATTCAGGAAAAAGTAAAATGACCTAAAAACCATGAAAAAACCCTAAAAACGTTAAAAACCCTAAAAACGTTAAAAACCCAAAAAACCCATAAAAACCCTAAAAACCACTAAAAAGTCTAAAACCCCTAAAAATGTTAAAATTTTAAAAAACTTAAAAACCAGAAAAAACTCTAAAAAACCCTCAAAACCCAAAAAGACCATATAAACCCGAAAAAACCCCTAAAAACCATAAAACATCAGGAAAACCCAGAAAACCCTCAAAAACCATAAAACCCCCTAAAAACCATAAAAACCCCCAAAAAACCCTAAAAACCACAAAAAACTGAAAAAAAAAACAAAGAAAACCCAAAATGTCTATAAAAACCCTAAAAACCATAAAATACTAAAAACCCACTAAAAATCCATGACAATGTAAAAAACACAAAAAACTATGAAGAACCCCTCAAACCAATAAAAATCCCTAAAAACCTTAACAAACCCTAAAACCCTAAAAACTACTAAATAAATCTAGAACCCTTAAATCCCCTAAAACATTAAAAAACTCTAAAAACCCACAAAAACTTAAAAAACTCAAAAAAACTCTAAAAACCTTGAAAACCCCTAAAACCCAAAAAAAATCCCTAAAACCCCTAAAAACCACTAATATCCATGAAAAGTATAAAAGCCTTAAAACCCCCTAAAAACCATAAAACCCCTAAAAACTTTAAAAACCCTAAAAATTCATAAAAACCCCAAAAATCCATAAAAACCCTAAAAACCACTAAAAACTATAAAAACCCCCAAAACCCCAAAATACATTAAAAAACTTAAAAACCCTAAAACACATAAAACCCCATAAATACCCTAAAAACCCCGAAAACCCCTAAAAAAACTGAATACCCCTGAAAACCCCACAAATCTCCTAAACCCCAAATAACCCTAAAAATCATAAAGGTCCTAAAAAATTCCTAAAAATCGACGAAGACATAAAAAACACAAAAAAACCCTAAAAAACCTTGAAAACCATAAAACCACATAAGAACACAGAAAAATAGTAAAAACCCTAAAAACCACTTAAATCTCAAAAAACCCTTAAAATCCATAAAATGTTAAAACTCTACAAAACCTTAAATACCTAAAAAACTAAAAAGCTCTAAAATGCCCAAAAGACCTTAAAAACCCCTACAAACCTTGAAACCCCTCAAAATCCCTAAAAACTATAAATGTGATTAGGAGGCGAAGCCTTGGGCAATGATCAAAGTAGTTCATTTCGCTAATCAATTTTGGTGAAAGCACCTTAGGAATGAATCCGACTCGATCTTGGCGGTGCAGGCCCTCAAAAACAAATCAAGAAGGGTACCTTGGATAATTCTCCCATATTAGAATGATTTCCTCAAGGTATACCAGGACCTCACTCTCAAAAATGTGGGGTGAAAAAGGACGACATTGATCTCCTTTTCCCTAAAAACCCTAAAAAACCCCAAAACCCATTTAAAATTCTAAAAACCCCCTAAAAATCCATGAAAACGTAAAAAACACTAAAAACCCTAAAAAATCCTGAAAAACATAAAACCCTGAAAAAACTTAAAAATCCAAAAAAAAACAATAAAAACCCTGAAAATCCAGTAAAAACTCCAAAAACCCTTTAAACCCTTAAAAACATTAAAAACTCTAAAAAACATTCAAAATCCTAAGAAAATCGAAAAAAAACCCTAAAAACCCAAAAGACCCTAAAAACCCTGAAAAATCGTAAAAAACTTCAAATACCCCTAAAAAATCCTAAAAAACCCTGAAATCCCTAAAAAACAAAAAAAATCCACCCCCCACAAAATCCCTGAAATTTTAAGAAATACTAAAACCTTGAGAACCCACTGAAAACCATGAAACACCCTAAAAAACTTCAAAAACCCTAAAAACCCATAAAAATTCTAAAAAACCAATAAAACTCTAAAAACCCATAAAACCCCTAAAATGTTAAAAAACACTATAAAATCCTAAAAAGCCTAAAATACTCAAAAAACCATAGAGACCAAAAAAGAAAATAAAAACCCTAAAAACCCTTTCAACCCTAAAACTCCTAAAAAACCTCAAAATCTCTAAAAATCCTAAAATATCTAAAAACCACAAAAATCCTAAAAAATCCCTAAATATCCATTAAAACGTAAAAAACCATAACAACCTTGAACAAACCTTGAAACCATAAAAATCCCTAAAACCCTCAAAAAATCCTAAAAACCCTAAAAACCCACTAAAAATTCTAAAAATACTTAAAACCCATAAAATCATTCAAAAACTCAAAGAAAACCCTAGAACACAAAAAGACATAAAAAACATTAAAAACACTAAAAATCAAGGAAAATAAAACATTCAACAAAATCCCACAAACCCAAAAAACACTAAAAACCATAAAAAACCTAAAACCCCCTAAAAATCCATGAAAACGTAAAAAACCATAAAAATATTGAAAAAAACCAGAATACCATTAAAACCCTTAAAAACCTTAAATACCTTAAAAACCCAGAAAACCCCTAAAAATCCACAAAAAAATCTAAAAACCCTTAAAACCCTAAAAATGACAAAAATCTCTCAAAAACCTTAAAAACCTAAAAAACTCAAAAAACCCTAAAACCCAAAAATACCCTAAAAACCCTGAAAACCCTTAAACCCCTAAAAACACTTAAAAACCCTCAAAATCCCTAAAAACCGTAAAAACACCAAAAAAACTAGAAAAATCTTTAAAAACCCATAAAAATATATTAAGACATAAAAAATCCTAAAAACTGTGAAAAACCACTAAAACCCCTAAAAACCCTAAAACCATAAAATTCCTAAGAAACCCCTAAAATACTTGAAAACATAAAAACCCTGGAAAACCCCTAAAAACCATAAAAACCCCTAAAAGCCTTAAAAAACATAAAAACCCATAAAAACCCTAAAACCCATTAAAAATTATAAAAACCCTTAAAGCTCATAAAAATGTTATAAAACTCTAAAGAAACTTAAAAACCCTAAAAACTCGAAAAAAGCCCTAACCAAAAAGACTCTAAAAACCATAAAACCCCCTAAAATCCCCAAAAACATATGAAAATCCCGAAAAACCATAAAGATCCCTAAAAACCCAAAAAACCCAAAAAATAATAAAAATCCTAAAAAAACCCCTAAAAATCCATGAAAACCTAAAAAATACTAAAAACCCCTAAAAACCCCTGAAAACCAAAAAAACCTAAAAACCCTACAAATCCATAAAATCCCTAAAAACCCACTATAAACTCTGAAAACCCTTAAAATACCTAAAAAGGTTAAAAAAAACTCTATAACCCCTTAAAACCCTAAAAAACTCAGAAAACCCCTAAAACTACAAAAAGACCATAAAAATCTTAAAAACCCCTAAACACCCTAAATCTCCTAAAAACCTGTAAAAACCCTGAAAATCCATAAAACCCCTAAAAATGAAAAACTTTAAACCCCCTAAAAATCCATGAAATTTTAAAAAACCCTAAAAACCATAAAATCCCCTAAAACTGTAAAAACCCATAAATCCACTAAAAACTCTAAAAACCATTTAAAAATAAAAAAAACTTTATAAGACTCTAAAAAACCATAAAAACCCCAAAAAACTTAAAAAACCCTAAAAACCAAAAAGACCCATCAAATCCTGAAACCATAAAAACCCTAAAACCCTTGAAAACCCCTAGAAACCCTAAAACCCTAAAAACCCTACAAAACCCTAAAAAGCATAAAAATCATAAAAAACCCTAAAAATGCATGAAAACGTAAAAAACCTTAAAACCCCATTAAACCATAAAAACCCTTAAAATCCTTAAAAAACCCTAAAAACCCATAAAAACTCCAAAAGCCACTAAAAACTTAAAAACACCTAAGAATGTTTAAAAAACACTTAAAACCCTAAAAAACTCAAAAAATCCCCTAAAACCCCCAAAAGACCCTAAAACCCTAAAAACCCCAAAACCACAAAAACCCCTTAAAATCCCTATAAACCCTCGAAATCCCTAAAAACCCTAAAGACCATAAAATTCCTAAAAACCACAAAAAAAATCTATGAAATCATAAAAAACCCTAAAAACCCTGAAAACACCTGAAAACCATAACAACCCTAAAAACCTTAAAAACCACAACAACCAATAAAACCCCTAAAAACACTTGAAACCCCCTAAACCCCCTCAAAATCTCGAAAACCCCCAAAAGAATAAAAAATATTAAAAAATCCATAAAATCTTTGAAAATGTAAAAACCCTAAAAACCGTGAAAAACCCCACAAAACCATAAAAACTCCTAAAAACATTAAAGAAATCTTAAAACCTAAAAAACCACTACAACTATAAAAACCCTTAAATCCCTTACAAACATTAGAAAACTCTATAAACCTTATGAACTATAAAAAACTCAAAAAATCTCTGGAAACCAAAGAGACAGTAAAAAGCCTGAAAACCCCTAAAAGCCTGTAAAACCCTTGAAAAACCCTAAAAACCCTCAAAAACCCTCAAAAACCCTAAAATCCTTAAAAACCCCAAAACCCATAAAAATCCTAAAAAACCCTAAAACCTCATAAAACCCCTTTAAACTCTAAAAACCCTTTAAATCCCAAAAAACCTTAAAAAAAATCCAAAAAACCTTAAAAACCATAAAAAACTAAAAAACCAAAAAACCCCAAAATCCCAAAGGACCATAAAAAACTTGAATGTCCTTAAAACCCTTGATAACCCAAAAAACCCTCAAAATTATGAAAAACCCTAAAAACCCTAAAAACCAAAAAAATCTAAATAAAACCCATAAAAATAAATGAAAATGTAAAAACCCCTATAAACCCTAAAAAACCCCTAAAGCCATAAAACCACTGAAAACTTAAAAACCAAAAACCCACAAACCTTTAAAAACTAATAAAACTCTAAAAACCCTTAAGGCCTCTAAAATGTTAAAAACTCTAAAAATTCTAAAAAACTAAAAAAAAACTCTAAAATCCCAAACAGACACTAAAAAACTTGAAAACACATAAAAACCATCAAAAAAGCCTAAAAACTCTCAACATCCCTAAAAACCCGGAAAACCCAAAAAACCATAAAAATCCTAAAAACCTATAAAAATCCATGAAAATGTAAAAACCCTAAAAACCCTGAAACCCCCTTAAAAACCATAAACCCCCTAAAAACATTAAAAAACCAAAAACCTTGATAAAAACCCTTAAAACCCACTGAAAACTTTAAAAACTATTAAAACCTCCCAAAAGTTTAAAAACATTAAAAAACCTTAAAAACCCTAAAAAACTCAAAAAAAATCCGAAATACCCAAAAGACTCCTAAAAACCACTAAAAAACCTAAAAATCCTAAAACTCCCTAAAAAATTTAAAAAGGTCTAAAAATGCATAAAAATTTCTAAAACCCACTAAAAACTCTAAAAAATCATTAAACCCCTAAAAATGTTAAAAAACTATAAAAAACCTTTAAAACCCTAAAAAACTCAAAAATACCCTAAAACCCTATGAAACACTGAAAACCTCAAAAACGGATAAAACCCCTAAAAACCCTAAAATCCCTAAAATCCCTAAAAAACCATAAAATCCTCAAAAACCCTAAAAAGATTGAAAAACCTTAAAACCCCCTTAAAAAAATAAACCCCCCAAACCTTAAAAACCCCTAAAAACCCATAAAAACAAAAAAAACACTAGAACTCCAAAAAGTCCAAAAACCCTTAAAACCCCTAAAAATGTTAAAAATCTCTAAAAACTTCAAAAACCCTAAAGAACTCAAAAACACCCTAAAAACCCAAAAAGGAACTAAAATCCCTAAAAACACCTAAAAACCATTAAAAACCCCTAAAAACCATCAAAATACCTTAAACCCTTAAAAACCGCAAAAAACCATAAAAATCCTAAAAACCCTTTAAAATCCATGAAAATGTAAAAATCCCTAAAAACCCAAAAAAAACCCAAGAAAACCATAAAAATCCCTAAAAATATTAGAAAATCCTAAAAACCCATAAAACCCATAAAACCCATTGAAAACTATAAAACCCTTACAACTACTAAAAATGTTAAAAAACTCTAAAAAAATTAAAACTCTAAAAAACTCAAAAAAAAATCCTAAAAACCCAAAAGACCCAACAAACCCTGAAAACCCCTAAAATCTGCAAAAACCCCCCAAAACCATAAAATCCTCTAAAACCCATAAAACCATAAAAACCACTAAAAACACTAAAAACCTTTAAAACCCCCAAAAACCTTATAAAGAATTAATAAACCTTAAATACTCAAAAATCCCCTAAAAACACAAGAGACACTAAAAACCCTGAAAAACCCTAAAAACCATAAACATCCTAAATAACCCCTAAAAATCCATGAATACATAAAAACCCTGTAAACCCTAAAAACCATAAAACCCCTAAAAACCCTGAAAAACCATAAAACCCCACAAAACTACTAAAAACTCTAAAAAACCTTTAAACCCCCCAAAACATTAAAACCCTCTAAAAAACCTTAAAAACCTTAAACAAACTCAAAAAAACTTGAAAACCCAAAGAGATCCTAAAAACCTAAAAAATCATAAAAACCTATGAAAACCCATAAAACCCTCAAAATCCCTAAAAGCACTAAAAAACACTAAAAACCATAAAAATCCTAAAAGACCTAAAATCCCTGATAAATGTAAAAACATAAACACCCTAAAATTCCCCATAAATCCATAAAACCCCCTAAAACCTTAAAAAACCCTAAAACCCCATAAAAACCCTAAAACCACTAAAAAATCTAAAAAACCCGCAAAATCCCTAAAAATATTAAAAACTCTAAAAAACCTTAAAAACCCTAAAAACTCAAAAAACCCCTAAATGCCATGAAAAACACTAAAAACCCTCCAAGCCGCTTAAACCCCAAAAAACCCTGAAAACCCTAAAACCCCTCAAAATTCCAAAAACCCAAAAACCATTAAAACACTAAAAACCCTGAAAATCGCTAAAAACCCTAAAAAGCATGAAAACCCTAAAACCCCTCATACTGCATAAAACACTAAAAACCAAATAAATCCTAAAAACCCTATAAAAAACAATGAAAATGTAAAAAACCCTGAAAATCCCTAAAAATCTCTGAAAACACCTAAAACCATTACAAAACCCTAAAATCCCATTGAAACCATAAAAACCAATGAAAAACATTACAAACCCATAAAGCCCCTAAAATGTAAAAAAATCTAAAAAAACCATAGAAACCCTAAAAAGTAAAAACACCCTAAAAACCAAAGAAGACCCTAAAAACCCTAAAAAACCCTAAATCCCTAAAACCCCTTGAAAATCCCTAAAAATCCCTAAAAACAAATAAAAAACCCTAAAGCCATAAAAATCCTAAAAAATCCCTCAAAGTCCATGAAAACATTAAAACCCCTAAGACCATTAAAACCCCCCAAAAAACCATAAAATTCCCTAAAAACATTAAAAAACCTAAAAACCATAAAATCCCTAAAAACCACTAAAAACTCTAAAAACCCTTAAAACCCTAAAAACATTAAAAAACTCTAAAAATCTTAAAAGCCCAAAAAACTCAAAAAAAAAAGAAAAAAGACCATAATTAACCTTGAAAAACAATAAAAGTCCTAAAACACTAAAATCCTGAAAATCCCTAGAAACCATAAAAATCCTAAAAACCCCTAAAAGTCCATGAAAATGTAAAAAAAACTAAAAACCCTAAAAAAACCCCGAGAACCGTAAAAACTCCTAAAAACCATAAAAATGTAAAACACCCATAAAATTCCTAAATAACCACTAAAAACTCTAAAAAAATCTCAAAACCCATAAAATTTTAAAAAAATCTAAAAAACCCTAAAACCATAGAAAACTCAAAAGGCCCTAAAATCCCAAAAGACCATAAAAATCATGAAAAACCCTAACAACCCTAACAACCTTTGAAAAACCCTAAAACCCTCAAAATTCTTAAAAACAATAAAAAACCCCCTAAATATATAAGAAAACATAAAAAACCTTAAAACCCTATAATCACATAAAAACCATAAAACCCCCATAAAAACCCTAAAAACCCACCGAAAACTCTAAAAAACCTTAAAACACCAAAAAATGTTAAAAAACTATGAAAAACCTTTAAATTCTTAAAAAAAATATAAGAACCCCTAAAAACCAAAAAGACCCCAAAAAACCTAAAAACCATTAAAATCCCTAAAAACCTAAAAATACCATAAAAACCATAAAAAACCTAGAAAACCCCTAAAATTACATGAAAAAAATAAAATACCCTAAATTTTTTGAAAAAACTATGAAAACCATAAAACCCCCTAAAACCATTAAAAACACTAAAACCCATAAAAACTCTAAAAACCAACAAAAAATTCTAAAACCCATAAAAACCCTAAAAATGATAAAGATCTCTAAAAAATATTAAAACCCTAAAAAACAAAAAAAAATTGAAAAAACAAAAAAAGGACACTAAAAACCCTAAAAAACACTAAAAATCCAAAAGCCCCTAAAAACCATTAAACCCTTCAAAATCCCCAAAAAACCCAAAAAACCCAAAAAACCCAAAAAACCCTAAAGACTATAAAAATCCTAAAAACCCCCTAAATATCAATGAAAACCAAAAAACCCCTAAAAACCTTGAAAACCCCTAAAAAAACACTAAAAACATTCAAAATTCCTAAATCCCCATAAAAACACTGAAAATCAATAAAAACTATAAAAACCCTTAAAACCCCTAAAAAAGTTTAAAAAAAAATCTAAAAACCCTAAAATCTAAAAAAACCGTAAAAACCAAAAAAGTCCATAAAACTATGAGAAACCCTAAAAATCATTGAAAACCCCCAAAACAACCCTAAATCCTTAAAAACCCTAAAACAATAAAAAAATCCAAAAACCAAAAAAAACCCTAAAACCCCTAAAAATCCATGAAAATATAAAAACCCCGGAAAATCATAAAACACCCTAAAAAATTAAAACCCCTAAAAACCAATAAAAATCCCAAAATCCACTTAATATGCAAAAAACCCTTTAAAACCCTAAAAACATAAAAAACTCTAAAAAACCCTTCAAACTCAAAAAACCCTAAAAAAGAAAATATCCTAAATTCCATGAAAACCATAGAACCCTAAAAACACCAAAAAATCCCTAAAACCCCTAAAAATCCCTAAAAACCTTTAAACACTCAAAACCCCTAAAAATCCACATAAAAGCCCCTAAAAACCATAAAAACCCTTAAAACCCTCAAAAACCATAAAAACCCAAAAAACCACTAAAAACTCTAAAAACCCTTGAAAGCCCTAAAAATGTTGAAAAACTCTAAGAAACCTTAAACACACTAAAAAACTCTAAAAACCCCTAAAAACCCAAAAAACACTAAAACCCCAAAAATCCCTAAAATATCTAAAACCTCTCAAATTCCCTAAAAATCTTAAATACCTTAAAAACCTTAATAATACTAGAAAAGCTCCAAAAATCCATGAAAACTTAAAAACCACTAAAACCCTGAAAACCCCTTGAAAACCATAAAACCCAATAAAACTCATAAAAACCACTAAAACTATAAAAACCCTAAAACACTTAAAAATGTTAAAAAACTCTAAAAACTTTAAAACCCCTAAAAAACTGAAAAAAAACCCTAAATCCCCTAAAAGTCCCTAAAAACCCTCAAAAACCCTAAAACCACTAAAAGCCCTTGAAAACACCTAAAACCCCTCAAAATCACAAAAAACCATTAAAAACACCAACAACCATAAAAATCCTAAAAAACCATTAAAATCCATGAAAACATAAAAAACCTTAAAAACCGTGAAACCCCCCAAAAAAGCATAAAACCCCTTAAAACCCCTAAAAACCCATAAAACCCCTAAAATCCAACTAAAAACTCGAAAACCCCTTTAAAACCCTAAAATCATTAGACACACAAAAAAAACCCAAAAACCCTAAAAACCCCTGAAAAAACTATAAAACCCTCAAAATCACGAAAAACCCTAAAACCATAAAAATCATAAACAACCCCTAAAAGTCCCTGAAAATGTAAAAACCCCTAAAAACCCTAAATAACAACTAAAAACCAAAAAAACCCATAAAAAAAATTAAAAACACTCTAAACCAAAAAAATCCATAAAACCACAAAAAATCTCTAAAAACTCATAAAACTCCTAAAAATGTTAAAAACTCTAAAAACCTCAAAAAACCCAAAAAAAACCAAAAAGACCCTCAAAACCCATAAAACCCCTAAAAACCCAAGAAAAACCCAAAAAACCTATGAAAAACCCTAAAAATCCAAATAACCCTAAAAATCCCTAAAAACGTTAAAAACCCTAAAAATCCAAAAAAACCCATTAGACCATAAATTTACCTAAAAACCTTAAAAACTGTAAACACCATAAAACCACTAAAAACCCACTAAAATCTATAAATACCCTTATAGACCAACCCCTAAAAATGTTAAAAAACTCTCAAAAACTTGAAAATCCCTAAAACACTCAAAAAACCCTAAAAACCCAAAAGCCTCTAAAACCATAAAAACCCATAAAAATCCCCAAAAAACACTAAAAGACCCTCAAAATCTATTAAAAATCCTAAAAAACCCTAAAAACCAAAAAAAAAATCCAAAAATCCCTTAAAAATCCATTAAATATAAAGAACCCAAAAGACCCAAAAAACCATAAAAATCCATAAAACCCTTAAATACCCTTAAAACCCCAACATAAACCCTAAAAACCCACCAAAAAATCTAAAAACCTCAAAATGCCTAAAAATATTAAAAAATATAAAAAGCCTTAAGAAACCTAAAAAACTCCAAAATATCCTAAAAACCAAAAAGACCCTAAAAAACTGGAAAACCCTTAAAAACCCGAAAAACCCTATGAAAGACCAAAAAAACCCTTAAAATCCCTAAAACCCCTAAAAAAATTAAAAAACTATAACAATCCTAAAAAACCACTAAGAATAAATGAAAACGTAAAAAACCCCTAAAATCCCTAAAAACCCCCGAAAAACCATAAAACCCCTTAAAAACCTTAAAATACCAAAAAAACCATAAAAACCTTAAAACCCACTAAAAACTATAAAATCCATTTAAACCCCTAAAATTTTCAAAAAACACTAAAAACCTTACAAACCCAAAAAAACTTGAAAGAAATCATAAAAACCTAAAAGACCCTAAAAACCAAGAAAAACCTTTAAATCCCTAAAAATGCCTGATTAAACCTAAAACCCCTCAAAATCCTCAAAAATCCTAAAACACATAAAATCTTGAAAACCCCCTAAAAACCGTAAAATAACTAAAAACCTTAAATACTCTAAAACACATAAAAACCCCAGAACTCCTAAAAATTCTAAAAACACTAAAAAACCTTTAATGCCCTAAAAATTGAAAAACCCTAAAAACACCAAAAGACCCTAAAACCCTGCAAAATTCTCTCTCGCGATGGCGATTCTTGGCTCCCTTGAAGACTATGTCACCGTAGTTGATGGTCACGGTGGTGCCACCCATCCCTGGGATTGGAGGGGTGGCGGATGGGTTTCCCCTGTAACTCGCTGAGCAGGAGCTTCCCCCCCTTTTTCCAGAGATTGCGATTTTCCCGAAAGTCCCTCATTGCCAGAACGGTGTGCCCTCGGTCCTGATTTTTTATCAAGAGTTTTCTTTGGCCTCTGGACTTCTAGATCTTACCCTGGTGGTTCGGTTTGGGAGGAACCGACCCTCTATTGACGTTTTTGACAGGTTTGTTGCCTCTTCTTAGAATCCCTGTGAAAGGGCTGTTGTAGGGTTACTTGATGCCCACCATTTTTTGGTTCGATTTGGGAATGAGGATGATTTGATCTCAGCCTGGGCTGTGGCTCCACGGATTGTCATCGGTTTTCGGTTCTACTTGTTCTGGTGGATCTTTGATTTCCACTTGAATCGTGACCCTCAGAGCACGGCGTTGTGGGTAACTCTTCCTGGACTTGGGCTCCCCTTCCAGAATTCGGCTATCCTTCGCGTCATTGGTAGTCTCATTGGGCGATTTCGTTGCATGGATGCACGGACGAGCATTGCATGTCACCCCTTTACGCCACAGATTTGCATAGAGGTCATGTCCAAGCCCCCGGTCAATTTGGTTTGTGTAGAGATTGAAGGTGAAATCCGGTGGCAACAGCAGGTCTGCTTTGAATCCTAGGTCTTCTTCTGCTCGAATTGCTGCAGGTTAGGCCGCGCTGCATCTGTGTGTCGGCGTGGAAGCGGTTCCTCCTCTTCTGTGCCTGGGCCGTCTGCTGCAGCTCCTTCAATGTTTGCTGAGATTGTGGTTGTGGAATCACCTCTGCACAATATGGGAGGGTCGGCTCCAAATACTAGTGTGGCTAGCTACCCCAGGATTCATGCTACTTCTGGTGGTGATGGGAAATTGGTGGCCACTCAGGAGGTGCGAGCTTCATCCATGGAGCCTCTTAATGAGCAGGCTACCTCCCTGGCATCTGGTCCTGGTTAATAAGTGGTAGCTAGGCAGGGGGAGATGCCTTGAGAGGAGGAGTTAGTTTGTGTGGGGTCTGGGGACACTTCGCTGAAGAGTGTTCTACATCAACCGCCTGAGCCTAAGGTTAGTGAAGTGTTTGATAGGCTGAATAATGATCTAAGAATGGTGTTTGGGAAAGGAGTGGAGGCTTCTGAAGCTAGAAGTAGCAGTCTTGAAACAGTCTGGGACTCTCGAGATGACCTGGCCGTGACTATGCAAGCGACACAGGAGAGGGATGGGGTGTTGGGAAAATGTGCAGGTGGGCAGGGCATGGATGTTCCGGTGAACAACCGATTTGATAGGCTGGCTGAGGAATTGGTCTCTGGGAAGGGGCTTGCTGGGGTTATGGTGACTCGATCTGCTGAGCAGGGTCACACTACTCAGGTGGATTGGAAGGAGGGTGATGATTCACTAGCAGTGGTGGCCTGCCCTGTTTCACATGATGATTGTTATCATGAAATGGGGTCTCCGATCCCAATTGCGATTGACGTGTTAGACGTATGCGCTCCTGAAAGGGAACCTGATGGTAATATAAATGAGTCTGGGCAGATGGGAGATGAAGAAAAATGGAAGTCAATATACCTGGTTCTGAAAGACAAGGTTTTGGAGGATCCCAATGTGATGCAGGCACCAGTGCAGGATTCTTTTTTGTAGGAGGAATTGAATTCCCAAAATCATTTGTTATGGGAGGATGGCTCGAATGATAGTTTCAGGATGACATCAAATATGGATTAGATTTTGAAAGAAAGGGCCCTACTTGGGGAACCTTTTGGGAAAGAGAACTATACAGATGGATTTCTCGGGGAGAGGGTTTTTTCATGACCATCCTTTACTGTTTTCTCTCTCAATCTGGAAGACAGTGCCAATATGCCCCAGTTCAAAAGTATGAGGCGCGAACTTTCTACTTGTACCTTAAGACAAAGAGGTCATGGAGATTCATGTACAAGATTAGGACCAAAAGGACATGGAAATACCTTCTTAGGGGACACATAGCTCATCTGGGACTCAGAAAAGAAGGCAAAAGAAGGATTATTCTACGCTGCCCAGGACTGTTCAAACCAGGGCCTCGTGTAGGGAGAAGGAGAGGCAAAGGGAGTATTATGCTACGACACCGTATGAATCTTATGAGTGGAACTTGGAAGATCCTGATGCTACTGACCGATACAGTGCAGATAGAGACCCCTTTGGAGCTAGGCATGAGTATTATGACTTTATGGCTTGACTTTTTCGTTGTTTCTTTCTTTTGTGTCTTTTCTTGCTTTCTTCTCTTTTTGTACTCCTTTTGGACATGCTTCCTTTTATTTAATAAATTTGAGGGGGCCAGGAATAGCCTGGTCCCTACATCTGCTTCACCCCTTAAAAACCCTTAAAACCCTAAACCCCCCCCCCCCAAACCCCCAAATCCCCAAAAACCCAAAAACATCCTAAAAACCATAAAAATTATAAAAAACCCTGAAAACATAGAAAACCCTAAAAATCCATAAAAACCCCTGAATAGCATAAAAACTTGAAAAAACCTTGAAACCCTATGAAACTTTAAAACCCACTAAAAAGTATAAAAACATATAAAACCCCTAAAAACATTAAAAAACTCTAAATAACAATAAAAACTCTAAAAAGTAAAAAAAAACCGAAAAACCAAAAAGACCCTAAAATCCATGAAAAACCCTAAAACCCAAAACCCCTGAAAAACCCTAAAAACCTTAAAATCCATAACAACCATAAAAACCAAAAAAAATCCTAGAAAACCACTAAAAATCCTTGAAAACAAAAAAAAACCCTATAAACCTAAAAACGCTGAAAACCCCCAAAAACCGTAAAAACCCCTAAAAACAATAAAAACGACTAAAAACTCTAAAACCCCTTAAAACCCATAACAAATTTTAAAAAAAAATAAAAAACCTTTAATACACTAAAAAAACTCTAAAAAACCAAAAGACCCAAAAAAACCCTGAAAACCCCTAAAAACCATAAAAGTCATAAAATCCCCTAAACCCCATGAAAACCTAAAAAACACTAAAAACCATGAAAAACACCTGAAAACAATAAAAACCCCTAAAAACCTAAAAACCCCATAAAAACACTAAAAACTACTAAATTTTTTAAAATCCCTTAAAACCATTAATTTTTTTAAAAATCTCTAAAAAACCCTAAAACCCATAAAAACCCTAAAAATCCAAAAGGCCTTGAAAAACACTAAAAATCCTAAAAACCCCCTAAAAACCCTCAAAATACATAAAAAATCAAGAAAACCCTAAAAACCATAAAAATCCTAAAAGATCTCTAAAAATCCATGAAACCATAAATAACTTTAAAAACCCTGAAAAACCTTAAAAGCAATAAAAAAATAAAAAACCCGAAAACCCCATAAAAACCATAAAACCCCCTAAAACTCCAAAAACCCTTAAAACCCCTAAAAACATTAAAAACTATAAAAAACCTTAAAAACCCTAAAAAAATCAAAAAACCCTAAAAACACAAAAGACCTAAAAAACCCTAAAACCCCTTGAAAACCCCTAAAAACCCTCAAAATCACTAAAAACCCTAAAACCCTAAAAACCATACAAATCCTAACAGAATTCTAAAAATCCATGAATATGTAAAAAAACCTAAAAAACCCCTGAAGACCATAAAACCCCTAAAACCCTTAAAAACCACAAGAACCCATAAAACCACTGAAAACTCTAAAAACCCTTTAAACTGTAAAACCCCAAAAGACCATAAAAACCCTAAAAACCCCTAAAAACCATAAAAACCTCTTAAAAAGCAAAAAAAAACTAAAGATCCCTAAAAACCCTAAAAACAATAAAAATCCTAAGAAAAACCTAAAAATCCATGAAAATGTAAAGAACCCTAAAAAACATGAGAAACCCCTAAAACCATAAAACCATTAAAAAACTTAAAAACCCATAAAAACCCCAAAAGAACATAAAAACCCAAGAAAATACCTAAAAACTTTGGAAAACCCCTAAAAACCTCTCAAAAACCCTAAACCCCTCAAAATCTCTAAATATATTAAAAACCCTAAAAACCATAAAAATCCTAAAAAACCCCAAAAATCCTTGAATGCGTAAAAAACCCTAAAACCCCATAAAAACCATAAATTCACCCAAAAACCTTAAAACCCCTAAAACCCCATAAAAACCACTAAAAACACTAAAAATACTTAAAACCCATAAAAACGTTAAAAACTCTAAAAAACCTTAAAACACTAAAAAACTCCAAAGAACCCTAAAACCCACAAAAGATCCTAAAAACCCTAAAAAAACCTAAAACCCCATGAAAAACTGTAAAAACCCTCAAAATCCTTAAACCCATAGAAAAACCTCTGAAAACCATAAAACACCCTAAAAACTTACAAACCCTAAAAAACCACTCACAGTTGCTCTTGTTTGGTCTCTTGTGGATATGGAAACTACACTTCACTGGTTTGTTTTGTACTGATAGGGTGTTATCGCTTAGTTTGTTGGATGCTAGGTTTTAGAGATTCCTTTTTGGTTTGGTAGCTTTTGGCTGCTCATGTTGGGGAGGATTTTTTTGTGCTTTTGGTTATGGTTGTTGTTTGATGTGCTTTGTTGGGCTTGCAAGTTGGTGACTATCTGTTTCTTTCTTGGCAGGGGTGTGTCTGGTCGTGGACTTGCGCAAAAGCTTGCTTGTGGATAAGAACGGTGGACTATGGAATGCTGGTCTTTGGCTTGAGTTTTTCTTATTGTTTTTTTTTCGACCTTCAGGGCAGTTGTTTCACCCATAGTGATCTTTTTTAATTCAATTCCTTTTCCCTTTTATATATCATGTTCTATTTGCCTTTTAAGAAAAACCCGAAAAACCCTAAAACCACTAAAAATTCTAAAAACCCTTAAAACCCATAAAAAGGTTAAAAACTCTAAAAAACCATAAACCCCCTAAAAGATGAAAAAAACCCTAAAACCCCAAAAAGACCCTAAAAGTCCTGAAAACCTTAAAACCCATAAAACCCGCGGAAAACCCCTAAAACCCTTAAAAATCCCTAAAAACCCTAAAAACTATAAAAATCATAAAACACCCAAAAAGTCCACGAAAACATAAAAAACCATAAAAATGTCAAAAAACCCTAAAAACTATAAAAACCGATAAAAACCTTAAACCCCCCCCAAAAAAAAAACCCATAAAACCCTAAAATGCAACAAAAAACTCTAAAAACCTGAAAAAAACCCCTAAAAACTTTAAAAATTTCTATAAAAATTAAAACCTGAAGAAACTCAAAAAACCCCTAAAAATCCAAAAGGAACCTAAAAACCCTGAAAAATTCTAAAAACCACATAAAACCCTAAAAAATCATAAAAACCATAAAAATCCTAGTAGCCCTAAAAATTCATGAAAACATAAAACCCCCAAAATCAATAAAAAACCCTTAAAAACCATAAAAACCCCTAAAACCCCTAAAACCCTTAAAAACCCTAAAATACCATAAAAATCCTAAAAACAACTAAATACCCTAAGAACCCCTGAAAATGTTAAAAAAATATAAAAAACCTTAAACCCATAAAAAACTCAAAAAAACTCTAAAACCCCAAAATGACCCTAAAAGACCTAAAAAACACTAAAATCCCTCGAATTACCTAAAAACCATAAAATCCATAAAAATCCACCCCCCAGAAAAAAAAACTCAATTAAAATGTAAAATACCCTAAAAAACCCCTGAAAAACATAAACCCCCCAAAAACCTTTAAAAACTCACAAAACATTTAAAACCCAAAAAAATATTAAAAAATTCTAAAAACCTTAAAACCCCCCAAAAACTCAAAAAAAAAACCCTAAAACAAAAAAAGATCCTAAAACTCCCAAAAAACCATAAAAGCCCCCCAAAAGCTCTAAAACCCCTTAAAATCCCAAAACACCCTAAAAAAATAAAATCCTGAAAAATCCTGAAAAATCTATTAAAATATAAAAAATCCTAAAAACCCTTAAAAACAACTGAAAACCATAAAAATCTAAAAAACACTAAAAACCCATAAAAACCACTAACAACTATAAAAACTCTTTAAACCTCTAAAAACTTTTAAAAACCCTAAAAAATATTAAAAACCCAAAAAATCTTAGAAAACCCAAAAAATCTTAGAAAACCCAAAAGACCCTAAAACCCCTAAAAACCCCTGAAAACCCCTAAAAACCCTCAAAATCCAGAAAAACCCTAAAACCCCATGAAAATCCTAAAAAACCATAAAAATTCACGAAAATGTGAAGAACACTAAAAACCAGAAAAACCCCTGAAAACTATAAAAACCCCTGAAAACTATAAAAACCCCTAAAAACCTTACTAACCCATAAGAAACACTAAAACTCTAAAAACCCATCAAACCCCAAAAAATGTTAAAAACTCTAAAAAACCTTACAACCTTAAAAAAACTCAAAAAACCCTAAAAACCCAACCCTCGCACCTTCCTTGACCTAAACACATTAAAAATTATAAATAACCTTAAAAACCCTAAAAACTCAAAAAAAAACTAAAAACCCAAAAAGGCCCTAAACCCCTGAAAAACCCTAAAAACCAATAGAACCCCTCAAAATTCTGAAAAACCCTAAAAACCATAAAATCCTAAAACACCCCTAAAAATCCATGAAAATGTAAAAAACCTTAAAACCCTGGAAACCCCTAAAGCCATAAAACCCCTAAAAATAATAAAAACCGTAAAACCCATAAAAACCCTAAAATAACAAAAAACTCTAAAACCCTTAAAACCATAGGAAACATTATAAAACTATAAAAAAACTTAAAACCATATAACCCCCAAAAAACTTAAACTTTGAAAAACCATAAAACCCCTAAAATACCCTATACACCCTCAAAATCCCTAAAAATTCAAAAAGACCCTAAAAGCCATAAAAATCCTAAAAAACCCAAAAAATATATGAAAGCATAAAATACCCTAAAAACCCTGAACAACTCCAAAAAACCATAAAAACCCCTAAAACCATAAATACCCCTTAAAACATTAGAAGACTCTAAAAACTGTAAAAATCCCTAAAAAACTCAAAAAACCCTAAAACCCCCCAAAACGACCCTAAAAACCCATAAACACCTTAAAATGCCAAAAAAAATCAAAACCCCCCAAAATAATTAAAACCATTAAAATCATTAAAAACATAAAAATCCCTAAAAAACCCCAAAAGATCCCTGAAAACCATAAAAACCCACAAAAACTCTAAAAACCCACAAAAAACTCTAAAAACTCATAAAACCTGTGAAAATGTTAAAAAACTATAAAAAAACTAAAAAGAAAAAAACCTTACAAAACCTAAAAATTGAACAGACCCTAAAACCCCTGAAAACCCCTAAAAACCCTTAAAACCCCTGAAAAACCCCCAAAACCCTTAAAATCCATAAAAACCCTAAATATAATAAAATTGATAAAACCCCCTAAAAATCCATGAAACAGTAAAAAACCCTAAAAACCCTGAAAAACCCTAAAAAACCCTAAAACCCCTAAAACCCCCTAAAAACCCCTAAAAACCACAAAATACCCTAAAAACCCTGAAAACCCCTAAAAAGCCTAGAACCCCTTAAAACCCATGAAAACCCCCAAAATCCCTAAAAACCCTAATACCAAAAAAACAATAAAAATCCAATAAAAAACCAATAAAAGTCCCTAACAATCCATAAAAACAAAAAAACCCTAAAAAACCCTGAAAACCATAAACCCCTAAAAATATTTAAAAACCCTAAAACCCATAAAAACCATAAAAGCAACTAAAATGACAACAAACCCTTACACCCCAAAAAATGTTTAAAAAACCTTAAAACCCTAAAAAACTAAAAAAACACTAAAACACACAAAAGACCGTAAAACCATGAAAAACCATAAAAACCCTAAAACCATTGATAAACTCTAAACACGCTCGGAATCCCTAAAAACCCAAAAAACCGTAAAAATCCTAAACCCCCCTAAAAATCCATGAAAAAGTAAAAAACCTAAAAACCTTGAAAACCCATTGAAACCATAAAAACCCTTAAAAACCATAAAACCAATCAAAAACCTAAAAATAAATAAAAACTCTAAAAACCCTTAAAACCCCTAATACATTAGAAAACTCTAAAACCCCTTGAAAATTCTAAAAAACATAGAAACAACCCCTAAAACCCCAAAAAACCCTAAAAACCCTAAAAACCATAAAAATTCTAAAAAAACATAAAAATCCATGAAAACATAAAATCCCCTGAAAATCCTGAAAGCACCTGAAAACCTTAAGACCCCTAAAAACATTAAAAACCCCAAAAAACAAAAAAAAACTCTAAAAAACCCTTTAAACCCATAAAACGTTATGAAACTCTAAAAACATTTAAACCCCTAAAAGTCTAAAAAAACTAAAAACCCAAATAGACTCGAAAAACCCTTAAAACCCTAAAAATACATGAAAGCTCCTAAAATCCCTCAAAATTACAAAAAAACAAAAAAACAGTATAACCCATAAAAATCCTAAAAACCCTAAAATCCATGAAAATGTAAAAACCCCTAAAAACCCTTTAAACCCCCCTGAAAACCATAATACCCCAAAAAACCTTATAAGACCCAAAAAAACCACACGAACCCTATAAAACCAATAAAAACCCTAAAAATCCTTTAAACCCCAAAAATATTAATAAATTCTAAAAAACCTTTAAACCCCTAAAAACTAACAAAAAAACATAGAAACCCCCAAAAGAAACTAAAAACCCTAAACCCCCCTGAAAACCCCTTTAAAACCCTCAAAAATCCCTAAAACCCTAGAAAATCCTAAAAACCATAGAAATCCTAAAAACCCCTAAAAATCTATGAAAACGTAGAAAAAATTAAAAAGTCTAGAAAACTCAAGAAAACCATAAGAACCCCTAAAAACCTTTTAAAACCTAAAAACCCATAAAAACCCTAAAAATGACAAAAAACTCTAAAAACCCTTAAAACCACTAAAAATGTTAAAAAACTCTAAAAACCCATAAATCCCTAAAAACTCAAAAAAAAACCCTTAAAACCAAAAAGTCCTGAAAACACAAAAAAACCCTAAAACCCCAGAAAAACACTAAAACCCCTCAAAATCACTAAAACCCTAAAAACCATAAAAATGTAAAAACCCCAAAAAACCTTAAAAGCTCATGGATACCATGAAAACCCAAAAAAACGTAAAAAAACCCTAAAACACCATAGAACCCTTAAAAAAGCAAAAAGCTTTGAAAACCCTTTAAACCCCTAAAAATGTTAAAAACACTAAAACACCTTAAAAATCCAAAAAATAAATAAAAAAACTTAAAACCACAAAAGACCATAAAAACACCAAAAAACGACTTAAAACTCAAAAAACCCCTGAAAACCCATAAAAACCTTAAAACCCATAAAAATCCTAAAAAACCAATAAAAATCCATGAAAACATAAAAAACTGTAAAAAAGCTAAAACCCCCTAAAAACTATAAAAACCCCTTAAAAACAATAAAAACCCATAAAACCACTAAAAACCACTAAAAACCCTAAAAACCCTCAAAATCCCTAAAAACATTAAAAAATTATAAAAAACTATAAAAACCCTTAAAACCCCTAAATATTAAAAAAACCAAAAAAACCCTAATAACCCTGAAAAACACTAAAACCACTAAAAACCTCCTAAAAATCCGAAAAACCCTCAAGATCACTAAAAACAAAAAAAAAAATCATAAAACCCCCTAAAAATACATGAAAAAAGACCCTAAAAACCCTGAAAAACCTCTGAAAATCATAAAAACCCTAAAACCCATTAAAACCCCATAAAAACCCTGAAAACCCACTAAAAACTCTAAAAACCCTTTAAACTCCTAAAAACATTAAATTCCCTAAAACTCATAAAAACCCTAAAAAATTAACCCCCCCCCACCCCCGAAAAAACCCATAACACACTAAAATCCTCAAAATACCCTAAAACTCCAGGAAAAACCAGAGAAACCCTCAAAATCCATAAAAACTAAAAACCCTAAAAAACCCTTAAAACCATAAAAACCTCTAAAACCCTATAAACACAAAAAAAACCTAAAAACCCACAAAAACTCTAAAAACATTAAAACAATTAAAACCCCCAAAAACATTAAAAACTCCAAAAACTAAAAGACACTAAAAACTCAAAAAAAACCCCAAAAACCTCAAAAGACATTAAAAACCTGAAAAAGACCAAAACAATCTTAAAAACCCTTAAAACCCAAGAAAAAGCAATAAACCTCTCAAAATCCCTAAAACCCTAAATACCATAAAAAACATAAGAAACCCCTAAACAATCCATGAAAACGTAAAAAACCCTAAAAAAACTTAAAACCCCGCAAAAACAATAAAACCCCTAAAAACATAAAAAACCCCTCAAAATCCAAAAAGAACCTAAAAACCCCAAAAACATAAAAATTCTAAAAACCCTCAGAAACCAAAAAAACGTAAAAACCCCAAAAAACCTTGAAAACCCCTAAAAACCCTCGAAAAACATTGAAAACACAAAAAACCCATAAAACCCAAAAAATCCTAAACACTCATGAAAACACCTAAAACCCTCAAATTCCCAAAAAAATCCAAAAAATCCTATAAACAATAAAAATCCAAAAAACCCTATAAATCCATGAAAACGTAAAAAACCCTAAAAACCCTGAAAAACTACCAAAATCCATAAAACCCCTAAAACCCCTAAAACCCCTTAAAACCCCTATAAACCCAAAAAAATCCTAAAAGCCACTAAATACTTTAAAAACCTTCGAAACCCCTAAAAACAATAAAAATATCTAAAAACCCATTAAAATAGTAAAAAAACACAAAAAGGCCATAAAACCCAAAAAGACCCAAAAACCCTTGAAAACCCCTAAAAACCAAAGAAACGATGAATTATCGTAAAACTCCTCAAAATCCCTAAAAACCCTAAAAAAACAAAAAACTATAAAAATCCTAAAAAAACCCCTAAAAACCCATGAAAACTTAAAAAACTCTAAAAACCCAAAACCCCCTGAAAACAATTAAGCCCCTTAAAACCATAAAAATCCATAAAAACCCTAAAACCATAAAAAACTCAAAACCCTAAAACACCCTAAAAAGACCTGTAACCCTCAAAGTCCCTAAAACCCATAAAACCCCTAAAACCCATAAAAAATAAAAAATCCCTAAAAATATATGAAAACATAAAAAACCCTAAAAAATCCATGAAATCCATAAAAACCCATAAAAACCCTAAAAACCACTATAAACTCTAAAAACCCTTTAAACCACTAAAAACGTTAAAAAACTCTAAAAACCCAAAAAAACACTAAAAACTCAAAAAACCCATAAAGACTCAAAAAAACACCAAAAAACATTAGAAACCCCTAAAAACATTAAAACCCCCTAAACCCCCTAAAATCCCTAAACCATTAAAAACCTAAAAAACCTAAAAAACCTAAAAACCCCTAAAAACCAATGATTACGTAAAAAACCCCTAAAAACCCTGAAAACACTCTGAAAACCATAAAACCTCTAAAAACATAAAAAACCCTAAAAACCCATAAAATCCTAAAAACAACTAAAACTCAAAAAACTCAAAAAAAAACTCAAAAAAACCCCCTAAAAACCCAAATAAACCTAAAACGCCTAAAAACCCCTAAAAACCCTAAAAAACTAAGAAAACACCTAAATACCTCAAAATTCCTAAAAATCCAAAAAAACCTAAAAACTATAAAAATCCAAAACCCCACCAAAAATCAATGAAAACTTAAAATCCCTAAAAGCCTCGAAAAATACCTAAAAACCACAAAAGCCATTAAAATTTTTAAAAAAACCCCAAAAAAACCCTTAATAACCTAAAAACAAAAAAACTCTAAAAATCTTTAAAACACTAAAAACTAAAAAATAGACCAAAAAAACCCCCAAAACCCCAAAAAGAGCCCAAAAACCCTAAAGAACCCTAAAAACCATACAAATCCTAAAAACCCTAAAAATCCATGAAATCTTAAAAAAACCCTAAAAACTCCCTAAAAACCATAAAACCCCTTAAAAATCCCTAAAACCACTAAAAACCATTTGAAACTCTAAAAACACTTAAAACCCCCAAAATCATTAAAAACTCTAAAAATATTAAAACAATAAAAAACTCAAAAAAACCCTAAAACCCCAAAAAGATCCAAAAGACCCTTAAACATAAAAAAAACCCAATAAACCCACAAAATCTCTGAGGACATTAAAACCTTAAAAACCCCTAAAAACCATAAAACCTCTAAAAACTATAAAAACCCTAAAAACACTTAAAACCCTAAAAACCAATCGAATCTATAAAAAACCTTTAAACCTTAAAAGCCCTAAAAATCCAAAAACACACTAAAAACCCAAAAAAACACTAAAAACCCAAAAAACCCCCCTAAAATAATGAAAAAACCAAAAAGCCCTAAAAAGCCCTGAAAAAACCCTAAAAACCATCAAAATCCCTAAAAAACCTAAAAACCCCTAAAAAACACAAAAAATATAAAAACCTCTTAAAGCTATAAAAATGAAAAAAAAACCCCTAAAAACCTTGAAAAACCCCTAAAACCACCAAACACCCCTAAAAAATTAAATAACACTAAAAACATTAGAAACACTAAAAAACCTTAGAAACCAAAAAACACAAAAAAAACCCTAAACCCCCAAAAGGACACTAAAACCCTGAAAAACCCTAAAACTACTAAAAACCCTAAAATCCCTCAAAATCCCTAAAAACCCTAAAAATCACAAAAATCCTAAAAAACCCCTAAAAATCCAAGAAAACATAAAAAAACCCTAAAAACTATGAAAACCCACTAAAATCATTAAATAACCCTAAATACACATAAAATCCCTAAAACCCCACTAAAACTATAAAAACCCTAAAAATCCTAAAATGTTAAAAAAATCTAAAAAACCTTAAAACCACTAAAAACTCGAAAAAACCCCTAAAACCCCAGAAAAGACACTAAAAACCAAGAAAAACCCTAACACACCTAAAAACCCTAAAGACCTTTGAAAACTCAAAAAACCCTCAAAATCCCTAAAAACCATAAAAATCCCTAAAAACCATAAAAATCCGAGAAAAACCCTATAAATTCCAGAAAACGTAAAAACCCCTAAAAACCCTGAAAACCCCCTCAAATCAAAAAAACACTAAATACCCATAAAAACCCAAAAACCTAATTAAAAAATCTAAAATCCCTTAAAACCTGTAAACATGTTAAAAACTATAAAAAACTTGAAAAAATAGATAAAAACATAAAAACCCAAAAGACCCTAAAAACCCTGAAAATCCATAAAAACCATAAAACACCTGAAAACCATAAAAACCATCAAAATCCCTAAACACCCTAAAAATACTAAACATCCTCTTAGAATACATGAAAATGTAAAAAACCATAAGATCCTTGAAAAAACCCTGAAGACCATAAAGACCACAAAAACCATAAAAAACACTAAAAACCCTAAAACCCACTAAAAACTATAAAATACCTTAAAAACTTAAAAATATTAAAAACTCTAAAAAACCTTAAAAAGAAAAAAAAACTCAAAAAACACTAAAAACCCAAAAAGACTCAAACCCTTAAACCCCCTGAAAAAACCCTAAAAACCTTCAAGATTGTAAAAATCCTAAAAAATCCTAAAACCCATAAAAATCCTAAACCCCCCATGAAATTCAATGAAAATGTAAAAAACAATAAAAACCCTGAAAAACCACTAAAATCCATAAAACCCCTAAAAAACATAAAAACCCCTAAAAACCAGCTAAAAACTGTAAAAACCCTTTAATTTTACGGGGGGGGGGAGCCTAGCATAGTCCTGCACCTCTTCTGCCCTAAAAACAATAAAAACTCTAAAAAACCTTTAGACCCAAAAAATCTCAAAAAAACCCTAAAACCCGAAAGACCCTAAAACGCCTAAAAAACACTAAAAACTCTAAAAACCCTCAAAATTCATAAAACCTAAAAAGCTTAAAAAACCTAAAAAAAACATGAAAACCCCCTAAAAACCATAAAACCCCCCAAAAAAATAAAATCCCTAAAACCCATAAAACCCTGAAAACACACTAAAATGTTTAAAAACCCATAAAAAACCTAAAAACGTTTAAAACTCTAAAAAACATTAAAAATCCAAAATAACTAAAAAAACCCGAAAAACCCAAAAAGACCATAAAAACCCAGAATACCCCAAACCCTCAGAAACTCTTGAAAACCCCTAAAACTATCAAAATCCCTAAAAACGCTAAAAACCCCTAAAAACCGTAAAAATCCTAAAAACCCCTAAAATGCATGAAAACGTAAAAAACACTAATAACACTAAAAAAACCCCAAGCAGCCACAAAACCCCCCCAAAAACCATAAAAAAACTCATAAATTCTTTAAAACCCCACTAAAAACCCTAAAAAAATTTAAAAACCCTAAAAGACAATAAAACACAAAAAACTCTAAAACCCTAAAAACTGAAAAGGCCCTAAAACCCTTAAAACCCTAAAAACCAAAAAAACACCCAAAAAAACCCTATAAACCATCAAAATACCTAAAAAAAACTAATAATAATAAAAAACCTCAGAAAATCATAAAAATCCAAAAAAAAAATTAAATACCTCTAAAAACCCATAAAAAAACTTTAACCACTAAAAACTATAAAACCCCTTAAAACCCCTAAAAATGTTGAAAACTCTAAAAATTATTTAAAACCCTAAAAATATCTAAAAAGCTCTTAAAAATCCAAAAAATAAAAAAGGACCATACAACTCTGAAAACCATGAAAACACTAGAAAACCCTAAAAATCCCTAAATTCCCTAAAAACCTAAAAATTGTAAAAATCCTAAAAATTCCCTAAAATCCATGAAGACATAAAGATCCATGAAGACCCTTAAACTCCTAAAAACCATAAAACCCCTAAAACGTTTAAAAACCCTATAAGATCATAAAACCCCTCAAAAACTCAGTAAATACTCTATAAACCCTTATGGGGACGGGGACATTGATTTGTAGTTCCAGCTTCTTTTTCTTCTACTTTTCGGGTCTTCTGGGGTTTTTTGGTGTCTTAGGGGGGTCTAGGGTTTTTCGGTGTGGGTGGTTTGACCCTGCCCCGCCCTTCTTTGCTTTGTTTTCTTTTCTTTTTATAAATTTTGAGGGGGTAGGAATAGCCTGGCTTTGTGCCTTCCTTGCCCTAAAAACATTAAAAAAATAAAATAAATTTAAAAACCTAAGAAACCTTAAATACAATACAAATCTCAAAAAAACCCTAAAAATCCAAAAGGACCTAAAAATACATAAAACCCTAAAAAACATTGAAAACCCTTAAAACCCTTGAAATCCCAAAAAACCCAAAAAACCATAAATATATTAAAAAACCCCTAAAAATCCATGAAAATGTAAAAAACCCTAAAAACCCTAAATAGCCACTAAAAACCATAAAAACCCCTAAAAAACTTAAAAAACCCATAATATCATAAAAACCATAAAACCACTAAAAACTCTAAAAACCCTTAAAAACTCTAAAAAACTCAAATAAACTCTAAAAACTCAAAAAAAACCCCTTGAAAACCCCAAAAGACCCTAAAACCCTAAAACCCCTAAAAACCTTAAAAACCCCTAAAAATCTCAAAAAACCCTCGAAATACCTAAAAACCATAAAAACCATAAAAAAACTAACAAAACCCCTAAAAATCCATAAAAATGTAAAAAACCTAAAATAATCGAAAAAACCCTGAAAACCATAAACCCCCTATAAACCTTTAAAAACCATAAAACCCCATAAAAACCTTAAAATACATTAAAATCTCTAAAACCCCTTAAAACCCCTAAAAATGTAAAAAACTCTAAAAACCTTAAAACGCCTAAAAAACTCAAAAAAACCATAAAACCCAAATTGACACTAAAACCTCTGAAAGACCCTGAAAACCCCCTGGAAAACACCAAAAATCTCTAAAAACCCAAAAACTGTTAAAATCCTAAGACCCTAAAAAAAATACATGAAAACGTAAAAAACCCAGAAAACCTAAAAAACCCCTACAAACTAAAAAAACGCCTTAAAACCTTAAAAAACCTTAAATCCCTAAAAAACACAAAAAATTATAAAACCCCTCAAAACCCCTTAAAACATTAATAAAATTATAAAAACCCTTAAAACCCCTAAAAAACTCAAAAAAAACCCAAAAAGCCCTCAAAATCTCTAAATACCCTAAAAACCCATAAACCCATAAAAATCTTTAAAAACCCCTAAAAATATTGGAAAATGAAAAAAAACCTAAAACCCTAAAAAAACTCTAAAAACCATCAAAACCCCTAGAACATTAAAACCTGTAAAAACCCACTAAAATTTCTAAAACCCCTTTAAACCCCTAAAAATGTTTAAAAACTCTAAAAAACCATAAAAACCAAGACCCTAATAAGCTTGAAAAACCCAAAACCCCAAAAACCCCTAAAAACCTTAAAACACATCAAATTCCCTAAATATCCTAAAAAACCATAAATATCATAAATATCCTAAAATACCCCTAAAAATCTAGGAAAATGAAAAAAAACCTAAAACCCTAAAAAAACTCTAAAAACCATCAAAACCCCTAGAACATTAAAACCTGTAAAAACCCACTAAAATTTATAAAAACCCTTAAAACCCTTAAAAATGTTTAAGAACTCTAAAATACCCTAAAAACCAAGACCCTAAAAAGCTTGAAAAACCCAAAAACCCTAAAAACCCCTAAAAAACTTAAAACCCATCAAATTCCCTAAAAATCCTAAAAACCATAAATATCATAAATATCCTAAAATACCCTTAGGATAAACCATGATTTTTTGGAAAGTGAGCTTTGGCATGATTGGCCCACGGTTTGGAAACCGTGTAAGCTAACCATGCAAGGTTAATCCTTGAGGCAGTGGTTGGCACACGATTAGTGTATGGTTTACCTAATCGTGCGACTAAACCATTGATGGTTAAAAAACTAGATCCTAAAAAAGTGGATCTATATCGGTCTTATGTTTTAATGCCTAGTTTTTTCCCAAAGCGGCCCTAACTTAGGATTTTTCCATCTCAAAGGTTGGAGAACCTCTTCCCATCGTTTCAGAGGCAATCTGAAGGCTTCTCTTGGTGATTTGAAGCTGTATTATTGTTGTAAGTGATTGGTCTTGGTTTATCTTGGTAGTTTTATTAGATCTACTTCTCATTTGCTCTCAGATACTTAGATCTACACCTATTATGGGTATATCTAAGGTTGTAGATGAAAAATATATTTAGTTTGGTCTTGTCGTTGATAGGGGAAGAGATCGAAGGTGGGTTGATGGAGATTTAACTCAGTTTCGTGGGATTTTAAGTGTCATTCTTCATTTTTGTCATAAAACCTGAGGTAGGTGGCTCCAATCTTGACTCCTCATGCTAGAACTAATTGGATTAGTTTAAAATTGATTGAAATTTATAATGAAATTTATGTGCAAAGCATGGTAAAAAACTTATTTAGTGATGGTTTGTGGATTTGTGTGAAATAATGGAATTATTGTGTAAAGTTATTTGATAAATGATTTTAAAATGATGATTTTAAAAAAGTTGCTTGATTCGGTTTACAGAAAAAGGTTTTCAATAAAAATGTTTTTTTACTGAAATGGTTTTGGCATGATTATATTGGCATGATTTTTGGGAATACTTGGTGTGTGTGTTCATATTTCATTACAAGGCTTGGTTAAAATATGACCTTGTGCTTGTTGTCAAAGGTGTAATGACACATGGGATTTAATTACCTTGTGATGACTTGGTAGATCGATGTGAAACCGCTCATGAGTATCAAACTATCATAATGAAGAATGCATGTGTAGATGTGTGGATGTGTGTATTAGAATGGGGTATGCTAAAGTTTAATTAATGAAATGGTTTTGGAACATTGTTTGGTTGCTTTACATGGAAATTGGTGTTCTTTGAGAAAAGTGTTTTACATTGGCACTTGTTTATATTTTGATATAAACTATTTTAGAAATTATTTTATATAAATTTTTTTATATGATTGAGCCAACATGTTCTATCCTAGTGGCGTGAGTAGGGAAGTTATTGGGGGAAAATCTACTGAGTTGCATTACTTATCATTTCTTTGGAACTTTGGTGCTTTTGCAGATGTTGTTTTTCGAAACATGGTAAAAGGTAAGGTATCACACATATTTAGTAGTACTTCATGATACCTGGGTTGTTGTGGAGTTGGAGCATGGAGCATGTTCGGAGCTGGAGTTTTCATTCAAGTCTTTGAGTTTTGTCTCGTGCTGTTTACTTTGATATTGTTGTCTTCCACTGTGGTACTTTCTTTTAGTTTGATTTTGATAAATGAAATGTTGAGTTGTCTTTCATTGTTATCATGCATTATATATAGTGGTTTGTTTGGCTATGGCTTGTTTGGTTAGTTGTTTTATTCTTAAAGGGAAAATTACCCCCACATGTATTGAATCTCTTCGACATTTATTACCAAGCTTTGGTTTTTGGGGGATTTCTCTTAAGGCCAAGTAATGCTCCTCAACCTCAAGCCAATGAGGATAAGAAGGATGTTACAAAAACCCTAATAACCCTGAAAACCAAAAAAAATTCTAAAAAACCCTAAAAATCCATGAAAACGTAAAAAATCCTAAAAATCATGAAAAACCCCTTACAACAATAAATTCACCTGAAAAAAATAAAAACTACAAAAAATCATAAAACACCTAAAAACAATAAAAACTCTAAATACCCATAGAACCCCTAAAATGATAAAAACTCTAAAAAATCTTTAAATCCATAAAAAACTCAAAAAAACCCTAAAAACCCAAAAGACCCTAAAAACCAAAAAAAATCCTAAAAACACCCTAAAAATCCATGAAAATAAAAAACCATAAAATCTCTAAAAATCCACTTAAAACCATTAAAACCCCTAAAAATTCAAAAAAAACTCTAAAAACCCAAATAGGCACTAAAAACCCTAAAAACCCCTAAAAATTCTCGAAAAACCATAAAAACCATCAAAATCACAAAAGACCCTAAAAAACTCTAAAACCCATAAAAATCCTATAAAAAACCCTAAAAATACTCAAAAACATAAAAAACCCTTTAAACCCTAAACCACACTAAAACCCCTCCAAATCTCTAAAAATCCAAAAATACCCTAAAAACCATAAAAATCCTAAAAATCCATGCAAACGTAGAAAACCCTAAAAACCATAAAAAATGACTGAAAACTATAAAAAACACTAAAAAACCTAAAAAAAATTAAAAACCCATAAAACCCTAAACCACTAAAATCTCTAAAAATCCTTTAAACCCCTAAAAACATTAAAAACTCTAAAAAAGCTTAAAAAATCTAAAAACTAAAAAAAACCCAAAAAACCAAAAGAGACCCTAAAATCCCCTAAAACCTCTAAAAATCCTAAAACCACTGAAAACCCCTAAAACCCATCAAAATCCCTAAAAACCCTAAAATACCATAAAAATCCTCAGAACCACTAAAAATCAATGAAAACATAAAAACCCAAAAAACCCAAAAAACCTTCTAAAAAGCATAAAAACACCAAAAAACCCATAAAAACTCCAAAACTACAATAAAAATTCTAAAACCCATTAAAACCCTTAAAAATGTTAAAAACTATAAAAAACATTCAAAATGATACAAAACTCAAAAAAAATCTAAAAACACAAAAAATCCTAAAACCCCTGAAAATCTCTAAAATCCCAAAAAAACCCTGAAAAACAAAAACACACAGAAAATCCCTAAAACCCCTAAAAACATAAAAATCCTAAAAAACCCCTAAAATCTATGAAAATGTAAACCCCCCCAAAAAAACTCTAAAAACCCCTGAAAACCATAAAACCCCTAAAAACCATAAAAACCAAAAAACCCCATAAAAAACCTAAAAAACTACTAAAAGATCTAAAAACTCTTAACACACATCGAAAATGTTAAAAACTCTAAAAAACCTTAAAACCCATAAAAACTTCAAAACCCCCCTCAAAATCATAAAAGCCCTAAAAAACACTAAACCCCCCCTAAAACCCCTCAAAATAAATAAAAACTCTAAGAAACCCTAAAAACCATAAATATCCTAAAAGACCGCCAAAAATCCATGAAAATGTAAAAAACTTTAAAAACCCTGAAAAACCATAAAAACCAATAAAAATTCTAAAAACCCTTTAAACCTCTAAAAACATTAAAAAACTCTACAAGGTATTAATACCCTAAAAAACTCAAAAAACACTAAAAATCCGAAAATACCCTAAAATCCTAAAACCCCTAAAAACCCTTGAAAACCCCTAAAAACACTCAAAATCCCTAAAAACCCTAAAACCCCTAAAAACATTAAAAAACCAAAAAAAACATTAAAAACTCTAAAAATCCTTAAAACCCCTAAACACCCAAAACAACCATAAAAACCTAAAAACCCTAAAACCCCCTAAAAACCTTAAAACCTCTGAAAAGGCCTAAAAACACGCAAAATCTCTAAAACCCCTAAAAACCATAAAAACCCTAAGAAACCCCTAAAAATCCATGAAAACATAAAACCCACTAAAAAACCTGAAAAATCCATAAAAACCATAAAACCCCTAAAAAACTTAAAAACCATAAAAACCACAAAACCCCTAAAAACTTCAAAAACCCTAAAAACCCTCAAAATCTCAAAAAAATCTAAAACACCCTAAAAATCCTAAAAATACATGAAAATGTAAAAAACCCTAGAAACCCTAAAAATCAATGAAGACTATAAATTCCCCTAAAAATCTTTAAAAACCCTAAAACCCCATAAAAACCACTAAAAACACTAAAAATAATTTAAGCCCCTAAAACTTTTAAAAACTCTACAAAATCTAAAAAACCCTAAAAACTCAAAAAAAAAATCCTAAAAATCCAAAAATATCATAAAACCCCAAAAAACCCCTTTAAAACCATAAAAACCCTCAAGTCCCTAAAAAGCCAAAAAACCCTAAAAACCAAAAAAATCTTAAACCCCCCTAAAAATCAATGAAAATTTGAAAAACCCTAAAAACCCACTAAAAATTCTAAAATCCCTAAAAATGTTAAAAATTCTAAAATACCTAAAACCCCAAAAAAACTCAAAAAACCCTAAAACCCGAAAGACCCCAAACCCCTAAAAACAATAAAAACCCTAAAACCCCCTAAAAACCCCTAAAACACTTAGAATGCCTAAAAACCCTAAAACCCTTAAAAAAACCTAAATCCCCTCTAAAAATCCATGAAAACGCGAGAAACCTAAAAAACCTTGAAAACCCCAAAAAGCCATAAAAACTCCTAAAAACCATAAAATCCCTAAAAACCCATAAAACCCAATAAAAACATTAAAAATCAAGAAAACCCCTAAAAACTTTAAAAACTATAAAAAACCTTAAAACCCAAAAATACAAAAAAAATCCCTAAAAATAAAAAAAAACCTTCAAAACCCTGAAAAACCAAAACCCCAAAACCCCTGCAAAATCCATAAAAACCCTAAAAATCATAAAGACCCCTAAAAATCCATGGAAACATAAAATCCCCCCAAAACCCTAAAAACCTTCTGACGGCCATAAAACCCCCCAAAACCATAAAAGAACCTAAAACCCATAAAATCCTTAAAAACCCACTAAAATCTCTAAAAAAAATTTAAACCCCTAAAAGATTCAAAAAAATATAAATAACCTTAAAACCCCACAAAAACTCAAAAAAAAAAACACAAAAAACTCCAAGACCCTAAAATCTCTAAAAACCCTAAAAACCCATAAAAACCTTAAAACCCATCAAAATCCAAAAAAACCCTAAAAACCCATAATAACCTAAAAAACCCCTAAAATGAAGGAAAACGTAAAACCCCTTAAAAACCCTTTAAAAACCTTGAAAACCATAAACACCTTAAAAACCCTGAAAGCCTATAAAAACGCTAAAAACCAACTAAAACTATAAATACCCTTAAAAACACTAAAAAACTCTAAATAACCTTAAAAAAACTAAAAACTATAAAAACCCTAAATCCCAAAAGACCCTAAAAACCCTTACATCCCCTAAAAGCAAAAAAACCCAGAAAAACCGTAGAAACCTTCAAAATCCCTAAAACCCCTAAAACCCTAAAAAATTTAAAAATCCTAAAAAATTCCTAAAAATCCATGAAGGGAAGCTATTAAAATTGGAAAATGGAGATCCGGGCATAAAAATCCATGAAAACATAAAAAACCCAAAAAACCTTGAAAAATTTCTAAACACCATAAAACCCCCTACAACTTTAAAAACTCCTAAAAACCCAATAATCACTAAAAATATAAAAAACCCCTTAAAACCCCTAAAAATTCTGAAAAACTCTAAAAACCCTTTAAAACCCTATAAAAAACTCTTAAAACCCCCAAAACCCTAAAAGACCCTAAAACCTTGAAAAACCCTGAAATCACCTGAAAACCCAAAAAACCCTGAGAATCCTAATATCCCTAAAACCCGAAAGACTATAAAAAACCTAAAAAACCCTAAAATACATGAAAACGTAAAAAATCCTAAATACCATAAAACCCCTAAAATACATAAAAACCCCTAACAACCCATAAAAACCTTAAAACCCCTAAAAATTTTAAAAATATAAAAAACATTTAAAACCCTTAGAATGATTTTGCTGGGTTTCGGGAAGAGCTGTCTTTGTAGGTGTGAAAGATTTTGCTGGGTTTCGGAAACTTTGGTGCTGGATACTGCTTGCTGGGAGGCTAGGATGCAATGGAGTTGTTGGTCTGGGGCATGGGCGATGGTGGTCTTGTGCTGCTGGTTGTTCTATATGTCGTATACTGGATGTGGGTGTTGTTGTTCATGGCTTGCTTTCCTTTGAATGGGAGTTGGTTGGTGCCATTTACTGGTTGCTGGATACTTTTTGGTTTGGAAGTAATGGTTGCTGGTTGTTGAGCTGCTGGTTATTGGTTGTCGCTTTCCTTGAGGTTTGGAGGTGGTGGGTTATGGAAGACTTCCATGGCTGTGTTTTTTGGAATTGGTGCTGGTGGCTATGTGATGTTGGATGCTGGTGGTTCTGTGATGTTGGATGCTCGCGGTTCTGGATGCTGGTTGCTGCTTGGATGGGAGGTGCTGAAGCTGTGGTTTATGGTTGTGCTGCTGCTGGATGTGGATTGTTGTTTGAGTTTGGATACTGTTTGTTGGTTAGCTGTGAGCTGCTGGATGTTGATTACTGTTTGAGTTTGGATGTTGTTTGTTGGTTAGCTGTGAGCTGCTAGATGTTGGTTGATGCTGGATGATGGTGGTGGCTGCTTTGTTTTGCATGTTTTTTCTTTTTTCGTTATTGATTTTTCTTTTTTTGGGTCTTTTGTCTTGGGTTGTTAAGGGTTTTTGGGTGTGGGTCGATTGACCCCTCCCCTCCCTGGTCTATTGTGTCTCTTTTTTATTTTTAATAAATTTGGGGGGGGGGGGGGGGGGCGGGAATAGCTCGACCCTCGCATCTTCCTTGCCCCTTAAATACCCTAAAAACCCTAAAGTTCCTAAAAACCTTAAAAACCCTTGAAACCCCCTGGAAATCCCAAAAAACTCTAAAACCCATAAAAATCTTAAAAAACCACTAAAAATCAATGAAAATGTAAAAAATCCTAAAAACCTTAAATAACCATTGAAAACCCTAAAAACCCATAAAAACCCCCTAAAAACCCTATAAACCCATAAAGGCCATAAAAATCACAAAAACTATAAAAACCCTTAAAACAAATAAAAACATTAAAATTTCTAAAAAACTCAAAAAAACCTGAAAACCCAAAAGTCCCTAAAACCCTAAATACCCCAAAAAACCCTAAAAAAATATGAAAACCCCTAAAACCCCTAAAAACACTTGAAAACCCCTAAAATTCCTCAAAATCCCTAAAAACGCTAAAAATTCATAAAAACCATAAATTTTTTAAAAACCCCTAAAAATCCATGAAAATGTAAAAAACCCTAAAACGTTAAAAAACTCTAAAAAAGCCTAAAAACCCAAAAGACCCTAAAAACCTTGAAAACCCCTAAAACCCTAAAAACCCCTAAAAACACACAAATTCCTTAAAAACCTAAAAATACCTAAAAATAATAAAATCCTAAAAAACACCTAAAAATCCATGAAATTGTAAATAACCCTAAAAACCCCTAAAAAAGCCCTGAAAACCATAAAACCATTAAAATATTTGAAAACCTAAAAACCCATAAAAACCACTAAAAACATCAAAAAACTCTAAAAAGCCTTAAAACCCCAAAAAAGTCAAAAAAGACACTAAAAACCCCAAAAGACCCTAAAAACCTTAAAAAACCCCAAAAACCCTCAAAATTCCAAAAAACCAAAAAACCATAAAAACCATAAAAATCCTAAAAACCTCTAAAAATCCATGAAAACATAGAAAAGTTTAAAAATCATAAAAAGCCCATTAAAACCATAAATTCCCCTAAAAATCTTAAAAACTGTAAAAAATATTAAAACAACTAAAAACCACTAAAAACTCTAAATACCCTTACAACCCATAAAAATGTTAAAAACTATAAAAACCTTAAAATCCCTAAAAAACTCAAAAAAATCCTAAAAACCCAAAAAGATCCTAAAAACCCTTGAGAAACCCTAAAACCCCTCAAAATCCCTAAAAACACCAAAAACCCAAAAAACCATAAAAATCCTAAAAAACTCTTAAGAATAAATGAAAATGTAAAAAACCCCTGAAAACCCTTAAAACCCCAAAACCACTAAAACTCTAAAACCCCTAAAACCTAAAAAGACCCTAAAAACCCAAAAAACAACAAAAAACCCACTAAAACTCTAAAAACTATCAAAACACATAAAATTCTAAAATACTAAAAAAACCCTAAAAACCCAAAAAGACCCTAAAAACTATGAAAACCCCTAAAATCACCAAAAACGCTTGAAAACCCCCAAAACCCCCCAAAATCCCCAAAACCCCTTAAAAACCCTAAAAACCATAAAAATCCACGAAAACATAAAGAAACCCAAAAAACCCTAAAAATCCCCTCAAAACCATAATTACTACTAAAAATATTTAAAAACCCAAAAAAACATAAAAAACCTTCTAAAAACTCTAAAAACCCTCAAAACCCCTAAAAACATTAAAAACTCTAAAAAACATCAAAACCAAAAAAAAGTAAAAAAAACCCCTAAAAACCAAATAGACCCCAAAAACCCAAAAACCCATAAAAATCCTAAAACCCCCTAAAATCTACAAAAACGTAAAAAACCCTTAAAACCCTAAAACCAATGAAAATCCCTAACTACCCTAAAATACCATAAAATCATAAAAACCACTAAAATCCATGAAAACATAAAAAACCCTAAAACCTTAAAACCCCCTGAAAACCATAAAAACACTTAAACCCCCATAAAACCCTAAAAAACCACTAAAACCCCTAAAAACCCTAAAAATCCTTCAAACCCTTAAAAATGCTAAAAAATTATAAAAACCCTCAAAACACTAAAAAACTCAAAAAAACCCCAAAATAACCAAAAAAGACCCTAAAAACCTAGAAAAACCCTAAAAACCAAAAAAAACTCCAGAAAAAACCTAAAAACACACAAAATCCCTAAAAACCATAAAAACCATAAAAATCCTGAAAACACCTAAAATCCATGAAAACGTAAAAAATCCTAAAAAACCTGAAAAGCCCTGAAAAACCATAAAAAGCCCTAAAAAGCTTTAAAACCCCCAAAACCCCATAAATACCCTAAAAACTACTAAAATATCTAAAAACCATTAAAACACCTTAAAATGTTAAAAATATCTAAAAAATCATAAAACCCATAAAACTCCTAAAAATCCAAAAAACCCAAAAAACCCAAAAAAACCCCATAAAAACCCTCAAAATACATAAAAAATCTAAAACCCTAAAAACCATAAAAATCCTAAAAGACCCCAAAAAATACATGAAAAACTAAAAAACCCATAAAAACCTTAAAGACCTTGAAAACCCTTGAAAACCATAACAACCAATAAAAACCATAAAAACCATATAGCCCCATACAAACCCTGAAAATGCTAAAACTTTAAAAACCCTTAAAACCCCTAAAAATGTTTAAAAAGGCCTAAAAACTTTAAAAACCCTAAAAAACTCCATAAAAACCCTAAAAATCCTAAAAACTCTTAAGAATCCATGAAAATGTAAAAACCCCTGAAAACCCTGAAAAAAACCTTAAAAACTTTAAAAAACCAAAAAACCACTCAATACTTTAAAAACCCTCAAAATATCTAAAAACCCTAAAAGACCCTAAAAACCCCTACGACCCCTTAAAACCTCTAAAAAATCCTAAAACCCTTCAAAATCCCTAAAACCCCCTAAAAATAAGAAAAATCCTAAGAAACCCCTAAAAATTCCTAAAAATGTAAAAAACCCTAAAAACCTTAAAAAACCCTAAAACCATGAAACCCCTAAAAACCTTAAAATCTTTAAAAATCTTAAAAATCCCTAAAATTCATAAAAAACCTCAAAAACCCTAAAAACCCAACGAAAACCCTAAATTCTCCTAAAAACCTTAAAAACTCAAGAAAAACCCCATAAAACCCACAAAAACACTAGAAATCCTTAAAACCTTAAAAATGTTAAAAAAAACTCTAAAAATCCCGAAAAAAATCGAAAAAAACCCTACAAACCCAAAAAGATCCTAAAAAACATGAAAAATGCTCTTGGAAAATTGGTTTTGTGTTGATAGGGTGTTGTTGCTTGGTTTGCTGGGTGATGGGTTTCAGAGATGCCTTTTTTGGTTTCGTAGCTTCTAGCTACCCATGTTGGGGAGGAGTTTTTTTGTACTTATGGTTCTGGTTTTCATTCTGAAGGCTGTGTTAGGCTTGCAGGTTTATGGCATATTGTTTTGTTCTTGGATGGGGTGCGTCTAGCCATGGACTTCTGCAGATGCTTTCTTGTGGATAGGAATAGTGGAGTGCAGAATGCTAGTCTTCATCTTGGGTTTTGCTTCTTTATTTTTTTTCTATTTTTGCCCTTTGGGTTAGGTGTTTCACCCTTGGGAGATAGTTTGTACTTCAATTCCTTTTCCCTTTTATATATCACGTTCTATTTGTCTTGCAAAAAATCCAAAAAAACATTAAAACCACAAAAAATTCTAAAAACCCATAAAACCCCTAAAAAAGTTAAAATCTCTAAAAAACCTTAAAACCCCATAAAAACTAAAAAAACCCCCCAAAACCCTTAAAGACCCTAAAAATCCTGAAAACCCTAAAACCCACTAAAAACCCATAAAACCCCTCAAAATCCCAAAAAACCCTAAAAACAATAAAAATCCAAAAAACCCCCTAAAAATCCATGAAAACATAAAAACCCATTAAAACGCCAAAAAACCCTAAAAAGCATAAAAACCCCTAAAAACTATAAAAACTCCCCAAAACCCATAAAAACCCTAAAACCCCCTAAAAACTCTAAAAATCCTTAAAATCTCTAAAAACGTTAAAAATTTCTAAAAAACCTTAAAACTCGAAAAAAATAAAAGAAACCCCTAAAATCCAAAAACTAAACGAAAAATCCTAAAAAATTCTAAAAAACTAAAACCCCTTAAAACCCTAAAAAACCCTAAAAACCATAGAAATCCTAAAAACCCCTAAAAATACATGAAACTGTAAAACCTCTAAAAATAATGAAAAACCCTTAAAAACTATAAAACCCCCTAAAAACCTTAAAAACCCCTAAAAACTCATAAAACCCTAAAAACCACTAAAAACCCTCAAAACCATAAAAATATTTATAAAACTCTAAAAAACCTTACACCCCTAAAAAACTCAAAAAACCCTAAAAACCCTAAAAAATCATAAAATACCTCAAAATTCCTCAAAACTCTAAAAAACCATAAGAACCTTAAAAATCCCCTCAAAATAAATGAAAACATAAAAATCCCTAGAAACCCTGAAAACCCCCTGAAAAACATAAAAACCCCTAAAAACTTTTCAAAACACTAAAAACCAATAAAACCCTAAAACCCATTATAAAACCTAAAAATATTTAAAACCCCTTAAAATAATAAAAAACACCCATTAAAATAATAAAAAACACTCACTACAGGAAAAGAAGGCTATACCAACGGTTTATAACCATTGTTATAGGCTGGAAAACCATTGGTATAGGGTATACCAACGGTTTTCCAAACCGTTGGTGAGTAAGGCGTGGGGAAATCCCTTTACCAACGGTTTCATTTAAACCGTTGGTATAGGTGATCGAGAATTCTGGAAAACAATTTACCAACGGTTCTAAACCGTTGGTACAACTTTTTCTAGAAATCCGTTGGTATAAGTTTTTCCAGATTTCTGGAAAAAGATTTACCAACAGTTCGAAACCGTTGGTAAAGAGTTTCCCAAAACTGCTGCACAGCAGCGCCCAGAAGCCCCCCCCAGAAGCTATACCTGCATAAAAAAACATTGCACAACAGCCCTCCAGTATACCCTCCACTATACACCTACATAAAAAATATCACAAAAGCCACATACAGACTTCAAACAGTATAAAAAACACCTAAAATAGCCCAAAAAACACATATGACAACAATCATGCGGTGGTAATTCACCTCACCCATCAAATTCTAATAGGTAGAATAGTTTGATAAATATCTATTAGAGTTGAATAAGACATTCAAATTGACTCAAATCCCATTTTTTTTTGTGATACTAGGTTTGGGTATGTAATGATTTGTGATGAATTTTTCATTGAACTTGTATTGTTTATAATATATGGTGAAAAGATATTTTCTTAGGAGTCTTGTCACTTATCAACCCATGAGTGAAACTACCAAACTCATGAAAAAGAGTCGTTGATGAGTGTAAATTTCAGTTGTATTCACTTAAAATGATTTCCTTTTGAAATAAAAGAGAGGCATTGAGTGGTGTCGTCTACACCGCGCCTCGGATTGAGGTGGAGTTGACTCGTACACATCACAAATGACCCATGGATACATGTACTAAAGTATCAACAGTATCCGAATGCCTTTGGTCTATTTTCCATATGTCAGTTGTTGTTTTAATTTAAACTGTTTTCCATTTCAAAGAAAAGTGAAACACTTTGAGTGGTGCCGGACACACCGCGCCTCGGATTGAGGTGGGGTTGACTCGTACACGTCAAAAATGACCCATGGATCATTGTCCTAAAGTTTCAATAGAATCCGAAAGCGTTTGTTCGGTTTTCCGTATGTCATTTTTTTACTTAAAAGCGTATCCATTTTAAACAAAAGAAATACACTTTGAGTGGTGTCGGCCACACCGTGCCTCGGATTGAGGCGGGGTTGACTCGTAAACATCACAAATGACCAATGGATACATGTCCTAAAGTATCAATAGTATCCGAATGTGTTTGATCAGTTTTCCGTATGTGGTTTTTTTACTTAAAAGTGCATCCATTTTAAACAAAAGAAAGACACTTTGAGTGGTCCCGGCCACACCGGCCCTCGGATTGAGGTGGGGTTGACTCGTACACGTCACATATGACCCATGGATACATGTCCTAAAGTATCAATAGTATCTGAATACCTTTGGTCCATTTTCTGTACGTCAGTTGTTGTTTTAACTTAAACCGTTGTCCATTTCAAAGAAAAGTGACAAAATTTGAGTGGTCCCGGCCACACCGGCCCTCAGATTGAGGCGGGGTTGAATCTTACACGTCACATATGACTCATGGATCATTTTCCTAAAGTTTCAATAGAATCTGAATGCGTTTGGTCGGTTTTCCATATGCAAGTTGTTGTTTTCACTTAAAATCCTGTCCATTTCAAAGAAAAGTTAGACACTTTGAGTGGTGTCGGCCACACCGTGCCTCGGATTGAGGCTGGGTTGACTCGTACACATCACAAATGACCCATAAATAATTTTCTTAAAGTTTCAACAGAATCCGAAAGTTTTTGGTCGGTTTTCCGTATGTCGTTTATTTTACTTAAAATCGCATCCATTTTAAACAAAAGAAAGACACTTTGAGTGGTACCGGCCACACCGCCCCTCGGATTGAGGCGGGGTTGACTCTTACACATCACATATGACCCATGGATCGTTTTACTATAGTTTCAATAGAATCTGAATGTGTTTGGTTGGTTTTCGGTATGTCAGTTGTTGTTTTAACTTAAACTGGTGTTCATTTCAAAGAAAAGTTAGAAACTTTGAGTGTTACCGGTCACAATGCACCTCGGATTGTGGCGGGGTTGACTCGTACACGTCAAATATGACCCATGGATTGTTTTCCTAAAGTTTCAACAGAATACGAATGCGTTTGGTCGGTTTTCTGTATGTTAGTTGTTATTTTAACTTAAATTGTTGTCTATTTCAAAGAAAAGTTAGACACTTTGAGTGGTTCCGGCCACACTGCGCCTCGTATTGAGGCAAGGTTGACTCGTACATGTCAAAAATTACCCATGGATACATTTCCTAAAGTATCAATAGTATCCGAGTGCGTTTGGTCAGTTTTCCATATGTGGTTTTTTTTACTTAAAAGCGCATCCATTTTAAACAAAAGAAGGACACTTTGAGTGGTACTGGCCACACCGGCCCTCAGATTGAGAAGGGTTTGAATCATACATGTCAAAAATGACCCATGTATACATGTACTAAAGTATCAACAATATCTGAATTCCTTTGGTCCGTTTACCGTATGTTAGTTGTTGTTTTAACTTAAACAGTTGTACATTTCAAATAAAAGTGACACACTTTGTGTGGTCCCGGCCACACCGGACCTCGGATTGAGGGGGGGTTGACTCGTACACATCACATATGACCCATGGATACATTTCCTAAAGTATAAACATTATCCGAATGCCTTTGGTCCGTTTTCCGTATGTCAGTTGTTGTTTTAACTTAAACTGTTGTCCATTTCAAGGAAAAGTGACAAACTTTGAGTGGTCCCGACCACACCGGCCATCGGATTGAGGTGGGGTTGACTCGTACACGTCACATATGACCCATGGATCATTGTCCTAAAGTTTCAACAGAATCCGAATGCGTTTGGTTGGTTTTCCGTATGTCAGTTGTTGATTTAACTTAAATCGTTGTCCATTTCAAAGAAAAGTGACAAACTTTGAGTGGTCCCGGCCACACCGGCCCTAGGATTGAGGTGGGGTTGACTTGTACACGTCACATATGACCCATGTATCGTTGTCCTAAAGTTTCAACAGAATCCAAATGCGTTTGGTCAGTTTTCTGTATGAAAGTTGTTGTTTTCACTTAAAATCTTGTCCATTTCAAATAAAAGTTAGACACTTTGAGTGGTGTTGGCCACACCGCGCCTCAGATTGAGGTGGGGTTGACTCGTACACATCAAAAATGACCCATAAATCATTTTATTAAAGTTTAAACAGAATCCGAAAGTGTTTGGTTGGTTTACTTCATCATCACCATCATCAAAAACATGTCTGGGATTTACTTCAATAATTACACCGAATTTAGGATGACGATGATCTTTGACATAAAAAACTTGTTTCACCATTGATTCCAATACATATGGTTCATCGGTGGCAAGATTGCAAGTCATGTCAATAACTCAAAATCCACAATCATCAATAAATGTGCCTTGCCTCGTCATTGAATCAAACCATTGACATTTCATCATCGTGACTCGACCATGCGAGTAATAATCCAAAATTATTATTTTCTCCATGACACCATAATAAGAAACATTTTCAGAACGAGGTCTAGTGTCCGATGAACTGGCATAACAGTCTATTGTGGCAGTTATCATAACACCATTATGCTGCATTCTCATGTTTCTTGCTCATTCAGTGATAACAAATTTGTATCCATTGATCACAAGTGATTTACAAGCACGAACCATGGTATTAGGACCAAAATCCAAAGCTCTTATTTCCTCAGAAACAGAGTCTATAGGCAAACTCGATACCTGAAATATAAATAAATAGTAAACTTAATTAAATATTATTTTTATTTAGTTATTACAGAAATATTTTTACCTTCAATTTCAACCAAGCAGAAAACCCTTTGCTATACAAAGTCTCCTTCTTTCTCAAAGATAAAGAACGATGCTTTCTATATATCAATTCTTTATGTTCCCTGTAGATAAAAATAATAATATTTTAACAAATATTTAAAATTAAAAGAGATAAGATAAGAGATACATGTACAATTAAATTACTTTATATACTCATCGAACAAATCACAATTGAACAACACTGTGCGATGTGCCATCTCTCGCTCTTCAAGGCTTAATGTTGTCAATGTATATGATCCCGGAATTCCTCCTGTCTGAGGAAGTGATGGAAAATTGGGTTCAATTTTCCCATACTATTCTTCTTCATTTCTCATTGGTCTGTTTATTCTCGTAGTATGATCAGAAAAATACATTGAGCAGAAATCCATACATTCTTGAGCCAAGTAACTGTTTACAATAGAACCTTCATGATAATTCCTATTCCGAACATATGATTTCAATGTGCACATGTTTCTTTCAGTTGGATACATCCAACGGAAAGCAACGGGTCCTCCAAGAAGTATTTCGGTCGGAAGATGGACAGTCAGATGCAACATGCATGTCAAAAATGATGGAGAGAATATTTTCTCTAACTCACACAAAATTAATGGTGTCTCTGCCAACAGTTTTTGCATGAGGGATTTGGACAACCTCTTAGCACAAAGATCTCTAAACAAATAGCACAACCGAATAACTGAGACTCTAACATTATTGGACAAGAGATGACAGATTTCTATTGGAATCAACTCATGAAAAAGGACGTGATAATCATGAGTCTTCAAAGATTTCAACTTCAACTCTTTTCTATTGACCCATTTTGATATATTGCTTGAATAGCCATCAGGAACTTTAATAGTCTCTAGCACTTCCAGAAATTGATTTTTTTCAGCAGGAGTCATCACATAAGAAGCACATCGAACTTGACATTTATTTTCACTGATACAGACAGGATGCAATTCTGGTCTGATCCCCCAATCTACCAAGTCGCGTCGAGATCGTAAATCATCTTTTGTCTTCCCCTTGACATTTAGAATAATCGAAAGCAACATTTCACATATATTCTTTTCAATGTGCATTACATCTAAGCAATGACGTAACAAGTTGGTTGACCAATATGACAACTCAAAGAATATACTCTTCTTCTTCCAATTGTAACAGGTATCATTGGAAACATTTTTCCTCTTTCTAGATTTCATTACACTCTTCCCAAATGAATAACTGAAATCTTTCAATTCATTAAGCACATCAGTTCCAGACATACGCTGAGGTGGATCGTCATTCTCCATGGTATTGTCAAATCTTCGACGATTGTTTCTATATGGATGGTTCATTGGCAAGAATCGTCGATGTCCCATAAAACTAAAACTACGACGATATTTCAGTCTTCTCGATCGAGTATTCTTCATACAAACAGGACATGAAAATTTTCCTTTTGTGCTCCATCTAGACATCATTGCATAAGCAGGAAAATCATTGATAGTCCACATAAGTGCAGCACGCATCTGAAATATGTCTTTAGAACATGCATCGTATGTGGGCACACCCACATCCCAAAGAAGTTTCAACTCTTTTATTAAAGGTTTCATGTATACATCTATATCATTGTCGGGATCAGAAGGTCCAGATATCAGTATACTCAGGAAAGTGTAAGGCTTTTTCATACACAACCAAGGGGGAAGGTTATAAATGTGTATGAAAATCGACCATGTGCTGTGCGAAGCAAGCATCTGCCCAAATGGATTAAAACCGTCACATGAAAGACCCAGTCTCACATTACGCACGTCAGCTGCAAATTCAAGATATCGAGTATCAAATCTTTGCCATGCAAATCCATCTGCAGGGTGAACCAACTCTTCATTATTCTTTTTTCTCTTGGTGTCATGCCATCGCATTTTTACGGATATTTCATCAGACATGAAAAGGTACTGTAATCTGGGGATCAATGGAAAGTGCCACATTACTTTTTATGGCACACGAGATGGTGTTCCATCATCTTTTGGCTTCCATCGGGAGGTTCCGAATTTTATACAATCATTTCTTTCAGCAGTTTCCTCCCAAAATAAGCTGCAATCATTCGGGCAAGCATGAATTTTGTTTTTGAGAATCCAAGTTCATCAACCAACTTCCATGCCATATAGTGGTTTGAGGGAATATCTGCATCATCTGGAAGTAAGTCCTTCAAGAAGGTAAGAATATAATCAATTGCAGTATTTGAAATCCCATACATAGTTTTCCCATTAAACAATCGGATTAAAAATTCCAACTTTTTTATTTTATCACATTGTCCATATTTGGTTATACGATAGCTAACTGCTTCACGGCTCAACCAAGGTCTTCCAACACAATTAAAACATGGGCAGTGTATGCGACCACTATCTGAAGCTTTGTCAAATGCAAAATCTAAAAATCTGTTCAAATTATTTTGAAAATCGGTTGAAATTTGATCAGTTTTGTACATCCAACTTCTATCCATTCTATAAAAAAATCGCAATAAGTCATTTCAAAGCAATTCAATAATATTAAAGTTTAATCAAAAAAATATTTACGTAAATAACAATTGTTTACTCTATATAAAAGCATAACTGACACATTACTCTATATGAGAATCATATTAAGAAATACAACAAAATACAGTGTATATAAGAAAATAAGATACAAAATTTCTAATGCCTATATTCATGGATTAACCAGTAAGATATTGGAAGTGGATCAAGGAATACATAATCCTAAAGGGTCTTGTTGGGAGTATATGAGTTTTATACTTTAACTTCTTCAAGTAGATCAGGATGAGGAGTAGGATGAGGATCATGGGAGTGGCGGGACTGTCCAAGGGGGGGTGTGGCGTGTCCAGGGGGGTGCGGGGTGTCTAGGGGGTGGTGGGGCCGTCCGGGGGGTCGGAGGTGTCCAGGGGGTGGGGGCTGTCTAGGGGGGTTGGGGTGTCCAGGTTGGCGGGCTGTCTGTGGGGGTGGTCAGGTTGTCCAAGGGGGTCGGGGTGTATAGGTAAATTTATATGAAAAGAATACCCCCACAATAATCATGCAGCCCTGTCATTAGTCTAAACCCCTAGAACACATAAAAGAAGCTAGTATGAACATTTACTAAAATATTTAACACCATACGAATGAAATACAATCTAAATATAGTTTGAGAGGATATAATGGTGTGTGTGAAAAAATGATATTAAATCAATTTAAATGAATATGGAACAAATGAGGGTTTATAATACACTAAGAGTACCTCAAACAATCCAAAACCACTATAGCACCACCCCCTTGGATAGCTCGCCCACCCCCCTCGACACCCCTTCTCCCTATGGACAGCCCCCCACCGCCTTGGATAGCCCGCCCACCCCCCTGGACACCCCTACCCCCCGTGGCCAGCCCACCCACCCCCCCCTGGATAGCCCGCCCACCCCTCCTTGACAGCCCGACCACCCCCGTGGACAGCCCGTCCACCCTTGTGGACAGCCCGCCCACCCCCGTACCCCCTTGGACACCCCGTACCCCCCCGGGATAGCCCCGTCCACCCTCCCAAATAGCCCACACCCCCTCCCCTGCAACCCCACCACCACCACCTAGACATACCAACCCCCCTGGACACCCCACACACCCCTCCCCCACCAGGACACCCCACCCAGACCCCCAGGACAGCCCACACCCCCTGGACAGCCCCGCCCACCCCCGTGGACAGCCTTTCCCACCCCCGTGGACAGCCCCGCCCACCCCCGTGGATAACCCACCCAGCCCCGTGGACATCCCCTACCCCCTAGACAGCCCAACCACCCCCGTGGACAGCCCACCCACCCCCCTCGACACCCCTTCTCCCTATGGACAGCCCCCCACCCCCTTGGATAGCCCGCCCACCCCCCTGGACACCCCTACCCCCTGTGGCCAGCCCACCCACCCCCCTTGGACAGCCTTCCCACCCCTCCTTGACAGCCCGACCACCCCCGTGGACAGCCCGTCCACCCTTGTGGACAGCCCGCCCACCCCCGTACCCCCCTGGACACCCCGTACCCCCCCCTGGATAGCCCCGCCCACCCTCCCAAACAGCCCACACCCCCTTCCCTGCAACCCCACCACCACCACCTAGACATACCACCCCACCTAGACACCCCACACACCCCTCCCCCACTAGGACACCCCACCCAGACCCCCAGGACAGCCCACAACCCCTGGACAGCCCTGCCCACCCCCGTGGACACCCCTTACCCCCTAGACAGCCCAACCACCCCCGTGGACATCCCACCCACCCCCCTCGACACCCCTTCTCCCTATGGACAGCCCCCCACCCCCTTGGATAGCCCGCCCACCCCCCTGGACACCCCTACCCCCCGTGGCCAGCCCACCCACCCCCCCTGGACAGCCCGCCCACCCCTCCTTGACAGCCCGACCACCCCTGTGGACAGCCCGTCCACCCTTGTGGACAGCCCGCCCACCCCCGTACCCCCCTGGACACCCCGTACCCCCCCTAGATAGCCCCGCCCACCCTCCCAAACAGCCCACACCCCCCTCCCCTGCAACCCCACCACCACCACCTAGACATACCAACCCCCTGGACACCCCACACACCCCTCCCCCACCAGGACACCCCACCCAGACCCCCAGGACAGCCCACACCCCCTAGACAGCCCCGCCCACCCCCGTGGACAGCCTTTCCCACCCCCGTGGACAGCCCCACCCACACCCGTGGACAACCCACCCACCGCCGTGGACACCCCCTACCCCCACAATCCATTATCCAAAACATATCAAATTGGTTTGAACACAATCCATAATTCCCACAATCCATTATCCAAAACATGTAAACGTTAACGATAGCCTCCCCCAACTCTGATTTACATGTTTTGAACACTCTCCTTCCAAACATAGAATATAAAAACATTAAATAAGTCTTCACAAACACAAACAATATCCTATTTAGATATTAATTTCAATAATCAAGTAAACCACCAACACCTGGAAAAAATCTATTCATTAAAACAACTACAACAATATGGTTGAGATCAAATTTTACCTATTCGGATGGGGGTGTACCTGTTGGGATGGGGGGTGATGGTGTTCGGATGGGGGGTTCGCAAGAGCAGTGGAGCGAAAGAGATTCAGATGGGGTTCACGAGAGCAGCGGAGCGAATAGATTAGGGCTCTGTCCGAATGGGGAGAGGAGATCGCGATCTGCAATTTGGGGAAAACCTTTAACAACGGTTTATAAAAATCGTTGGCAAAGGCACACCTTTCCCAACGGTTCACTGGAACTGTTGGAAAATGTGTGAGTTTAGAACCCATTTCCCAACGGTTCCAGTGAACCGTTGGGAAAGGGTCCACCGAAATTCCCTTTGCCAACGGTTTAAATAAACCGTTGGCAAAGGCTCACTATACCAATGGTTTAAATAAACCGTTGGTATACTACCATTGGGAAAAGACCAAATTCCAGTAGTGACTCAAAAATATTTAAACCCAAAAAAACCCTAAGAACAAAAAAAAGACCCTAAAACCCCTGAAAAACCCTAAACCCCCCTAAAAATCCTAAACCCCTCAAAATACCTTATATCCCAAAAAACCATAAAATCCAAAAAAACCCCCTAAAAATCAATGAAAATATAAAAGTAGCTAAAAATACTAACCCCCCTGAAAATGATCAAACCCCTAATAACCTGAAAACCCCTAAAAATCCTAAAAACCACTAAAAATTCTTTAAACCCCTAAAAATATTTCAAAACTCCCTTAAGTACCCTTAAAAACTTAAAAAATCCTAAAAACTCAGAAAAATATCCTAAAAAACCCTAGAAACCTTAAAACCCCTAAACCCCTAAAAGTCCTTAAAATTCCTAAAAAACCTAAAAACCATACAAATCCTAAAAAACCCCTAAAAATTCCTGAAAATGTATAAAACCCTAAAAACCCAAAAAAAACCCAGAAAAAACCCTGAAAACTATAAAAATTTCTAAAAACCTTAAAAACCATAAAAACCAATGAAAAAATAAAAACTATAAAAACCCACAACCCCCCTAAAAATTTTAAAAACTCTAAATAATCTTCAAACCCTAAAAACCTCAAAAAAACCCCCCAAAAACCCAAAAAGACCCTAAAAATATTGAAAACCGCTAAAAACCCTAAAAGGCCCGGAAAACCCCTAAAAACCCTCAAAATCGCTAACAAACCTCAAAAACACTAGAAACAATAAAAAACCTAAACACACCCTAAAAATAAATTAAAATGTTAAAAACCCAAAAAATCCTAAAAACCCCAAAACCCCAAAAAAACAAATGAAACCCTAAAAAATGATAAAAATCCTAAACCCATTAAAAATTCTAAAAACCCTAAAATCCTCTAAAGATGTTAAAATTTTATAAAAACCCTTAAAACCCCTAAAAAGTAAAAAAACCAGAAGACAACAAAAACCCTAAGAACCCTTAAAACCCCCCAAACCCCTCAAAAACCCTAAAAACCATAAAAATCCTACAAAACCCCCTAAAAATCCATGAAAACGTAAAAAACCTTAAAAACCTTGAAAACCATAGAAATCCATAAAAAAACTCTAAAAACCATAAAAACCCTGAAACCTATAAAAACCCTAAAAATCACTAAAAACTCTAAAAATCCTTAACACCCATAAAAATGTTAAAAACTCTAAAAACCTTTAAAACCCAAAAAAACACTAAAATCCCTAAAAATATCCTACACACCCTCAAAATCCCTATTAGGATAAATGCCCTAAAAGCCATAAAAATCATAAAAAACCCCAAAAAATCACCAAAAACTCTAAAAACCATTAAAACCCCTTAAAATATTAAAAAATATAAAAAACCTTAAAACCCCCCAAAAAACTCAAAAATATCCTAAAACCCCAAAAAATACCCTAAAAACCCTAAAAACCCCTAAAAGCCAATTAACCCCCCCCCCCAAAAAAACCATAAAAATCATTTAAATACCTCTAAAAATCTATGAAAACATAAAAATCCCTCAAAACCTAGAAAAACCCCTGAAAACCATAAAAAACCCTAAGAGCCTTAAAAAACCCTAAAGAATCATAAAAAATATAAAAATCCGCTAAAAACTCTAAAAACCCATAAAACCCATGAAAATGTTAACAAATCTAAAGAACCTAAACCCCCCCCCCCAAAAAAAATCCTAAAAAACGAAAAAACTCTAAAATCCCCTAAATACCCCTAAATACATTGACTGATATTCCCCTTTGTGTACTTTTCTTTTTGGACTCTTTTGTGTGTCTTTTTTGTTTCCTTCATGTCTTTTTTATAATAAATTTTGGGGGGGTGCCAGGAATAGAAAAAAACAACTAAAAATACATGAAAACGTAAAAGATCCCAATGAACCAGAAAAAACCCTAAAACCCCTAAAAACCCCTAAAAACCTTAAAAACCATAAAACCCCTAAAACCCATAAAAACCCACTAAAACTCTAGAAACCTTTAAACCCCCTAAAAATGATTAAAAATCTAAAAAAAATTAAGAACCCTAAAATTATAAAAAAAACACTAAAAACCCAAAAGACCCTAAAATCCCTAAAAACCCCTAAAACCCCCAGAACCCCTAAAAACCATGAAAACCCTCAAAATCCCTAAAAACCATAAAAATCCAAAAAAATCCCTAAAAATCCCTAAAAATGTAAAAACCCTAAAACCCTGAAAAGACTTTTAAAACCATTAAACCCCTAAAAACATTAAAAATCCTAAAAACCCATAAAACCCTAAAAAAACAAAAATATCTAAAAACCCTTAAAACCCATAAAAATGTTAAAAAACTCTAAAACCCTAAAACCCCCAAAAGACCATAAAACCTTGAAAACCCATAAAACCATGAAAACCCATAAAAACCCTAAAAACTATTAAAAAACCCTAAAAACCCTTAGAATCTCGAAAACTCTAAAAATCCCTCAAAACCGTAAAAATCCTAAAACCCCCCTAAAAATCCATGAAAAGGTAAAAAACCCTAAAAACCCTGAAAAAACACTTAAAATCATAAAACCCCATAAAATCTAGAAAAACATAAAAAATGATAGAAACATTGAAAAACCCATGAAAACCATAAAACCCCTAAAAACCTTAAAAACCCCAAAAATCATAAGAACCATAGAAAGCCACTAAAAACTCTAAAAATTAAAAACCATAAAAAAGTTAAGAAAGTCTAAAAACCCTTTAATCCCCTAAAAACTAACAAAAAACCATAAAACCCAAAAAGACCATAAAACCCCTAAAAAACCATGAAATCCCTTAAAACCCCCAAAATCTCAAAAACCCTAGAAAACCCTAAAAACTAGAAAAATCCTAAAAAATCCCTACAAATCCATAGAAACAAAAAAAAAACCCCTAAAGACCCTGAAAACCCCCGGTAACCATATAACCCCCTAAAAACTTAAAAAACACCTAAAACCCCTTAAACTAACCCTAAAAAACACTAAAAACCCTCAAAATCCCTAAAACCCTAAAAACACTTAAAACCATAAAAATCCTAAAAACACTAAAAAACAATTAAAGCGTAAAAACCCCTAAAAATCCTAAAAAACTCATGGATACCATAAAAACGTTAAAACCCCTAAAACCCCATAAAACCCTAAAAACCACTAAAAACTATGAAAATCCTTTAAACCCCTAAAAATGTTATAAACACTAAAACACCTTAAAAACCCTAAAACCTCTAAAAAACATTAAAAATCCAAAAAGGCCCTAAAAACCCCTTAAAACCCTAAAAACCCCAAAAACCCTGAAAAACCCAAAAAAACCCTAAAAATGATAAAAACCCTAAAATACCTTTAAAAATCAATGAAAATGTAAAAAACATAAAAACTCTAAAACCCCTTAAAATCCTAAAAAACATTAAAAACTCTAAAAACCATAAAACCATTAAGAACCAAAAAAACCCATAAAAAATCCAAAACCCCTAAAATTTTTAAAAACCATTTAAACCCCAAAAAACATTAAAAATCCTAAAAACCTTAAAACCCTAAAAAACTCAAAAACCCCAAAAAACCCTAAATCCCTAAAAACCCTAAAACTTCTAGAAAAACAATAAAACACCTCAAAATCCCGAAAAACTAAAAACCCTAAAAACCCATTAATAACATAAAGCCCTAAAACTGCTCAAAACCCCATAAAAAACCCTAAAACCCACTAAAACTTTAAAAACCCTTAAAACCCCTAAAAATGTTAAAAAACTCAAAAAACCCAAAAAAACCCCTAAAAACTCAAAAAAAAACCCCAAACCCCAACAGACCCTAAAAACCCAAAAAAGACCCTAAAACCCTTGAAAACAATAAAACCCCTTAAAACCACTGAAAAGGCCTAAAAACGCCCAGAATCCCTAAAAACCCCAAAACCCATAATAATCCTAGGAAACCCCTAAAAATCCATGAAAACTTTAAAAAACCCTAAAAACCCAAAAAGACCTTAAAAACCCAAAAAGACCTTAAAACCCAAAAAGCCCCTAAAAACTCTAAAAAACCCTAAAACAATAAAAATCCTAAAAGACCCCTATGAATGTATGAAAACTTAAAAAACCCTTAAAACCCCCTAAAAACCAAAAAAACCCTAAAACCCCTAAAAACTCTAAAAAACCATAAACCCTCTAAAAGACAAGTAAAAACTCTAAAAATCCTTAAAACCCCTAAAAATATTAAAAAACTATTAAAAACCTTTGAAACCCTAAAAAACTCAAAAATACCCTAAAAACCCAAAAGGCTCTAAAAACCTTGAAAACCGCTAAAAACTCTTTAAAACCCTCAAATTCCCTAAAAACCCAAAAAAAACCCTAAAAACCATAAAAATCCAAAAAAACCCTTAAATGTCCATTGAAACGTAAAAAACCCTAAAAACCATGAAAAATCCCCTAAAAACCATAAACACCCCTCAAAGCATTAAAAACCTCTAAGACCGAAAAGACTCTAAAACCTTTCAGAATCCTCAAAAACCAAAGAAAACCTAAAAACCCTAAAACCCCTCAAAATCCCTGAAAAACAAAAAAAAACTAAAAACCATAAAAATCGTAAAAAACCCATAAAAATCCATGAAAATGTAAAAAAAACCCTAAAACCTCCCTAAAAAAAAAAAACCCCACTAAAAACCTTAAAAAACACTTGAACACTAAAAAAACTTAAAACATATATAAACGTGAAAGTCTCTAAAAACCATAAAAATCGTAAAAAAACCAAAAAATATTCTAAAAACCCAAAAAGACCCAAAAACCTATAAAACCCCTCAAAATCCCAAAAAAACCCAAAAAACCATGAATATCCTAAAAAACCCCTAAAAATCCATAAAAACATACAAAATCATAAATCCATGAAAACACCTAAAAATGATAAAACTCCTTAAACCTTAAAAAACCCTAAAATACCATAAAAATCATAAAAATGTCTAAAAACTTTTAAAACCCCTAAAAATGTTCAAAAAATCTGAAAATATTTAAAACCCTAAAACCTCTAAAAAACCCTAAAAACCCAAAATGTCCCTAAAAACTTGAGAACCCCTAAAAGCCCTAAAAAATCCTAAAAACCCTCAAAATCCATAAAAATCATAGAAAACATAAAAATCTAAAAAATCCCTAAAAATCCATGAAAACGTAAAAAACCCTAAAACCCTAAAACCCCCTTAAAACCATAAAAACCTTAAAAAACCCTAAAAACTCATAAAGACCCTAAAAACTAGTAAAAAATCTAAAAACCCTTAAACACCTAAAAACCTTAAAAAATCTAGAAAACCCTAAAAAACTCATAAAACCCCCCAAACCCCAAAAAGATCCTAAAAACCCTGAAAACCTCAAAAAACCATAAAAACACCAGAAAACCCCTAAAACCATCAAAATCCAAAAAAAAACCCCTCAGAACACCCTAAAAATCATAAAAGAATTAAAAACCCTTAAAATCAATTAAAATATAAATAACCCTAAAAACCCTCAAAACCATACATATCCTATAAACCTTAAAAAACACAAAAACCACATAAAAACTCTAAAAACCAACTAAAATCTCTAAAAACCATTAAAACCCATAAAAACTATAAAAAATCCTATAAAACCCTAAAAAATCAAAAAAACCCTAAAATCCAAAAAAGTCCATAAAAACCTTGAAACCCCCTAAAAATCATAAAAACCACAGGAAACCCATAAAAGCCCCAAAAATCCCTAAAACCCTAAAAACCCTAAAAAACCCCTTAAAACCATAAAAACCTTAAAAATCCATAAAACCCATAAAACCCCTAAGAACCCACAAATGCTCTAAAAAACCCTTAAAATCCCTAAAAAGTTAAAAAACTCTAAAAAACCTTAAAACCATAAAAAAAACTCAACAAAACCCTAAAACCCCCCAAATACCCTAAACCCCTAAAAAACCCTAAAAACCTTAAAAATGCCTGAAAAACCTTAAAAACTCTCAAAATCCCTAAAAACCCAAAAAACCATAAAAACCATAAAAACCAAAAAGAAATCATAAAAAACTTAAAAAACCCTGAAAAACCCTAAAAATAAACTAAACCCCTAAAAAATTTAAACCCCTATAAATGCATAAAAATACTACAAGTCTAAAAACCCTTAAATCCCTTACAAACTTTAGAAAACTCTATAAACCTTATAAAATATAAAAAACTCAAAAAATCCCTTGAAACCCAAGAGATTGTAAAAAGGCTGAAAACCCCTAAAAACCCGTAAAGCCCTTGAAAAACCCTAAAATCCCTCAAAAACCCTAAAAACCCCAAAATACCTTAAAATCCTAAAAAACCCTAAAACCACATAAAAACCGTAAAAACTCTAAAAACCCTTTAAAGCCCCAAAATCCTTAAAAAATCCAAAAACCATAAAACCATAAAAACTAAAAAAAACCCAAAAAACCCAAAATCCCAAAGGACCTTAAAAACCCAAAAGACCCTAAATCCCCTGATAACCCTAAAAACCCTCAAAATTATTAAAACCCCTAAAAAACCCTAAAAACCAAAAAAAAACTAAATAAACCCCTTAAAAATCAATGAAAATTTAAAAAACCCTATAAGCCCTAGAAAACCCCTAAAAACCATAAAAACCACTGAAAACTTAAAAACCATAAAACCCATAAAACCCCTAAAAACTACTAAAAACTCTAAGAACCCTTAAGGCCCCTAAAATGTTAAAAACTCTAAAAACTCTAAAAAACTCAAAAAAAACTCTAATATCCCAAACAGACACTAAAAAACTTGAAAACACATAAAAACCATCGAAAAATCCTAAAATCCCTCAACATCCCTAAAAACCCCAAAAAACCATAAAAATCCTAAAAAACCCATAAAAATCCATGAAAATGTAAAAACCCTAAAACCCCCCTAAAAACCAAATAACCCCCTAAAATCCTTAAAAAACCAAAAACACTCATAAAACCCCTAAAAACCCACTGAAAACTTTAAAAAATATTGAAACCCCTAAAAATGTTAAAAAACTCCAAAAAACCTTAAAAACCCCAAAAAACTCAAAAAGAAATACGAACACCCTAAAAAACCCTAAAAATCCTAAAAACCACTAAAACACAAAAAATCCCTAATAAAACCCCCCAAAAAATCAAAATCCCTAAGAACCCTAAAACCATAAAAATAATAAAAATCCTAAAACCCCTAAAACCCCATGAAAAAAAAACCCCTGAAAAAACCCTAAAAACATAAAAAACCCCTAAAAACTCTAAAAAACCTAAAAATGCATTAAAACCCTAAAAACCACTAAAAACTCTAAAAACCCTTTAAACCCCTAAAAATGTTTAAAAACTCTAAAAACCGTAAAATCCCAAGAAACTCAAAAAAACCCCTAAAAACCGTATGAAACACTAAAAACCTCAAAAATTTCTAAACCCCCTAAAAATTCTAAAATCCCTAAAATCCCTAAAAACCATAAAAACAATAAAATCCTCAAAAACCCTAAAAACCTTGGAAACCCTTAAAACCCCCTTAAAATAATAAAAACCCCTAAAAACCTTAAAAAACCCTAAAAACCCATAAAAACCCTAAAAATACTAAAAAATCCAAAAACCCTTAAAACCCCTAAAAATGTTATAAAACCTCAAAAACCCTAAAAAGCTCAAAAAACCCTAAAAACCCAAAAAAACACTAAAATCCATAAAAACCTTAAAATCTTTTAAAAAACCCCTAAAAACCCTCAAAATACCTTAAAACCCTAAAAACCAAAAGAACCATATAAATCCTAAAAAACCCTTAAAATCCATGAAAACTTAGAAATCCCTAAAATTCTAAAAAAGCCCAAGAAAGCCATAAAAACCCCTAAAAATATTAGAAAATACTAAATATCCATAAAACCCACTAAAAACACTAAAACCCGTATAACCGCTAAAAATGTTAAAAACACTAAAAACCTTAAAACTCTAAAAAACTCAAAAAAAATCCTAAAAACCCAAAAGACCCTAAAAACCCTAAAACCCATAAAAACTCTAACACCCCTAAAAACCCCAAACATGGTCAAAATTACAATAAATCTTAAAACACACTAAAATAAAAAAAAAACCTAAAAACCCCTAAAAATCCATGAAAATGTAAAAAACCATAAAAACCTTGAAAACCCCAAAAAACGATAAAATTCCCTAAAAGCCCATTAAACCCTAAAAACCACTAAAACCGCTAAAACCCTTAAAAATCCACCAAACACCTTAAAAATAACTAACAAACCTTAAAAACTCAGAAAACCCCTAAAAACACAAGCGGCAATAAAAACCCTGAAAAACGCTAAAAATCCATGAAAACATAAAAACCCTATAAACCCTGAAAACCATAAAAAACCCTAAACCCCTAAAAACCATAAAACCCCCAAAACTACTAAAAAATCTAAAAAAATTTAAACCCCAAACATTAAAACCCTCTAAAACCCTTAAAAACCCTAAAAAAACTCAAAAAAATCTTCAAAACCTAAAATGAATAAAAACCCTAAAAATCTTAAAAACCGTAAAATCCATGATAATTTAAAAACCCTTAAAACTATAAAATACCCCAGAAATCCATAAAACTCCCTAAAACCTTAAAAAACCCTAAAACCCCATAAAAACAATAAAACCACTAAAAACTCTAAAAACCCTTAAAACCTGTAAAAATAGTAAAAACTATAAAAAACCTTAAAAACCATAAAAACTCAAAAAAAACCCCTAAAACCCCGAAATCCCTAAAACCCCTCAAAATTCCTAAAACCCTAAAAATCATGAAAAACACTAAAAACCCTGAAAAATGATAAAAACACTAAGAACCCTGAAAACCCTAAAACCCCTCAAAATGCCTAAAACAATAAAAACCAAAGAAATCCTAAAAACTCTATAAAAATCAATTAAAATGTAAAAAATCCTAAAATCCTATGAAAACCAAAAAACCCATAAAAGCATTACAAAATCCTAAAATCCCATTGAAACCATAAAAACCCATGAAAAACTTTACAAACCCATAAATCCCCTAAAAATGTTAAAAAAACTAAAAAAACTTTAGAAACCCTAAAAAGTAAAAAAAACCCCCTAAAAACCAAAGAAGACCCAAAACCCCCTAAAAACCCCTAAACCCCCCCCCCCCCTAAAACACCCTAAAAATCCCTAAAACCCCTAAAAACACTAAAGCCAAAAACATCCTACACAACCCCTCAAAGTCCACAAAAACATAAAAAACCCTAAAACCCCGGAAAAAGACCCAAAAACCATAAAATCCCCTAAAAACCTTAAAAAACCCAAGAACCCCATAAAATCCCTAAGCACCACTAAAAATTCTAAAAACCCTTAAAACCCTAAAAACATTAAAAAACTCTAAAAACCCTTAAAATACCAAAAAACTCAAGAAAACTAAAAAGCAAAAAAACACCCTAATAAATCTTGAAAAACACTAAAACTCCCAAAACCCTCAAAATCCCTAAAAACCCTAAAAACCATAAAAATCCTAAAAACCCCTAAAAGTCCATGAAAATGTAAAAAAAGAAAAAACCCTAAAACAACCACTAAAAACTCTAAAAAATCTAAAAACCCAAAAAAGTTTAAAAACTCTAAAAAACCTTAAAACCATAAAAAACTCAAAAAGCCCAAAAAACTCAAAAGACCATAAAAACCATGAAAAACCTTAACAAACCTAAAACCCTTTGAAAAACCCTAAAAACCCTCAAAATTTGAAAAAAACATAAAAAAACCTTAAACCCCTAAAAATCTAAGAAAACATAAAAAAACCTTTAAACCCTATAAACACCTAAAAACCATAACCCCCCCCCTAAAAACCTTAAAAATCCTAAAAACCCTAGAACTCACTGAAAACTCTAAAAAACCTTAAAACCCCAAAAAACGTTAAAAAACTCTAAAAAACCTTAAAAGGCTTAAAAATAATAAAAAAAGAACCCCAAAAACCCAAAAGGCCCCAAAGACCCCTTAAAATCCCTAAAAACCTAAAAATAACCTAAAAACCATAAAACCATTTAAAAACTATTAAAAACACTAAAACCCAGAAAAAACCCTAAAAACCCACTAAAAACTCTAAAAAACCGTAAAATCCCTAAAAATGTTAAATAGATCTAAAAGATATTAAAACCCTAAAAACACAAAAAATTCTAAAAATCAAAAAAAGACACTAAAAAACCTAAAAAACACTAAAAACTAAAAATCCCCAAAAAACCTTTAAACCCTTCAAAATCCCAAAAAAACCAAAAAACCCTAAAGACTAAAAATCCTAAAACCACCTAAATATCAAGGAAAACCTAAATAACCCTAAAAACCTTGAAAACCCCATGAAAAACAAAAGGACACTAAAAACGTTAAAAATCCCAAAATCCCCATAAAAACCCTAAAACCAATAAAAACCATAAAAACCCTTAAAACCCCTAAAAACTTAAAAAAAATCTATAAACCCTAAAATTTAAATAAACTGTAAAAACCCAAAAGACCATAAAACCTTGAAAAATACTAAAAACCATTGAAAAACCCTAAAACCATCAAAATCCTTAAAAACCCTAAAAACAATTAAAAAGCCTAAAACCATAAAAACCCTAAAACTCCTAAAAATCCTTGAAAATGTAAAAACCCTGAAGAACCCTTGAAAACCATAAAAAACCCTAAAACCTTAAAAACCCTAAAAACGTTAAAATTTTAAAAAACCTTAAAACCCCTTAAAAATCAAAAAAACCTAAAAAACCAAAAAGATCCAAAATACCACAAAAACCAAAGAAACCCTAAAAACACCGAAAAATCCCAAAAACCTTTAAATACCCAAAACCCCTAAAAATCTATATAAAAACCCCTAAAGACCCTAAAAACCATGAAAAAACTATAAAAACTTAAAAACCTAAAAAAACCACTAAAAACTCTAAAAACACTTGAAACCCCTAAAAATGTTTAAAAACTCTAAAAAACATTAAACACCCTTAAAAACTCTAAAAACCCCTAAAAACAAAAAAAGACCCTAAAACCCCTAAAAACCATAAAAATATTTGAAAACCTCTCAAAATCCCTAAAAATCCTAAATACTCTAAAAACCATGAAAATACTAAAAAAGCTTCAAAAATCCATGAAAACTTAAAAACACATAAAAACCCTGATAAACCCCTGAAAACCATAAAACCTAGAAAAAACCCTAAAACCCCATAAAAACACTAAAAACCAATAAAACTCTAAAATCCCTTAAAACACCTAAAAACGTTAAAAAAATCTGAAAACTTTAAAAACCTTAAAAAACTCAAAAAAACCCTAAAACCACTAAAAGCCCCTGAAAATGCCTAAAACCCCTCAAAATCCCAAAAAACCATAAAAACACTAATGATCATAAAAATTCTAAAAACCCTTAAAATCCATGAAAACATAAAAAACCCTAAAAACCGTGAACCCGCCTATAAAGCATAAAACCCCCTAAAAACCCTAAAAACAATAAAAACCCTAAAATCCCACTAAAAACTCCAAAACCCCTTAAAACCCCTAAAATCATTACAAATACAAAAAACCCTAAAAACCCTAAAATCTCAAAACAAAACCCAAAACCCCCCAAAAAACCCTAAAACCCTGAAAAACCATAAAAATCCTAACACAACCCCTAAAAGTCCATGAAAATGTAAAAAACCCTAAAAACCCTAAACAACCACTGAAAACCATAAAAAACAATATATACCTTTGAAATCCATAAACCACTAAAATTTATAAAAACCCATAAAACTCCTAAAAACAATAAAAACTCTAAAAACCTCAAAAAACCCCTAAAAACCCCAAAAGACCCTAAAAATCCTAAAAACCCCTAAAAACCCCCAAAACACCTCAAAATCCCTAAAAATCCTAAAAACCATAAAAAACCTAAAAATCCCTAAAAATCCATGAAAACATAAAAAACCAAAAAACTCTGAAAAACCCGTCAAAATCATAAAACCCCCTGAAATCCTTTAAAACCCCTAAATACCCACAAAAGATTTAAAACCCACTAAAATCACTAAAACCCATAAAAACGTTATAAAAGTATAAAAACCTTAAAACCCCTAAAATACCAAAAAAACCCTCAAATACCAAAAGGACCCCAAAAACCCACTAAAAAACCCCCAAAATCACGAAAAACCCTAAAAACCCTACAACTGTAAAAAATCCTAAAAACCCCCAAAAAATATATGAAAATGAAAAAATCCTGAAAACTCAGAAAAACCCTTGAAAATAATAAAAACCCCTAAAAACCATTAAAAAACCTAAAAACCTAAAAACCCCTAAAAATAATTAAAAACTCTAAAAACCCTTTAAACCCCATAAAACATTAAAAACTCTAAAAATTCTTAAAACCCCTAAAAATTAAAAAATTACCCTTGAACCTAAAAAACCCTGAAAAACCTAAAAACCTTTGAAAAACCCTAAAACCCATCAAAATCCCTAAAAACCATAAAAATTAATAAAACCCATAAAAATCTTAAAAACTCCTAAAAAACCATAAAAACGTAAAAAAAACCATAAAACCCTAAAAACACCTTAAAACCATCCAAACCCATAAAACCCTAAAACCACTAAAATCTCTAAAACCCCTTAAAATCCCTAAAAAGTATTAAATACCTTAAAAACCCTAAAAACTCATAAAAACACCTAAAACCCAAAAAACCCTAAAAAACCTAAAAAACCCTTAAAAACCCCTGAAAAACCCAAAAACCCCTCAAATTCCCTAAAAAACCTAAAAACCCTAAAAAACAAAAAAATCCTAAAAAACCCCTAAACCCCCTGAAAAGCCCCTGAAATCCTTAAAACCCCTAAAAATATTTTAAATCACATAAAAATATAAAAATACCTAAACAATCTAATAACCCTCAAAACCACTAAAAACATTTAAAACCCCATAAAAACTATAAAAAAGTAAAGAAAAACTAAAAACCACAAAAAACACAAAAAATCCTGAAAAACCCAAAAAACTTGTGAAAAACCCTAAAAACACTCAAAATTCTTAAAAACTTTGAAAACCATAAAAACCCTAAAAACCCAAAAGACTCTAAAAACTTGAAAACCCCTAAAAATCCCTGAAAACCCCTAGAAGGCCCTCAAAATCAATCAAAAATCCTAAAAAACCCTAAAACCATAAAAATTCTTAAAAACCCCTTAAAAATCCATTAAATATAAGAACCCTAAGAACCCTGAAAACCATAAAAATCCCAAAAACCCTTAAATACCCTTAAAACCCTAGAAAAACCCTAAAAATCTTCTAAACACTCTAAAAACCTTAAAATCCCTAAAAACATTAAAAATATAAAAAGCCTTAAGAACCCTAAAAAACTCAAAAAAATCCTAAAAACCCAAAAGACCCTCAAAAACCTGAAAACCCCTAAAAACCAACCCCCCCGAAAGACCCAAAAAACGCTTAGAATCCCTAAAAACCCTAAAAACTCTAAAAATATAAAAATCCTAAAAACCCACTAAGAATCCATGAAAACAAAAAAAACCCCAAAAACCCTAAAAACCCACCGATAGCCATAAAACCCCCTAAAAACTTTAAAATCCCAAAAAAACCATAAAAACCATTAAAGACTCTAAAAACCCTTTAAGCCCCTAAAATTTTGAAAAAACTCTAAAAAACCTTACAAACCTAACAATACTTGAAAAAAATCATAAAAAGCCAAAAAGACTCTAAGAACCAAGAAAAACCTTAAAACCCCTAAAAACCCCTGATAAAACCAAAAACCCCCCAAAATCCTCAAAAACACTAAACACCCAAAAATCCTGAAAAACCCCTAAAAACCATAAAACCCCTAAAAACCTTAAATACCCAAAAAAAACCCATAAAAACCCTAGAACTCCTAAAAATTATAAAAACACTTAAGACCTCTAAAAATGTTAAAAACACTAAAAAACCTTTAATCCCCTAAAAACTAAAAAAACCCTAAAAACCCAAATAGAACCTAAAAACCCTGAAAAATCCTAAAAACCCTTGAAAACCCCTAAAAACCCTAAAAATCCAAAAAAAACCAAAAAACCCTAAACCCCATAAAAAACCCTTAAATCGATGAAAACATAAAAAAAACCCTAAAACCTTGAAAAAACCTAAAAAATGATAAAACCCCCCAAAAACCCTCAAAATACATAAAAAATCTAAAAAAACCCTAAAGACCATAAAAATCCAAAAAGACTGCTAAAAATCCATGAAAATGTAAAAAACCTTAAAAATCATGAAAAGCAATAAAAACCAATAAAAAGCATAAAAAACCCTAAAACCCCATAAAACCCTAAAAACCCACTAAAAACTCTAAAATCCCTTTAAACCCCTAAAAAACTCAAAAAACACTAAAAACACAAAAAGACCCTAAAAACATAAAACCCCTAAAACTCTTGAAAACCCCTAAAAACCCTAAAAACCCCTAAAAACCCTAAAACCCATAAAAATCCTAAAAAAATCATAAGAATCCATGAAAATATAAAAAACTATGAAAAACCCTGAAAACCCCCTTAAACCCATAAAAACCCCTAAAAACCTTAAAAAACCAAAAAAAAAACCCCTAAAAACTCTAAAATATCTTTAAACCCTTAAAACCCCTAAACTCCCAAAACGACCATAAAAACCCTAAAAACCCCTAAAAACCTTAAAACCTCTGAAAAATACTAAAAACACGCAAAATCCCTAAATCCCCTAAAAACCATAAAAATCCTAAGAAACCCCTAAAAATCTATGAAAAGTAAAACCCACTAAAAAACCTGAGAAATCCCTAAAACCATAAATACCCTAAAAACATTAAAAACCCTTAAAACCCAAAATGATTCTAAAACAAAAAACGTCACTAAACACATTGAAAAAACACTTAAAACCTATAAAAACCCTAAAAACCCTCAAAATCTCTAAAAAACATAAAACACCCTAAAATCTGATGCGAACCATGTTGAAGACACCGAGCCAATTACCTGATTAGAGGAGTTGGATTTGCAAGGCCCGATGACACGTGTGAGATTAAAGAGGATGAATGCAACAATGGGTGCCCATCTTACTTCATTAAAGGCCCAATGGATCTTACCTTGCATGGATGGAGCAAAAGGGCCAATTATATCACTTATTCAAACCCAAACATGATGTTTAAAGCTTGTCCCACATGGTTTCACGAATTTGGATGCCTTTACCACATGGAGGATTCTAGAAATGACATCTTTGGACACCAAAGTCAAATTCGGTGGGCTATGCACTCAAATTCAAGTCTGGTGGGCTATGTTGGAAAGTTGTGTGCTACTTTTCCAAAAGTCTTTGTTGGACTTTATCTTTTTGACTTTTAAGGGTAAAAGGTAGGTTTACCCTTTATGACTTTAGGGTATTAGACCCTTGACCATTGTATCACCTCCTTGTTTATAAATAGCCACCCCATGGCATTATATTTTCATTCAAGACTTAATTGAGAGCTTATGCTTTGTTTCTCTCCATTGTGTGAGGATTGTCCCGGTTTTTATCCTAGCACTTGTGCATTCTTTCCTTGTCAATCCAGAAGTTAGATTAGTGATCCAAGATCACAAAGCCCCCAATTACGTGCCTCAACCCAAGTGTGTGGTTGTGTGGATTGGCTATCACATCCCTCCCTTGAGTGTGTTGTCTAAGTAGTAGGTCACACTCTTTATAGCGTTGATTGACTACTTTCATCCACTATCCTTACCTGTCATCCACCACTTATCCCCAAACCGCATCCTTCAACCGCCGCCCTACGCCGTGAAGATCGGGCCACCCCGTGCATCTCACATCAGTTGGTATTAGAGCTCCAGTTGACACGGTAGGCATTTATCCCTTCATTTACTTTAATTCTGTCCATTACCCTCCTTATCCTTCTATATTATTCACTCGTTCAACAAAAAAAATCCCTTTACTTGAAAGCCTCCCGAATTGAAACCCCTAAAAATGTTAAAAAACTCAAAAAACCCAAAAAAACCCCTAAAAACTCAAAAAAAAAACCCCAAACCCCAACAGACCCTAAAAACCCAAAAAAGACCCTAAAACCCTTGAAAACAATAAAACCCCTTAAAACCACTGAAAAGGCCTAAAAACGCCCAGAATCCCTAAAAACCCCAAAACCCATAATAATCCTAGGAAACCCCTAAAAATCCATGAAAACTTTAAAAAACCCTAAAAACCCAAAAAGACCTTAAAAACCCAAAAAGACCTTAAAACCCAAAAAGCCCCTAAAAACTCTAAAAAACCCTAAAACAATAAAAATCCTAAAAGACCCCTATGAATGCATGAAAACTTAAAAAACCCTTAAAACCCCCTAAAAACCAAAAAAACCCTAAAACCCCTAAAAACTCTAAAAAACCATAAACCCTCTAAAAGACAAGTAAAAACTCTAAAAATCCTTAAAACCCCTAAAAATATTAAAAAACTATTAAAAACCTTTGAAACCCTAAAAAACTCAAAAATACCCTAAAAACCCAAAAGGCTCTAAAAACCTTGAAAACCGCTAAAAACTCTTTAAAACCCTCAAATTCCCTAAAAACCCAAAAAAACCCTAAAAACCATAAAAATCCAAAAAAACCCTTAAATGTCCATTGAAACGTAAAAAACCCTAAAAACCATGAAAAATCCCCTAAAAACCATAAACACCCCTCAAAGCATTAAAAACCTCTAAGACCGAAAAGACTCTAAAACCTTTCAGAATCCTCAAAAACCAAAGAAAACCTAAAAACCCTAAAACCCCTCAAAATCCCTGAAAAACAAAAAAAACTAAAAACCATAAAAATCGTAAAAAACCCATAAAAATCCATGAAAATGTAAAAAAAACCCTAAAACCTCCCTAAAAACAAAAAACCCCACTAAAAACCTTAAAAAACACTTGAACACTAAAAAAACTTAAAACATATATAAACGTGAAAGTCTCTAAAAACCATAAAAATCGTAAAAAAACCAAAAAATATTCTAAAAACCCAAAAAGACCCAAAAACCTATAAAACCCCTCAAAATCCCAAAAAAACCCAAAAAACCATGAATATCCTAAAAAACCCCTAAAAATCCATAAAAACATACAAAATCATAAATCCATGAAAACACCTAAAAATGATAAAACTCCTTAAACCTTAAAAAACCCTAAAATACCATAAAAATCATAAAAATGTCTAAAAACTTTTAAAACCCCTAAAAATGTTCAAAAAATCTGAAAATATTTAAAACCCTAAAACCTCTAAAAAACCCTAAAAACCCAAAATGTCCCTAAAAACTTGAGAACCCCTAAAAGCCCTAAAAAATCCTAAAAACCCTCAAAATCCATAAAAATCATAGAAAACATAAAAATCTAAAAAATCCCTAAAAATCCATGAAAACGTAAAAAACCCTAAAACCCTAAAACCCCCTTAAAACCATAAAAACCTTAAAAAACCCTAAAAACTCATAAAGACCCTAAAAACTAGTAAAAAATCTAAAAACCCTTAAACACCTAAAAACCTTAAAAAATCTAGAAAACCCTAAAAAACTCATAAAACCCCCCAAACCCCAAAAAGATCCTAAAAACCCTGAAAACCTCAAAAAACCATAAAAACACCAGAAAACCCCTAAAACCATCAAAATCCAAAAAAAAAACCCCTCAGAACACCCTAAAAATCATAAAAGAATTAAAAACCCTTAAAATCAATTAAAATATAAATAACCCTAAAAACCCTCAAAACCATACATATCCTATAAACCTTAAAAAACACAAAAACCACATAAAAACTCTAAAAACCAACTAAAATCTCTAAAAACCATTAAAACCCATAAAAACTATAAAAAATCCTATAAAACCCTAAAAAATCAAAAAAACCCTAAAATCCAAAAAAGTCCATAAAAACCTTGAAACCCCCTAAAAATCATAAAAACCACAGGAAACCCATAAAAGCCCCAAAAATCCCTAAAACCCTAAAAACCCTAAAAAACCCCTTAAAACCATAAAAACCTTAAAAATCCATAAAACCCATAAAACCCCTAAGAACCCACAAATGCTCTAAAAAACCCTTAAAATCCCTAAAAAGTTAAAAAACTCTAAAAAACCTTAAAACCATAAAAAAAACTCAACAAAACCCTAAAACCCCCCAAATACCCTAAACCCCTAAAAAACCCTAAAAACCTTAAAAATGCCTGAAAAACCTTAAAAACTCTCAAAATCCCTAAAAACCCAAAAAACCATAAAAACCATAAAAACCAAAAAGAAATCATAAAAAACTTAAAAAACCCTGAAAAACCCTAAAAATAAACTAAACCCCTAAAAAATTTAAACCCCTATAAATGCATAAAAATACTACAAGTCTAAAAACCCTTAAATCCCTTACAAACTTTAGAAAACTCTATAAACCTTATAAAATATAAAAAACTCAAAAAATCCCTTGAAACCCAAGAGATTGTAAAAAGGCTGAAAACCCCTAAAAACCCGTAAAGCCCTTGAAAAACCCTAAAATCCCTCAAAAACCCTAAAAACCCCAAAATCCCTTAAAATCCTAAAAAACCCTAAAACCACATAAAAACCGTAAAAACTCTAAAAACCCTTTAAAGCCCCAAAATCCTTAAAAAATCCAAAAACCATAAAACCATAAAAACTAAAAAAAACCCAAAAAACCCAAAATCCCAAAGGACCTTAAAAACCCAAAAGACCCTAAATCCCCTGATAACCCTAAAAACCCTCAAAATTATTAAAACCCCTAAAAAACCCTAAAAACCAAAAAAAAACTAAATAAACCCCTTAAAAATCAATGAAAATTTAAAAAACCCTATAAGCCCTAGAAAACCCCTAAAAACCATAAAAACCACTGAAAACTTAAAAACCATAAAACCCATAAAACCCCTAAAAACTACTAAAAACTCTAAGAACCCTTAAGGCCCCTAAAATGTTAAAAACTCTAAAAACTCTAAAAAACTCAAAAAAAACTCTAATATCCCAAACAGACACTAAAAAACTTGAAAACACATAAAAACCATCGAAAAATCCTAAAATCCCTCAACATCCCTAAAAACCCCAAAAAACCATAAAAATCCTAAAAAACCCATAAAAATCCATGAAAATGTAAAAACCCTAAAACCCCCCTAAAAACCAAATAACCCCCTAAAATCCTTAAAAAACCAAAAACACTCATAAAACCCCTAAAAACCCACTGAAAACTTTAAAAAATATTGAAACCCCTAAAAATGTTAAAAAACTCCAAAAAACCTTAAAAACCCCAAAAAACTCAAAAAGAAATACGAACACCCTAAAAAACCCTAAAAATCCTAAAAACCACTAAAACACAAAAAATCCCTAATAAAACCCCCCAAAAAATCAAAATCCCTAAGAACCCTAAAACCATAAAAATAATAAAAATCCTAAAACCCCTAAAACCCCATGAAAAAAAAACCCCTGAAAAAACCCTAAAAACATAAAAAACCCCTAAAAACTCTAAAAAACCTAAAAATGCATTAAAACCCTAAAAACCACTAAAAACTCTAAAAACCCTTTAAACCCCTAAAAATGTTTAAAAACTCTAAAAACCGTAAAATCCCAAGAAACTCAAAAAAACCCCTAAAAACCGTATGAAACACTAAAAACCTCAAAAATTTCTAAACCCCCTAAAAATTCTAAAATCCCTAAAATCCCTAAAAACCATAAAAACAATAAAATCCTCAAAAACCCTAAAAACCTTGGAAACCCTTAAAACCCCCTTAAAATAATAAAAACCCCTAAAAACCTTAAAAAACCCTAAAAACCCATAAAAACCCTAAAAATACTAAAAAATCCAAAAACCCTTAAAACCCCTAAAAATGTTATAAAACCTCAAAAACCCTAAAAAGCTCAAAAAACCCTAAAAACCCAAAAAAACACTAAAATCCATAAAAACCTTAAAATCTTTTAAAAAACCCCTAAAAACCCTCAAAATACCTTAAAACCCTAAAAACCAAAAGAACCATATAAATCCTAAAAAACCCTTAAAATCCATGAAAACTTAGAAATCCCTAAAATTCTAAAAAAGCCCAAGAAAGCCATAAAAACCCCTAAAAATATTAGAAAATACTAAATATCCATAAAACCCACTAAAAACACTAAAACCCGTATAACCGCTAAAAATGTTAAAAACACTAAAAACCTTAAAACTCTAAAAAACTCAAAAAAAATCCTAAAAACCCAAAAGACCCTAAAAACCCTAAAACCCATAAAAACTCTAACACCCCTAAAAACCCCAAACATGGTCAAAATTACAATAAATCTTAAAACACACTAAAATAAAAAAAAAACCTAAAAACCCCTAAAAATCCATGAAAATGTAAAAAACCATAAAAACCTTGAAAACCCCAAAAAACGATAAAATTCCCTAAAAGCCCATTAAACCCTAAAAACCACTAAAACCGCTAAAACCCTTAAAAATCCACCAAACACCTTAAAAATAACTAACAAACCTTAAAAACTCAGAAAACCCCTAAAAACACAAGCGGCAATAAAAACCCTGAAAAACGCTAAAAATCCATGAAAACATAAAAACCCTATAAACCCTGAAAACCATAAAAAACCCTAAACCCCTAAAAACCATAAAACCCCCAAAACTACTAAAAAATCTAAAAAAATTTAAACCCCAAACATTAAAACCCTCTAAAACCCTTAAAAACCCTAAAAAAACTCAAAAAAATCTTCAAAACCTAAAATGAATAAAAACCCTAAAAATCTTAAAAACCGTAAAATCCATGATAATTTAAAAACCCTTAAAACTATAAAATACCCCAGAAATCCATAAAACTCCCTAAAACCTTAAAAAACCCTAAAACCCCATAAAAACAATAAAACCACTAAAAACTCTAAAAACCCTTAAAACCTGTAAAAATAGTAAAAACTATAAAAAACCTTAAAAACCATAAAAACTCAAAAAAAACCCCTAAAACCCCGAAATCCCTAAAACCCCTCAAAATTCCTAAAACCCTAAAAATCATGAAAAACACTAAAAACCCTGAAAAATGATAAAAACACTAAGAACCCTGAAAACCCTAAAACCCCTCAAAATGCCTAAAACAATAAAAACCAAAGAAATCCTAAAAACTCTATAAAAATCAATTAAAATGTAAAAAATCCTAAAATCCTATGAAAACCAAAAAACCCATAAAAGCATTACAAAATCCTAAAATCCCATTGAAACCATAAAAACCCATGAAAAACTTTACAAACCCATAAATCCCCTAAAAATGTTAAAAAAACTAAAAAAACTTTAGAAACCCTAAAAAGTAAAAAAAAACCCCTAAAAACCAAAGAAGACCCAAAACCCCCTAAAAACCCCTAAACCCCCCCCCCCCCCCCTAAAACACCCTAAAAATCCCTAAAACCCCTAAAAACACTAAAGCCAAAAACATCCTACACAACCCCTCAAAGTCCACAAAAACATAAAAAACCCTAAAACCCCGGAAAAAGACCCAAAAACCATAAAATCCCCTAAAAACCTTAAAAAACCCAAGAACCCCATAAAATCCCTAAGCACCACTAAAAATTCTAAAAACCCTTAAAACCCTAAAAACATTAAAAAACTCTAAAAACCCTTAAAATACCAAAAAACTCAAGAAAACTAAAAAGCAAAAAAACACCCTAATAAATCTTGAAAAACACTAAAACTCCCAAAACCCTCAAAATCCCTAAAAACCCTAAAAACCATAAAAATCCTAAAAACCCCTAAAAGTCCATGAAAATGTAAAAAAAGAAAAAACCCTAAAACAACCACTAAAAACTCTAAAAAATCTAAAAACCCAAAAAAGTTTAAAAACTCTAAAAAACCTTAAAACCATAAAAAAATCAAAAAGCCCAAAAAACTCAAAAGACCATAAAAACCATGAAAAACCTTAACAAACCTAAAACCCTTTGAAAAACCCTAAAAACCCTCAAAATTTGAAAAAAACATAAAAAAACCTTAAACCCCTAAAAATCTAAGAAAACATAAAAAAAAACCTTTAAACCCTATAAACACCTAAAAACCATAACCCCCCCCCTAAAAACCTTAAAAATCCTAAAACCCTAGAACTCACTGAAAACTCTAAAAAACCTTAAAACCCCAAAAAACGTTAAAAAACTCTAAAAAACCTTAAAAGGCTTAAAAATAATAAAAAAAGAACCCCAAAAACCCAAAAGGCCCCAAAGACCCCTTAAAATCCCTAAAACCTAAAATAACCTAAAAACCATAAAACCATTTAAAAACTATTAAAAACACTAAAACCCAGAAAAAACCCTAAAAACCCACTAAAAACTCTAAAAAACCGTAAAATCCCTAAAAATGTTAAATATATCTAAAAGATATTAAAACCCTAAAAACACAAAAAATTCTAAAAATCAAAAAAAGACACTAAAAAACCTAAAAAACACTAAAAACTAAAAATCCCCAAAAAACCTTTAAACCCTTCAAAATCCCAAAAAAACCAAAAAACCCTAAAGACTAAAAATCCTAAAACCACCTAAATATCAAGGAAAACCTAAATAACCCTAAAAACCTTGAAAACCCCATGAAAAACAAAAGGACACTAAAAACGTTAAAAATCCCAAAATCCCCATGAAAACCCTAAAACCAATAAAAACCATAAAAACCCTTAAAACCCCTAAAAACTTAAAAAAAATCTATAAACCCTAAAATTTAAATAAACTGTAAAAACCCAAAAGACCATAAAACCTTGAAAAATACTAAAAACCATTGAAAAACCCTAAAACCATCAAAATCCTTAAAAACCCTAAAAACAATTAAAAAGCCTAAAACCATAAAAACCCTAAAACTCCTAAAAATCCTTGAAAATGTAAAAACCCTGAAGAACCCTTGAAAACCATAAAAAACCCTAAAACCTTAAAAACCCTAAAAACGTTAAAAATTTTAAAAAACCTTAAAACCCCTTAAAAATCAAAAAAACCTAAAAAACCAAAAAGATCCAAAATACCACAAAAACCAAAGAAACCCTAAAAACACCGAAAAATCCCAAAAACCTTTAAATACCCAAAACCCCTAAAAATCTATATAAAAACCCCTAAAGACCCTAAAAACCATGAAAAAACTATAAAAACTTAAAAACCTAAAAAAACCACTAAAAACTCTAAAAAACACTTGAAACCCCTAAAAATGTTTAAAAACTCTAAAAACATTAAACACCCTTAAAAACTCTAAAAACCCCTAAAAACAAAAAAAGACCCTAAAACCCTAAAAACCATAAAAATATTGAAAACCTCTCAAAATCCCTAAAAATCCTAAATACTCTAAAAACCATGAAATACTAAAAAAGCTTCAAAAATCCATGAAAACTTAAAAACACATAAAAACCCTGATAAACCCCTTGAAAACCATAAAACCTAGAAAAAACCCTAAAACCCCATAAAAACACTAAAAACCAATAAAACTCTAAAATCCCTTAAAACACCTAAAAACGTTAAAAAAATCTGAAAACTTTAAAAACCTTAAAAAACTCAAAAAAACCCTAAAAACCACTAAAAGCCCCTAAAAATGCCTAAAACCCCTCAAAATCCCAAAAACCATAAAAACACTAATGATCATAAAAATTCTAAAAACCCTTAAAATCCATGAAAACATAAAAACCCTAAAAACCGTGAACCCGCCTATAAAGCATAAAACCCCCTAAAAACCCTAAAAACAATAAAAACCCTAAAATCCCACTAAAAACTCCAAACCCCTTAAAACCCCTAAAATCATTACAAATACAAAAAACCCTAAAAACCCTTAAAATCTCAAAACAAAACCCAAAACCCCCCAAAAAAACCCTAAAACCCTGAAAAACCATAAAAATCCTAACACAACCCCTAAAAGTCCATGAAAATGTAAAAAACCCTAAAAACCCTAAACAACCACTGAAAACCATAAAAAACAATATATACCTTTGAAATCCATAAACCACTAAAATTTATAAAAACCCATAAAACTCCTAAAAACAATAAAAACTCTAAAAACCTCAAAAAACCCCTAAAAACCCCAAAAGACCCTAAAAATCCTAAAAACCCCTAAAAACCCCCAAAACACCTCAAAATCCCTAAAAATCCTAAAAACCATAAAAAACCTAAAAATCCCTAAAAATCCATGAAAACATAAAAAACCAAAAAACTCTGAAAAACCCGTCAAAATCATAAAACCCCCTGAAATCCTTTAAAACCCCTAAATACCCACAAAAGATTTAAAACCCACTAAAATCACTAAAACCCATAAAAACGTTATAAAAGTATAAAAACCTTAAAACCCCTAAAATACCAAAAAAACCCTCAAATACCAAAAGGACCCCAAAAACCCACTAAAAAACCCCCAAAATCACGAAAAACCCTAAAAACCCTACAACTGTAAAAAATCCTAAAAACCCCCAAAAAATATATGAAAATGAAAAAATCCTGAAAACTCAGAAAAACCCTTGAAAATAATAAAAACCCCTAAAAACCATTAAAAAACCTAAAAACCTAAAAACCCCTAAAAATAATTAAAAACTCTAAAAACCCTTTAAACCCCATAAAAAATTAAAAACTCTAAAAATTCTTAAAACCCCTAAAAATTAAAAAATTACCCTTGAACCTAAAAAACCCTGAAAAACCTAAAAACCTTTGAAAAACCCTAAAACCCATCAAAATCCCTAAAAACCATAAAAATTAATAAAACCCATAAAAATCTTAAAAACTCCTAAAAAACCATAAAAACGTAAAAAAAACCATAAAACCCTAAAAACACCTTAAAACCATCCAAACCCATAAAACCCTAAAACCACTAAAATCTCTAAAACCCCTTAAAATCCCTAAAAAGTATTAAATACCTTAAAAACCCTAAAAACTCATAAAAACACCTAAAACCCAAAAAACCCTAAAAAACCTAAAAAACCCTTAAAAACCCCTGAAAAACCCAAAAACCCCTCAAATTCCCTAAAAAACCTAAAAACCCTAAAAAACAAAAAAATCCTAAAAAACCCCTAAACCCCCTGAAAAGCCCCTGAAATCCTTAAAACCCCTAAAAATATTTTAAATCACATAAAAATATAAAAATACCTAAACAATCTAATAACCCTCAAAACCACTAAAAACATTTAAAACCCCATAAAAACTATAAAAAAGTAAAGAAAAACTAAAAACCACAAAAAACACAAAAAATCCTGAAAAACCCAAAAAACTTGTGAAAAACCCTAAAAACACTCAAAATTCTTAAAAACTTTGAAAACCATAAAAACCCTAAAAACCCAAAAGACTCTAAAAACTTGAAAACCCCTAAAAATCCCTGAAAACCCCTAGAAGGCCCTCAAAATCAATCAAAAATCCTAAAAAACCCTAAAACCATAAAAATTCTTAAAAACCCCTTAAAAATCCATTAAATATAAGAACCCTAAGAACCCTGAAAACCATAAAAATCCCAAAAACCCTTAAATACCCTTAAAACCCTAGAAAAACCCTAAAAATCTTCTAAACACTCTAAAAACCTTAAAATCCCTAAAAACATTAAAAATATAAAAAGCCTTAAGAACCCTAAAAAACTCAAAAAAATCCTAAAAACCCAAAAGACCCTCAAAAACCTGAAAACCCCTAAAAACCAACCCCCCCGAAAGACCCAAAAAACGCTTAGAATCCCTAAAAACCCTAAAAACTCTAAAAATATAAAAATCCTAAAAACCCACTAAGAATCCATGAAAACAAAAAAAACCCCAAAAACCCTAAAAACCCACCGATAGCCATAAAACCCCCTAAAAACTTTAAAATCCCAAAAAAACCATAAAAACCATTAAAGACTCTAAAAACCCTTTAAGCCCCTAAAATTTTGAAAAAACTCTAAAAAACCTTACAAACCTAACAATACTTGAAAAAAATCATAAAAAGCCAAAAAGACTCTAAGAACCAAGAAAAACCTTAAAACCCCTAAAAACCCCTGATAAAACCAAAAACCCCCCAAAATCCTCAAAAACACTAAACACCCAAAAATCCTGAAAAACCCCTAAAAACCATAAAACCCCTAAAAACCTTAAATACCCAAAAAAAACCCATAAAAACCCTAGAACTCCTAAAAATTATAAAAACACTTAAGACCTCTAAAAATGTTAAAAACACTAAAAAACCTTTAATCCCCTAAAAACTAAAAAAACCCTAAAAACCCAAATAGAACCTAAAAACCCTGAAAAATCCTAAAAACCCTTGAAAACCCCTAAAAACCCTAAAAATCCAAAAAAAACCAAAAAACCCTAAACCCCATAAAAAACCCTTAAATCGATGAAAACATAAAAAAAAACCCTAAAACCTTGAAAAAACCTAAAAAATGATAAAACCCCCCCAAAAACCCTCAAAATACATAAAAAATCTAAAAAAACCCTAAAGACCATAAAAATCCAAAAAGACTGCTAAAAATCCATGAAAATGTAAAAAACCTTAAAAATCATGAAAAGCAATAAAAACCAATAAAAAGCATAAAAAACCCTAAAACCCCATAAAACCCTAAAAACCCACTAAAAACTCTAAAATCCCTTTAAACCCCTAAAAACATTAAAAAAAGACATTAAAACCCTAAAAAACTCAAAAAACACTAAAAACACAAAAAGACCCTAAAAACATAAAACCCCTAAAACTCTTGAAAACCCCTAAAAACCCTAAAAACCCCTAAAAACCCTAAAACCCATAAAAATCCTAAAAAAATCATAAGAATCCATGAAAATATAAAAAACTATGAAAAACCCTGAAAACCCCCTTAAACCCATAAAAACCCCTAAAAACCTTAAAAAACCAAAAAAAAAACCCCTAAAAACTCTAAAATATCTTTAAACCCTTAAAACCCCTAAACTCCCAAAACGACCATAAAAACCCTAAAAACCCCTAAAAACCTTAAAACCTCTGAAAAATACTAAAAACACGCAAAATCCCTAAATCCCCTAAAAACCATAAAAATCCTAAGAAACCCCTAAAAATCTATGAAAAGTAAAACCCACTAAAAAACCTGAGAAATCCCTAAAACCATAAATACCCTAAAAACATTAAAAACCCTTAAAACCCAAAATGATTCTAAAACAAAAAACATCACTAAACACATTGAAAAAACACTTAAAACCTATAAAAACCCTAAAAACCCTCAAAATCTCTAAAAAACATAAAACACCCTAAAATCTGATGCGAACCATGTTGAAGACACCGAGCCAATTACCTGATTAGAGGAGTTGGATTTGCAAGGCCCGATGACACGTGTGAGATTAAAGAGGATGAATGCAACAATGGGTGCCCATCTTACTTCATTAAAGGCCCAATGGATCTTACCTTGCATGGATGGAGCAAAAGGGCCAATTATATCACTTATTCAAACCCAAACATGATGTTTAAAGCTTGTCCCACATGGTTTCACGAATTTGGATGCCTTTACCACATGGAGGATTCTAGAAATGACATCTTTGGACACCAAAGTCAAATTCGGTGGGCTATGCACTCAAATTCAAGTCTGGTGGGCTATGTTGGAAAGTTGTGTGCTACTTTTCCAAAAGTCTTTGTTGGACTTTATCTTTTTGACTTTTAAGGGTAAAAGGTAGGTTTACCCTTTATGACTTTAGGGTATTAGACCCTTGACCATTGTATCACCTCCTTGTTTATAAATAGCCACCCCATGGCATTATATTTTCATTCAAGACTTAATTGAGAGCTTATGCTTTGTTTCTCTCCATTGTGTGAGGATTGTCCCGGTTTTTATCCTAGCACTTGTGCATTCTTTCCTTGTCAATCCAGAAGTTAGATTAGTGATCCAAGATCACAAAGCCCCCAATTACGTGCCTCAACCCAAGTGTGTGGTTGTGTGGATTGGCTATCACATCCCTCCCTTGAGTGTGTTGTCTAAGTAGTAGGTCACACTCTTTATAGCGTTGATTGACTACTTTCATCCACTATCCTTACCTGTCATCCACCACTTATCCCCAAACCGCATCCTTCAACCGCCGCCCTACGCCGTGAAGATCGGGCCACCCCGTGCATCTCACATCAGTTGGTATTAGAGCTCCAGTTGACACGGTAGGCATTTATCCCTTCATTTACTTTAATTCTGTCCATTACCCTCCTTATCCTTCTATATTATTCACTCGTTCAACAAAAAAAATCCCTTTACTTGAAAGCCTCCCGAATTGGCCTGGTTTGTGCAAGCTGGGATTATTATAAATTGAGAGGAATTTTCATTCATCTTCTTTCCGCATTTAATTCTCTATATGTGATTTGTATCAAAAAAAACAAATTCTCTCAACTCATCATTTTGTGCTTTTCAAAATTAATCACATCCTTTATTTGAGAGATTTTGAAAAAAAAATTGTTTTACTCTCCGTTCAATCATCTTGTGCTTTAAAACATTAAGCACAACACTTTTTTGGGGAGAATTGACCAAAAGAAAATGAAAAAGAAGCAGATACAATTACTCCTTTGTGCTTTACGTTATTAGCACTTTCCATTTCCATATATCACTTTTTCCATCATTTTACTTCATCTCCATTTTGTATTTGGCTCATATTGTTATTCATTTATCTTATCTTGCACAATCGGGAAAAACCCAAATACCACCTTTCTACCCCTTTTCACCCACCCTTTATCCATTTTCTACCCTCTTTTCTCCCTTTACCCTTTACCACTCAAGCAGGTTGTGGTAAACTAGCAACCAACACGATCTTGATTGGGGAAGGATTGGTGACAAGTGATCACCCGAAACAAGGTATTATAAGATCTTGGAATTTTAATTGAGTGTTGAGAGTGGAGAGAAATAAGCAAAAAAACCCCTTAAAACCCTAAAAACCCCTAAAAACCCTAAAAACCCCTAAAAAAGTTAAAAACTCTAAAAAACCTTAAAACCCCGTAAAAACTCAAAAAAACCCTAAAACCCTAAATTCCCTAAAAACCCTGAAAACCCTAAAACCAACTGAAAACCCCTAAAACCCTAAAACCCACTGAAAACCCCTAAACCCCTCAAAATCCATAAATACCCTAAAAAAATAAAAACCCTAAAACCCCTTAAAATCCATGATAACATAAAATACCATAAAAACACCAAAAACCCTAAAAAGCATAAAAACCCCTAAAAACTATAAAACCCACCCAAAATCCATAAAAATCCTAAAACCACTAAAAACTATAAAAATTATTAAAATATCTAAAACGTTAAAAATTTCAAAAAAACCTTAAAACCTGAAAAAACTAAAAAAAACCTAAAAATCAAAAAATGACCTAAAAACCCTCAAAAATTCTAAAAAAAACTAAAACCCCTTAAAACCCTAAAAACCATAAAAATCCTACAAACCCTTAAAAATCCATGAAACCGTAAAACCCCTAAAATTAATGAAAAACCCTTAAAACCATAAAACCACCTAAAAACCTTAAAAACCACTAAAAACTCATAAAACCCTAAAAACCACTAAAAACCCAAAAAACCATAAAAACCCTGAAAAACACCTTAAAAACATAAAAACCCCTAAAAACCTTTAAAAACACTAAAAACCCATAAAAACCCTAAAAACCACAATAAACTCTAAAAACATTTAAAACCCCTTAAAATGCTAAAAAACACTCAAAAACCATTAAACCCCCAAAAAGACCCTAAAACCCCTGAAAACCCCTAAAACCCCTAAAATTCCTAAAACCCCTCAAAATCCCTAAAATCCCTCAAAACCATAAAATCCAAAAAAAAACCTAAAAATCAATGAAAATATAAAAGCACATAAAAACCCTAAAACACCCTGAAAACCATTAAACCCTTAATAACTTGAAAACTCCTAAAAACCATAAAAACCACTAAAAATTCTTTAAACCCATAAAATATTTCAAAACTCTCTTAAATACACTTAAAAACTTAAACAACCCTAAAAACCCTAAAAACCCTAAAAACCCCTGATAACCCAAAAAGTCCAAAAAATTCCTAAAAACCCTAAAAACCCTAAAAACCATAAAAAATCCTAAAAAACCCTTAAAATTCATGAAGCTGTCGATGGTAAAGTCAACACCGATGAGATGGTTGCTTTGCCGAATAGGAGGGTTCGGCTTGCTGGTTTTTTGGTGCGACGAGAATCTCTGGTGTCAGGGGGAGGTATGGCCACGTCCTGGTGACAAACGTGTTCGTCGGGCTTTGCATCTACTTCGCGCAAGCATTGGCGTTGCGCTTGGTTCGACGCTGTCTGTCCGGATCCAAAGAGGTGCAGGCTTTTTGCTCATTGATCTTGCTGCTGACGAAGGTATAGTCGGTATGTCCTGTGTTCGACTGATTTTGCTGGCTTGCGTGTTCTTGTTTGGTGGCTGGACTGGTTCTGTGTTGCTGCTTCGGCTAGACTTTGGATGGATTTTTCATTCGTGGCCTCCCCCAAAGCTGTTGTTGGGGAGAAGGATTGGTGCTACTTTTTGGCTGGTTTTTTGGCTTTATTGTGGATGTTGGCTGCCGGTTCTGTTGGGTGGCGATGATTCATGTTCTGTTGATGTTGTTTGTTATATGCTGTTGGAAAGGAACCTTCTTGGTGAGAAGGTATTGGGTGCTGGATGTGGGTATTTTATTGGTTTTGAGTGGATGGTGTATGGTAAATGCTGGATGATGTGTGGCTGTTTGGTATTTGCTGCTGCTGTGGATGAGCTTGTTGCTGTGCTGCTGGAGTGGAAGTGGGATGCTGGGAGATGTTTGGTGGTCGAAAGAGGTGCTGGCTGTCTGAAAATGAGGATGATGGTTGCTAGTTTGTTGTGGATGCTGGTTGGCTGGTTGCTGCTGCTGGATGTTGTTTGCTGCTGTAGTCTGAATGCTGGTTGTTGGTTAGCTGTGAGCTGCTGGATGCTGGTTAACACTGTATGTAGTGCTGTTGGATGCTGGTACTGGCTGGATGTGACGTGATGATGCTACGGTTTTGTCTGTTTTTGTGTCTTTTTCTTTCTTTGTTTTTCTTTCTTTGGCGTGGGTTGTAAGGGTTTTTGGGTGTGGGTCGTTCGACCACTCCCCTCCCTTGTCTGCAGTGTTTGTGTCTTTTTGTTAAATAAATTTTGGGGGGTGCCAAGAATAGCCTGGACCCAAGCCTTCTTTGCCCCTAAACAACTAAAAAAACCCAGAAGACAACAAAAACCCTTAGAACCAATGAAAACCCCCCAAACCCCTCAAAATCCCTAAAAACCATAAAAATCCTAAACCCCCCTAAAAATGCATGAAATTGTAGAAAAACCTTAAAAACCCTGAAAACCACTGAAAGCCATAAAAACCTATAAAAACCATAAAAACCCTAAAACCCATAAAAACCCTAAAAATCACTAAAAACTCTAAAAATCCTTAACACCCATAAAAACGTTAAAAACTCTAGAAAACCTTAAAAACCCTTAAAAACCCTAAAATCCCTAAAAATATCCCACACACCCTCAAAATACCTAAAAGGCTAAAAGCCCTAAAAACCATAAAAATCATTAAAAAAACCCAAAAAATCCTTGAGAATGTAAAATACACTAGAAACCGAAAAAAAAACTCCTAAAAACCCCTAAAAACTACAAAACCCCCAAAAAACCCATAAAAACACAAAAAAAGACTAAAAACTCTAAAAACCCTTAAAACCCCCTAAAATATTCAAAAATCGAATAAACCTTAAAAACCCAAAAAACTCAAAAATACCCTAAAAACCCAAAAAAGACCCTAAAAACCATGAAAAACCCTAAAAGCCAATAAAAACCCTAAAAAACATAAAAATCCTAAAAAACCTCTAAAAATTCATGACAACATTAAAATCCCTAAAAACCTTGAAAAACCCCTCAAAACTAAAAAACCCCTAAGAACCTTAAAAAACCCTAAAAACTCATAAAAAATCTAAAAATCCGCTAAAAACTCTAAAAACCCATGAAAATGTTAACAACTCTAAAGAACCTAAAAAACCCCAAAAAACAAAAACAATCCTAAAAACCAAAAAAAGCCTAAAAAGACTAAAAACCCCTCAAACCCCTCAAACCCCCAAAAACCCATAAAAACCCTAAAAACCCTAAATTGCATAAAAATGCTAAAACCCACTAAAAATACATGAAAACATAAAAAATCCTAAGGAACCTGAAAAAAACCTAAAACCCTAAAAACCTTAAAAACCACAAAACACTAAAAGCCCACTAAAACTCCAGAAACCTTTAAAACCCCTAAAATGTTTAAACTCTGAAAACATTAAGAACCCTAAAATTCTCAAAAAAACAGTAAAAATCCAAAAAGACCCTAAACCCCTAAAAACCCTAAAATCCCTAGAACCCCAGAAAAAACATGAAAACCCTCAAAATTCCTAAAAACCATAAAAATCCAAAGAAAAACCCTAAAAATCCCTGAAAATATAAAAAACCCTAAAATCCTGAAAAACCTTTTAAAACCGTAAAACCCCAAAAACCCCTAAAAACCCATAACAACCATAAAAAACAACTAAATTATCAAAAAACCCTTAAAAACCCTAAAATGTTAAAAACATTAAAATCCTAAAACCTCCAAAAGACCCTAAAAACCATTAAAAAACCCTAAAAACCCTCATAATCCCAAAAAACTCTAAAAACCCTAAAAACCGTAAAAATCCTAAAACCCCCATAAAAATTCATTAAAAGGTAAAAAACCCTGAAAACCCATTTAAAACCATAAAACCCCTAAAAACATTAAAAACTATAAAAACCCATAAAACCCATAAAAACCCTAAAAAACACTAAAAACTCTAAAAACCCTTAAAACCCATAGAAACATAAAAAACTCAAAAAAACATTTAAAGCTCTAAAAAACTCAAACAATCCCCTAAAAACCACAAAAGACTCAAAAACCCCTAAAAACCCTAAAACCCCTAAAAACCCTAAAACCTCTAAAAACCCCTAAGAACCCTCAAAATCCTAATAAACCCCTAAAAATCCATGAAAACGTAAAACACCCTAAAAACCATGGAAAATATTGAAAACCATAAAACCCCTAAAAAAATTAAAAAGCTCCAAAAAAACCAAAAAACCACTAAAAACTCTAAAAATGCATAAAACCCATAAAAACATTAAAAACTATAAAAAACCTTAAAACATCTAAAAAACTCAAAAAACACTAAAAACTAAAAATACCCTAAAAACCTCGAAAACCATGAAAACCCCTAAAAACACCTAAAAGCTCCTAAAACCCCTCAAAATCCCAAAAAACCCTATAGCCCATAAAAATCCTAAAAACCCATAAAATCCATGAAAATGTAAAAAAATCATAAAAACCCTGAAAGACCCCTCAAAACCATAAATCCCCCTAAAAACCTTAAAAAACCTAAAAACCATAAGAAGCATGGAAAACCACTAAAAAATCTAAAACCAAAAACCCTAAAAAGTTAAGAAACTCTAAAAAGCCTTTAAACCCCTAAAATCTAACAAAAAAATTATAAAACCCAAAAAGACCGCAAAAACCCTAAAAACCCATGAAACCCCCTTAAAACCCCCAAAATCTCAAAAACCCTGTAAAATATTAAAAAACATAAAAATGCTAAAAAATCCCTAAAAATCCATGGAAACATAAAAAAAACCCTGAAAAATCCATGAAACCCATAAAAACCCTTGAAAACCTAAAAAACACCTAAAAACCCCTAAAAACCATTAAAATAACAAAAAACTCTAAAAATCCTTAAAACCACAAAAAATGTTCAAAAACTCAAAAAAAAAACCTTAAAAGCCCTAAAAAGCTCAAAAAACCCCTTAAAACCAAAAAGTCCCTAAAACCCTAAAAAACCCTAAAAACCCAAAAAAACTCTAAAAACCTTCAAAATACCTAAAACACTTAAAACCATAAAAATCTGAAAAACCCTAAAAATCAATTAAAGCTTAAAACCCCTAAAACCCTAAAAAATTCATGGATACCATAAAAACCTTAAAACCCCATAAAACCCTAAAAACCACTAAAAACTCTGAAAAACCTTTAAACACCTAAAAACGTAACAAACACTTAAAAACCATAAAAACCCAAAAGGATTGTGAAAACCCTAAAAACCCCTTAAAACCCTAAAACCCCCTAAAAATCCCTAAAAACCCTAAAACCCCCTAAAAATGATTAAAATCCTAAAAATCCTATAAAAATCAATGAAAATGTAAAAAACCCTAAATACTCTAAAACCCCCGAAAAACGTTAAAACCCCTTAAAATCCCAAAAAACATTAAAAACTCTAAAAACTTTAAAACCAGTAAAACCCAAAAAAACCCAAAACCCCTAAAAACTCTAAAAACCCTTTAAACCCCAAAAAACGTTAAAAACACTAAAAACCTAAAAACCATAAAATAACTCAAAAAAACCCAAAAAACACCATAAATCCCTGAAAACCCAAAAAACCACAAGAAAAACCCTAAAACCCCTCAAAATCCCTAAAAAATAAAAAACATAAAAACCTCTTAATAACATAAAAACCCTTAAAATTGCTCAAAATGCCATAAAAACCCATAAAACCCACTAAAACTCTAAAAACCCTAAAATCCCCTAAAAACGTTAAAAAACTCAAAAAACCCAAAAAAACCTAAACCCCAAAAGACCCTAAAACCCTTGAAAATCCCTAAAACCCCTTAAAACCACTGAAAAAGCCTAAAAACCCTCAGAATCCCTAAAAACCCTAAAACCCATAAAAATCCTAAGAAACCCCTAAAATTCCATGAAAACATAAAAAAACCTAAAAAAGATAAAAAAAAAACCCTAAAATCCATAAACCCAATGAAAACCTTAGGAAATCCTAAATACCAAAAAAGACCTTATAAACCTAAAAAGTCCCTAAAAACCCTAAAAGCAATAAAAATCTTAAAAGACCCCTAAGAATCCATGAAAATGTAAAATAACCCTGAAAACCACAAAACCCCTAAAAACATTAAAAACAATAAAAACCCACAAACCCCCTAAAAGACCAGCAAAAGCTCTAAAACCCTTAAAACCCCAAAAAATGTTAAAAAAACTCTTAAAAACCTTTAAAACCCAAAAAAACTCAAAAAAACCCAAAAGGCCCTAAAAACCTTGAAAACCCCTCAAATTCCTTAAAAAACCAAAAAACCCCTAAAACCCATAAAAATCCAAACCCCCCTAAATGTCCATTGAAACATAAAAAAACCCTAAAACCCCTAAAAAACCCCTAAAAACCATAAACACCCCTCAAAATGTTAAAAATATCTATGAAACCTTTAAAACCATAAAAAAAAATCCCTAAAACCAAATAGACTCTGAAACCTTTGAAAAGCCTTAAAAACCAAAGAAAACCTAAAAAACCCTAACACCCTTAAAAATCCTTGAAAAACCTAAATACCATAAAAATCGTAAAAAAAAACCCCTAAAAATCCATGAAAATGTAAAAAACGCTAAAACCACCATAAAAAACTTAAAACCCCCTAAAACCCATAAAACCCCAAAAAAAAACTAAAAACTCTAAAAACCCTTAAATCCATAAAAACGTTAAAAAACTCTATAAAAACTTTAAACCACCAAATACTAAAAAACACCCTAAAACCCCCAAAGACCCTAAAAACTCTAAAAACCCCTAAAACCCCTAAAAACCCTATTAACCTTCAAAGTCCCTAAAAACCATAAAAATCCCAAAAACCCCTAAAAATACAAGAAAATGTAAAAAGCCCTGAAAACCCTGAAAACCCAAAAAATTCATAAACCCCTAAAAACCTTAAAAACCACTAACACGGCATAAAAAATCTAAAACCACTAAAAACTCTAAAACCCTTAAAACCCCTTAAAATGTTAAAAACTCTAAAAAACCTTAAAAAACTAAAAAATCAAAAAAAACATGAAACCCCTTGAAAACTCCTGAAACCCCTAAAACCTCAACCTCCCTAAAATCCCTAAGAACCGCAAAAACCAAAAATATCCAAAAAAACCTCAAAAAATCCATCAAAACATAAACATCCTAAAAACACTGAAAACCACTGAAAAACCATAGAAACCCCCCAAAACCCAAAAAACCACTAAAAACTCTTAAAACCATTTAATCCCCAAAAAATGTTAAAAAATATAAAAAAATCTTAAAACCCTAAAAAATTCAAAAAAAAAACCGTAAAACCCCTAAAAGACCCTAAAACCCTCAAAATCCCTAAAACCCCTCAAAACCATGAAAATCCTAAAAAAACGAAAAATGAATGAAAATGTAAAAAACCCTGAATGACCCCTAAAAACCATAAAACCCACTAAAAACCTTAAAAAGTCTAAAACCCCATAAAAACCCTAAACAGTAACTAAAAACTCTAAAAACACTTAAAAACCTTAAAAAACTCAAAAAAACATAAAACCCTAAAAAATAAAAAATAAAACCTTAAAACCCCAAAGACCGTAAAAACCCTGAAAAACCCTAAAACCCCTGAAACCCACTAAAATCACTCAAAATCCCTAAAACCCCTAAAAAACCTAAAAACCATAAAAATCATAAACCCCCTAAAAATCCATGAAAACATAAAAACCCTAAAAAATTGGAAAAAAAACCTTGAAAGCCAAAAAAAACCCTAAAAACCTTTAAAAAAACTGAAAACCCATAGAATTCCTAAAAATAATAAAAACTCTAAAAACCCGTAAAACCCCTAATAACTTTAAAAACTATAAAAAAAATTAAAACCTTAAAAAGCTCAATAAAAATAAAAAAGTCCCTAAAATCCCCAAAAACCCCAAAAACCCCTAAAAACCATAAAAACACGAAAAACCATAAAAATCCCTAAAAACGTTAAAAACCCTAAAAACCATAAAAATCCTAAAAACCCATAAAAATTCATTAAAACTAAAAAAACCTTGAAAACTCTGAAAAACCCCTAAAAACTATAAAAACCCCTAAAAACATAAAAAAACTTAAAAACCATAAAAACCAATAAAACCCATAAAACCCACTAAAAACTCTAAAAGCCCTTGAAAAATCCAAAAAACCCTCAAAATCCCTAAAAATCCTAAAAAAACCTAAAAACCCTAAAAACCATAAAAACACTAAAAACTTCTAAATATCCATGAAAACTTTAAAAACCCTAAAACCCCTAAAACCCCTAAAACCCATAAAAAGCCTAAAAACCCACAAAAACCCTAAAAACAACTAAAAATCTCTAAAAACCCTTTAATCCCCTAAAACGTTAAAAAAATTATAAATAACTTTTAAACCCATAAAAACCATTAAATCCCTCAAAATCATGAAAAACCAAAAAACCCATAAAAATCTTATAACCCCCTAAAAATATATGAATACAAAAGAAAACCTAAAAACCCAGAAAAACCCCTAAAACCCATAAAACTGCCTAAAAACCTAAAAACCCTTTAAACCTCTAAAAACATAAAAAAAACTCTAGAAACCTTTAAAAACCCTAAAAAATTCAAAAAACCTTTAAAACCCAAAAAGACCCTAAAACTGTAAAAATCCCCAAAAGACATTAAAACACCTCAAAATCCAAAAAAACTATAAAAACCCCAAAAAGAATAAAAACATTAAAAAATACTAAAAACCCATGAAAACATAAAAAAATCCTAAAACACTAAAAAGCCCATGAAAACCTTAAAAACCTCTAAAATCCATAAAAACCCAAAAATATACTGAAAAATCTAAAAACTGTTAAACCCCATAAAAACGTCAAAAAACTCAAAAAAACCATAAAACCTTAAAAACCCCTAAAATCCATAAAAACCCTAAAATATACTGAAAACTCTAAAAACTGTTAAACCCCATAAAAACGTCAAAAAACTTAAAAAACCCATAAAACCCTAAAAAACTCAAAAAACCCCCAAAACTTAAAAATACCCTAAAACACTAAAAAACCCTAAAAACCCATAAAAGCCCTCAAAATCTCCAAAAACCTTAAAACACCCCAAAACCTAAAAAATCCTAGAAAACCAAAAAAAAAATTGAAAACCTAAAACCCTTAAAAACCAAAAAGCCCAAAAAACATTAAAAACCCTAAAAACCATTAAAAGCTCTAAAAACCATTTAAACCCCTAAAAACGTTAAAAACTCTAAAAAACATTAAAACCCCTAAAAAATCAAAAAACCCTAAAATCTAGATAAAAACACTAAAAACCATTAAAACCCTAAAAACCTTAAAAAACTCAAAAAAAAACCGTAAAAACTAAAAAAACTAAAAGAACCCAAAAAGACACTTAAAACCCTTAAAACACTAAAAACCCTAAAATCCCTAAAAAACTCTAAAACCCCTCAAAATCCCTAAAAACCATAAAAACACAAAAACCCATAGAAATCCTAAAAACCTCGTAAAAACCAAGAAAACATAAAAAAACCAAAAACTCAGAAAAGCCCCTAAAAACCATAAAAACCCTAAAAATCCATAAAAACCCAAAAACCGCTAAAACTCTAAAAACTCTTTAAACACCTAAAAAAATTAAAAACTCTAAAAAACCTTAAAACCTTAAAAAACCCAAAAAACACTAAAAACCAAAAAAGACCCTAAAACCCAAAAAAACCACTAAAAATCCTTGAAAACCCCTAAAATCCCTCAAAATCTTAAATACCCTAAAAACCCATAAAATCCTAAAACCCCCAAAAACTCTATGAAAATCTAAAAAGACCCCCAAAACTCCATGAAAATGTAAAAAAGACCCAACCCCCCCCCCCCAAAAAAAAACCCTGAAAACCATAAAATCCTAAAAACATTAAAAAAACAAAAAACCCATTAAAACCCTAAAAATCCTAAAACCACAAAAAAATCTAAAAAACCTGAAAAGTGAAAAAAAAATTAAAAACTCTAAAAAACCATAAAAACCCTAAAAAACACAAAAAAAACCCCAAAACCCCAAAAAGACGTTAAAATCCCTAATATACCTAAAAACCTAAAAACCATAATAATCCTAAGAAACCCATAAAAATCCATGAAAACGTAATAAACCCTAAAAACCTCTAGAAAACCATGATAACCCCTAAAACCCTAAAAACCCCTAAAAATCTATAAAAACCTAAAAAACTACTAAAAACACCAAAACCCTTTAAACCCCTTAAAATGTTAAAAAATTCAAAAGCTTAAAAACCAAAAACAATTAAAAAAACCCTAAAAATCCAAAAAGACCCTAAAAACCTTGAAAACCCCCAAAACCCATAAAAACCGTGAAAACCTCGATAACCCTCAAAATCCCTAAAACACCCTCAAAAACCTCAAAAACCATAAAAGTTCTAAAAAACCCCTAAAAACCCTAAAAAGACATTGAAAACCATAAAAATCCTTAAAAAACTTAAAAAGCCCCAAAAAAACATAAAACCCTAAAAACCACTAAAAAATCTAAAAATCCTTAAAACACCTAAAAACGTGAAAATCTCTAAAAACCATAAAAACCCTAAAAACCCTAAAAAACCCCTAAAACTTCATAAAGACTGTAAAAATCCTAAAACCCCTAAAACCTAAAAAAACGCATGAAAACCACTAAAAATATCAAAATCTGTAAAAATCCTAAAAGTCCCTAAAAACCATAAAAAACCAAAAAACCACTAAAAATCCATGAAAATGCAAAACGCACTAAAAACTTTCAAAACCCCTGAAAAATATAAAAACCCCTAAAGAGATTAAAAAATATTTTAAACCCATAAAATCTATAAAAACCCACAAAAAACTCTAAAAACCCTTAAAACCCCTAAAAACCCATAAAATCTATAAAAACCCACAAAAAACTCTAAAAACCCTTAAAACCCCTAAAAACGTTAAGAAACTCAAAAAATCTTAAAACCCATAAAAACTCAAAAAACCCTAAAAATCCTAAAAAGCATACAAATCCAAAAATACCCTAAAAATCCATGAAAATGTAAAAACCCTAAATAACTCTAAAAACGCCCATAAAACCATGAAACCCCAAAAACAATAAAAAACCCCTAAAAATGAATAGATGCCCTAAAAACCACTAAAAACTCTAAATACCTTAAAACACCTAAAAACTTTAAAAAACTCTAAAAACCTTAAAAAAAACTCAAAAAACCCTAAAAAACAAATAAGACTCTAAAAACGTGAAAAATCCCAAAAAAACATAAAACCCTCAAAATGTATGAAAACCCCTAAAAACGTCAAAATCCCTAAAAACTCTAAAAACCCTAAAAAACATAAAAAACCTAAAAAACTCCTAAAAATCCATGAAAATGTAAAAAACCCCTAAAACCATAAAAACCCCCTGAAAACCATAAAACCCCGTAAAATTCTTAAAAACACTAAAAACCAATAAAAACACTAAAAATCCAATAAAAACTCTAAAAACCCTTAAAACCTCTAAAATGTTAAAAAAACTCAAAAAACACTTTAAGTCCCCTAAAAAATTCAAAAAATTTAAAAACCCTAAAAAACCCTAAAACCACTCAAAATCCCTTAAAACCATAAAAATCCTATAACCACCCTAAAAATTCATGAAAAGGTAAAATTCCCTAAAAACCCTGAAAAACCATTGAAAACCATAAAACCTCTAAAAACCATAAAAGCCCTAAAAACACATAGAACACTAAAAAACACTAAAAACCCTAAAAACCTTAAAACCCCTAAAGACGTTAAAAAACTCTAAAAACCCTAAAAAACCCTGAAAACCATAAAAATACATAAACTCCAAAAGACTCTAAAAACCCTGAAAAAACCTAAAAACCTTAAAAATCCATAAAAACCCTAGAAAACCAAAAAAACCATAAAAATCCTAAAACCCCATAAAAATCCATGAAAATGTAAGAAACCCTAAAAACACTGAAAACCCCCTTAAAACCATAAAACCCCCTAAAAACCACAAAACCCCCTAAAAACCATAAAAACCCTTAAAAACCCATAAAAACCCTAAAACCACTAAAAACTCTAAAACTCCTTAAAACCCCTTAAACCTCTAAAAATGTTAAAAACCATAAAAAACCTTAAAACCTAAAAAATTGAAAAAAAACTAAAAACCCAAAATTACCCTAAAAACCCTAAAAACCTCTAAAAAACTTTAAAACCCTCAAAATACCTAAAACCCTAAAAAACTCTACAAACCATAAAAATCCAAAAAAAACCTAAAAATCCTTGAAAACATAAAAACCCTAAAAAACCTAAAAATCCCCAGAAAACCATAAAAACCCCTAAAAGCCTTAAAAACTCTAAGAACCTATAAAAACCCTAAATACCACTAAAAACTATAAAAAGCCCCAAAACACCTAACAACTTTAAAAAACTCTAAAAAACCATAAAAACAAAACAAAACCCCTAACACCCTTTAAAACCCTAAATACCCTAAAAATCTCTAGGAACCCTAAAAATCCCTAAAAACCATAAAAATCCAAAAAAAACCTCTAAAAATCCCTAAAAGAGTAAAAACCTTAAAAACCGCCGAAAATCATAAAAACCCCTCAAAACCTTTAAACCCCTAACACCCATAAAAATACTAAAAATGACTAAAAACTCTAAAATCCCTTAAAACCCCTAAAAAGGGTAAATAAAATACAATGTCTAATTCACTTTCACATAGATATTCTCTCTTATCTTTACTAGATTCTAAACTCCTTGGTTTTGAATACATTAAGGGTTTATGTTCCACTTATATATGTTTTGGGTAACCTTTTGGTCATTACAAATCTAGATTTAGTTGGGTGAAGTTTTATTTGAATGATGTATTCTGATTTCGGATTAATAAGCTTTATATTCCCAATTCCTCTATCTGTTTACTTTTTCTAATGGAGATAAATTATGGTGGGTTAATGGGACATTTTTGCGGTTTTTAGGGGTTTTATGTTTTTCAGAGGTTTTTTGGGTTTTTAGGGTTTTTTACATTTTCATGTTTTTTAGAGGTTTTTAGGATTTTTATGGTCTATAGGGTTTTTAGGAATTTTTAGGATTTTTTGGGTCTTTCTGGGTTTCTTGGGGTTTTTTGAGTTTTTTAGGGTCTTTAAGGGTTTTAAGTGTTTTTAAATTTTTTAAGATTTTTAAAGTTTTTTAGAGTTTTTAGTGGTTTTTGAGAGTTTTTATGGGTTTTTTGGTTTTTAGGATTTTTTCAGAGGTTTTCCATGGTTTTTAGGGTTTTTGGACTTTTTTGGGTTTTAGCGTTTTTTAGGATTTTTAAGGGTTTTGAGGGTTTTTAGTTTTTTTCTGTTATTTTTACGGTGTTTAGGGTTTTTAAGCGTTTTTAGGGTTTTTTAGGGTCTTTTTTGGTTTTTATGATTTTTATTAGTTTTTTAGGAGTTTTAAGGTTTTTTAGACTTTTTTTATGTTTTTAGGGGTTTTGAAGTTAGAGTTTATAGTTGTTTTTAGGGGTTTTATGGGTTTATAGAATTTTTCATGGGTTTTAGGGGTTTTTATAGGTTTTAGGGATTTTTTAGTGTTTTTAGGGATTTCTATATTTTCATGGATTTTTATGTGATTTTTAGGAATTTTTTGGTTTTTAGGGTTTCTAGGGATTTTGTGGGTTTATTTGGGTTTTTCAGGGTTTTTTTAGGGTTTTCTGGGTTTTTAGTGTCTTTTGGGTTTTTAGGGATTTTTTGAGTTTTTTAGAGTTTTTATGTTTTTTAATAGTTTTTTAACCAATTAAGGGGTTTGAGGGTTTTTAGAGTCTTTGTGTCTTTTTAGGGTTTTTAGGGGTTTTAAGAGGTTTTAGAGTTTTTAGTTGGTTTTTTGGGTTTTTAGGGTTTTTTAGGGATTTTAGGGTTTTTAAAGGTATTCAGGGTTTTATTAGGTGCTTTAGGGTTTTTTACATTTTCATTGATTTATGAGGATTTTTAAGGATTTTGTTGGTTTTTAGGGTTTTTAGCGATTTTGTGGTTTTTAGGGTTTTTCTAGGGTTTTAATGTGTTTTTAGGGTTTTCAGGGTCTTTTTGAAGAATTTTAGGTGTCTTAATGTTTTGAAGTTCTTTTAATGTTTAAGGGGTTTTATGGATTTTTAGAGTTTTTTAAGGTTTTTAGGGTTTTTATCGGTTTTAGGGTTTTTTGAAGTTGTTATGGGTTTTATGGTTTTCAAGGGTCTTCAAGGTTTTAGGGTTTCTTATGTTTTCATGGATTTTTAAGGATTTTTTTATGATTTTTATAGTTTTTAGGGGTGTTTAGGGTCTTAGATGTTTTGAGGGGTTTTAGGGGTTTTCACGGGTATTTGGAGTTTTTATAGTTTTTCAGGGTTTTTAGGGTATTTTTGGGTTTTTGGATTTTTCTTGAGTTTTTTTTTGGATTTTTAAGGTTTTTTTATAGTTATTAACATTTTAGGGGTTTAAAAAGTTTTTAAAGTTTTTTGAGGTTTTTAGGGTTTTTATGGTTGTAGGGGGTTTTAAGGTTTTTAGGGGTTTTGGTTTTCAGGGGTTTTAAGGATTTTTAGGGATTTTACATTTTTAAGTATTTTTAGGGGCTTTTTTATGAATTTAATGGTTTTAGGGTTTTTAGGAAATTTTTAGGGGTTTTATGTTTTTGGAGGGGTTTTTAGGGTTCTTCAGGTTTTTAGGTTCTTTTTGGATTTTTATGGGGTTTTTTGTGTTTTGTTTGGTTTTAAAGGTTTTGTAGAGTTTTTAACGTTTTTAGGAGTTTTAAGGTTTTTTAGAGTTTTAAGTTGTTTTTCAACGATTTTATTTGTTTTTACAGGATTTTAAGGTTCTTAGGGGTTTTTATGATTTTTAGGGGTTTTTTAGTTATTTTTGGATTTTTTACATTTTTATGGATTTTTAGGTTTTTTAGGATTTTAATGGTTTTTAGGGATTTTAATGGTGTTAGGGATTTTCAGGGGTTTTAGGGTTTTTATGTGTTTTCAGGGTTTTTTTGGTGTTTTTGGGGTTTTTTTACTTTTCTAGGGTTTTAAGGTTTTGTAGAGTTTTTTTTACATTTTTATAAGTTTAAAAGGTTTTTAGAGTTTTTGTGGCTTTTGGGGGTTTTATGAGTTTTTATGGGTTTTAAGTTGTTAAGGGGTTTTTATGGTTTTTAGAGTTTTTTTAGGCTTTTATGGTTTTTAGGGGGTTTTATATGTTTTTAGGGTTTTTCACATTTTCATGGATTTTTAGGGGTTTTTAGGACTTATATGGATTTTTAGGATTTTTAGGTATTTTTAGGATTTTTAGGGGGTTTATGGTGTTTTAAGGTTTTTTATAATTTTTAGGGTTTTTAGAAACCATTTGGTTTTTAGGGGTTTTTTGGGTTTTTTAGGGGTTTTATGGTATTTTAGAGTTTTTTAACATTTTTAGGGGTTTTAAGGGTTTTTAAAGTTCATAGTGGTTTTTGGGGTTTTAAGGTTTTTCACGGTTTTTATGTGTTTTTATAGTTTTCATCATTTTTGGGGGTTTTTATTTTTTCATGGATTTTTAGGTGTTTTTTAGGATTTTTATGGTTTTAGGGATTTTGACGATTTTTAGGGAATTTCAGTGGTTTTTAGGTTTTTTCAAGGTTTTTAAGTTCTTCTTGGGTTTTTAGGAGTTTTTTTTGAGTTTTTAAGGTTTTATGGGTTTTAAAGGTTTTAGAGTTTTTATGTGTTTTTATGTGTTTTAGGGTTTTTTACCTTTTCTTGTGTTTTTAGTGATTTTATAGGATTTTATGGTGTTTTGGGTTTTTTGGTTTTTTTGGGATTTTGAGGGTTTATAGGGGTTTTTAGGTTTTTTAGGGTTTTTAGTTTTTTAGGGTTTTTAGGGACTTTCTTTATGCTTAGGATTTTTTTTGATTTTGTAAGGTTTTTAAGGTTTTTAGAAATTTTTAACGTTTTTATAAGTTTTAAGGGTTTTATTGTTTTTTGTGTTTTTTAGGGTTTTAGGGATTTTTAGGGTTTAAAGGTTTTTTGGGGTTTTTATGGTTTTCTTGGTTTTTGGGTTTTTTATGTTTTCATGGATTTTTTTGGATTTTTTTTGGATTTTTATAGTTTAAGGGTTTTTAAGGTTATTAGGGATTTTGAGGGTTATAGTGGTTTTTAGGGGTTTTAGGGTTTTTCGGGCTGTATAGGTTCTTTTTGGGGTTTTATGGTTTTTTTTGTTTTTAAGCGTTAAAGGGTTTTAGGGTTTTTTAACATTTTTAGGGGTTTAAAGGGTTTTTAGAGTTTTTATTAGTTTTTAGGGTTTTATGGGTTTTTAGGATTTTTATGATTTTTAGGGGTTTTATTTTTTTTTTCAAGGTTTTTCAGGGCCTTTTATGTTTTTATGGATTTTTAGGGATTTTGAGGTTTTTTATTATTTTTAGGGGGTTTAGGGTTTTTAGAGATTTGGAGGGTTCTAAAGGATTTTAGGGATTTTTAGGGTTTTTTTGGGTTTTTAGGGTTTTTGGGTTTTTAGGGTTTTAAATTGTTTTTAGATTTTTTAGTGGTTTTTAGAGTTTTTAAGGGTTTTTATAAGATTTTATGGTTTTCAGGGGTTTTTCACGATTTTTAGGGTTTCTTACATTTTTATGGATTTTAAAGGGTTTTTAGGATTTTTTTGGCTTTTAGGGTTTTTAGTTAATATGAGGGTGTTTAGATTTTTTCATATTTTTTTGGGGTTTCAAAGGGTTTTGGGGTTTTTAGGATCTTTTTGGGATTTTTGGATCTTTTTGGATTTTAGGGTTTTTTTGAGCTTTTGTTTTTGTGTTTTTTAATGTTTTTTTTGATTTTTAGAGTTTTGTCAGGGTTTTTAGGATTTTGTATGTTTTCATGGATTTTTAGGGTTCTTTATGATTTTTATGATTTTTTATGTTTTTTGTGTTTTTATGGATTTCGAGGGTTTTTAGGGGTTTTCAGGGATTTTTAGTTTTTTGTGGGATTTTTAGGGTCTTTTGGGTTTTTATGGTTTTTTTAATTTTTTATGTTTTTTAAGGTTTTTAGAATTTTTAACATTTTTAAGGGTTTTAAGTGTTTTTAGTGTTTTTAGTGGTTTTTACGGTTTTTATGGGTTTTAGGGTTTTTTAAGGTTTTTAGGGGTTTTATGAATTTCAGGGGGTCTTCAGGGTTTTTAGGGTATTTTACATTTTCATGGATTTTTAGGGGTTTTTTAAGATTTTTATGGTTCTAGGTATTTTTTGGGGTTTAAGGGAATTTTCGAGTTTTTAGGGTTTTTAGGGGGTTTTAGGGTTTTTAGGGTTTTGAGTGTTTTTTCGATCTTTTTGGGTTTTTAGGTTTTTCTTGAGTTTTTAGGGCTTTTAAGGGTTTTTAGAATTTTTTTAAGTTTTTATGGGTTTAAAGGGTTTCTAGAGTTTTTAGTGGGTTTTAAGGGTCTTTATTTTTTTTTATGGTTTTGAATGTTTTTTATGGTTTTCAGGAGTTTTTTAAGGTTTTTAGGATTTTTTTTCTTTTCATGGATTTTTAGGGGTTTGTAAGGATTTTTTGGTTTTAGGTTTTTTAGAGCTTTAAGGGATTTTGAGGGTTTTTAGAGTTTTTTTCTCAAGGTTTTATAGTTTTTAGGGTTTTTAGGGTTTTTAGTGTTTTTTTGGTTTTTAGTGTTTTTATGATTTTTAGAGTTTTTAACCTTTTTGAGGTTTTAAGGGTTTTAGAGTTTTTAATGGGATTTTTAGGTTTTTATGGGTTTTTATGTTGTTTGCGATTTTTAGGGGTTTTATGGTTTTCAGAGGTGTTTTTTGGGTTTTTAGGGTTTTTTACATTTTCATGTATTTTAGGGGTTTTTTAGGATTTTTATGGTCTATAGGGTTTTTAGGAATTTTTAGCGTCTTTTTGGGTTTCATGGGGTTTTTTTGTGTTTTTTAGGGTTTTTAGTGTTTTTAACATTTTTAAGAGTTTTAAAGTTTTTTAGATTTTTTAGTTGTTTTTGAGAGTTTTTATGGGTTTTTTGGGTTTTAAGGTTTTTTATTTTTTTCTGTTATTTTTTGGGTGTTTAGGGTTTTAAGGGTTTTTTGGGTCTTTTTTGGTTTTTATGGTTTTTATTAGTTTTTTCGGTGTTTTAAGATTTTTAGAGTTTTTTTTATGTTTTTAGGGGTTTTGAGGTTAGATTTTATAGTGGTTTTGGGGGTTGTTATGGGTTTATATGATTTTTTATCGGTTTTAGGGGTTTTTATAGGTTTTAGGGGTTTTTTAGTGTTTTTAGGGATTTCTATATTTTCATGGATTTTTAGATGATTTTTAGGAATTTTATGGTTTTTAGGGATTTTGTGGGTTTTTTGGGGTTTTTAGGGCTTTTTAGGGTTTTCCGGGTTTTAGTGTCTTTTGGGTTTTTAGGGATTTTTTTGAGTTTTTTTGAGTTTTTAAAGTTTTTAACTAATTTAGGGGTTTAAAGGGTTTTTAGAGTCTTTGTGGCTTTTTAGGGTTTTTAGGGGTTTTAAGGGGTTTAAAAGTTTTTAGTAGGTTTTTTGAGGTTTTAGGGTTTTTAGCGATTTTAGGGTTTTTTAAGGTATTCAGGGTTTTATTAGGGGTTTTAGGGTTTTTTACATTTTCATGGATTTATGGGGGGGGGTTTAAGGATTTTTTTTGTTTTTTAGGGTTTTTAGCGATTTTGTGGTTTTTAGGGTTTTCTAGGGTTTTAAGGTTTTAATGTTTTTTTCGGGTTTTTAGGGTCTTTTTGAAGTATTTTAGGTGTCTTAATTTTTTTAAGTTCTTTTAATGTTTTCGGGGTTTTATGGATTTTTAGAGTTTTTAAGGTTTTTAGGGTTTTTATGGGTTTTAGGGGTTTTTTTAAGTTTTTAGGGGTTTCATGGTTTTCTGGGGTCTTTGAGGTTTTAGGGTTTCTTATATTTTCATGGATTTTTAAGGGTTTTGTATGATTTTTCTAGTTTTTAGGGGTGTTTAGGGTTTAGATATTTTGAGGGGTTTTCAGGGGTTTTAGGGTCTTTTTGGGTTTTTGGAGTTTTCTTGAGTTTTTTTGTATTTTTAAGGTTTTTTTATAGTTATTATCATTTTAGGGGTTTTAAGGTTTTATAGAGTTTTTAGAGGTTTTTAGGGTTTTTATTGTTGTAGGGGGTTTTAAAGTTTTTAGGGGTTTTTATGGTTTTCAGGAGTTTTTAGGCTTTTTAGGGTTTTTTACATTTTCAAGTATTTTTAGGGGATTTTTTAGGATTTTAATGGTTTTATGGTTTTTAGGAAATTTTTAGGGGTTTTATGGTTTTGGAGGGGTTTTTAGGGTTCTTTAGGGTTTTTAGGGTCTTTTTGGATTTTTACGGGGGTTTTGTGTTTTATTGGGTTTTTAAGGTTTTGTAGAGTTTTTAATGTTTTTAGGAGTTTTAAGGGTTTTTAGAGTTATAAGTTGTTTTTCAGGGGTTTTATTTGTTTTTACGAGTTTTAAGGTTCTTAGGGTTTTTTATTGTTTTTAGGGTTTTTAAAGTTTTTTTTTGGATTTTTTACATTTTTATGGATTTTTAGGTTTTTTAAGGATTTTAATGGTTTTTATGGATTTTAATGGTTTTAGGGGTTTTAGGGTTTTTAGGGGTTTTTAGGGTATTTTTGATGTTTTGGGGGGTTTTTTACTTTTCTAGGGTTTTAAGGTTTTGTAGATTTTTTTTACATTTTTACATGTTTAAAATGTTTTTAGAGTTTTGGTGGCTTTTGGGGTTTTTATGAATTTTTATGGGTTTTAAGTTTTTAAGGGGTTTTTATGGTTTTTAGGGGTTTTTCTATGTTTTTAGGGTTTTTCACATTTTCATAGATTTTTAGCGGTTTTTTAGGACTTACTTGGTTTTTATGGTTTTTCGGGATTTTTAGGTATTTTTAGGATTTTTAGTGGGATTATGGTGTTTTAAGATTTTTTAAAGTTTTTTACGGTTTTTAGGAACTATTTGGTTTTTAGGGTTTTTTTTGGAGTTTAAGGGGTTTTATGGTATTTTAGTGTTTTTTAACTTTTTAGTGATTTTAAGTGTTTTAAAGTTCATAGTGGTTTTTATAGTTTTCATGGGGTTTTCACATTTTTTGGAGTTTATGTTTTCATGGATTTTTAGGTGTTTTTTTGGATTTTTATGGTTATAGGGATTTTGAAGATTTTTAGGGATTTTCAGTTGTTTTTAAGGTTTTTAGGGTTTTTTAGGGGTTTTAAGTTCTTCTTGGGTTTTTAGGAGTTTTTTTGAGTTTTTACGGTTTTTATGGGTTTTAAGGGTTTTAGAGTTTTTAAGGGTTTTTTTATGTGTTTTAGGGATTCTTACATTTTCTTGTGTTTTTAGTGATTTTTTAGGATTTTTGTGGTGTTTTGGGTTTTTAGGTGTTTTTGGGATTTTGAGGGTTTATAGGGGTTTTTAGGTGTTTTAGGGTTTTTAGTTTTTTAGGTTTTTAGGGACTTCTTTTCTACTCAGGCTTTTATTGAGTTTTTTTAGGGTTTTTTAGGGTGTTAAGGTTTTTTTGGTGGTTTTATGGTTTTCTAGGTTTTTTGGTTTTTTTATGTTTTCATGGATTTTTTTGGGTTTTTTGGGATTTTTACAGTTTTAGGGTTTTTTGCGGTTAATAGGGGTTTTAGGGTTTTTCAGGCTTTGTAGGTTATTTTTGGGGTTTTATAGTTTTTTTGTTTATAAGGGTTTTAGAGATTTTTAACATTTTTAGGGGTTTAAAGGGTTTTTAGAGTTTTTATTAGTTTTTAGGGTTTTATGGGTTTTTAAGATTTTTATGATTTTTAGGGGTTTTATTTTTTTCAAGGGTTTTCAGGGTTTTTTATGTTTTCATGGATTTTTAGGGATTTTGAGGACTTTTATAGTTTTTAGGGGTTTTAGGGTTTTTAGAGATTTGGAGGGTTCTTAAGGTTTCTAGGGGTTTTTAGGGTTTTTTTAGGGTTTTTAGGGTTTTTGAGTTTTTAGGGTTTTAAATTGTTTTTAGATTTTTTTAAAATTTCTTGGGGTTTAAAGGGATTTTAGATTTTTTTAGTGGTTTTTAGAGTTTTTATGGGTTTTTAGGGTTTATTGGGGTTTTTAGGGGTTTTATGGTTTTCAGGGGGTTTTCACGATTTTTAGAGTTTATTACGTTTTTATGGATTTTAAGTGGTTTTTAGGATTTTTCTAGCTTTTAGGGTTTTTAGTGAATATGAGGGTGTTTAGGGTTTTTCAGATTTTTTTGGGGTTTCCAAGTTTTTTCATGGTTTTTAGGATCTTTTTGGCCTTTTATGATCTTTTTGGGATTTTAGGGTTTTTTTGACCTTTTGTTTTCGGGTTTTTTAATGTTTTTTTGATTTTTATAGGGTTTTCAGGGTTTTTAGGATTTTTTATGTTTTCATGGATTTTTAGGGTTCTTTATGATTTTTATGATTTTTTGGGTTTTTTTGTTTTTTGGGTTTTTATGGATTTCGAGGGGTTTTAGGGGTTTTTAGGGCTTTTTAGGGTTTTGTGGGATTTCTAGGGTCTTTTTGGGTTTTTATGGTATTTTTTAATTTTTCATGTTTTCTAAGGTTTTTATAATTTTTTACATTTTTAAGGTTTTTGATTTTTTTAGTGTTTTTAGTGGTTTTTAAGGTTTTTATGGGGTTTTAGGGTTTTTTAAGGTTTTTAGGGGTTTTATGCATTTTAGGGGGTCTTCAAGGTTTTTAGGGTTTTTGACAATTTCATTGATTTTTAGGGGTTTATTAAGATTTTTATGGTTTTAGGGATTTTTTGGGGTTTTAGGGAATTTTTGGGTTTTTAGGGTTTTTAAGGGGTTTTATAGGGTTTTCAACGGTTTTTCGTTCTTTTGGGTTTTAGGTTTTTCTTGAGTTTTATGGGGCTTTTACGGGGTTTTAGAGTTTTTTTTTACGTTTTTATGGGGCTTTTAAGGGGTTTTTTGGGTTTTTAAGGGGTTTTGTTAGAGTTTTTAACCTTTTTGAGGTTTTAATGCTTTTAGATTTTAAATGGGCCTTTTGGGTTTTTATTGGTTTTTATGGTTTTTGCGGTTTTTAGGGGTTTTATGGTTTTCAGAGGTTTTTTAGGGTTTTTAGGGTTTTTTATGTTTTCATTTATTTTTAGAGGTTTTTTAGGATTTTTATGGTCTATAGGGTTTTTAGGAATTTTTAGGGTTTTTAGGGTCTTTTTGGGTTTCTTCGATTGTTTTTGAGTTTTTTAGGGTCTTTAAGGATTTTTAGTGTTTTTAACATTTTTAAGAGTTGATGAGAACCATGTTAAAGGAACCAAGTCGATTGCGCAGGAGGAAGAGTTGGATTTGCAAGGCCGAATGACGTGAGGGGGATTAAAGAGGCTTAATGCTACAATGGGCTTGCATCTTGCTTCATTAAAGGCCCAATGGATCTTGCCTTGCATGGTTAGAGAAAATGGGCCTATAATATTGCTTATTCAAGCCCAAAATTGATGTTTAAAGCTTGGCCCACATGGTTGCACGAATTTGGATGCCTTGCCCACATGGATGATTCTAGAAATGGCATCTTAAGACACCAAACTCGTGTGCATTCTTGCCTTGTCAATCTACAAGTTAGATTGGTGATCCAAGATCACAAAGCCCCAAATTCTGTGCCTCAACCCAAGTGTATTGTTGTGTGGATTGGCTATCACATCCCTCCCTTGAGTGTGTTGTCTAAGTAGTAGTTCACACTCCTTATAGCGTTGATTGACTACTTGCATCCACTATCCGTACCCATCATCTTCCACTTAGCGTCGAACTGCATCCATCAACCGCCGCCCTACACCATGAAGATCAGGTCACCCCGTGCGTCTCACATCAGTTGGTATCAGAGGTCCGGTTGACACGGTAGGCACCTGTCACCCTCTTTTATCCCATATATTTATCACCCTTCTCAGCTTTCTTTATTATCCACCCATTCAAAAAAAACCTTTTCTTTGAAAACCACCAGAATTGGCCTTTGTTGTGTAAGATTGAAATATTTTTACATTGATTCAATTGTCTTCTTTTCACATTTAATTCTCTATATGTGATTTGTATCTGAAAAAAAAACAAAAAAAAATAAAATTCTCTCAACTCGTCATTTTGTGCTTCTCAAAATTAATCACATCCTTTCCTTTGAGAGATTTCAAAAAAAAATCTTATTCTCTGTTCATCATCTTGTGCTTTAAAACTTCATGTACAACACTTTTTGGGGAGATTTGAAAAAAAAGAAAAAAAACTGATACAATTACTTCATCATCGTGCTTTACATTATTATCACTTTCCATTTCCGTACGTCACTTTCTCCATCATTTTTCTTCATCCTCATATTATAGTTGGCTCATATTGTTATTAATTTTTCTTATCTTTCACAATCGTGAAAAACCCAAATACCACCTTTCTACCCCCTTTTCCACCCACCCTTTATCCATTTTCTACCCTCTTTTCACCCTTTACCCTTTACCACTCAAGCGGGTTGTGTTAAACCAGCCCCCGACACAATCTTGATTGGGGAAGGATTGGTGACAAGTGATCACCCGAAACAAGGTATTATAAGAGCTTGGAATTTGAATTGAGTGTTGAGAGTGGAGATAAATTTGAAAAAAAATATCTTGTGTGTGTGAGTGTGTGCATCTTGTTGTGTGTGTGTGCATGTGTACATCTTGTGTGTGTGAGTGTGTATCCTTGTGTGTGTGAGTGTGTATCCTTGTATGTGTGAGTGTGTACATCTTTTGTGTGTGTGTGTGTACATATCGCGTGTGTGAGTGAGTGTGTATCATTGTGTGCCCCCGCCCCCCCCGTTGTGTGTTTGTGTTTGTGTAATATATTATGGCCGAAGATCGTGGGAAGAAAATTGTTCATGCTAGTGATGAAGGAAGCTGAAGTAGGTCTCCCACACCAGAAGCTTCGCCACTCCAAATGCAAGCTTTGTTGAGCCATTTCGAGAAGCTTCTTGATCAAAAGTTGGAGGTGCTACATGAGAGGATTGATAACCTCGAGAATCAACCGTACCCAAGGATGATCCATGATAACCCGCAGCAATCTCCAACACCCCGTCGCCCCCACATCATGGAGGAGGAGATGGAAAACCTAGATGGTGATTTTGAGGATGTCCCACAAAGGAGGAGGCTGTAACAACAACCTAGAGGAGGAAAAAGGAGACAACATGATGATGACCTACTTGGCAGGATCAAGGTGAAGGTCCCTTCTTTTCAAGGGAAAAGTGACCAGGAAGCATACTTGGAGTGGGAGATGCAGATCGAGCAGGTCTTTTCATGCTATTCATATTCTGAGGAGAAAAAGCTCAAACATCTTCCCTTGAATTTTCTGATTATGCTTTAATTTGGTGGGATCATGTTCAAAAGGAGAGGGCTGGATATGGTGGACGTCCCATCAACACTTGGGAAGACATGAAGTTCACCATGCGAAAGCGGTTTGTTCCCACACATTACCATAGTGATATCCACAACAAAATTCAACACCTCACCCAAGGGAGTAAGAGTGTAGAAGACTACTACAAGGAGATGAAAATTTCCATGACTCGAGCAAACGTTGAGGAGGATCTGGAGGCAAACATGGGATGGTTCTTACATGGGCTCAATCGGGAGATTGCGGATCAAGTGGAGATGTACTACCATGTAGAGATATAAGATATCATCCACCAAGCCACCAAGATTTAACAACAAATCAAAATGAGGAGAAACATGAAGAAACCCACTACTCCTTTCATACCATGAAGAAATATGAGGATGGAGATTGGAGAACCGTCAAAGGCAAAAGAGGTGGTTGACCGCAAAAGTGACAAGGTAATTCTTCCACATAGGAAACCTACTTTTGAGGCTAACAAAACCAGGAATCAGGATATTCGTTGTTAAAAATTTCAAAGAAGGGGTCACATTGCTAGTGAGTGTCTAAACTGCCGCACCATGACCATCAACAAGTATGGAGAATGGGAGACCGATGGAAAGAGCTCAGAAGAAGAGGAAGAAGAATCTCTATAAATTGACGGTGGAGAATTTGCAGAAGACGGCAAGATTCTTGTCACTAGGAGAGTTCTAAGAGCACAAATGACCATGGGAGAGAAGGAGTTGCGAGAGAACCTTTTACATACACGATGTAAGATCCATGGGAAGGTATGTAGTCTTATTATTGATGGAGGAAGCTATAATAATTTGGTGAGCACCGAGTTAGTAGAGAAGTTGGGACTTCCCACTTTGAAGCATCAACATCCATATCGGCTTCAGTGGTTGAATGATTGCAGGGAACTGAAGGTCACCAAGCAAGTGAAGGGACTGTTCATCATCGTGAAGTACAAATATGAGGTCTTGTGTGATGTTGTTCCTATGAAGGCTTGACATTTGTTTTTGGGAAGACCATGGTAGTATGATAGGCATGTTAACCATGACGGCTTCTTGAATCGTCACTCTTTTCTACTTTGAGGGGAACATATAACCCTCAACCCCATGTCCCCCAAACAAATTCTGAAAGATCACATTTTGAGAGAAAAGGAAAAAATGAGTGATGAGGAAAAAAAGAGTGAAAATGAAAAGGGATAGAATGAGGGAAAGAGAGAAAATGAGAGAATAAAATAAATGAGAGCAAAGAAAAATCAAGTGGGAAAAAGAATTTGAGAGAAGAGAAAAGTGTGATGTTGGCAAAAAAAAGTGAGGTTAAGGAAGCTTTGTTTTCACAGCAAACCCTCCTATTACTCATGTACAAAGAGGTGTTGCTAAATACTGACGACTTACCCCATTTGAAAAATGTTGTTGAGTCCTTATTGGAGGAGTATAATGATGTCTTTCCTGAAGATTTTCCACCAGGTTTTACACCCATTAGAGGTATCGAGCATCAAATTGGCCTCATACCTGGAGCATCACTTTCGAACCGCCCTGCATATCGCACCAACCCGAAAGAGACAAAACAAATTCAGAGGAAATTTCAAGAGCTGTTTGATGTGTGATATGTCAGAGAGAGCCTTAATCCTTGTGTCGTACCAGTGATTCTAGTACCAAAAAATGATGGAACATGGAGAATGTGCATTGACTGTAGATCCATCAACAACATCACGGTCAGGTATCATCATCCTATCCCTAGGTTAGATGATATTCTAGATGAATTAAATTGATCAACTATTTTCTCAAAAATTGATTTAAGAAGTGGCTACCATCAAATTAGGATGAAAGAAGGAGATGAGTGGAAAACTGCATTTAAGACAAAACATGGACTTTATGAATGGTTAGTCATGCCCTTTGGTCTCATCAATGCACCTAGCACATTTATGAGGTTAATGAATCATGTCTTATGTGAATATATTGGAAAATTTGTGGTAGTTTACTTTGATGACATTTTGGTTTATAGTAGGACCTTTCTTGAACATGTAGATCACTTAAGAAAAGTCTCAGATGTGTTAAGGAAGGAAAACCTATTTGGAAAGATAAATAAGTGCGAATTTTGTCTTGATAAGATTGTTTTCCTTGGATTTGTTGTGAGCAGAAATGGAGTTGAAGTGGACACCGATAAGATCAAAGCAATACAAGAAGGGCCAACTCCAACCTCCGTTAGATAGGTAAGAAGTTTTCATGGTCTTGCTAGTTTTTACAGAAGATTTGTGAAGAACTTTAGCACACTAGAAACACTGTTTATCGAGTTGAAAAAGAATAATGTTCCTTTCAAATGGGGGATAACTCAAGAGAAGTCCTTCTATGAACTTAAGGAGATACTCATCCATGCTCCTCTACTTTCACTACCGGACTTCGGTAAGACCATTGAAATTTAATGTGATGCAAGCGGAATTGGCATAGGAGGAGTACTCATACAATAAGGTAAGCCTATTTCTTCCTTTAGTGAGAAGTTAAATGGCCCAACTCTAAACTATGCTACATATGATAAAGAGTTGTATGCATTGTTTAGAGTACTAGAGACATGGCAGAACTATCTTTGGCGTAAAGAATTTGTGATCCATTCTGATCATGAGGCTCTTAAATACATTAGGATCCAACATAATATAAATAGAAGACATGCTAGATGGATGGAATTCATTGAGTCATTTCCATATGTCAACAAGCATAAAAAGGGTAAAGAAAATACTATGGCCGATGAACTTTCACGTAGATATTCTCTTATATCCTTGTTGGATTCAAAACTCCTTGGTTTTTAATGCATTGAGGATTTATATGCCACTGATAGTGATTTTAGAGAACCTTATGAACATTGTAAACCTGGAGTTAGTTTGGAAAATTTCTATTTTAATGATGGATTCTTATTCTGGAATGATAATATTTTAATTCCCAACTGCTCTATCCGTTTACTTTTATTAAAGGAGTCATATTCGGGTGGGTTAATGGGGCATTTTGGTGTTGAAAAAACTCTAAGTGTTCTTAGTGAGAATTTTTATTGGACAAGGATATCTATAGATGTTGAGAAATTTGTGGGAAAGGGCATTGTCTTCCATAAATCCAAATTGAAACTAAACCCACATGGACTATATCTTCCTCTCTAAATCCCCAACACCCCTTGGGAGGACATATCAATGGACTTTATTGTGGGGTTACCACAGACCAAGAGGGGGATAGATTTCATTTTTGTTGTGGTGGATCCGTTTTAAAAAATGGCACATTTTATTCCTTGTCACAAAACAGATAATGCCACTAACATTGAAACCCTTTTCTTTCAGGGAGTAGTCAAACTCCATGGAATGCCAAGGACAATTGTGTCAGATCAAGACACAAAATTTCTTTGTTACTTTTGGAAGACCTTGTGGAGAAAACTAGGTACAAAGTTACTATTTTCCACTACTTTTCATTCACAAACTGATGGGAAAATATAGGTGGTGAATCAGAAACTATCATCCCTTCTGCGAACAATTGTCAAGAAGAATATCAAGAATTGGGAGGAGTGTCTACCACATGTGGAATTCACATATAATTCATCAAACAACTCCATGAAAAGGCAAGGAAAAATATCGAGCGGATGACCCAAAAATATGTTGATCATGCAAACAAGGGTCGGAAACAAGTGTTGTTCGAGACCGGGGACTTGGTCTAGATTCATATGCGAAAGGAGAGATTTCCCGACAAGTGAAAATCAAAACTCATGCCATGAGGAGATGGTCCTTTTCGAGTGATCGAGAAGATTAACAACAATGCTTACAAGATAGATTTTCCAGGTGAGTATGGTGTAAGTGCCACTTTCAATGTTTCTGATCTTTATCTTTTTTGGGTGTAGAGGATGAAGAGTTGAGGACAACTCCTTTTCAAGAGGGGGAGGATGATGAGAACCTTGTTAAAGGCACCAAGTTTATTGCGGGGGAGGAAGATTTGGATTTGCAAGGCCCAATGACGCGAGGGGGATTAAAGAGGCTTAATGCTACAATGGGCATGTATCTTGATTCATTAAAGGCCCAATGGATCTTGCCTTGCATGGATGGAGAAAATGGGCCTATAATATCATTTATTCAATCCCAAAATTGATGTTTAAAGCTTTTCCCACATGGTTAAACGAATTTGGATGCCTTGCCCACATGGAGGATTCTAGAAATGGCATCTTAGGACCCCAAAGTCAAATCCGGTGGGCTATGCACTCAAATTCAAATATGATGGGCTATAATTGGAAAGTTGTGTGCTACTTTTCAAAAATTCTTTGTTAGACTTTATATTTCTGACTTTTAAGGGGAAAAGGTTGGTTTAGCCGTTATGACTTTAGGGTATTAGACCCTTGACTATTGTAACACCCCTAAAAATGTTAAAAAACTCTAAAAGATCTTAAAACCACTACAAACTCAAAAAAATCCTAAAACCCAAAAAAAAACTCTAAAACCCCCTGAAATTTCCTAAAAGATATCAAAATCCCTAAAAACAATAAAAACCCCAAAAACTGTAAAAACAAAAAAATCCTAAAGATTCCTTAAAATCCAGGAGAACGTAAAAAATACAAAAAACCCTAAAAACCCACTGAAAACCATAAAAACCCCAAAAAACCTTAAAAACCCTAAAATCCCATAAAACCCCAAAAAACAACTGAAAACTCTAAAAACCCATTAAACCCCTAAAATGTTAAAAACACTAATACCCTCAAAACCCTAAAAAACTCAAAAAGAACACTTAAACCTAAAAAGACCCTAAAAATTGTGAAAATTTATAAAAATCATAAATATGGTGAAAACCCTTAAAACTCTCAAAACCCTTAAAAACTCTAAAAACCCCTAAAAACCATAAAAATCCTAATAAAACACTAAAAATCCATGAAAACGTAAAAAACCCTAAAAAACCTAAAAAACCCTTAAAAACTATAAACCCCGCAAACCTTAAAAAACCATAAAAACTCATAAAAACCCATAAAAACCTTAAAACATCCAAAAAACACTAAAAACCTCTAAAACCCCTAAAAATGTTTAAAATTATAAAAAATCATAAAAACATAAAAACTCAAAGAAAACCTGGAAATCCCAAAATACCCTAAAACCACTAAAAGACCCTAAATACCCCTAAAACCCCTTAAAACCCCTAAAACCCCTCAAAATTACTAAAAAACATAAAAAATCCAAAAATCCATAAAAATACTAAAAAACCAAAAAAAATCCATGAAAATGTAAATACCGCAAAGAAACCCCAAAAACCCATAAAACCCCCTAAAAACCTTAAAACACCCTGAAAACTCTAAAAACACTTAAACCCCAAAAAATGTTAAAAAAGTCTAAAAACATTAAAATCCCAAAAAAAACTCCGAACAACCCTAAAAACCCAAAAAGACCCTAAAACCTTGAACAACCATAAAAAACCCTAAAACCCCTAAAACTCTTAAAACCCCTAAAACCCCTAAAAATCCATAAAAACATACAAAACCCTAAAAACCCTGAAAACCCCCTGAAATCTATAAAAATTGCTAAAAACATTGAAATGTGTAAAAAGAAAGAAAAAACCAAAAAACCCACTAAAATCTCAAAAAAAACCTTAAAACCCCTAAAATGATAAAAACTCTAAGAAACCTTAAAAGCCCTAAAAAATCAAAAAGAAACCCCTAAAACATCAAAAAGTCCCTAAAACCCTTGAAAAACCCAAAAAACACTAAAAATCCTAAAAAAACCCTAAATACCATAAAAAACACAAGAAAACCAAAAAACACTAAAAACCTTAAATACCCTTAAAACCCATAAAAACACTAAAAACCTACCAAAAACTCAAAAAACCATTAAAACCCATAAAAATAATGAAATAATCTAAAAAAACTTAGAACCTAAAAAAACTCAAAAAAACTATAAAACCCAAAAAAAGACCCTAAAACCATAAAAAAACCCAAAAACCCTGGAAATACCCTAAAAACCCTAAAACCATCAAAATATATAAAAACCCCAAAAAACCTAAAAACCATAAAAATCCAAAAAAATCCTAAAATCCAAGGAAACATAAAAAAACCCTAAATACCCAGAAAGTCTATCAAAACCATGAAAACCTCTAAAAACCATAAAATACCCTAAATACCCATAAAAATCCTAAAATAACACTAAGACTCTAAAAACACTTTAAACCCCTAAAATCCTTAAAAATATCTAAAAACCCTGAAAAACTATAAAAAACTCAAAAAATATCCTAAAACCCAAAATGACTTGAAATCCATGAAAATCCCTAAAACCCATAAAAACCTTGAAAAACCATAAAACCCCCTAAAATTTCTTAAAACCCTAAAAACCCCTAAAAGACCTTAAAAACCCTAAAAATGAATAAAAACCATAAAACCCACTAAAAACTCAAAAAACCCAAAACCCTAAAAATGTTAAAAACACTAAAAAACCTTTCAAACCCTAAAATACTCAAAAAAATCCTTAAAATCAAAAAGACCATAAAACAAATAGAAATTTGTAAAACCCCCTAAAAAACTATAAATACCATCAAAATCCCAAAAAACAATGTAAAACCCAAAAAACCCTGAAACAACCCCTGAAAACCATAAAACCCCTAAAAACCCTAAAACCCATAAAAACCCTAAAACCCACTAAAAAATATAGATCCTTATAGTTTTAGGGTTTTTGTGTGGGGGGGGTAGTTTTAAGTGTTTATAAGGTTTTTATAATTTTTAATATTTTTAGTGTTTTTAAGTGTTTTTAAAGTTTTTAGTGGGTTTTGGGGTTTTATGGGTATTTAGGGGTTTTTAGGGTTTTAGGGTTTTTTATGGTTTTCAAGGGTTTTCTGGTTTTAAGGGCTTTTTAGGTTTTTTAGGGTCTTTTTAGGTTTTTAGGGTCTTTTTAGTTTTTAGGATTTTTAAGGTTTTTAGAGTTTTTTACCATTTTATGGGGCTTTAATTGTTGCTAGAGTTTCATATGGTTTTAAGGTTTTTTATGGGGTTTTAGGGTTTTTTATGGATTTTAGGGGTTTTATGGGTTTCAGGGTTTTTTTAGGGTTTTCAAGATTTTTTTCATTTTCATGGATTTTTAAGGGATTTTTTTGATTTTTATGGTTTTAAGGGTATTTTAGGTATTTTAGGGATTTTGAGGGTTTTAGGGCTTTCAAGGGAATTAGGGACTTTTTTGTTTTTTAAGTTTTTTTTTGAATTTTTTTAGGATTTTAAGGTTCTTTAGAGTTTTTTACCATATTTATGGGGTTTAACGTTTTTTAGAGTTTTTAGTGGGTTTTAAGTGGTTTTATAGGTGTTTTATGGGTTTTTAAGTTTTTTAGCGGTTTTACGGTTTTTAGGGGTTTTTAGGGTATTACGTTTCCCTGGATTTTTATGGTTTTTTAAGGTTTTAAGGGATTTTGAAAAGTTTTAGGGTTTTCTAGGGTTATTAGGGTTTTTAGTGTTTTAGGGCCTTTTGGGTTTTTAGGTCATTTTCTAGGTTTTTAGGGATTTAAGGTTTTTTAGGGATTTTTAACATTTTTAGGGTTTTAGGGGTTTTATAGTTTTTAGTGGTTTTTAGGGTTTTGTGGATTTTTTATGGGGTTTTATGGTTTTTAGGTGTTTTTATGGTATTTATGGTTGTCAAGTTTTTTTAGATTTTTTTAATCTTTTTAGTGGTTTTAAGGGTTTTTAGTCTTTTTAGTGGGTTTTTACCATTTTTATGGGGGTTTTAATGTTTTTATGGGTGTTATAGTTTTAGGGGTTCTCTAGGGTTTTTTTATTTTATGTTTTCATGGGTTTTTAGTGTTTTTTTATGATTTTTATGGTTTTTAGGGTTTCTTAGGGTTTTTAGGAATTTTGAGGGTTTTTAGGGGCTTTAGGGTTTTTAGTGTTTTAGGTTATTTTTTGATATTTTGGTTTTTTTAGTTTTTAGGGTTTTAAAGGGTTTTTTTTAGTTTTTAACGTTTTAGGGGTTTTAATGATTTTTAGAGTTTTTTTGTGTGTTTTAGGGTTTTTATGATTTTTTTATTTTTTAGGGGTTTTTTGGTTTACAACGGCTTTTCCATATTTTTATGGTTTTTTACATTTTCATGGATTTTCAAGTGTTTTTTTATGATTTTTAGGTTTTTTAGGGTTATCTAGGGTTTTGAGGATTTTTATGGGGTTTTGGGGGTTCTCAGGGTTTTTAGGGTCTTTTGGGTTTTTTGAGTTTTTTATGGTTTCTAAGTTTTTTTAATTTTTTTAATGTTTTTATATATTTAAAGGGATTTTAGAGTTTAATGGGGTTTTTAGGATTTTTATGGGTTCTTAGAGTTTTTATGGTTTTTAGGGGTTTTTGTTATTTATAGGGGTATTTCATGGTTTTTTGGGTTTTTACATTTTCATGGATTTTTAGGAATTTTTTAGGATTTTTATGGTCTTTAGGGTTTTTTAGAGTTTTTACAGATTTTTATGGTTTTTAGGGTTTTCAGGGTTTTTTAGGTTTTTAGTGGTTGTATGTTTTTTAAAGTTTTTTAATGTTTTTGGGGTTTTATGGGATTCAAAGTTTTTAGTGGGTTTTTAGGGGTTTTATGGGTTTGAGGGGGTTAATGTTTTTAGGATTTTTTTTTGGTTTTAATGGGTTTTTTTGGAATTTTAGGGTTTTTTACATTTTCATGGATTTTTTGGGGTTATTTATGATTTTTATAGTTTTTAGGGTTGTTAACATTTTTCAAGTTTTTTAGGGTTTTTTGAGGTTTTATGTGCTTTTTTGAGTTTTAGTGTTTTTTAGAGTTATTAGTGGGTTTTAGGGTTTTTATAGGTTTTTAGGGTTTTTAGATTTTTAGGGTTTTTATGATATTTTTAGGTTTTTTAGTGTTTTTTTGGTGTTTTACATTTTCATTTATTTTTATGGTTTTTTTAGGATTTTGTGGTTTTTTAATTTTTAGGTTTTTTTTATCTTGAGGGGGTTTTGGGGTTTTCAAATTTTAGGGTCTTTTGGGTTTTTATGTTTTTTTATAGCTTTTTAGGGTTTTTAAGGTTGTTAGAGTTTTCTTAAAGTTTCTAGGGGTTTAAAGGGTGTTAGAGTTTTTCGTAATTTTTAGGGTTTTTATGGGTTTAGGGTTTTTATGGGTTTTGGGGTTTTATGGTTTCCAGGAGGTTTTCAAGGTTTTTGGGGTTTTTTACGTTTTCATCGATTTTTAGGTGTTTTTAGGATTTTTATGATTTTTTTGGTTATTTAGGGTTTTTAGTGTTTTTAGTGTTTCTCAGGGATTTTATGGTCTTCTTGGTTTTTAGGGTTTTTTATTTTTTTTATCTTTTTAAGGGGTTTTAGTGCTTTTACTGTTTTTAGGGGGGGTGAGGGTTTTGGAATTTTTAGTGTTTTTAGGATTTTTTATGGGTTTTTAGAGATTTTTTTTATGTTATTAGATTTTTAAGGGTTTTTAGGGTTGTTTATGTTTTGAAGGTTTTTAGGGGTTTTTAAGATTTTTATCCTTTTTAGTGTTTTTAGGGGTTTTAGGGAATTTAATGGTTTTTTGGGTTTTTTGGGTTTTTTGGTTTTATTGGGGTTTTTTTGAGTTTTTTAGGGAGTTTAAGGGTTTTTTTGAGTTTTTTATCATTTTTAGTGGTTTTAGGGTTTTAGTATTTTTTAAGGTTTATAGAGGTCTTTATGGTTTTCAGAGGTTTTTAGGGATTTTTATTTTTTCATGGATTTTTACAGGTTTTTTAGGATTTTTATAATTTTTAGGTTTTTCCGGGTTTTGAGGTTTTTTACCGATTTTTAGGGATATTATGTGTTTTTAGGTTTTTTGGGGTATTTTTAGGATTTTTTGGGTTTTTTAGAGTTTTATAGTTTTTAAGGTTTTTAGAGTTTTTAAGGTTTTTAGAGTTTTTTAATGTTTTAGGGGTTTTAAGGGCTGCATACATTTTAGTGGTTTTTTAGGTTATTTATGTTTTTAGGAGTTTTTATGGTTTTTAGTGATTTTTTAGGGATTTTAGGGTTTTTTATGTTGTCATGGATTATTATGGGTTTTTAGGATTTTTTTTTGTTATTAGGGTTTTTAGGGATCTTAGGGATTTTTTGGGGTTTAGGGTTTTTTAGGGGTTTTCAGGGGGGTTTTGGGTTTTTGGAATTTTTAGGGTCTTTTTGGTTGTTAAGGGTTCTTTGAGTTTTTAGGGTTTTTAAGGTTTTTTAGATTTTTTTAATGTTTTTTGGGATTTGAAGGGATTTATATTTTTTAGTGTTTTAGGGGTTTATGGGTTTTTAGGGTTTTTTGAGGATTTAGGGGTTTTATGGGTTTTATGGGTTTTCATGGTTTTTATAGTTTTTTATGTTTTCATTGATTTTTCGTTGTTTTTAGGATTTTTTTGGGCTTTAGCATTTTTAGGGTTTTAGGGATTTTGAGTATTTTTAAGGGTTTTAAGGGATTTTAGGGGGGGGGGGTTTAGGGTTTTCACAGTTTTCAGGTTCTTTTGGGTTTTTAGGGGGTTTTTTGTGTTTTTTGAGGGTTTTATGGTTTTTAGAGTTTTTTAACGTTTTTAAGGGTTTTAAGGGATTTTAGAGTTTTAATGGATGTAACTGATTTTAAGGGTTTTTCAATGTTTTTAGAGGTTTTATGGTTTTCATGGGTTTTTCAGGGATTTTAGGATTTTTTACCTTTTCATTGATTTTTAGGGTTTTTTTTGTATTTCTATGGTTATTAGGGTTTTTAGAGATTTTGGGGATTTTCAGGGTTTTGAGGGGTTTTCAGGTTTTTTTGGGTTTTAAGGGTATTTTTGGGTTTTTATTGTCTTCTTAGGGTTTTATAGTTTTTTTTTGAATTTTTAAGGTTTTTTATAGTTTTTAATGATTTAGGGGTTTTGAGGGTTCTTAGAGTTTTTAGTGGTTTTTAGGTTTTTTATGGGTTTTATGGGTTTTTAATGTTTTTTGGGGTTGGGGTTTTTCAGGGTTTTTAGAATTTTTTATGTTTTCATGGATTTTTTAGGGTTTTTCAGATTTTTATGGTTTTTAGGGGTTTTATGGTTTTTAGGGATTTTTGATGGTTTTTAGGGTTTAAAGTGGTTTTTAAGGCTTTTCAAGGTTTTTAGTGTCTTTTTGGGATTTCAGAGTTTCTTTGAGGTTTTTAGGGTTTTTTAGGGTTTTTAGAGTTTTTTAATGTTTTTAGGGGTTTTAAGGGTTTTTAGTGTTTTAGTGTTTTAGTGGTTTTAGGGTTTTTATGGGTTTTTAGTTTTTTAAGGTTTTTTTGGGTTTTTATGGTTTTCAAGGGGTTGTCAATGTTTTTATGTTTTTTACCTTTTCATAGATTTTTAGCGGGGTTTAGGATTTTTATGGGTTTTAGGTTTTTAGGGTTTTTAAGGATTTTAAGGGTTTTATGGTTTTTCAAGGGTTTTAGGGTTGTTTAGGGTTTTTAGGTCTTTTTTTATTTTTAGGATTTTTTGGAGCTTTTAGGATTTTTAAGGTTTTTAGAGTTTTTTAACATTTTTAGATTTTTAGTTGGTTTTTAGAGTTTTTAGTGGGTTTTTGGGTTTCTCTAGGTTTTTAGGGTTTTTTATGTTTTAAGTGTTTTTTATGGTTTTAAAGGGGTTTTCATGGTATTTAGGCTTGTTACGTTTTCATGGATTTTTCAGGTTTTTAGGATTTTTATGGTTTTTAGGATTTTAAGGGGTTTTAATGGTTTTTAGGGATTTTGAGGGTCTTTAGGGTTTTTCATGGGTTTTTAGAGGTTTGCAGGGTTTTTAGTGTCTTTTTGGGTTTTTATGGTTTTTTGAGTATTTTATGATTTTTAAGGTTTGGGGGATTTTTAATGTTTTTAGGGGGTTTAAGGGTTTTTAGAGTTTTTAGTGTATTTTTAGGGTTTGTATGGGTTTTTAGGACCAGATTTTATGGGTTTTTATGGCTTTTAAGATATTTTCAGGGTTTTTATGCATTCATGGATTTCTAGGGGTTTGTTAGGATTTTTATGGTTTTTAGGGGTTTTTTCAAGGTTTTTAGGGGTTTTTTACAATTTCATTGAATTTTAGGGTTTTTAATGATTTTTATGGTTTTTCGGGTTTTTTAGGATTTTCAAGGCTTTTAGGGGTTTTCTTGGGTTTTTAGGGTTTCTTAGGGGTTTAGGGTCTTGTGGATTTTAGGGATTTTTGAGTTTTTAAGTTTTTTAAGGGTTTTTAGATTTTATTTAGCATTTGTAGGGGTTTTAGGTTTTAGGGGGTTTTCATGGTTTTTAGATTTTTTTTATGATTTCATGGATTTTTAGGGGTTTTTTAGGATTTTTATGTTTTTTATGTTTTTTAGGGGTTTTAGGGATTTTGAGGGGTTTTAGGGTTTTTAGGGGGTTTTAGGGTTTTTAGTGTTTTCAGGGTATTTTTTGTAATTTTAGGGTTTTTGGTTTTTTTGAGTTTTTAGGGGTTTAAAGGTTTTTCAGAGATTTTTAATGTTTTTAGGGGTTTTGAGGTTTTTAAGAGTTTTTAGTGTGTTTTTCGAGTTTTTATGGGTTTTTAGGGTTTTTTTCAGGTTTTAGGGCTATTAATGGTTTTTAGGTGGGTTTCAAGGTTTTTATGGGTTTTTACGTTTTCCTGGATTTTGAGGGTTTTTTAAGATTTTTAAGATTTTTAGTGTTTTTAGGGTTTTTAGGGATTTTGATGGTTTTTAGGGTTTTTAATGGTTTTTAGGGTCTTTCAAGGTTTTTAGCATCTTTTTGGGTTTTTAGGGGTTTTTTGAGTTTCTTAGGTGTTTTATGGGTTTTTGAGTTTTTAACATTTTTATGGGGTTTTAGCGATTTTAAGGGGTTTTAGAGTTTTTAGTAGGTTTTTTTGGGGTTTTAGGGTTTTTTAGGTCTTTTAGGGGTTTCTAAGGTATTCTGTGTTTTGTTAGGGGTTTTGGGGTTTTTTACATTTTCATGGATTTATGGGGGGGTTTTAGCAATTTTGTGGTTTTTAGGGTTTTTTCTAGGGTTTTAGGGTTTTAATGTTTTTTCAGGGTTTTTAGGGTTTTTTTGAAGTTTTTTAGGTGTCTTAATGTTTTTAAGTTCTTTTAATGTTTTAGGGGTTTTATGGATTTTTAGAATTTTTTAAGGTTTTTTTGGTTTTTATGGGTTTTAGGGTTTTTTTATGTTTTTAGGGGTTTTATGGTTTTCATGGGTCTTCGAGGTTTTAGGGTTTCTTATGTTTTCATGGATTGTTAAGGATTTTCTTAGGATTTTTCTAGTTTTTAGGGGTGTTTAGGGTCTTAGATATTTTGATGGGTTTTAGGGGTTTTCATGGGTTTTTTGAGTTTTTATAGTTTTTCAGGGTTTTTAGGGTCTTTTGGGTTTTTGAAGTTTTCTTGAGTTTTTTGGATTTTTAAGGTTTTTTATAGTTATTAACATTTTAGGGGTTTTAAGGGTTTATTGAGTTTTTAGAGGTTTTTAGGGTTTTTATGGTTTTAGGGGGTTTAAAGGTTTTCAGGGGTTTTTATGGTTTTCAAGGGTTTTTAGTGTTTTTCGGGGTTTTTACATTTTCAAGCATTTTTAGGGGCTTTTTTAGGATTTTAATGGTTTTAGGGTTTTTAGGAAATTTTTAGTTGTTTTATGGTTTTGGAGGGGTTTTTAGGGTTCTTCAGGGTTTTTAGGGTATTTTAGGATTTTTATAAGGTTTTTTGTGTTTTTTTGAGTTTTTAAGGTTTTGTATAGTTTTTAACGTTTTTAGGAGTTTTAAGGGTTTTTAGAGTTTTAAGTTGTTTTTCAGGGGTTTTATTGGTTTTTACGGGATTTTAAGGTTCTTAGGTGTTTTTATGGTTTTTAGGGGTTTTTCAGTTTTTTTGGATTTTTTACATTTGTATGGATTTTTATGTTTTTTTAGGATTTTAATGGGTTTTAGGGATTTTAATGGTTTAGGGGTTTTCAGGGGTTTTAGGGTTTTTAGGGGTTTTCAGGCTATTTTTGGTGTTTTGGGGTTTTTTTACTTTTCTAGGGTTTTAAGGTTTTGTAGAGTTTTTTTTTACATTTTTACAGGTTTAAAATGTTTTTAGAGTTTTTGTGGATTTTTTGGGTTTTTATGAGTTTTATGGGTTTAAAGTTTTTAAGGGGTTTTTATGGTTTTCAGAGTTTTTTAGGTTTTTATGGTTTTTAGGGGTTTTTCTATGTTTTAGGGTTTTTAACATTTTCATGGATTTTTAGGGGTTTTTAGGACTTGTATGGTTTTTATGGTTTTTAGGCTTTTTAGGATTTTTAGGCTTTTTAGGTTTTTTAGGTTCTTTATAGTTTTTAGGGTTTTTAGGAACTATTTGATTTTTTAGTTTTTTTTGAGTTTTTTAGGGGTTTTATGGTATTTTAGAGTTTTTTTTAACATTTTTAGGGTTTTAAGGGTTTTTAAAGTTCATAGTGGTTTTTCGGGTTCTGTGGGGTTTTAAGGTTTTTCACGGTTTTTAGGGGTTTTTATAGTTTTTAGGGGGTTTTCACATTTTTAGGGGTTTTTATGTTTTCATGGATTTTTATGTGTTTTTTAGGATTTTTAGGGTTTTATTGATTTTTAGGATTTTTAGGGATTTTCAGTGGTTTTTAGGGTTTTTAGGGTTTTCAAGGAATTTAAGTTCTTCTTGGGTTTTTAAGAGTTTTTTTTCAGTATTTAAGGTTTTTATTGGTTTTAAGGGTTTTAGAATTTTTATGGGTTTTTTATGTGTTTTAGGGTTTTTTACATTTTCTTGTGTTTTTAGTGATTTTTTAGGATTTTTATGGTGTTTTGGTTTTTAGGTGTTTTTGGGATTTTGAGGGTTTATAGGGGTTTTTTGGTGTTTTAGGTTTCTAGTTTTTTAGGGTTTTTAGGGACTTTTTTATGCTTAGGCTTTTTTTTAGTTTTTAAGTTTTTTAAGGTTTTTTGAAATTTTTAACGTTTTTAGGAGTTTTAAGGGTTTTATAGTTTTTAGTGTTTTCGGGTTTTATGGGGTTTAGGGTTTTAAGGTTTTTTGGGGGTTTTATGGTTTTCTAGTTTTTTGGGTTTTTTATGTTTTCGTAGATTTTTAAGTTTGTTTTGGATTTTTTATAGTTATAGGGTTTTGGGGGGTTTTATGGGTTTTTAGGGGTTTTAGGGTTTTTAGGGTTTTTCAGGATTTATAGGTTCTTTTTGGAGTTATATGTTTTTTTTTGTTTTTAAGGGTTTTAGGGTTTTAGTGTTTTTTAACACTTTTAGGGGTTTAAAGGGTTTTTAGAGTTTTTATTATTTTTAGGTTTTTATGGGTTTTTAGGGTTTTTTTTATTTTTAGGGGTTTTATTTTTTTCAAGGGTTTTTTCAGGTTTTTTTATTTTTCATGGATTTTTAGAGATTTTTAGGATTTTTATAATTTTTAGGGGATTTAGGGTTTTTAGATATTTGGAGGGTTCTTAAGGTTTTTAGGGGGTTTTAGGGGTTTTTTTGGGTTTTTAGGGTTTTAGATTGTTTTTAGATTTTTTAAACATTTTTCGGGGTTTAAAGGGATTTTAGATTTTTTATTGGTTTTTGGAGTTTTTATGGGTTTTTAAGGTTTCTTAAGGTTTTTAGGGGCTTTTATGGTTTTCAGGGGTTTTTCACGATTTTTATGGATTCTTATGTTTTTATGGATTTTAATGGGTTTTTGAGGATTTTTCTGGCATTTAGGGTTTTTAGTGAATATGAGGGGGTGTTTAGGGTTTTTCATATTTTTTGGGGTTTCAAAGGGCTTTCAGGATTTTTAGGATCTTTTTTGGCTTTTAGGGTTTTTTTGACCTTTTGTTTTTAGTTATTTTAATGTTTTTTTTGATTTTTAGAGGGTTTTTAGGGTTTTTAGGATTTGAATGTTTCCATGGATTTTTAGGTTTCTTTATGATTTTTATGGTTTTTTGGGTTTTTATGGATTTCGAGGGTTTTTAGGGGTTTTCATGGCGTTTTAGGGTTTTGTGGGATTTTAAGGGTCTTTTTGGGTTTTTATGGTTTTTTTTAATTTATTATTATTTAGGGTTTTTAGAATTTTTAACATTTTTAAGGATTTTTAAGTGTTTTTAGTGTTTTTAGTGGTTTCTAAGGTTTTTATGGGTTTTTAGGGTTTTTAAGGTTTTTTGGGGTTTTTAGGGTTTTTTACATTTTCATGAATTTTTAGGGGTTTATTAAGATTTTTTTGGTTTTAGAGATTATTTAGGGTTTTAGGGAATTTTCAAGTTTTTAGGGTTTTCAGGTTTTTTTCAGCCTTTTTGGGTTTTTAGGTTTTTCTTGAGTTTTTTAGGGCTTTCAAGGGTTTTTAGAGTTTTTTTTATGTTTTTAGGGGTTTAAAGGGTCTCTAGAGTTTTTAGTGGGTTTTAAGGGTCTTTATTTTTTTATGGTTTTCAGGGGTTTTTAATGTTTTTTAAGGTTTTTAGGATTTTTTTTTCTTTTCAGGGATTTTTAGGGGATTTTAAAGATTTTTTGGGATTAGGGTTTTTAGAGATTTGAGGGATTTTGAGGGGTTTTTGTGTTTTTTCTGAGGGTTTTAGAGTTTTTATTGCTTTTATGGTTTTTAGTGTTTTTTTTCGTTTTTTAGGGTTTTTATGTTTTTTTAGAGTTTTTAACATTTTTGAGGTTTTAAGGGTTTTAGAGTTTTTAATGGGATTTTTGGGTTTTTATGGGTTTCTATGGTTTTTGCAGTTTTTAGGGGTTTTATGGTTTTTAGAGTTTTTTTTGGGTTTTTAGGGTATTTTTACATTTTCATGTATTTTTAGGGATTTTTTATGATTTTTATGGTTTTTAAGGTTTTTAGGAATTTTTAGGGTTTTTAGGGTCATTTTGGGTTTCTTGGGTTTTTTTTGAGTTTTTTAGGGTCTTTGAGGGTTTTTAGTGTTTTTAACATTTTTAAGAGTTTTAAAGTTTTTTACAGTTTTTAGTGGTTTTTGAGAGTTTTTATTTGTTTTTTGGTTTTTAGGGTTTTTTTAATTTTTTTTAGGGTTTTTCCATGGTTTTTAGATTTTTTTTGGACTTTTTTGGGTTTTAGGGTTTTTTAGGATTTTTAGGATTTTTTAGGGTTTTTAGTTTTTTTTCTGTTATTTTTTGGGTGTTTAGGGTTTTTAAGTGTTTTTAAGGTTTTTTAGGGTCTTTTTTGGTTTTTATGATTTATATTAGTTTTTTAGGTTTTTTATGGTTTTTTAGGTTTTTGGATGTTTTTAGGGGTTTTTGAGGCTAGAGTTTATAGTGGGTTTTGGGGTTATTATGGGGTTATAGGATTTTTTAATGGGTTTTAGGGATTTTTATAAGTTTTAGGGGTTTTTAGTGTTTTTAGGGATTTCTATATTTTCAGGGATTTTTAGGTGATTTTTAGGAATTTTATGGTTTTTAGGTTTTTAGGGATTTTTTTTTGAGTTTTTTAGAGTTTTTAATAGTTTTTTAACAAATTTAGAGGTTTAAAGTGTTTTTAGAGTCTTTATGGATTTTTAGGGTTTTTATGGGTTTTTTATGTTTTTTAAGTTTTTATGAAAATTTAGTGGTTTTCTAAGATTTTATGGTTCTTAGGGTATTTTAGGGTTTTTAGTAATATTGGCGGTTTTTAGAGTTTTTAGTGTTTTTAGGGGTTTTAGGACTTTTCATGGGTTTTAGGGTCTTTTGGGTTTTTAGGGTGTTTTTTAGTTTTTTAAAGGTCTTAATTCTTTTTAGAGTTTTTTAACATTTTTAGGCATTTTAAGGGTTTTTAGAGTTTTTATTGGGTTTTTAGGGTTTTATGGGGTTTTATGGGGTTTTAGGGTTTTTTATGTTTTCATGGATTTTTAGGGGATTTTTAGGTTTTTTATTTTTTAGGGGTTTTTAGTGTGTTTAAGGGTTTTAGGGATTTGACTGTTTTTAGGGTCTTTTAGGGGTTTTTGGGTTCTTCAAGGTTTTAAGGTGTTTGTTTTTTAGGGTTTTTTGATTTTAAGTGTTTTTAAGGATTTTTATAATATTTAACATTTATAGGGGTTATAAGGGGTTTTAGAGTTTTTAGTGTTTTTTAGGGTTTTTTTGGTTTTTAAGGTTTTTAGGGTTTTTAGGGTTTTTCTTCTTTCACAAATTTTTATGGGGGGTTAGGATTTTTATGGTTTTTTTGGTTTTTAGGGATTTTGAGTGTTTTTAGGGTTTTTGAGGGGTTTTAGGGTTTTTGTGGGTTTTCACTGTTTTTAAGGTATTCTGTAGTTTTTTATGATTTTAAATTTTTAGGGTTTTTAGGGTTTTTAGGGTTTTTTAAAAAAATTAGAGGTTTTTAGGGTTTCTAGGGGGTTTTATGGGTTTTTAAGGTTTTTTACATTTTCATGGATTTTTAGGGGTTTCTTTGGATTTTTACGATTTTTGGGGGGTTTAGGGGTTTTAGAGATTTGGGTGTTTTTTATAGTTTTGAGGGGCATTTAGGTTTTTTAGGGTTATTCATGCATTTCAGGTTATTTTTATGTTTTTAGGGTTTTTTGAGTTTTTTAGGGGTTTTACGGTTTTTTAGAAATTTTTATTATTTTTAGGGGTTTAAAGTTTTTTTTGAGATTTTAGTGGATTTTTAGGGTTTTTATTAGTTTTTATGTTTTTTAGGGTTTTTTATGGTTTTCATGGGGTTTTCATGGTTTTAGGTTTTTTACGTTTTCATGGGTTTTTAGGGATTTAATGTTTTTTAGGGTTTTTACTGGTTTTAAGGTTTTTAGGGTTTTCCAAGGCTTTTCAGGTCTTTTTGAGGTTTTTAGGGTTTTTTTTAGGAGTTGTAAGGTTTTTTAGAGTTTTTTTAATCTTTTTAAAGGTTTTAATGTTTTTAATGTTTTTAGTGGTTTCTTAGTGTTTCTATGGGTTTTGATGGTTTTTAAAAGTTTTTAGGGGTTTTTGGGGATTTTTTGCTTTCATGGAATTTTAGGGTTTTTAAATATTTTTAGGGTTTTTAGCATTTTTAGGGGTTTTAGTGTATTTGGGGATTATTAGGGATTTTAGGGGTTTTAGGGGTTTTTAGGGTCTTTTTGGGTTTTAAGGGTTTTTTGAGTTTTTAAGGGTTTTTAAAGTATTTAACATTTTTAGGGGTTTTAAGTGTTTTTAGAGTTTTTAGTGGTTTTTAGGGGTTTTATGGTATTTTAGGGTTCTTAAGGTTTTAAGGGGTTTTATGGTTTTTGGGGGGTTTTATTGTTTTTTAGTTTTTCATGGAATTTAAGGATTTTTTTACAATTATTATGTTTTTTTGGAGTTTTTAGGCATTTTGGGGGTTTTGGGGTCTTTGAAGTGTTTTAATGTGTTTTTTGGGTTTTTTTTTGATTTTTTTGGGATTTTATGTTTTTTAGAGTTTTTAACATTTTTAGGGGTTTTAAGGGCTTTTTGAGTTTTTCATTGTTTTTAGAGTTTTTATGGGGTTTTAGGGTTTTTTATAGTTTTGGGGGGGTTTTCAGGGTTTTTTGGGTTTTATATACTTTCATGGATTTTTTGGGGATTTTTAGTAATTTTATGATTTTTTTGGATTTTTAGGGATTTTGAGGGTTTTTAGGGGTTTTCAGGGGTTTTTAGGGTTTTTAAGGTTTTTAGGGTCTTAAGGGTTTTTTGAGTTTTTAGTGGTTTTTAGGGTTTTTATGGGTTTTTAAATGGGTTTTTTATGGTTTTAAGAGTTTTTAGAGTTTCTTACTTTTTCATGGATTTTGAGGGGTTTTTAGGATTTTTATTATTTTTAGGGTTTTATAGGGTTTTAGGGAATTTGAGGGGCTTTAGGGGTATTCAGAGGTTTTCAAGGGTTTTTATAGCTTTTAGGGTTTTTCTGGGTTTTTATGGTCTTTTTCGGTTATTTGCGTTTTTGTGTTTTTTAGGTTTTTAGAGTTTTTATCATTTTTACGGGATTTAAGGGTTTTTAGAGTTTTTAATTGTTTTTTAGGGTTTTAGGGTTTTTATGGTTTTCATGAGTTTCTACGGTTCTTTTCATTTTCATGGATTTTTAGGGGTTTTTTTGGGATTTTTATGGATTTTATAGTTTTTTAGTGTTTTTTGATTTTGAGGGTTTTGGGGGGTTTTCAGGGGTTTTAAGGATTTTTATGTATTTTTAGGGTTTTTACGGTCTTTCTGTGTTTTTAGGGGGTTTTCGAGTTCTAAAGGGTTTTAAAGGTTTTTTTATTGTTTTTTAACATTTTAGGGGTTTTATGGGTTTTTAGGGCATTAAGGAGTTTCTCAGGGTTTTTAGGGTTTTTAGGGATTTTTTGGGTTATAGGGTTTTTCAGGGTTTTTAGGGTTTTTTAGGGTTTTAGGGTCTTTTGGGGTTTTAGCTTTCTTTTTAATTTTTTTGGGGTTTTAAGTTTTTTTAGATGTTTTTTATGTATTTTGGGGTTTTAGGGTTGTTAGAGTTTTAGTGGGTTTTTAGGGTTTTTTATGGTTTTTAGGGGTTTTATGTTTTCAAGGGTTTTTCAGGGTTTTTTAGGTTTTTTATATTTTTATTGATTTTTTATGATTTTTAATGTTTCGAGGGGTTTTATGGGTTGTTTAGGGTTTTTAGAGTCTTTTTGGGTTTTTATTGTCTCTTTGGTTATTAGGGTTTTTTATTGTTTTTGAGGGGTTTAAAGGTTTTTTAGATTATTTTAACCTTTAAGGGGTTTTAGGTGTTTTTATAGTTTTTAGTGGTTTTTAGGGTTTTTTAAAGTTTTTAGGGGTTTTATGGTTTTTAGGGGTTTTTAGGGTTCTTATGTTTTCAAGGATTTTTAGGGGTTTTTAGCATTTTTTTATGGTTTTTTGGGATTTTGAGGGTTTTAAGGGGTTTTAGGTGTTTTTAGGGTACTTTTGTGGTTTTAGGGTTTTTATGAGTTTTTTTGGGGTTTAAGGTTTTTTAGAGTTTCTTAAATTTTTTAGGGATTTTAAGGTTTTTTAGAGTTTTTAGTGGTTTTATGGTTTTTATATGTTTTTAGGGTTTCAATGGTTTTTAGAGATTTTTATGGTTTTTAGTGTGTTTTTAGGGTTTTTAGGTATTTTCAAGATTTCATGGATTTTTAAGGGTGTTTTTTGGTGTTTTTTGGTTTTTTGGGTTTTTTTGGATTTTTAGGGTTTCTATGTTTTTTTCATGGGGTTTTTGGGTTTTTTGGAGTTTTCAAGGATTTTAGGGTCATTTTTGGTTTTTAGGTTTTTCTATGAGTATTTTAGGGTTTTAAGGTTTTTAGAGTTTCTAACGTTTTTATGGGGTTTAATGTTTTTTTGACTTTTTCATTGGTTTTTAGGGTTTTTATGGATTTTTATGTTTTTTATGGTTTTTAGAGGTTATTCATGGTTATTTACTTTTTCATGGATTTTTAGGGGTTTTAGGGTCTTTTTAGATTTTTAGGGTTGTTATGAGTTTTTTTAGGGTTTTTAAGGTTTTTAGAGTTTTTTAAAGTTTTTAGGTATTTTAAGGGGTTTTAAAGGGTTTAGGATTTTTATGATTTTCAAGGGTTTTTCTGGGATTTTTAGGGTTCTTTATGTCTTCTTGGATTTCGAGGTTTTTTTAGGTTTTTTATGGTTTTTAGGGGTTTTAGGGATTTTGAGGGGTTTTATGGGTTTTTCAGGGATTTTAGTCATTTTAGTGTCTTTCAAGTTTTTATGGTCCTTTTGGGTTTTTAGGGTTTTCTTTTTGAGTTTTTTTTATGGTTTATAAGTTTTTTTAGATATTTTTAATGTTTTTAGGGTTTTAAAGGGGTTTTAGAGTTTTAGTGGGTATTTAGGGTTTTTTATGGGGTTTTAAGGTTTTTATTGTTTGTAGGGTTTTATGGTTTTAAGGATTTTTTAGGGTTTTCTAAGTTTTCAAAGATTTTGAGGGGTTTTTTAGGATTTTTTTGGTTTTTATGGTTTTTATGGATTTTATGGATTTTCAGGGGTTTTATGGGGTTTCATAAGGGTTTAAGGGTTTTTTGGTGTTTTTAGTGTCTTTAGGCCATTTTAGGGATGCTTTTTGAGTTTTTTGGGGTTTTAAAATTTTTAGACCATTTTAATGTTTTTAGGAGTTTTAAGGGTTTTAGGGTTGCTTTTTGAGTTTTTTGGGGTTTTAAGATTTTTAGACTATTTTAAGGTTTTTAGGAGTTTTAAGGGTTTTTAGAGGATTTAGTGGCCTTTAAGGGTTTTATGGATTTTTAATGTTTTTAGGGGTTTTTATGGTTTTAAGGAGTTTTTTTAGGTTTTTAGGATTTTTTAAGTTTTCATGGATTTTTAGTGGTTTTTTAGGATTTTTATGGGTTTTAGGGTTTTATACGGATTTTAGGGTTTTTTTGGTATTTTTAGGGTTTTTCAGGGGTTTTGGGTTTTTAGGGTTTTCCAGGTTTTTTAGGGTCTTTTTGGGTTTTTACGGGTTTTGTGTGATTTTTAGGGTTTTATGGTTTTTTAGAGTCTATTTAATGTTTTAGGGGTTTAAAGGGTTTTTAGAGTTTTTAGTTGGTTTTTAGGGTTTTATGGGTATTTCGGGTTTTTAAGGTTTTTAGGGGTTTTTATGGTTTTGAGGGGGGGTTTTAGGTTTTTTAGTGCGTTTTACATTTTCATTGATTTTTAGGGGTTTTAAAAGCTTTTTATCGTTTTAGGGTCTTTCAGGGTGTTTAGTGTCTTTTTTGGTTTTTAGGGTTATTTTGAAATTTTTAGGGTTTTTAATGGTTTTATAGTTTTTTAATGTTTTTAGGGGTTTAAAGGTTCTTTAGATTTTTTAGTAGTTTTTTTTTGTTTTTATGGGTTTTTAAGGTTTTTAGGGGTTTTTATGGTTTTCAGGGTTTTAAAGGTTTTCTACGTTTTCATAGATTTTTGGTGTTTTTTTAGGAATTTTATGATTTTTCTTGTTTTTAGGGTTTTTTTATGGTTTTTAGTGTCTTTTTGGGTTTTTAGGGTTTTTTTTTAAATTTTAGGGGTTTTAAGGTTTTTAGTGTTTTTTTACGTATTTAGGGGTTTTAAAGTTTTTTATATTTTTTTGGTTGTTTTTTAGGGGTTGTAGGGGTTGTAGGGGTTTTAATGTTTTAAGGGGTTTTTATGGTTTTGAGGGTTTTCTACGTTTTCATGGTTTCTTGGGATTTTTAGGGGTCTTTTGGTTTTTGGGGGATTTTTTAATGTTTTTGGGTTTTTTACATTTTCATGGATTTTTAGGGGGGTTTGGATTTCAATGGTTTTTAGTGTTTTTTAGGGTTTTAGGAATTTTGACAGTTTTGGAGGTTTTTAGGGGTTTTTAGGGTTTCTTAGGGTTTTTATGGGCTTTTTGGGTTTTTGGGTTTTTCTAGTTTTTTAGGTTTTTTAAGGTTTTTTATAGTTTTTAACGTTTATAGGGTTATAAGGGTTTTTTTGAGTTTTTACTGTTTTTTAGGGTGTTATCGGGTTTTAGTGTTTTAATGATTTTTAGGGGGTTTTATGATTTTCATGGGGTTTTTAGGGCTTTTAGGTTTTTCTACGTTTTCATTGATTTTTAGGATTTTTTTTGGTTTTTTGGGTTTAATGGTTTTTTTTGGGAATTTGTGGGTTTTTTCGGTTTTTTCGGTTTTTTAGGTTTTTTGGGTCTTTTTGGGTTTTTTGGGTATTTTTAGGGTTTTTAAGTTTTTTAGAGTTTTTTTAACATTTTTAGGGGTTTTTATGGGTTTTTCTTGGGGTTTTAAGGTTCTAAGGGGTTTTGTGGGTTTTGGGGGGTTTTCATAGTTTTTAGGGTTTTTTAAGTTTTCATGGATTTTTAGGGGTTTTTAGGATTTTTATGGTTTTTTGGGTTTTTAGGGACTTTGAGCGTTTTTCCTAGGTTTTTAGGGTTTTTTGGTGTTTTATAAGTGTTTTAAGGTTTTTTAGAGTTTTTTTAACATTTTTAGGGGGTTTAAAGGTTTTTTAGAGTGTTTAGTTGGTTTTTAGGGGTTTTAAAGGCTTTAGGGGGTTTTCGGGGTTTCTAGGGGTTTTTACGTTTTCTTGGATTTTTTGAGGGTTTTTAAGACTTCGATATTTTTTAGGGTTTAATGGATTTTTGGGGTTATTCGGCCTTTTCAGGGGTTTTTAGATTTTTAGGGTTATTTTTTGGATATTTTGGGGGTTTTAGGTTTTTTTAATGTTTTTAGTTGTTTTAAGGTTTTTTAGAGTGTTTTAACGTTTTTTGGGGTTTCATGGTTTGTCTAGTTTTTAGTTGTTATTTGGGTTTTATGGAGTTTTAGGGTTTTTTAAGGTTTTTTGGGGATTTATGGTTTTTGAAGTTTTTTTATATTTTTTAGGGTTTTTTACTTTGTTGTGATTTTTTAGAAGTTTTTTAGGATTTAATGTGTTTGGAGGTTTTAGGGTTTTGAGGAATTTTGAAGGTTTTAGGATTTTTCAAGCGTTTTTAGGGGTTTTCAAGGTTTTTAGGGTCATTCAGGGGTTTTTTGAGATTTTAGGAGTTTTTTTTTGGGTTTTTAAGGTTTTTAAACTTTTTAACATTTTTAGGGTTTAAAATATTTTTTAGAGTTTTTAGTGGTTTTTATGGTTTTCAAGGGGTTTTTGAAGGTTTTTAGGGTTTTTAGGGGTTTTAGGGGTTTTAGGGTCTTTTGGGGTTTTAAGTGGTATTTTGAGTTTTTTAGGTTTTTTATGGTTTTCAATGTTTTTTGAGGTTTAAAGGGTTTTAGAATTTTTAGTGGGTTTTATAGTTTTTATGGGTTTTAGGGTTTTTAAGGTTTCAAGTGGTTTTTATGTTTTTCAAGGGTTTTTGAGTTTTTTAAGGTTTTTTGGGGTTTTATGTTTTAAGGGGGTTTTTAGGGTTTTAGGGTTCTTTACATTTTTCATGGATTTTCAGGAGACTTTTATGATTGTTTTGGTCTTTAGTTTTTTATAGGTTTTGTGGATCTTGAGGGTTTTAAGGGTTCTAAGGCGTTTTAGGGTCTTTTTAGGTTTTTAGGTTTTTTTGAGGTTTGTAGGATTTTTATGCTTTTTATAGAATTTTAACATTTTTAGGGGTTTTAAGGGTTTTTATATTTTTTGTGGGTTTTAAGTTTTGATGGGTTTTTAGATTTTTTTACAGTTTTTAGGGGTTTTTATAGTTTTCAGGGGATTTTCTAGCTTTTTTGGGTTTTTATTTTTGTATGTTTTTCTAGAGGATTTTAGGATTTGTATGGTTTTTAGGGATTTTATGGATTCTGAGGGTTTTTATTGTTTTTCAAAGGATTTTTGGGGTTTAAGGGTCTTTTTGGGTTTTTAGGGATTTTAAGGTTTTTTACAGTTTTTTACCGTTTTAGGGGTTTAAAGGTTTTTTAAAATTTTTAGTGGGTTTTTAAGTTTTTATGAGATTTTAGGGGTTTTTAAGGTTTTTAGATTTTTTTATGGAATTTAGGGGTTTTTCAGATTTTTAATGGTTTAATGTTTTTATGGATTTTTAGGGGGTTTTACGATTTCTATGGTTTTTACGAGTTTTTTAGTGTTTTAAGGGATTTTGAGGGTTCTTAGGGTTTTCAAGTGTTTTTTGTGTTTTTCATGATTTCTAGGGACCTTTTGGGTTTTATGGCTTTTTAGAGTTTTTTATTGTTTTAAGGTTTTTAGAGTTTTTTAACATTTTTAGGGGTTTTAATGGTTTTTCGAGTTTTTAGAGTTTTTCGGATTTTTTAATGTTTTAGGGGTTTTATGGTTTTAAGAGGATTTTTAGGGTTTCTAGTGTGTTGTACGTTTTCATGGATTTTTAGGGGTTTTTTGATTTTTATGGTTTTTAGGGTTTTTAGGGATTTTGAAGTTTTTCGGGTTTTAAGGGGTTTTCAGTTTATTAGGGTTTTTAAGGATCTCAGGGACTTTTTGGTTTTTTATGTTTTTTCTGAGTTTTTAGGGATTTTGAGGTTTTTAGTATTTTTTAATGTTTTAGGGGTTTTAAGGGTTTTTAGAGATTTTATTGGGTTTTTAGTGTTTTTATGGGATTTTTGGGTTTTTTAAGATTTTTAGTGGATTTTATGGTTTTCAGGTGGTTTTAAGGGGTTTTAGAGTTTTTAATGTTTTCATGGATTTTTAGGGGTTTTTAAAATTTTTATGGGTTTTATGGATTTTTGGTGTTTTTAGGGATTTTGAAGGGTTTTTGGGGTTTTCAAGGGTTTTTATGGCTTTTAGGTGTTTTCAGGGTTTTTAGGCTTCTTTTGGGTTTTAGGGGTTTTTTACTGTTTTTTTTTTGTTTCTAAGGTTTTTTAGTATTTTTAATGTTTTTAGTATTTTAAAATGTTTTTAGTGTTTTAGTGGTTTTTTAGTTTTTTATGAGTTTTTAGGGTTTTTTATGGTTTTTTGGGGTCTTTTGGTTTTTTGGGATCTTTTAGGGTTTTTAGTGTTTTTTAGGTTTTAGGTATTTTTAAGGGTTTTTAGGTTTTTTATGGTTTTTAGTGTTTTTTTTGCGTTTTCTGGTATCATGATGGTTTTGGGTGGTTTTTAGAATTTTTAGGTGTTTTAGGATTTTTAAGGTATTTTTGGGTTTCTAGGGGTTTTTTGAGTTTTTTAGGGTATTTAAGGTTTTTTATAGTTTTTATCATTTTATGGGTTTTGATGGTTTTTCTATTTTTAGTGGGTTTTTATGTTTTTATGTTTTTTGGGGTTTTTGGGTTTTTATGGTTTTTAGGGGTTTTTATGGATTTCAGGGGTTTTTTTGGTTTTTTTGGGTTTTTTACTTTTTGATGGATTTTAAGAGGCTTTATAGCATTTTTATTGTTTTTAGGATTTTTAGGGTTTTTAGGGATTTTGAGTGGTTTTAGGGCTTTTTAGGAGCTGTTTGGGGTTTTTTGTTTTTTCAGGGTTTTTAGGGGTTTTGTGAATTTTTTATTGTTTTATGGTCTTTTAAAGTTTTTTAGCATTTTTCAAGTTTTAAATAATTTTAGAGTTTTTATTGGGGTTTTAGGGTATTATGGGGTTTTAGGGTTTTTTATGATTTTTACGGATTTTTATGCTTTTTAGGGTTTTTCAGGGTTTTTAAGGTTTTTTACATTTAGATAGATTTTTAGGGTGTTTTAGGATTTTTATGGTATTTAGGGTTTTTAGGATTTTTAGGAATGATGAGGGGCTTTTTTTGGGGTGTCAAATTTTTTTAGGGGGTTTCAAGGGTTTTAGTGTCTTTTGGGTTTTTAGGGTTTTCTTTTCAGTTTTTAGGGGTTTTAAGGTTTTTTAGAGTTTTTTAAGGTTTTTAGGGGTTTTAATGGTTTATAGAGTTTTTTATGGTTTTATCAGTTTTTAGGGTTTTAGAGGTTTTTATGGGTTTTATAGTTTTCTAGGTTTTTTCAGGGTTTTAAGGTTTTTTAAGTTTTTATGGATTTTTTTGTGTTTTTTAGGTTTTTTATGGTTTTTAGGGTTTTTAGAGTCTTTAGGGATTTTGAAGTGGTTTAGGGTATTTCAAGGGTTTTTAGAATTTTTTCAGGGTTTGGGGGGCTTTTTGGGTTTTTAGGGTTTTTTTGAGTTTTTTTGGGTTTTAAGGTTTTTTTGAGTTTTTTAATGTTTTAGGGGGTTTTAGGGGGTTTTAGGGTTTTCATATTTTTTATAGGGTTTTTGGATTTTTTTTTTCTTTTATGGGGTTTTAGGATTTTTAGGGATTTTGAGGGGTTTCATGGGTTTTTATGGTTTGTAGGGGTTTTTAGGGTCTTTTTTTGTTTTATGGTTTTTTTTAGTTTTTTAGGGTTTTTAAGGTTTTTTGAGTTTTTAGTGGGTTTTTAAGGGTTTTTATATGTTTTAAGGTTTTTAAGGTTTTTGGGATTTTTCTGGATTTCAGGGGTTTTCTGGGTTTTTAAGTTTTTTTATGTTTTCGTTGATTTTTAGGAGATTTTTAGGATTTTTATGGTTTTTAGGGTTTTTAAGGGTTTTTAGGGTTTTTAGGGGATTTCAGGATTTTTATAGTCTTTTGGGGTTTTAGGGTATTTTTGAGTTTTTTAGTGTTTCAAAGGTTTTTTATAGTTTTTTAACCTTTTTATGGGTTTTAAGTGTTTTAAGAGTTTTTAGTCGATTTTTATTGTTTTACGGGTTTTTTGGGTTTTTTTGGTATTTAAGGTTTTTAGGGGTTTTTAGGGTTTTTATGATTTTCAGAGGGTTTTCAGGATTTTTAGGGTTTTTTACTTTTTCATGCATTTTAGTGTTTTTTTGTTATTTTTTTTATAGTTTCGTAGGGTTTTTAGGGATTATGAATGGTTTAGTGTTTTTAGTGAGTTTTCGGGGTTTTAGGGTTTTTAGGGTCTTTCTGAGTTTTTAGGGTTTTTTTGTGTTTTTAGGGTTTTAAAGTGTTTTTAGAGTTTTTAAATGTTTTTAGGGGTTTAAAGGGTTTTTAATTATTTTAGTGGGTTTTTAGTGGTTTTAGGAATTTTTATTTTTTTAGGGTTTTTTCATGGTTTTTTACATTTTCATTGATTTTTAGGGGTTTTTTATATTTTTTAGTGTTTTTTGGGTTTTTTGGGATTTTGGGTGGTTTTAGGGGTTTTCAAGTGTTTTTCGGATTTTTAGGGGTTTAAAGGGTTTTTAGAGTCTTTTTGGGGTTTTATGGATTTTTTTTGTGTTTTTAGGGTTTTAAAGGCTTTATAGAGTTTTTTTGTGGTTTTTAGGGATTTTAGAGTTTTTAGCGGTTTTTATGGTTTTTAAGGTTTTTAGGGGTTTTGTGGTTTTAAGAGGTTTTTTCTAGGTTTTTAGGATTTTTTATGTTTTCCTGGATTTTTAGAGGCTTTTAAGGGTTTTTTTCTTCGGGTTTTGTAGGTTTTTTAGGGATTTTGAGGAGTTTTAGGTTTTTTCTAGGGATTTTTTTGGTTTTCGGGGTTTTCCAAGGTCTTTAGGGTTTTTTCAGATATTGACTGTTTTTTTTTTGTTTTTTAGGGTTTTTAGGGTTTGTTAGAGTTTTTTTTAACATTTTTAGGGATTTTAAGGGTTTTTAGAGTTTTTAGTGGTTTTAGGGTCTTTAATGTTTAGGGATTTTTATGGTTTTTAGAGGGTTTTCACGGTTTTTAGGATTTTTTATGTTTTCATTGATTTTTAGGGGTTTTTTAGGATTTTTATGGTTTTTAGGTTTTTTAGGGTTTATAGGGATTTTAAAAGTTTTTCTGGGGTTTTTAGGATTTTTAGGGTCTTCTTTGGTTTTTATGGGTTTTTAAGGAGTTTTTAGGGGTTTTAAAGGTTTTTTAGAGTTTTTTAATGTTTTTTGGGGTTTTTACGATTTTTAGAGTATTTAGGGGTTTTTTATGGTTTTTCTATTTTTTAAGGTTTTAATGGTTTTATTGTTGTCATGGATTTTTCAAGGTTTTTAGGATTTTTTCATTTTTAATGAATTTTTATGAGGTTTTAGGATTTAAATGGTTTTGGGGGTTTTAGGGTTTTTCGAGAATTTGAGGGTTTTTAGGGTTTTAGGGGTTTTAAGGTTTTTAGAGCTTTTCAGGGGTTTTAGGGTCTTTTTGGTTTTTTAGTGTTGTAAAGGATTTTTAGAGTTTTTCACGTTTTTAGGGGTTTTTAATTATTTTTAGAGTTCTTAGTGGTTTGTTAGGGTTTTTAACGTTTTTAAGGGGTTTCATGGTTTTCAGGGTTTTTTCATGGTTTTTATGGCTTTTTTTTTGTTTCCATGGATTTTTTGGTTTTTTTACTATTTTCTGGTTTTTAAGGTTTTTTATGGTCTTTAGGGATTTTGATGGGTTTTATGGTTTTTAGGGGTTTTTAGGTCTTTTCGGGTTTTTATGGTTTATTTAGTTTTTTTTGGGTTTTTAAAGGTTTTTAGAGTTTTTTAACATTTTTAGGGTTTTAAAGGGTTTTTAGAGTTTTTAGGGGGTTTTCATGGTTTCTAGGGTGTTTTATGTTTTCATTGATTTTTAGGGGTTTTTAGGATTTTGTTTTTTTTTTGGTTTTTAGGGTTTTTTGAGATTTTAATGGGTTTTAGAGTTTTTTTAATGTTTTAGTGGGTTTTAGGGGTTTTATGGGTTTTTACAGTTTTACAGTTTTTAGAGGTTTTATGGTTTTCATGGGTTTTTTAGGGTCTTTAGGGTTTTTTTTGTTTTCATAGATTTTTAAGGGGTTTTTAGTATTTTTATGGGTTTTTAGGGTTTTAGGGATTTTGATGGGTTTGGGGTTTTTGGGGGTTTTTAGGGTTTTAGGGGTTTTGAGGGGGTTTTAGAGTATTTAGTGGGTTTTTAGTGTTTTAATGGATTTTTCAGAGATTTTATGGTCTTTTTGGAATTTTAGGGGTGTTTTTATTTTTAAGTGTTTTAAGTGTTGTTAGTGTTTTTTAACGTTTTTATGGGTTTAAAGGTTTTTTAGGTTTTTAGTGGTTTTTAAGAGTTTTTTATTAGTTTTTAGGGTTTTATGGTTTTTAGGGGATTTTATTGTTTTAAGGGGGTTAGGGTTTTTATGGTTTTTTACGTTTTCATGGAATTTTAGGGATTTCTTAGGATTTTTATGGTTCTTATGGTTTTTAGGGATTTTAAGGGTTTTGAGGGGTTTTAGGTATTCTAAAGGTATTTTAGGGTTTCTAGGGGGTTAAGGTATTTTCAGGGTTTTTATGGTCTTTTAGGACTTTTGGGTTTTTTGAGTTTTTAGAGTTTTTAAGGTTTTTAGAGTTTGTAAACATTTTTAGGGGTTTTAATGGTTTTTAGGGGTTCTTATGGTTTTGGGGGTTTTCAGAGTTTTTATTGTTTTTACATTTTGATGGATTTTAGGGGGTTTTTTAGGTTTTTTATTCTTCATGGGCTTTTATACGGTTTTAAGGTTTTTCAGATCTTTTTAACATTTTTATAGTTTTTAGTGGTTCTCTAGATTTTTACGGATTTTTTGGGTTTTGAATATTTTTAGGAGTTTTATGGTTTTCAAGGACCTTTCATGGATTTAGGGTTTTTTAAATTCTCATAGATTTTTAGGGATTTTAGGATTTTTATGGTTTTTAGGGATTTTTAGGGGTTTTAGGGATTTTGAGGGTCTTTTGGGGTTTTAGTGGTTTTTAGGGATTTTAGGGTTTTATTTTTGTTTTCTAGGATTTTTTAATGGTTTTTAGAGTTTTTAATTTTTTTATGGTTTTCATGGTTTTTCAGGGGTTCAAATGTTTTTTGGGGGGTTTTATGGTTTTTTAGGGTTTTTTTGGGTTTTTATTTGTTTTCATTTTCATTAATTTTTATGTGTTTTTTAGGATTTTTATTTTTTTAGGGTTTTGAGGATTTTGATGGTTTTTAGGGTCTTTCAGAGGGGGAGGGGGTTAAGGTTTCTAGGGTTTTCAGGTTTTTTAGGATTTTTTGAGTTTTTATGTTTTTCTGAGTTTTTAGGGTTTTATACTTTTTTAACATTTCTAGGGGTGTTAAGGGTTTTTTTGAGTTTTTTTAAGATTTTTATGGGTTTTAGGGGTTTTATGGTTTTCTAGGTTTTTAGGGTTTTTGATTTTTACGTTTTTATGGATTTTTAGGTTTTTTTAGGATTTTTATTATTTTTAGGGTTTTTAGGGTTTTTGAGGGCCTTTATAGTTTTTCAGGGGTTTTAAGGTTTTTCTGGGTTTTTAGTGTCTTTTAGGGGTTTTAGGGTTTTTTTAGTTTTTTAGCGTTTCATGGTTTTTTAGAGTTTTTAACATTTTAGGGGTTTAAGGGTTTTTAGAGTTTTTATAGGGTTTTGGGGTTTTTTTGTTTTTTTTGTTTTTTAATGTTTTTATTTATTTTTATGGATTTTTAGGGCTTTTTAGGATTTTATTATTTTTAGGGATTTTGAGGGGTTTCAATGTTTTTTAGGGTCTTTTTGGGTTTTTAGGTTTTATTTTGAGCTTTTTAGGGTTTTTAGAGTTTTTTAGTTTTTTTATTGTTTTTTAGGGGCTTAAAGTGTTTTTAGAGTATTTAATGGGTTTTTAGGGATTTTTGGATTTTTAGGGGTTTAAAGTTTTTATAGGTTTTCTGGTTTTTTAGGGAGTGTTCAGGGTTTTTAGGGTTATTTTGATTTTTTTGGGTTTTATAGTTTTTAGGGTTTTAGGATTTTTAGGTATTTTGAGCGGGGGGGGGGGGGGGGGGGGGGGGGGGGTTGGTCTTTTAGGGGTTTTTTATAGTATTCAGATATTTTTAGGGTTTTTAGGGCCTTTGGGGGTTTTTAGTGTTATTTCGAGTTTTTTAGAGTTTATAAGGTTTCTCGAGTTTTTTAACATTTTTAGGGGGTTTTAGGGTTTTTAGAGTTTTCAGTAGTTTTTAGGGTTTTATGGATTTTTAGGGGTTTTTAAGGGTTTTAGGGGTTTTGAGATTTTTGGGGGTGTTTTATAGTTTTCAGGGGGTTTTTAGGGTTTTTAGGATTTTTTATGTTTTCATGTATTTTTAGGTAGTTTTTAGGATTTTTATAGTTTAAAGGTTTTTTAGGGATTTGAGTGTTTTCAAGAGTTTTCATGAGTTTTCAAGGGTTTTTAGGGTTTTTATGGGTTTTCTTGGTTTTTAGGGTCTTTTGTGTTTTTAGGGTTTTTTATAGTTTTTTAGGATTTTTAATGTTTTTTAGAGTCTTTTAAAGTTTTTAGGGGTTTCAAGTGTTTTTAATTTTTTTGTGGTTTTATGTTTTTTATGATATTTTAGGGGTTTTTATGGTTTTTAGGAGTTTTTATAGGTTTCAAGGATTTTTTACATTTTCATGAATTTTTAGAGGTTTTTTAGTAATTTTATGGTTTTTTGAGTTTTCAAAGTTTTACAAATTGTGAGGGATTTTAGGGATTTTAGAGGTTTTTAGGGTATTCTTGGGTTCTTAGGGTTTTCCTTAAGTTTTTTCAGGGATTTAACGTTTTTTAGGGGTTTTAGTGTTTTTAGGATCTTTTAGGTTTTTTAGGATTTTTTTCTTCTGTTTATTAGGGTTTTTAATGTTTTTAGAGTTTTTTTTACGTTTTTAGGGGTTTTAATAGTTTTTAGAGTTTTTCATGGTTTTTAGGGTTATTATTATTTTTTAGGGTTTTTAAGGTCTTTGGGGGTCTTTATGGTTTTCATGTTTTTTCAAGGTTTTTAGAGGTTTTAGGGGTTTTTTATGTTTTCATGGATTTTAGGGGCTTTTTAGGATTTTTGGTATTTTTATGGTTTTTAGGGATTTTGAGGAGGTTAGGTGTTTTCAGGGGTTTTTAGGGTCATTTTATGTTTTTAGGGTCTATTTTGAGTATTTTAGTATTTAAAAGGTTTTTTAGAGTTTTTTTAAACATTTTTAGGGTTTTTAGTGGGTTTTAGGGTTTTTACGGGGTTTTAGAGGTTTTAATGGTTTTGGAGGGTTTTATGTTTTTCAGAGGTTTTTTTAGTGATTTTAGGGTTTTTTTTGTTTTCATAGATTTTTTGGAGTATTTTAGATTTTTATGGTTTTTTGGGTTTTTTAGCTTTGAGAGAATTTGAGGGGTTTTCGGGGTTTTCGGGATTTTTTTGGTTTTTGTGGGTTTTTTATGTTTTTTAAGATTTGAAAGGTTTTTTAGAGTTTTTTAACATTTTTATGGGTTTGAGAGATTTGTAGTGTTTTTAGTGTTTTCTTAGGGGTTTTAGGGTTTTTAGGGGTTTTGTGGTTTTCAAGAGTTTTTCAGGGTTTTTAGGGCTTTTTACGTTTTAATGGATTTTTAGGGGTTTTTTAGGATTTTTATGGTTTTTTAGGGGTTTAGAGGGTTTTTAGGGATTTTGAGGGGTTTTATGGGTTTTATGGGTTTTAAGGTTTTTTTCGAGTTTTAAGGGTCTTTTGGGATTTTATGGTCTTTTGGGTTTTTAGAGTTTTTTTATTAGGGGTTATATGGTTTTAAGGGGGTTTTCAAGGTTTTTTGTGTTTTTTACATTTTCGTGGATTTTTAGGGGTTTCTTAGGATTTTTATGGTTTTTAGAGGTTTTGGGGTCTTTTGGGGGTTTAGGTTTTCGTTGAGTTTTTAGGGTTTTTTGGTGTTTTTTAACGTTTTTAGGGGTTTATGAATTCTTATAGTTTTTAGTGGTTTTTTTGGTTTTTATGGGTTCTTAGCATATTTAAGGGTTTTAGGGGTTTTTATGGTTTTAAGGGTTTTTAGTTTTTTGTGATTTTGAGGGTTTTTAAGTTTTTTAGGGCATTTAGGGGTTTTAAGGCCTTTGTTGGTTTTTTTTTTGAGTTTTTATGCTTTTTAATATTTTTTTATGGTTTTTAACATTTTTAGGAGTTTAATGGGTTTTTAGTTTGTCTTTTGGGTTTTAGAGGTTTTATGGACTTTTATGGGTTTTAGGGGTTTTTAGGGGTTTTAGGGGTTTTAGGGGTTTTAGGGGTTTTATTGGGTTTTAGGGGTTTTAGAGGTTTTTTAGGAATTGTATGGTTTTTAGGTTTCTTAGTGATCTTGAGAGTTTTTAGAATTTTTAGGGTTTTTATGGGTTTTAGGGTTTTCAAGGTTTTTAGGGTCGTTTTTTTTTGTGTTTTTCAAAATTTTAGGGGTTTTATAGTTTTTTATAATTTCTAACATTTTTAGGGATTTTCAAGGTTTTTAGAGTTTTCAGTGGGTTTTTGGGTATTTATGGTTTTAGGGGTTTTAGGGGCTTTTACATTTTCAAGAATTTTTAGAGGCTTTTTTAGGATTTTAATGGTTTTAGGGTTTTTAGGAAATTTTTGGGGGTTTTATGGTTTTGGAGGGGTTTTTAGGGTTCTTGAGGGTTTTAGGGTATTTTTGGATTTTTATTGGGTTTTTGTGTTTTTTTGGGTTTTTAAGGTTTTGTAGATTTTTTAATGTTTTTAGGAGTTTTAAGGGTTTTTAGAGTTTTAAGTTTTTTTAGGGGTTTTATTGGTTTTTATGGGATTTTAAGGTTCTTAGGGGTTTTTATGGTTTTAGGGGTTTTTCAGTTTTTTTGGATTTTTTACATTTGTATGGATTTTTATGTTTTTTTAGGATTTTAATGGTTTTTGGGGATTTTAATGGTTTAGGGGTTTTCAGGGGTTTTTGGGTTTTTGGGGGGGTTTATGGTATTTTTGGTGTTTTTTTTGTTTTTTTACTTTTCTAGGGTTTTTAAGGTTTTGTAGAGTTTTTTTACTTTTTACAAGTTTAAAAGGTTTTTAGAGTTTTTGAGGCTTTTTTGGGTTTCAGGAGTTTTTATGGGTTTTAAATTTTTATGGGGTTTTTATGTTTTTCAGAGTTTTTTTAGGTTTTTATGGTTTTTAGGGGTTTTTCTATGTTTTTAGGGTTTTAACATTTTCATGGATTTTTAGGGGTTTTTAGGACTTATATGGTTTTTATGGTTTTTTAGGATTTTTAGGTATTTTTAGGTTGTTTATAGTTTTTAGGGTTTTTAGGAACTATTTGGTTTTTTTCGTTTTCTTTTGAGTTTTTTAGGGGTTTTATGGTATTTTAGAGTTTTTTTAACAATTTTATTGTATTAAGGGTTTTTAAAGTTCATAGTGGTTTTTCGGGTTTTATGGGGTTTTAAGGTTTTTCACGGTTTTTAGGGGGTTTTATAGTTTTCATGGCGTTTTCACATTTTTTAGGGGTTTTTATGTTTTCATAGATTTTTAAGTGTTTTTTAAAATTTTTAGAGTTTTAGGGATTTTTAGGATTTTTAGGCATTTTCAGTGGTTTTTAGGGTTTTTAGGGTTTTCATGAGATTTAAGTTATTCTTGGGGTTTAAAGAGTTTTTTTAGTTTTTAAGGTTTTTATGGGTTTTAAGCGTTTTAGAGTTTTTATGGGTTTTTATGTGTTTTAGGGTTTTTTACATTTTCTTGTGTTTTTAGTGATTTTTTAGGATTTTTATGGTGATTTGGGTTTTTAGGTGTTTTGCGTTTTTTAGTTTTTTAGGGGCTTTAGGGACTTTTTTTATGCTTAGGCTTTTTTTTAGTTTTTAAGGTTTTTTGAAATTTTTAACGTTTTCAGGAGTTTTAAAGGTTTTATTGTTTTTAGTGTTTTTTAGGGTTTTATGGGGTTTAGGGTTTTAAGATTTTTTGGGGGTTTTATGGTTTTCTAGGTTTTTTGGTTTTTTTATGTTTTCGTGGATTTTTAAGGGTTTTTTTGGATTTTTATAGTTATAGGGTTTTGGGGGGTTATTATGGATTTTGGGGGTTTTATGGGTTTTTAGGGTTTTTAGGGTTTTTAGGGTTTTTCATGCTATATAGGTTCTTTTTGGGGTTTTATTTTTTTTTTGTTTTTAAGGGTTTAAGGGTTTTATTGTTTTTTAACATTTTTAGGGTTTTAAAGGGTTTTTAGAGTTTTTATTAGTTTTTATGTTTTTATGGGTTTTTAGGGTTTTTTTGATTTTTAGGGGTTTTATTTTTTTCACGGGTTTTTTATGTTTTCATGGATTTTTAAGGATTTTTAGGATTTTTATAGTTTTTAGGGGTTTTAGGGTTTTTAGATATTTGGAGGGTTCTTAAGGTTTTTTTGGGTTTTTTGGGGTTTTAGGGTTTTTGAATTTTTAGGGTTTTAAATTATTTTTAGATTTTTTAGTGGTTTTTGGAGTTTTTATGGGTTTTTAGGGTTTCTTAAGGTTTTTAGGGTTTCTTAAGGTTTTAGGGGTGTTTATGGTTTTTAGGGGTTTTTCACGATTTTTAGGGTTTCTTACATTTTTATGGATTTTAATGGGTTTTTTGTGAATACGAGGGTGTTTAGGGTATTTCAGATTTTTTGGGGTTTCAAAGGGATTTCCAGGTTTTTAGGATCTTTTTGGGATTTTAGGGGTTTTTTTGACTTTTTTTAGGTTTTTTAATGTTTTTTGATTTTTAGAGGTATTTTAGGGTTTTTAGGATTTGAATGTTTCAACGGATTTTTAGGGTTCTTTATGATTTTTATAATTTTTTGGGATTTTTGTGTATTTATGGATTTCGAGGGTTTTTAGGGGGTTTCAAGGAGTTTTAGGGTTTTGTGGGATTTTTAGGGTCTTTTGGGTTTTTATGGTTTTTTTTAAGATTTTTAGAATTTTAAACATTTTTAAGGGTTTTAAGTGTTTTTAGTGTTTTTAGTGGTTTTTATGGTTTTTATGGGTTTTTAGGGTTTTTAAGGTTTTTAGGGGTTTTATGCATTTCAGGGGGTCTTCAGGGTTTTTAGGGTTTTTTACATTTTCATGGATTTTTAGGGGTTTGTTAAGATTTTTTTGGTTTTAGGGATTTTTTTGGGGTTATAGGGAATTTTTGGGTTTTTAGGGTTTTTAGGGTTTTCAGGGTTTTTTTGGTCTTTTTGGGTTTTTAGGTTTTTCTTGAGTTTTTTTGGGCTTTTAAGGGTTTTTAGATTTTTTTATGTTTTTAGGGGTATAAAGGGTTTCTAGAGTTTTTAGTGGGTTTTAAGGGTCTTTATTTTTTATGGTTTTAGGGGTTTTTTAAGGTTTTTAAGGTTTTTAGGATTTTTTTTTGTTTCAGGGATTTTTAGGGGTTTTTACGGATTTTTTGGTATTAGGGTTTTTAGAGGTTTGAGGGATTTTGAGGGTTTTTAGTGTTTTTTCTGGGGGTTTTAGAGTTTTTATTATTTTTAGGGTTTTTAGTGTTTTTTTTTGTTTTTTAGTGTTTTTATGTTTTTTTATAGTTTTTAACCTTTTGAGGTTTTAAGGGTTTTGGAGTTTTTAATGGGATTTTTGGGTTTTTATGGGTTTTATGGTTTTGGCGGTTTTTAGGGGTTTTATGGTTTTCTGAGGTTTTTTGGGTTTTTAGGGTTTTTTACATTTTCATGTATTTTTAGGGATTTTTTTTGATATTTATGGTTTATAGGGTTTTTAGGAATTTTTAGGGTTTTTTGGGTCTTTTTGGGTTTCATGGTGTTTTTTTAGTTTTTTAGGGTCTTTGAGGGTTTTTAGTGTTTTTAACATTTTTAAGAGTTTTAAAGTTTTTTAGATTTTTTAGTGGTTTTTGATAGTTTTTATGGGTTTTTTGGTTTTTAGGGTTTTTTAATTTTTTTTCATGGTTTTCCATGGTTTTTAGGTTTTTTTGGACTTTTTAGGGTTTTAGGGTTTTTTAGGGTTTTTAGGGTTTTTAAGGGTTTTTAGTTTTTTTTCTGTTATTTTTTGGGTGTTTAGGGTTTTAAAGGGTTTTTAGGGTCTTTTTTTGTTTTTATGATTTTTCTTAGTTTTTAGGTGTTTTAAGGTTTTTTAGGTTTTTTGATGTTTTTAGGGGTTTTGAGGTTAGAGTTTATAGTGGGTTTTGGGGTTGTTATGGGTTTATAGGATTTTTTATGGGTTTTAGGGGTTTTTATAGGTTTTAGAGGGTTTTAGTGTTTTGGGGATTTTTAGGTGATTTTTAGGAATTTTATGGTTTTTAGGGTTTTAGGGATTTTGTGGGTTTTTTTTTGGGTTTTTCAGGGTTTTTTTGGGTTTTCAGGGTTTTTAGTGTCTTTTGGGGTTTTAGGGATTTTTTTTTGTGTTTTTTAGAGTTTTTAAGGTTTTTAATAGTTTTTAAACCAATTTAGGGGTTTAAAGAGTTTTTAGAGTCTTTATAGCTTTTTATGGTTTTTATGGGTTTTAGCGGTTTTAAGGTTTTATGGGTTTTATGGTTTTTAGAGGTTTTTCATGGTTTTTTGTGTTTTTTATGTTTTTATGAAATTTTAGTGGTTTTCTAGGATTTTATGGTTCTTAGGGTATTTTAGGGTTTTTAGTAATATTGACGATTTTTAGAGTTTTTTAGTGTTTTTAGGGGTTTTAGGACTTTCCATGGGTTTTAGGGTCTTTTGGGTTTTTAGGGTGTTTTTTAGTTTTTTAGAGGTCTTAAGTCTTTTTAGAGATTTTAACATTTTTAGGCGTTTCAAGGGTTTTTAGAGTTTTTATTGGGTTTTTAGGGTTTTATGGGGTTTTATGGGTTTTTAGGGTTTTTTATGTATTCATGGATTTTTCGGGGATTTTTAGGTTTTTTATTTTTTATGGGTTTTTATGTGTTTAAGTGTTTTAGGGATTTGAGTGTTTCTAGAGTCTTTTAGGCATTTTCGGGTTCTTCAGGGTTTTAAGATCTTTGTTTTTTAGGGTTTTTTGATTTTTAAGGGTTTTTAAGGATTTTTATAATATTTAACGTTTATAGGGGTTATAAGGATTTTTAGAGTTTTTAGTGTTTTTTAGGGGTTTTATGGTTTTTAAGGTTTTTAGGGTTTTTAGGGTTTTTCTTCTTTCACGAATTTTTAGGGGGGTTAGGATTTTTATGGTTTTTTGGGTTTTTAGGGATTTTGACTGTTTTTAGGGTTTTTGAGGGGTTTTATGGTTTTTGTGGGTTTTCACTATTTTTAAGGTCTTTTGTAGTTTTTATGATTTTAATTGTTTTAGGGGTTTTTTGGGTTTTTTAAAATATTTAGAGGTTTTTAGGGTTTCTATGGGTTTTTTTGAGGGTTTTTAAGGTTTTTTACATTTTCATGGATTTTTAGGGGTTTCTTAGGATTTTTACGATTTTTGGGGGGTTTAGGGGTTTTAGAGATTTGGGTGTTTTTTATAGTTTTGAGGGGATTTTAGTTTTTTTAGGGTTATTCAGGCATTTCAGGTTATTTTTGTGTTTTTAGGGTTTTTTGAGTTTTTTAGGGGTTTTACGGTTTTTAGAGATTTTTATTATTTTTAGGGGTTTAAAGGGTTTTTTGAGATTTTAGTGGATTTTTACAGTTTTTATTAGTTTTATGTTTTTTAGGGTTTTTTATGGTTTTCATGGTTTTAGGATTTTTACATTTTCATGGGTTTTTAGTGATTTAATATTTTTTAGGGATTTTAAAGTTTTTTAGGGTTTTTTACTAGTTTTAAGGTTTTTAGGGTTTTACAAGGCTTTTCAGGTCTTTTGAGGTTTTAAGGGTTTTTTTTGTTTTTAGGAGTTTTAAGGTTTTTTAGAGTTTTTTTAATGTTTTTAAATTTTTTAATGTTTTTAGAGTTTTTAGTGGTTTCTTAGTGTTTTTATGGGTTTTGATGGTTTTTAAAAGTTTTTAGGGATTTTTAGGGATTTTTTTCCTTTCATGGATTTTTAGGGTTTTTAAATATTTTTTGGGTTTTTAGCGTTTTTAGGGGTTTTAGTGTACTTGGGGATTATTAGGGGTTTTAGGGGTTTTTAGGGTCTTTTGGGTTCTAAGGTTTTTTTGAGTTTTTAAGGGTTTTTAAAGTATTTAACATTTTTAGGGGTTTAAAGTGTTTTTAGAGTTTTAGTGGTTTTTAGGGGTTTTATGGTATTTTAGGGTATTTAAGGTTTTTAGGGGTTTTATGGTTTTTAGGGGGTTTTAGGGGTTTTATGTTTTTTTAGTTTTCCATGGATTTTTAAGTATTTTATTACAATTTTTATGGTTTTTTGGAGTTTTTAGGTATTTTGGAGGTTTTTAGGGTTTTGGGGTCTTTGAAGTGTTTTAGTATGTTTTTTGGGTTTTTTTGATTTTTTTGGGATTTTATGTTTTTTAGAGTTTTTAACATTTTTAGGGGTTTTAAGGGATTTTTGAGTTTTTCGTGGTTTTTAGATTTTTTATGGGGTTTTAGGGTTTTTTATGGTTTTGTGGGGGTTTCAGGGTTTTTAGGGTTTTATATGCTTTCATGGATTTTTTGGGAATTTTTAGTAATTTTATGATTTTTTTTGGATTTTGAGGGATTTTGAGGGATTTTGAGGGTTTTTAGGGGTTTCAGGGGTTTTTAGGGTTTTTAGGGTTTTTAGGGGTCTTAAGGATTTTTTTTGAGTTTTTAGAGGTTTTTAGGGTTTTTATGGGTTTTTAAGATGGGGTTTTTATGGTTTTAAGAGTTTTTAGGGTTTCTTACTTTTTCATGGATTTTGAGGGGTTTTTAAGATTTTTATTGTTTTTTAGGGTTTTATAGGGTTTTAGGGAATTTGAGGGGCTTTAGGGGTATTCAAGGGTTTTCAAGGGTTTTTATAGCTTTTAGGGTTTTTCTGGGTTTTTTATGGTCTTTTTCGGTTATTAGCGTTTTGTGTCTTTTAGGTTTTTAGAGTTTTTATCGTTTTTAGGGGGTTTTAGGGTTTTTAGAGTTTTTAATTGTTTTTTAGGGTTTTAGGGTTTTTATGGTTTCTAGGAGTTTTTACGGTTATTTTAATTTTCATGGATTTTTAGGGGTTTTTGGGATTTTTATGGATTTTATAGTTTTTTAGTGTTTTTTGGATTTGAGGGTTTTGGGTGTTTTTAACAGGTTTTAAGGGTTTTTACGTTTTTTTAGGGTTTCTACGGTCTTTCTGGGTTTTTAGGCGTTTTCCGAGTTCTAAAGGGTTTTAAAGGTTTTTTTATAGTTTTTTAACATTTTAGGGGTTTTATGGGTTTTTAGGGCTTTAAGGGGTTTCTCAGGGTTTTTAGGGTTTTTTTAAATTTCATGGTTTTTTAGGGTTTTTTAAGGATTTTTTTGGTTTTTAAATTTTTAGGGTTTTTATGGATTTTTTGGGTTATAGGGTTTTTCAGGGTTTTTCAGGGTTTCTAGGGTTTTTCAGGGTTTTAGTGTCTTTTGGGGTTTTAGGTTTTTTTTTTAATTTTTTTGGGTTTTAAGGTTTTTTATATGTTTTTTTATGTATTTTGGGGTTTTAGGGTTGTTAGATTTTTAGTGGGTTTTTAGGGTTTTTTATGGTTTTTAGGGGTTTTATATTTTCAAGGGTTTTTTATGGTTTTTAAGGGTTTTATGTTTTCAAGGGTTTTTCATTGTTTTTAGGTTTTTTCTGTTTTTCTTAATTTTTATTGATTTTTTATGATTTTTATGGTTTCAAGGGTTTTTAGGGTTTTTTGGGATTTTAAGGGGTTTACAGTTTTCTAGGTGTTTTTAGGGTTGTTTAGGGTTTTTAGAGTCTTTTTGGGGTTTTATTGTCTTTTTGGGTTATTAGGGTTTTTTATTGTTTTTGAGGGGTTTAAAGGTTTTTTAGATTATTTTAACCTTTAAGGGGTTTTTGGTGTTTTTAGAGTTTTTTTGGTTTTTAGTGTTTTTTAAGGTTTTTAGGGGTTTTGTGGTTTTTAGGGGTTTTTAGGGTTCTTATGTTTTCATGGAATTTTAGGGGTTTTTAGCATTTTTTATGGGTTTTTGGGATTTTGAGGGTTTTAAGGGGTTTTAGGTGTTTTTAGGGTACTTTTGTGGTTTTAGGGTTTTTATGAGTTTTTTGGGGTTTAAGGTTTTTTAGATTTTCTTAACTTTTTCAGGGATTTTAAAGTTTTTTAGAGTTTTTAGTGGTTTTATGGGTTTTATATGTTTTTAGGGTTTCAATGGTTTTTAGGGTTTTTATGGTTTTTATTGGGTTTTTAGGGTTTTTAGGTATTTTCAATTTTTCATGGATTTTTAGGGTTTCTATGTTTTTTTCATGCGGTTTTTGGGTTTTTTGGGGTTTTCAAGGATTTTAGGATCATTTTTGGTTTTTAGGTTTTTGTATGAGTTTTTTAGGGTTTCAAGGTTTTTAGAGTTTCTAACGTTTTTATGGGGTTTAATGTTTTTTTGACTTTTTCATTGGTTTTTAGGGTTTTTATGGTTTTTTATAGTTTTTATGGTTTTCAGAGGTTATTCAGGGTTATTTACTTTTTCATGGATTTTTAGGTCGTTTTAGGGTCTTTTTAGATTTTTAGGGTTGTTATGAGTTTTTTTAGGGTTTTTAAGGTTTTTAGAGTTTTTTAAAGTTTTTAGGTATTTTAAGGGGTTTTAAATGGTTTACGGGTTTTTATGGTTTTCAATGGTTTTTCTGGGATTTTTAGGGTTCTTTATGTCTTCTTGGATTTCTAGGGTTTTTTAGGATTTTTATGGTGTTTAGGGGTTATAGGGATTTTGAGGGGTTTTACGGGTTTTTCAGGAATTTTAGTCTTTTTAGTGTCTTTCATGGTTTTATGGTCCTTTTGGGTTTTTAGGGTTTTCTTTTTCATTTTTTCTTATGTTTTATAAGTTTTTTAGAGTTTTTTAATGTTTTTAGGGGTTTAAGGGGGTTTTAGAGTTTTAGTGGGTATTTAGTGTTTTTATGGGGTTTTAAGGATTTTATGGTTTGTAGGGTTTTTATGGTTTTAAGGATTTTTTAGGGTTTTCTAAGTTTTCAAAGATTTTGAGGGGTTTTTTAGGTTTCTTTTGGTTTTTATGGTTTTTAGGGATTTTAGGGCTTTTCAGGGGTTTTATGGGTTTTCATAGGTTTAAGGGGTTTTCAGGGTTTTTAGTGTCTTTGGGCCTTTTTAGGGATGTTTTTTGAGTTTTTCGGGGGATTAAAAATTTTAGACTATTTTAATGTTTTTAGGAGTTTTTAGGGTTTTTAGGGATGCTTTTTGAGTTTTTTGGAGTTTTAATATTTTTAGACTATTTTAATGTTTTTAGGAGTTTTAAGGGTTTTTAGAGGATTTAGTGTCCTTTATGGGTTTTATGGGTTTTTAATGTTTTTAATGTTTTTAATGTTTTTAATGTTTTTTAGGGGGTTTTATGGTTTTCAGGGGTTTTTTTAGGTTTTTTGGATATTTTACGTTTTCATGGATTTTTTGGGGTTTTTTAGTATTTTTATGGTTTTTAGGGTTTTATACAGATTTTAAGGTTTTTTGGTATTTTTAGGTTTTTTCAGGGTTTTGGGGTTTTTAGGGTTTTCTAGGGTTTTTAGGGTCTTTTTGGGTTTTTAGGCGTTTTATGTGATTTTTAGGGTTTTATGGTATTTTAGAGTTTTTTTAACGTTTTGGGGTTTAAAGGGTTTTTAGAGTTTTTAGTTGGTTTTTAGGGTTTTTCGGGTTTTTCGGGTTTTTAAGGTTTTTAGGGGTTTTTATCGTTTTGCGGAGGTTTTTAGGGGTTTTAGTGCATTTTTACATTTTCATTGATTTTTAGGGGTTTTAAAATCTTTTTATGGTTTTTAGGGTCTTCAGGGTGTTTAGTGTCTTTTTTGGTTTTTTGGGTTATTTTGAAATTTTTAGGGTTTTTAAGGGTTTTATAGTTTTTAATGTTTTTAGGGGTTTAAAGGTTTTTTTTATTTTTATTAGTTTTTTTTTGTTTTTATTGGTTTTATGTGTTTTTAAGGTTTTTAGGGGTTTTTATGGTTTTCAGGGTTTTAAAGGTTTTCTACGTTTTCATAGATTTTTATTGTTTTTTTAAGAATTTTATGATTTTCGGGTTTTTAGAGGTTTTTTAGGGTTTTTAGGGTCTTTTTGGGTTTTTAGGGTTTTTTTAAATTTTAGGGGTTTTAAGGTGTTTAGTGTTTTTTAACATATTTCGGGGTTTTAAAGGTTTTTATATTTTTTTGGTTGTTTTTTAGGGGTTTTAGGGGTTTAGGGGTTTTAAGGTTTTAAGGGGTTTTTATGGTTTTGAGGGTTTTCTACGTTTTCATAGTTTCTATGGATTTTTAGGGGTCTTTTGATTTTTTTTGGGTTTTTTAATGTTTTTGGGTTTTTTACATATTCATGGATTTTTAGGGGGGTTTTAGGATTTCAATGGTTTTTAGTGTTTTTAAGGTTTTAGGAATTTTGACGGTTTTGGAGGTTTTTAGGGGTTTTTAGGGTTTTTATGGTCTTTTTGGGTTTTTCCAGTTTTTTAGGGTTTTAAAGGTTTTTTTATAGTTTTTAACGTTTATAGGGTTATAATGGTTTTTTGAGTTTTTATTGTTTTTTAGGGTTTTATTGGTTTTAGTGTTTTAATGATTTTTTGTGGGTTTTATGGTTTTCAGGGGTTTTTCAGGGCTTTTAGGGTTTTCTACGTTTTCATTGATTTTTAGAATTTTTTTGGTTTTTTGGGTTTAGTTGGTTTTTTTGGAATTTTGTGTGTTTTTTTGGGTTTTTGGGGGTTTTTAGGTTTTTCTGGGTTTTTTTGGGTTTTTTTGGTATTTTTAGGGTTTTTAAGTTTTTTAGAGTTTTTTTAAACATTTTTAGGTGTTTTATGGGTTTTTTGGGGGTTTTAAGGTTCTAAGGGGTTTTTCATGGTTTTTAGGGTTTTTTATGTTTTCATGGATTTTTAGGGGTTTTTAGGATTTTTATGGTTTTTTGGGTTTTTAGGGACTTTGAGGGTTTTTCCTAGGTTTTTAGGGTTTTTTGGTGTTTTATAAGGGTTTTAAAGTTTTTTTGAGTTTTTTTAACATTTTTTTGGGGTTTTAAGGTTTTTTAGAGTTTTTAGTTGGTTTTTAGGGTTTTTAAACGCTTTAGGGGGTTTTCAGGGTTTCTAGGGTTTTTTACATTTTCTTGGTTTTTTGGGGGTTTATAAGAATTTGATGTTTTTTAGGGTTTTTTAGGGTTCAATGGATTTTTGGGGTTATTCAGATTTTTCAGGGGTTTTTAGGGTTTTAGGGTTTTTTTATATTTTGTGGTTTTTAGGTTTTTTAATGTTTTTAGTCGTTTTAAGGTTTTTTAGAGTGTTTTAACTTTTTTGGGGTTTAAGGGGTTTTCTAGTTTTTATTTGTTATTTGGGTTTTAGGGGGTTTCCGGGTTTTTTAAGTTTTTTTGGGACTTTATGGTTTTCAAGTTTTTTTAGGTTTTTTAGGGTTTTTTACTTTTTCGTGGATTTTTAGGAGTTTTCTAGGATTTAATGTTTTTGGAGGTTTTAGGGTTTTGAGGGATTTTGAAGGTTTTAGGATTTTTCAAGCGTTTTTAGGGGTTTTCATGGTTTTTAGGGCGATTCAGGTGTTTTTTGAGTTTTTAGGGGTTTTTTGGGTTTTTAAGTGTTTTAAACTTTTTAACATTTTTAGGGTTTTAATTTTTTTTAGAGTTTTTAGTGGTTTTTATGGATTTTGGGGGTTTTAGTGTTTTTCATAGGTTTTTAAGGTTTTTAGGGGTTTTTAGGGGTTTTTGGGTCTTTGGGGATTTTAAGTGTTATTTTGAGTTTTTAAGGTTTTTTATGGTTTTCAATGTTTTTTGAGGTTTAAAGGGTTTTAGATTTTTTAGTGGGTTTTGTAGTTTTTATGGGTTTTAGGGTTTTTAAAGTTTCAAGTGGTTTTTATATTTTTCAAGGGTTTTTGGGTTTTTTTAATGTTTTTTGGGGTTTTACGGTTTTAACGGGTTTTTTAGGGTTTTTGGGTTTTTTACATTTTTCATGGATTTTTAGGGGACTTTTATGATTGTTTTGGTCTTTATTTTTTTATAGGTTATTGTGGATCTTGAGGGTTTTGAGGGTTCTAAGGGTTTTTAGGGTCATTTTGGGTTTTTAGGTTTTTTTGAGTTTTGTAGGATTTTTATGATTTTTATAGATTTTTAACATTTTTAGGGGTTGTAAGGGTTTTTATATTTTTTGTGGGTTTTAATTTTTATGGGTTTTTAGAGTTTTTTATGGTTTTTAGGGTTTTTATAGTTTTTAGGGGATTTTCTAGGTTTTTTGGGTTTTTATATTTGCATGTTTTTCTATAGGATTTTAGGATTTGTATGGTTTTAGGGATTTTATAGATTCTGAGGGGTTTTATTGTTTTTCAAAGGATTTTTGGGGTTTTAGGGTCTTTTTGGGTTTTTAGGGTTTTTAAGGTTTTTTACAGTTTTTTACCGTTTTAGGGGTCTAAAGGTTTTTTAAAATTTTTAGTGGGTTTTTAAGTTTTCATGAGTTTTTAGGGGTTTTTAAGGTTTTTAGGGGTTTTTATCAATTTTAGGGGTTTTTTAGATTTTTAAGGGTTTAATGTTTTTATGGATTTTTAGGGGTTTTTAGGATTTCTATGGATTTTATGGGTTTTTAGTGTTTAAAGGGATTTTGAGGGTTCTTAGGGTTTTCAGGTGTTTTTAGTGTTTTTCATGATTTCCAGGGACCTTTTGGGTTTTAGGGATTTTTTGAGTTTTTTATTGTTTTAAGGTTTTTAGAGTTTTTTAACATTTTTAGAGGTTTTAAGGGTTTTTCGAGTTTTTAGTGTTTTTTGGATTTTTTAATGTTTTAGGCGTTTTATGGTTTTAAGAGGATTTTCAGGGTTTCTAGTGTTTTGTACGTTTTCATGGATTTTTAGGGGTTTTTTGATTTTTATGGTTTTTAGGGTTTTTTAGGGTTTTTAGGGATTTTGATGTTTTTAGGGTTTTAAGGGGTTTTCGGTTTTTTAGGGTTTTTAAGGATCTCAGGGTCTTCTTGGTTTTTTAGTTTTTTTTGAGTTCTTAGGGATTTTGAGGTTTTTAGTGTTTTTTAATGTTTTAGGGGTTTTAAGGGTTTTTAGAGATTTTATTGGGTTTTTAGTGTTTTTTTGCAAGGACAACTTCTGTTATTAAACTCACTTATGACACCAATTCTACAGATATTCAGCTTTTATGCACGAGTGAATAGTAATAAGTTCTGTTTTACTTTAAACCTCTATTTATAGGTGATCCCATAATATAATGGCTAGAAACTTTGGGTTTTTAGTGTTTTTATGGGATTTTCTAGTTTTTTGAGGTTTTTAGAGGATTTTATGGTTTTAAGGTGGTTTTAAGGGGTTTTAGAGTTTTTAATGTTTTCATGGATTTTTAGGGGTTTTTAATATTTTTATTGGTTTTATGGATTTTTGGTGTTTTTAGGGATTTTCAGGGGTTTGGGGGTTTTCAATGGTTTTTATGGCTTTTAGGTGTTTTCAGGGTTTTTAGGCTTGTTTTGGGTTTTAGGATTTTTTTAGTGTTTTTTTGTTTTTAAGGTTTTTTAGTGTTTTTAATGTTTTTAGTATTTTAAAATGTTTTTAGAGTTTTAGTGGGTTTTTAGGTTTTTATGAGTTTTTAGGGTTTTTTATGTTTTTTTGTGTGTTTTGGTTTTTTGGGATCTTTTAGGGTTTTTAGTGTTTTTTATGTTTTAGGTATTTTTAAGGGTTTTTAGGTTTTTTATGGTCTTTAGGTTTTTTATAGTTTTTAGTGTTTTTTTTCATTTTCTGGTATTATGAGGGTTTTGGGTGGTTTTTAGAATTTTTAGGGGTTTTAGGATTTTAAGGTATTTTATGGTTTCTAGGGGTTTTTTGAGTTTTTAGGGTATTTAAGGTTTTTTTAGAGTTTTTAGCATTTTATGGGTTTTAATGGTTTTTTTATTTTTAGTGGGTTTTTATGTTTTTTTGGGTTTTTTGGGTTTTTATGTTTTTTAGGGTTTTTTGTGGATTTCAGGGGTTTTTTGGTTCTTTTGGGTTTTTTACTTTTTTATGGATTTTAAGGGGTTTTATAGCATTTTTATTGTTTTTATGATTTTTAGGGTTTTTAGGATTTTTAGGGATTTTGAGGGGTTTTAGGGATTTTTAGGAGTTGTTTGGGGTTTTCTGGTTTTTCAGGGGTTTTGTGAATTTTTTATTGTTTTATGGTCTTATAAAGTTTTTTAGCATTTTTCAGGTTTTAAATAATTTTAGAGTTTTTATTGGGGTTTTAGGGTATTATGGGTTTTTAGGGTTTTTTATGATTTTTACGGGTTTTTATGCTTTTTAGGGGTTTTCAAGGTTTTTAAGGTTTTTTACATTTTGATAGATTTTTTGGGGGTTTTAGGATTTTTATGTTATTTATGGATTTTAGGATTTTTAATAATGTTGAGGGGCTTTTTTAGGGGATTCAAATTTTTTTAGGGGGTTTCAAGGGTTTTAGTGTCTTTTTGGGTTTTTAGTGTTTTTTTTGAGTTTTTAGGGGTTTTAAGATTTTTTAGAGTTTTTTAAGGTTTTTAGGGGTTTTAATGGTTTTTAGAGTTTTTTATGGTTTTATCAGTTTTTAGGGTTTTAGTGGTTTTTATGGGTTTTATAGTTTTCTGGGGGTTTTTGTGGGTTTTATGGTCTTTTAAATTTTAATGGAATTTTTTTGGTTTTTTATGTTTTTTATGGTTTTTAGGGATTTTCAAGTGGTTTAGGGTATTTAATGGGTTTTTAGAATTTTTCAGGGTTTGGGGGCTTTCTGGGTTTTTAGGGGTTTTTTGAGTTTTTACGGGTTTTAAGGTTTTTTGAGTTTTTTAATTTTTAGGGGGTTTTAGGGGGTTTTAGGGTTTTCATAGTTTTTATAGGTGTTTTTGGATTTTTTTTCTTTTATGGGGTTTTAGGCTTTTTAGGGAATTTGAGGGGTTTCAGGGTTTTTATGGTTTGTAGGGGTTTTTAGGGTCTTTTGTGTTTTAAGGGTTTTTTGAGTTTTTTAGGGTTTTCAAGGTTTTCCGGATTTTTTTTGCTTTTATGGGGTTTTAGGCTTTTAGGGATTTTGAGGGGTTTCAGGGTTTTTATGTTTTGTAGGGGTTTTTAGGGTCTTTTGTGTTTTAAGGGTTTTTTGAGTTTTTTAGGGTTTTCAAGGTTTTTCGAGTTTTTAGTGGGTTTTTAAGTGTTTTTATAGGTTTTAAGGTATTTATGGTTTTTGGGATTTTTATGGCTTTCAGGGGTTTTCGGGGTTTTTAAGGTTTTTTATGTTTTCATTGATTTTTGGGGGATTTTTAGGATTTTTATGGGTTTTAGGGTTTTTAATGGTTTTTAGGGTTTTTAGGGGATTTCAGGATTTTTCTAGTCTTTTGGGGTTTTAGGGTATTTTTGAGTTTTTTAGGGTTTCAATGGTTTTTTATAGTTTTTTAGGGTTTCAATGGTTTTTTATAGTTTTTTAAACTTTTTATGGGTTTTAAGCATCTTAAGAGTTTTTTGTCGGTTTTTATTGTTTTTACAGGTTTTTTGGGTTTTTTTGGTATTTAAGGTTTTTAGGGGTTTTTAGCGGTTTTTAGGGTTTTTATGATTTTCTGGTGGTTTTCAAGATTTTTAGGGTTTTTTACATTTTCATGCATTTTGGTATTTTTTTGGTGATTTTTTATAGTTTCATAGTGTTTTTAGGGATTATGAATGTTCTTAGTGTTTTTAGGGAGTTTTTAGAGTTTTAGGGTTTTTAGGGTCTTTTTGAGTTTTTTGGGGTTTTTTTGTGTTTTTAGGGTTTTTAGAGCTTTTAAATTTTTTTAGGGGTTTAAAGGTTTTTTTAAAAAATTTAGTTGGTTTTTAGTGGTTTTAGGAATTTTTATTGTTTTAGGGGTTTTCAGGGTTTTTTACATTTTCATTGATTTTTAGGGGTTTTTTATATTTTTTAGTTTTTTTTTGGGATTTTGGGTGGTTTTAGGTGTTTTTTGGAGTTTTTTGGGTTTTTAGGTGTTTTCAGGGTTTTTAGGGTTTTCAGAGTCTTTTTGGGTTTTTATGGATTTTTTTTAGTTTTTTAGGGTTTTAAAGGCTTTATAGAGTTTTTTAAAGATTTTTTGAGGTTTTTAGGGATTTTAGAGTTTTTAGGGGTTTAGTCGTTTTAAGTGGTTTTTTCTGGGTTTTTAGGATTTTTTATGTTTTCATGGATTTTTAGGGGCTTTTAAGGGTTTTTTTTGTCTTCAGGTTTTTTAGGTTTTTTAGGGATTTTGAGGAGTTTTAGGTTTTTTCCAGGGATTTTTTCGATTTTCGGGGTTTTCCAAGGTCTTTAGGGTCTTTTCAGATATTGACTGTTTTTTTTTGTTTTTAGGGTTTTTAGGGTTTTTAGAGTTTTTTTAACATTTTTAGGGGTTTTAAGGGTTTTTAGAGTTTTTCGTGGTTTTAGGGTCTTTAATGTTTAGGGGTTTTATTGTTTTTAGAGGGTTTTCAAGGTTTTTAGGATTTTTATGGTTTGTAGGTTTTTAGGGTTTTTAGGGATTTTAAAATTTTTTCTGGGGTTTTTGTGGTTTTTAGGGTCTTCTTGGGTTTTTATGCATTTTTAGAGTTTTTAGGGTTTTAAAGGTTTTTTAGATTTTTTTAATGTTTTTAGGGGTTTTTAGGGTTTTTAGAGTATTTAGAGGTTTTTTATGGTTTTTCTATTTTTTAATGTTTTAATGGTTTTATTATTGTCATGGTATTTTCAAGGTTTTTAGTTTTTTTTCATTTTTCATGGATTTTTAGGAGGTTTTAGATTTTAATGGTTTAGGGGGTTTTTAGGGTTTTTCGAGAAATTGAGGGTTTTTAGGGTTTTTAGGGGTTTAATGTTTTTAGAGCTTTTTAGGGGTTTTAGGGTCTTTTTGGTTTTTTAGTGTTGTAAAGTATTTTTAGAGTTTTTAGCGTTTTTAGGAGTTTTAATTGTTTTTAGAGTTTTTAGTAGTTTGTTAGGGTTTTTAATGTTTTTAAGGGGTTTCATGGTTTGAAGGGTTTTTTCATGGTTTTTATGGATTTTTTTGTTTCCATGGAGTTTTAGGGGTTTTTTAGTATTTTATGGTTTTTAAGGTTTTTTATGGTCTTTAGGGATTTGATGGGTTTTATGGTTTTTAGGGGTTTTTAGGGTCATTTCGGGTTTTTATGGTTTTTTTAGTTTTTTTGCTTCTTAAAGGTTTTTAGAGTTTTTTAATATTTTTAGGGTTTTAAGGGTTTTTAGAGTTTTTAGGGGTTTTTCATGGTTTCTAGGGTGTTTTATGTTTTCATTGATTTTTAGGGGTTTTTAGAATTTTGTTGTTTTTTGGGTTTTTAGGGTTTTTTGAGATTTTAATCGGTTTTAGAGTTTTTTTAATGTTTTTGTGGGTTTTAGGGGTTTTATGGGTTTTTACAGTTTTACAGTTTTTAGGGGTTTTATGGTTTTCATGGGTTTTTTAGGGTATTTAGATTTTTTTACGTTTTCATAGATTTTTAAGGGGCTTTTAGTATTTTTATGGTTTTTAGGGTTTTTAGGGATTTTGATGGGTTTGGGGTTTTTAGGGGTTTTTAGGGTTTTGAGGGGTTTTGAGGGGTTTTAGAGTATTTAGTGGTTTTTTAGTGTTTTAATGGAGTTTTCAGAGATTTTAAGGTCTTTCAGAATTTTAGGGGTTTTTTTATTTTTAAGTGTTTTAAGGGTTGTTAGAGTTTTTTAACGTTTTTAGGGGTTTAAAGGGTTTTTAAATTTTTATTGGTTTTTAATAGTTTTTTATTAGTTTTTAGGGTTTTATGGTTTTTAGGGGATTTTATTATTTTAAGGGGGTTTAGGGTTTTGTGGTTTTTTACGTTTTCATGGAATTTTAGGGATTTCTTAGGATTTTTATGGTTCTTATGGTTTTTAGGGATTTTAAGGGTTTTGAGGGGTTTTAGGTATTCTAAAGGTATTTTAGTGTTTCTAGGGGGTTAAGGTATTTTCAAGGTTTTTATGGTCTTTTAGGGCTTTTTTCTTTTTTTTGAGTTTTTAGAGTTTTTAAGGTTTTTAGAGTTTGTTAACATTTTTAGGGGTTTAAATGGTTTTTTTTTTATGGGTTTTTTATGGTTTTTAGGGGTTCTTCTGATTTTGGGGGGGTTTCAGATTTTTTATTGTTTTTACATTTTGATGGATTTTTAGAGGGTTTTTTAGGTTTTTTATTCTTTATGGGCTTTTTACTATTTTAAGGTTTTTTAGATAGTTTTAACATTTTTCTAGTTTTTAGTGGTTCTCTAGAATTTTTACAGATTTTTTGGGTTTTGAATGTTTTTAGGAGTTTTTATGGTTTTCAAGTACCTTTCATGGTATTAGGGTTTTTTTAATTCTCATAGATTTTTAGGGATTTTAGGATTTTTATGGTTTTAGGGCTTTTTAGGGTTTTTAGGGATTTTGAGGGTCTTTAGGGTTTTTAGTGGTTTTTAGGTTTTTAGGGTTTTCTTTGTTTTTAGGGTTTTTAAGGGTTTTTAGAGTTTTTAATGTTTTTATGGTTTTCATGGGCTTTTAGGGGTTTAAATGTTTTTTGGGGGTTTTATGGTTTTTAGGGGTTTTTTAGGGTTTTTATTTTTTTTCATTTTCATTAATTTTTATGTGTTTTTAGGATTTTTATTGTTTTTAGGGTTTTTAGGATTTTGATGGTTTTTAGGGTCTTTCAGAGGGGGGAGGGGGGTTAAGGTTTTTAGGGTTTTCAGGTTTTTTAGGATTTTTTAGTTTTTATGTTTTTCTAAGTTTTTAGGGTTTTATACCTTTTTAACTTTTCTAGGGATGTTAAGGGTTTTTTGAGTTTTTTTAATATTTTTATGTGTTTTAGGGGTTTTATGGTTTTCTAGGTTTTTAGGGTTTTTAGGCTTTTTACGTTTTTATGTATTTTTACATTTTTTTTTGGATTTTTATAGTTTTTAGGGTTTTTAGGGTTTTTGAGGGCCTTCAGAGTTTTTCAGGGGTTTTAAGGTTTTTCAGGGTTTTTAGGGTCTTTTAGGGGTTTTAGGGTTTTTTTAGTGTTTTAGCGTTTCATGGGTTTTTAGAGTTTTTAACATTTTTAGGGGTTTTAAGGGTTTTTAGAGTTTTTATAGGGTTTGGGGGGTTTTATTGGTTTTTTCGGTTTTTTAATGTTTTTATTGATTTTTATGGATTTTTAGGGCTTTTTAGGATTTTTATTATTTTTAGGGTTTTAGCATTTTTAGGGATTTTGAGGGGTTTCAATGTTTTTAGGGTCTTTTGGGTTTTATTTTGAGCTATTTAGGCTTTTTAGGGGGTTTTTAGTTTTTTTTATTGTTTTTAGGGGTTTACAGTGTTTTTAGAGTATTTAATGGGTTTTTAGGGATTTTTTTGGATTTTTAGGGTTTTTAAAGTTTTTATAGGTTTTATGGTTTTAGGGTGTTTTCAGGTTTTCTTGGGTTATTTTGAGTTTTTTTGGGTTTTATAGTTTTTAGGGTTTTAGGATTTTTAGGTATTTTTAGGGTTTTTTGGTATTTTAGGGGTTTTTATGGCATTCAAATATTTTTAGGGTTTTTAGGGTCTTTGGGGGGGTTTTAGGGTTACTTTGAGTTTTTTTAGTTTATAAGGTTTCTAGAGTTTCTTAACATTTTTAGGGGGTTTTAGGGTTTTTAGAGTTTTCAGTAGTTTTTATGGTTTTATGGATTTGAAGGGGGTTTTAAGGGTTTTAGGGGTTTTGAGATTTTTTGTGGGGTTTTATGTTTTTTAGGGGGTTTTCAGGGGTTTTTAGGGTTTTTAGGATTTTTTATGTTTTCATGTATTTTTAGGGGTTTTTATGGTATTCAGATATTTTTTGGATTTTTAGGGTCTTTGGGGGTTTTTAGGGTTATTTCGAGTTTTTTAGAGTTTATAATGTTTCTAGAGTTTTTTTACATTTTTAGGGGGTTTTAGGGTTTTTAGAGTTTTCAATAGTTTTTAGGGTTTTATGGATTTTTTGGGGTTTTTAAGGGTTTTAGGGGTTTTGAGATTTTTTTGGGGGTTTTATGGTTTTCAGTGGGTTTTCAGGGTTTTTAGGATTTTTTATGTTTTCTTGTATTTTTAGGGAGTTTTTAGGATTTTTATGGTTTAAAGGTTTTTTAGGGATTTGAGTGTTTTCATGAGTTTTCAAGGGTTTTTATGGTTTTTATGGGGTTTTCAAGGTTTGTAAGGTTTTTTACATTTTGATAGATTTTTAGGGGGTTTTATGATTTTTATGGTATTTAGGGTTTTTAGGATTTTTAGGAATGTTGAGGGGATTTTTTAGGGGTTTCAAAAAAATTTAGGGGGTTTTAAGGGTTTTAGTGTCTTTTGGGGTTTTAGGGTTTTTTTGAGTTTTTTGGGGTTTTAAAGTTTTTTAGAGTTTTTTAAGGTTTTTAGGGGTTTTAATGGTTTTTAAAGTTTTTTATGGTTTTATTAGTTTTTAGGGTTTTAGAGGTATTTATGGGTTTTATAGTTTTCTGGGTTTTTTCAGGGTTTTAAGGTTTTTTAAGTTTTTATGGATTTTTTTTTGTTTTTTATGTTTTTTATGGTTTTTAGGGTTTTTTAGGGTTTTTAGGGATTTTCAAGTGGTTTAGGGTATTTCAAGGGTTTATAGAATTTTTCAGGGTTTGGGGGACTTTCTGGGTTTTTAGGGGTTTTTTTAGTTTTTATGGGTTTTAAGGTTTTTTTGAGTTTTTTAATGTTTTAGGAGGTTTTAGGTGTTTTAGGGTTTCATAGTTTTTATAGGTTTTTTGGATTTTTTTTGCTTTTTTGGGCTTTTAGTCTTTTTAGGTATTTTGAGGGGTTTTAGGGGTTTTTATGGTTTGTAGGGGTTTTTAGGGTCCTTTTTTTAAGGGTTTTTTGAGTTTTTTGGGGGTTTTAAGGTTTTTCGAGTTTTTAGTGGGTTTTTAAGGGTTTTTAAAGGTTTTAAGGTTTTTAAGGTTTTTGGGATTTTTATGGCATTCAGAGTTTTTTAGGGTTTATAAGGTTTTTTATGTTTTCATTGATTTTTAGGGGATTTTTAGGATTTTTAGGGTTTTAAGGGTTTTTAGGGGATTTCAGGATTTTTATAGTCTTTTGGGGTTTTAGGGTATTTTTGAGTTTTTCAGGGTTTCAAAGGTTTTCTTATAGTTTTTAACCTTTTTATGTGTTTTAGGCATCATTAGAGTTTTTAGTCGGTTTTTATTGTTTTTACGTGTTATTTGGGTTTTTTTTGTATTTAAGGTTTTTAGGGGTTTTAGGGTTTTTATGATTTTCAGGGGGTTTTCAGGATTTTTAGGGTTTTTTACATTTTCATGCATTTTAGTGTTTTTTTGGTTATTTTTTATAGTTTTATAGGTCTTTTAGGGATTATGAATGTTTTTAGTATTTTTATGGAGTTTTCAGGGTTTTAGGGTTTTTAGGGTCTTTTTGAGTTTTTAGGGGTTTTTTGTGTTTTTAGGGTTTTTAAGGGTTTTTAGAGTTTTTAAATGTTTTTAGGGGTTTAAAGGGTTTTTAAATATTTTTAGCGGGTTTTTAGTGGTTTTAGGAATTTTTATTTTTTTTAGGGGTTTTTCAGGGTTTTTTACATTTTCATTGATTTTTAGGGGTTTTTTATATTTTTTAGTGTTTTTTGGGATTTTGGGAGGTTTTAGGGGTTTTCAGGGTTTTTAGAGTCTTTTTGGATTTTTATGGATTTTTTTAGTTTTTTAGGGTTTTAAAGGCTTTATAGAGTTTTTTAAAGATTTTTTGTTGTTTTTAGGGATTTTAGTGTTTTTAGCGGTTTTTATGGTTTTTAAGGTTTTTAGGGCAAGGAAGGCTCGGGGAAAGGCTATTCCTGACACCCCCCAAAATTTATTACAAAAAAAGACACAAAGACACTACAGATAGGGAGGGGCAGGGTTAATCAACCCACACCCAATGTATTTAGGTTCTTTTCAGATATTGACTGTTTTTTTGTTTTTTAGGGTTTTTAGGGTTTGTTAGAGTTTTTTTTAACATTTTTAGGGGTTTTAAGGGTTTATAGAGTTTTTAGTTGTTTTAGGGTCTTTAATGTTTAGGGGTTTGTGGTTTTTAGAGGGTTTTCAAGGTTTTTAGGATTTTTTATATTTTTATTGATATTTAGGGGTTTTTTAGGATTTTTATGGTTTGTAGGTTTTTAAGGTTTCTAGGGATTTTAAATGTTTTTCTGGGGTTTTTAGGGTTTTTAGGGTCTTCTTGGTTTTTTAGGGGTTTTTATAGTTTTTAGGGGTTTAAAGGTTTTTTAGAGTTTTTTAATGTTTTTAAGGGTTTTTAGGGTTTTTAGAGTATTTTGAGGTTTTTTATGGTTTTTCTATTTTTTAAGGTTTTAATGGTTTTATTGTTGTCATGGGGTTTTCAAGGTTTTTAGGGTTTTTCATCTTTCATGGATTTTTAGGGCGTTTTTGGATTTTAATGGTTTTGGGGGTTTTTAGGGTTTTTCGAGAATTTGAGGGTTTAAAGGGTTTTTAGGGGTTTTAAGGTTTTTAGAGATTTTTAGGGGTTTTAGGGCCTTTTTGGTTTTTTAGTGTTGTAAAGGATTTTTAGAGTTTTTATTGTTTTTAGGGGTTTCAATTGTTTTTGGAGTTTTTAGTGGTTTGTTAGGGTTTTTCATGTTTTTAAGGGGTTTCATATTTTTCAGGGTTTTTTCATGGTTTTTATGGATTTTTTTGTTCCCATGGATTTTTAGGGGTTTTTTAGTATTTTATGGTTTTTAAGGTTTTTTATGGTCTTTAGGGATTTTGATGGGTTTTATGGTTTTTAGGGGTTTTTAGGGCCATTTTGGGTTTTTATGTTTTTTTAGTTTTTTGGGGTTTTAATGATATTTAGAGTTTTTTAACATTTTTAGGGTTTTAAGGATTTTTAGAGTTTTAGGGGGTTTTCATGGTTTCTAAGGTGTTTTATGTTTTCATTGATTTTTAGGGGTTTTTAGGATTTTTTTTTTTGGATTTTTCGGATTTTTTGTGCTTTTAATGGGTTTTAGAGTTTTTTTAATGTTTTAGTGGGTTTTAGGGGTTTTATGGGTTTTTACAGTTTTACAGTTTTTAGGGGTTTTCTGGTTTTCATGGGTTTTTAGGGTCTTTTGGGTTTTTTACGTTTTCATAGATTTTTAAGGGGTTTTTAGTATTTTTATGTTTTTTAGGATTTTTAGGGATTTTGATGGGTTTGAGGTTTTTGGGGTTTTTTAGGGTTTTAGGGGTTTTGAGGAGTTTTAGAGTATTTAGTGGTTTTTTAGTGTTTTAATAGAGTTTTAAGAAATTTTAAGGTCTTTCGGAATTTTAGGGGTTTTTTATTTTTAAGTGTTTTAAGGGTTGTTAGAGTTTTTTAACATTTTTAGGGGTTTAAAGGGTTTTTGGATTTTTATTGGTTTTTAAGAGTTTTTTATTAGGTTTTAGGGTTTTATGGTTTTTAGGGGATATTTTTGTTTTAAGGGGGTTTAGGGTTTTTATGGTTTTTTACGTTTTCATGGAATTTTAGGGATTTCTTAGGGTTCTTATGGTTCTTATGGTTTTTAGGGATTTTAAGGGTTTTGAGGGGTTTTAGGTATTCTAAAGGTATTTTAGGGTTTCTAGGGGGTTAAGGTATTTTCAAGGTTTTTATGGTCTTTTAGGGCTTTTTGGGTTTTTGAGTTTTTAGATTTTTTAAGGTTTTTACAGTTTGTTAACATTTTTAGGGGTTTTAATGTTTTGGTTTTTATGGGTTTTTTATGGTTTTTAGGGGTTCTTCTGGTTTTGGGGGGTTTTAGAGTTTTTATTGTTTTTACATTTTGATGGATTTTTAGGGGGTTTTAGGTTTTTTATTCTTTATGGGTTTTTTATGGTTTTAATGTTTTTCAGATCCTTTTTACATTTTTACAGTTTTTAGTGGTTCTCTATATTTTTACTGATTTTTTGGGTTTTGAATGTATTTAGGAGTTTTTATGGTTTTCAAGGACCTTTCATGGTTTTTGGGTTTTTTAAATTCTCATAGATTTTTAGGGATTTTAGGATTTTTATGGTTTTAAGGGATTTTTAGGGTTTTTAGGGATTTTGAGGGTCTTTAGGGTTCTTAGTGGTTTTTAGGGTTTTTAGGGTTTTATTTTTGTTTTCTAGGGTTTTTAAGGGTTTTTAGAGTTTTTAATGTTTTTATGGTTTTCATGGGTTTTTAGGGGTTTAAATGTTTTTTGGGGGGTTTTATGGTTTTTAGGGGTTTTATTTTTTTTTTCATTTTCATTAATTTTTATGTTTTTTTAGGTTTTTTAGGATTTTGATGGTTTTTAGGGTCTTTCAGAGGGGGGAGGGGCTTAAGGTTTTTAAGGTTTTCAGGTTTTTTAGGATTTTTTGAGTTTTTATGTTTTTCTAAGTTTCTAGGGTTTTATACTTTTTTAACATTTCTAGGGGTGTTAAGGGTTTTTTGAGTTTTTCTAAGATTTTTATGGGTTTTAGGGGTTTTATGGTTTTCTAGGTTTTTAGGGTTTTTAGGTATTTTACGTTTTTATCGATTTTTTGGTTTTTTAGGATTTTTATAGTTTTTAGGGTTTTTAGGGTTTTTGAGGGCCTTTAGAGTTTTTAAGGGGTTTTAAGTTTTTTCAGGGTTTTTAGGGTCTTTTAGGGGTTTTAGGGTTTTTTAGTGTTTTAGCGTTTCATGGTTTTTTAGAGTTTTTAACATTTTTAGGGGTTTTAAGGGTTTTTAGAGTTTTTATAGGGTTTTGGGGTTTTTATTGGTTTTTTGGTTTTTTATTGTTTTTATTGATTTTTATGGATTTTTTGGGCTTTTTAGGATTTTATTATTTTTAGTGTTTTAGCATTTTTAGAGATTTTGAGGGGTTTCAATGTTTTTTGGGTCTTTTTGGGTTTTTAGGGTTTTATTTTGAGCATTTTAGGGTTTTTAGGGGTTTTTTGTTTTTTTATTGTTTTAGGGGTTTAAAGTGTTTTTAGAGTATTTAATGGGTTTTTAAGGATTTTTTGGATTTTTAGGGGTTTTTAAAGTTTTTATAGGTTTTATGGTTTTTAGGGGGTTTTCAGGGTTTTTAGGGTTTTTTGATTTTTAGGTATTTTGTGGGTTTTTTTGGTCTTTTAGGGGGTTTTATGGTATTCAGATATTTGTTTTGGGTTTTTAGGGTCTTTGGGGGTTTTTAGGGTTATTTCAAGTTTTTTAGAGTTTATAAGGTTTCTAGAGTTTTTTTACATTTTTGGGGGTTTTAGGGTTTTTAGAGTTTTCAGTAGTTTTTAGGGTTTTATGGATTTTTAGGGGTTTTTAAGGGTTTTAGGGGTTTTGATATTTTTTTGGGGGTTTTATGGTTTTCAGCGGGTTTTCAGGGTTTTTAGGATTTTTTATATTTTCATGTATTTTTAGGAAGTTTTTAGGATTTTTATGGTTTAAAGGTTTTTAGGGATTTGAGTGTTTTCATGACTTTTCAAGGGTTTTTAGGGTTTTTATGGAGTTTTCTTGGTTTTTAGGGTCTTTTGGGTTTTAGGGATTTTTTGAGTTTTTTAGTATTTTAAATGTTTTTTAGAGTCTTTTAATGTTTTTAGGGGTTTCAAGTGTTTTAAATTTTTTTGTGGTTTTATGGTTTTTATGAGATTTTAGGGATTTTTATGGTTTTTAGGAGTTTTTATAGGTTTCAAGGATTCTTTACATTTTCATGAATTTTTAGAGGTTTTTTAGTAATTTTATGGTGTTTTGAGTTTTTAAGGTTTTACGGATTTTGAGGACTTTTAGGGATTTTAGAAGTTTTTAGGGTATTCTTGGATTTTTAGGGTTTTCCTTAAGTTTTTTCATGGATTTAACGGTTTTTAGGGGTTTTAGGGTTTTTAGGCTCTTTTAGGTTTTTTAGGATTTTTCTTCTTCTGTTTATTAGGGTTTTTAATATTTTTAGAGTTTTTTTTACGTTTTTAGGGGTTTTAATAGTTTTTAGAGTTTTTCATGGTTTTTAGGGTTTTTATTATTTTTTAGGGTTTTTAAGGTCTTTGGGGGTCTTTATGGTTTTCAGGGTTTTTTAGGGTTTTTAGAGGTTTTTAGGGGTTTTTACGTTTTCATGTATTTTTGGGGCTTTTTAGAATTTTTGGGGTTTTATGGTTTTTAGGTATTTTGAGGGGGTTAGGGGTTTTCAGGGGTTTTTTGGGTCATTTTATGTTTTTATCGTCTTTTTTGAGTATTTTAGCATTTTAAAGGGTTTTTAGAGTTTTTTTAACAGTTTTAGGGTTTTTAGTGGGTTTTAGGGTTTTTACGGGGTTTTAGGGGTTTTAAAGGTTTTTATGGGTTTTATGGTTTTCAGGGGTTTTTAGTGATTTTAGGTTTTTTTATGTTTTCATGGATTTTTTGGAGTATTTTTGGATTTTTATGGTTTTTTGGGTTTTTTAGCTTTTTAGGGAATTTGAGGGGTTTTGGGGGTTTTTAGGATTTTTTTGGTTTTTTGGGGTTTTTTGAGATTTTAAAGGTTTTTTTATAGTTTTTTAACATTTTTAGGGGTTTGAGGGATTTTTAGTGTTATTAGTTGTTTCTTAGGGGTTTTATGGGTTCTTAGGGTTATTAAGGTTTTTAGGGGTTTTGTGGTTTTCAATAGTTTTTCAGGGTTTTTAGGGGTTTTTACGTTTTAATGGATTTTTAGGGGTTTTTTAGGATTTTTATGGTTTTTAGGGGTTTTTAGGGTTTTTAGGGATTTTGAGGGGTTTTATGGGTTTTAAGGTTTTTTTGAGTTTTAAGGGTCTTTTGGGGTTTTATGGTCTTTTGGGTTTTTAGAGTTTTTTTATTATTAGGGGTTATATGGTTTTAAGGGGGTTTTCAAGGTTTTTTGGGTTTTTTACATTTTCATGGATTTTTAGGGGTTTCTTAGTATTTTTATGGTTTTTAGAGGTTTTAGGGTCTTTTGGGGGTTTAGGTTTTCGTTGAGTTTTTAGGGTTTTTTGGTGTTTTTTAACGTTTTCAGGGGTTTATGAATTCTTATAGTTTTTAGTGGTTTTTTTGGTTTTTATTGGTTCTTAGAATTTTTAAGGGTTTTAGTTTTTTGGGATTTTGAGAGTTTTTAAGAGTTTTTAGGCCTTTTAGGGGTTTTTAGGGATTTTAAGGTGTTTGTTGGTTTTTTTTGATTTTTTATGTTTTTTAATATTTTTTTATTGTTTTTAACATTTTTAGGAGTTTAAAGGGTTTTTAGTGTGTCTTTTGGGTTTTAGAGGTTTTATGGGTTTTTAGGGGTTTTAGGGGGTTTTAGGGGTTTTAGGGGTTTTAGGGGTTTTAGGGATTCTATTGGGTTTTAGGGGTTTTAGAGGTTTTTCAGGATTTGTATGGTTTTTAGGTTTCTTGGTGATCTTGAGAGTTTTTATAATTTTTAGGGGTTTCTATGGGGTTTAGGGTTTTCATGGTTTTTAGGGTCGTTTTTTTGTGTTTTTTAAATTTTTAGGGGTTTTATATTTTTTTATAATTTTCTAATGTTTTTAGGGATTTTTAGGGTTTTTAGAGTTTTCAGTGGGTTTTGGGTATTTATGGTTTTAGGGTTTTTATGGGTTTTATGGTTTTAGGGGTTTTTAGAGTTTTTAGGGATTTTAGCTATTTCATTGATTTTTATGGGTTTTTTAGTATTTTTATGGGTTTTAGTGTTTTTAGGGTTTTTCAGGGGTTTTGGAGTTTTCAGGGGTTTTCAGGGTTTTCGGGGTTTTTATGGCCTTTTAGGGTTTTAAGGTTTTTAAACATTTTTAGGGGGTTTAAGGTGTTTTTGTATTTTTAATGTTTTTAGGGCAAGGAAGATGCGAGGATCGAGCTATTCCTGAGCCCCCCAAATTTTATTTTGAAAAAAAGACTCAGTAGACAAGGGAGGGGAGGGGTCAAACGACCCGCACCCAAAAACCCTTTACAAACCCAAGATGCAAAAGACCCCAAAAAAAGAAAGATTAAGAAAGAAAAAACACACAAAGCCAAGAAAGAAAGATCCAGCAGCAGACCTAACCAAGCAGCAACCAACATCCAGCAGCAGCAGCACTATCACCATACGCAGCAACTTCATCACCTCCAAAGCATCAGCAACATCACTCTTAGCCAAGCAGCAGCCAACATCTAGCCCATCCGATTCCAACAGCCAGCATCCCGCTTTCACCTCAGCAACCAGCAGCACCAACACCAATCAACATCACCATACCAGATTTCCAGCACCCACCACCTCCACTCAAGGGAAGCGGTAGCCAAAGTCCAGTAGCTCATCATCCAGCAACTCAATATTCAACCAAAATTCAGCAGCAACTTAAGAAAGAACCAACCTCCAGCAGCAAACATCATATAACAACTCAGAATCCAGTGACCAACTCTTCCTGACCAGACTAGTTCTAGTATCCCATCAAAATCAGAAACAAGAGGCCACCAGCACCCACGCCTAAACCCATTCCGCATCATCCACAACTCCTTAAACTCATCATTTAGTAGTGACAGCAACAATAAACTAAACCAGACACAATTAAAGAACACACAGACCAGCATATCAAACCGAACACAGTACAGTATGACCATACCTTCATTAGCAGCAAGATCCAAGAACAAGAAATCGGAACCAGAAAATCAAACCTACATCTTCACCCTTATCGGCCACCATGACCCTTCGAGAAGCCTGAAAAGCCACCAAGATCCTCCTCGGGTCCAAACAAGAAGCACAGATCCAAGAATAGAGCTTTAAGCGCCATCACCGAGAAGTCACGAATCCTACTGAACCCACTTTTCACCAAAGAGAAGCCAAAACTCACCTAGACGAAGCCACCAGAGCGTCTTGCTAAATATCGGGCCAAGAACACCTATGTCCAGTCGACGAAACATCCATCGTGCCTGCGTTGACTTCTCCAATGACCTCAAAGACTTCGCCCAGACCACTGGAAAAGCATCACCGCCTCCGCCCAGGAGCAACAAAGACGACGCCCGAGGAGGAGCAGGATCCAGATCTAACAAAGCCGATCCATAACGAAGCAAAATCCAGACCAAACCAACGTTGCCATTTCCTAAAACAACCCACCGGAACCCAGCGCCAACGACCATCCGCCTCTATTTTTCCAGGGGAGAAAGCCTCTCGAACATAAATCCATCTGCAACACAAAGCCTGATCTGGAAGAGATCAACGAAGCCACTGAAGACGATTCCAAGAGGGAACCATAGAGGTCGCCGTGTTGGGAGGGAGAGCCCAGGAGAGAGAGACAGCATTTTTTCATGAATTTTTAGGATTTTTTAGAATTTTTATAGTGTTCATGGTTTTCTAGGGTATTAGGGATTTTTGAAGGTTTTTAGAGCTTTTCGGTGGTTTTAGGGTTTTAGGGACTTTTTGGTTTAAATGGGTTTTTTGAGTTTTTAGGGATTTTTTTAGGTTTTTAAACGTTTTTAGTGGTTTTAAGGGTTTTAGAGTTTTTTTTTGTTTTGGGGGGTTTTATGGGTTTTTAGGCTTTTAAGGTTTTATGGGGATTTTTTTGGTTTTCAAGAGTTTTTCTGGGTTTTTAGAGGTTTTTTACATTTTTGTGGTTTTTTGGGGTTTTTTAGGATTTGTATGGTTTTTAGGTATTTCTAAGGTTTTAGGGATTTTGAGGGGTTTTAACAATTTTTATGGGTTTTTTGGGATTTTTAGGGTTTTAGGATCTTTTTTTGTTTTTGTTAGTTTTTTGTATTTTTAAGGTTTTTTTAGAGTTTCTTAATGTTTTAGGGGTTATGGGTTTTTTTATTTTTTAATGGTTTTTAGGTTTCTTATGGTTTTTAGGGTTTTTAAGGATTTATGGTTTTTAGGGGTTAAATGGGTTTTTAGGGTTTTTTGCATTTTCATGGATTTTATGGATTTTTAGGATTTTTATGGATTATACGGTTTTTTGATTTTTTAGCGATTTTGAGGGGTTTTAGGGGATTTCATGTTTTTTTAGGGTTTTTATAAATTTTCAAGGTTTTTAGGGTCATTTTGGGTTTTTAGTGTTTTTTTAGTTTTTAGGGGGTTCAAGGATTTTTATAGTTTTATAACATTTTTAGGGGTTTTAGAGTTTTTATTTGTTTTTTTGGTTTTTTTTCGGTTTTTAAATGTTTTTAGGGGTTTTCTGGTTTTTGGGGTTTTTAGAGTTTTTACATTTTCATGTATTTTTCGGAGTTTATTAGGATTTTTATGGTTTTGGGGGTTTTTTGGGATTTTGATGGTTCTTGGGGGTTTTTCAGGGGTTTTTATGAGTTTTGGGGTTTTTATGGGTTTTTGGGTCTATTTTGGGTTTTTCGAGGTTTTTATGATTTTTAGAGTTTTAATGTTTGTTAGATTTTTCTAATTTTTTTATGGGGTTTAAGGTTTTTAGAGTTTTTATTGGTTTTTAGGGTTTTTATGGGGTTTTATGGTTTTAGGGGTTTTAATGGTATTCAACGGTTTTTTAGGGTTATTAGGTTATTTTACCTTCGCATGAATTTTTATAGGGTTTTTAAGTTTCTGATGGTTTTTAGAGTTTTTTTTTGATTTTTAGGGATGCTTAGGAGGTTTAGGGTTTTTAACAATTTTTTGAGTTTTTATGGTTTTATGGTTTCTCAGGGTTTTAGGGTCTTTTGGGGGGTTTTGATGTTTTTTTTGAGTTTTTAGGGTTTTGTAGTTTTTTAACATTTTAGGGGGTTTATAGGTATTTAGATAATTTGGTTATTTTTTAGGGTTTTTATGGGTTTTTATGATTTTTTATGGTTTTTAGGGGTTTTATGGTTTTAATGGGATATTCGGGGGCTTATGGGTTTTAGGGATTTTAAGGTATTTTTGGGTGTTTAGGGTTTTTTTAGAATTTTAGGGTTTTTTATGTTTTTTAGAGTTTTTAGGGGTTTTAATGATTTTAAGAGTTTTTAGTGGTTTTTAAGGATCTTAGGGGTTTTAATGTTTTGGGGGGTTTTAGGGCTTTCATGGGTTTTTAGGGTTTTTTACATTTTCATGGATTTTTAGGGGGTTTTGACAATTTTGTACTATTTAGGGTTTTTTAGGTTTTTATGGATTTTAACGGTTTTTAGGGTTTTTAGGGTTTTCAGGGTTTTCAGGAGCTTTTTTGTATTTAGTATTTTTTTAATTTTTTTGGTTTTTTGGTTTTTAAGATATTTTTAATGTTTTCAGGGTTTTTAAGGGTTTTTAGATTTTTTAGTGGTTTTAGGAGTTTTTAGGGGTTTTAAGGTTTTTTAATTTCTTGGGGGTTTTTATGGTTTTCAAGGTTTTTTCTAGGTATTTTGGGTTTTTTACGTTTTCATGGATTTTTAGGGTTTTTTAAGTTTCTTGTAGTTCTTAGGGTTTTAGGGGTTTTCAGAGGCTTTTAGAATTTTTAAGGTTTTTTTGGGGTTTTAGGGTCTTTTTTGGTGTTTTATGGGTTTTTTGAGTTTTTTAGGGGTTTTAAGGTTTTTTATAGTTTTTTATTGTTTTAAGGGGTTTAAAGGGTTTTAAAGTTTACTAAATTTTAAGGGTTGTTTTGTGTTTTAATGGGTTTTAGGGGTTTTATGGTTTTTAGGTGTTTTTCAAGGTTTTTAGGGTATTTTATATTTTCATGGATTTTTTGGGGGTTTTAGGATTTTTATGTATTTGAGGTTTTTTAGAGTTTTACATATTTTGAGGGTGAATGGGGTTTTTCAATGGGGTTTTTCAAGGGGTTTTAGGGTTTTTAGGGATTTCAGGGTTTTAGGGTTTTTTTGGATTTATGATTTTTTTTGAGTTTTTTTAATTTTTTAGGGGTTATAATGGATTTGAGATTTTTTTGTGAATTTTTAGGGTTTTTTTGAGTTTTAGTGTTTTTTAAGGTTTTTAGGGTTTTTTTGGCTTTCAGAGATTTTTAGGGTTTTAAGGATTTTACGTATTCATGGATCATTAGGTATTTTTTAGGATTTTAGGGTTTTTAGGGTTTTTTATATTTTGAGGAGTTTTAGGGTTTTTAGGGTCTTTTTGGGTTTTTTGGTTATTTTTTGAGTTTTTCAAGTTTTTAATGTTTTTTTTAATTTTTTAACATTTTTAGGGGTTTAAAGGGGTTTTAGAGTTTCTACTAGTTTTTAGGGTTTTTTCAGTTTTTAGTTTTTTAAGGTTTTTTATGGGTTTTGTGGTTTCAGGGTTTTTAGGGTTTTTACATTTTCAAGGATTTTTACAGGTTTTTTTGGATTTTTATGGTTTTTACTGTTTTTTAGGTTTTTATTGATTTTGAGGGTTTTCAGGGGGTTTTAGGGTTTTTAGCGGTTTTCAAGTTTTTTAGGGTCTTTTTGGGTGTTTGTGGTTTTTATTGAGTTTTTCAGGGTTATAATTTTTTTAGTATTTTTAGAATTTTTATAGTTTTTAGGGTTTTTATGGTTTTTTGGGATTTTGGGGGTTTTGGGGGGTTTTTAGGGGTTTTTAGGGTTTTCTGAGTTTTTATGTTTATTTGGGGGTTTAAGGGTTTTTTAAGTTATTTGGGGAGTTTAAGGTTTTTTAGAGGTTTTAAATGTTTTTAGGGGTTTCATGATTTTTTTATAGTTTTTTTAGTTTTAGGGGTTTTATAGGGTTTTTGGGTTTTTTAGCTTCTTAGGGGTTTATGGTTTTTCGGGGTATTTATGGTATTTAAATTTTATTTTTTCATTGATTTTTAGGTTTTTTTTAGGATTTTATCGGTTTTAGGGGGATTCAGGGGGTTTTCGGGCTTTTAGTGTTTTTTTGGGGATTTAGGATCTTTCTGGGTTTTAGAGGTTTTTTTGAGTTTTTTTTGGGGGGGGTTAAGGTTTTTTAGATTTTTTAAAGTTTTTAGGGGTTTAAAATGTTTTAGAGTTTATAGTAAGTTTTTAGGGTTTTTATTGTTTTTGAATGTTTTTAGTGGTTTTTTATGTTTTTCAGGGATATTTTAGTGTTTTAATGGTTTTCTACATTTTCATTGATTTTAAGGGGGGGGGGGGTTATGAATTTTATGGTTTTTAAGGTTTTTTAGGGTTTTTAGAGATTTTGAGGGATTTTAGTTATTTTAGCAGTTTTCACAAGTTTTAGGGTCTTTTTCATTTTTAGGGTTATTTTGAGTTTTTTTTTACATTTTTAGGGTTTTTAATGATTTTTAGAGTTTAGTGGGTTTTTGGATTTGTATGGGTTCTTAGGTTTTTTTAAGGATTTTAGGGGTTTTTATGGTTTTAAGGGGTTTTTCAATATTTTTAGGGCTTTTATGTTTTCTTTATTTTTTGTTTTTTTTAGTTTTTTATGGTTTTTAGTGGTTTTTAGGGTTTTTAGGTGGTGTTAGGGTTTCTAGGGTTTTTTCGGGTTTTTAGGTTCTTTTTGGATTTTTGGTTTTTTTTGAGTATTTTCATGTTTTAAGGTATTTTAAAATTTTTAACATTTGTAGGGTTTTTAATGGGTTTTATAGTTTCTTGTGATTTTTTAGGATTTTTAGGTTTTTGGGGGGTTTTAATATTTTAGTGGTTTTTATGGTATTCCATGTTATTTTGGTGTTTTTATGATTGTTTTGTTTTCATGGATTTTTAGGGTATTTTTAGGATTTTTATAGTTTTTAGGGTTTTTAGGGAATTTGGGGGGAGGGGTTAGGGTTTTTAAGTGGGTTTTAGGGTTTTTAAGGTTTTTAGGGTCTTTTTGGTGTTTGAGGGTTTTTTGAGTTTTTTTATGGGTTTTAAGGTTTTTTAGAGTTTTTTTTAAATTTTTTTGGGGTTTAAAGGATTTTTAGAGATTTCATATATTTTTATGGTTTTTAAGGTTTTTTTCTAGGTAAGTTTTTTTAGTTTTTTTAAAGGTTTTTAGGGTTTTTAGTGTTTTTCATGGTTCTTAGGGATTTTTAGGTGGTTTATGGTTTTTGATTGGTTTTTAGGGTTTTTCAGGGTTTTAGGATCTTTTTGGGTTTTTAGGGTTTTTTTATTTTTTAGGGTTGTAAGGTTTTTTAGAGTTTTTTATGTTTTTAGGTTTTTAAAGTTTTTTAGTGGTTTTAGTGTTTTTTATGGGGTTTTAGGTTTTTTAAGATTTTTTGGGGAACTTATGGTTTTCAGGGGTTTTTCACGGTTTTTTGGGATTTTTACATTTTCAACGATTTTTAGGGGTTTTTTAGGGTTTTTATGTTATTAGGGTTTTTAAGTTTTTTAGAGATTTTGAGGGGTTTTAGTGTTTTTCAGAGGTTTTTTGGGTTTTTTCCCAGTTTTATGAACTTTTTGAATTTTTAGGGTCTTTTTGGGTTTTTAGGTTTTTTTACATTTTCCTATATTTTTATGGGTTTCTTAGGATTTTTATGGTTTTTAACACCTTTAGGGGTTTTGATGGGTTTTAGGCTTTTTTAGAGGTTTTAAGGGTTTTTAGGGGTTTTCAGGGTTTTTATTGTCTTTTTGGGTTTTGGGTGGTTTTAAGGGTTTTTAGAGTGTTTAGTGGTTTTACCATTTTTAGGGATTTTATAGTTTTTAGGAGTTGTATGGTTTTAAGCAGTTTTTACTGTTTTTTACATTTTCATGTATTTTTAGGATTTTTATGGTATTTGGGTTTTTTAGGGATTTTGATAGTTTTTAAGGGTTTTCAAAGGTTTTTAGGGTTTTGAGTCTTTTTGTGTTTAAGGGTTTTTAGAGTTTTTTTTAGGTTTTTTAGGGTTTTTTAGAATTTTTTTTAACATTTTTAGGGTTTTAAATGGTTTTTAAAGTTTTTTAGGGGTTTTATAGGGTTTATGTGTTTTTATGGTTTTTGTAGGTTTTTATGGATTTCGAGGGTTTTTCGGGTTTTTAAGGTTTTTTACATTTTCATGGATTTTTAGGGATCATTTTGGGTTTTGATGGTTTTTAGGATTTTTTAGAGTTTTTATGTATTTTGAGGGGTTTTAGGGGTTTTTAGTTTTTTTAGGGATTTTTGAATTTTTAGGGTTTTTTTGTGTTTTTTTAGTTTTTAAAGTTTCTTAGAGTTTTTTAATATTTTGTGGGTTTTAAGGGGTTTTAGATATTTTAGTAGTTTTTTAGGGTTTTTAAAGTTATAGGGGTTTTTATTAGTTTTAATGTTTTACGGTTTTTTACGTTTTCATGGGTTTTTTGGATTTTTATTCTTTATTGGGTTTTTAGGACTTTTGTGGGTTTTAAGGGTTTTTCAGTTCTTTTTTGGGATTTTAGGGGTTTTTACTGTTTTTAGGGTCTTTTTGGAATTTTAGAGTTTTATTTTCATTTTTTAATGTTTTTAGAGATTTTTAATATTCTTAAGGGTTTTAGGGTATTTAGAGTTTTTAGTGACTTTTAGGATTTTATGGGTTTTTATGTTTTTCAGGGATTTTAGGGTTTTTGGGGGTTTTTAGTGGTCTTTGGGATTTTTATGGGTTTTTAGGGTTGTTAGGGTTTTTGAGGGGTTTTAGGGTTTTTAGGAGTTTTATGGTTTTTAGGGGTTTTCAGGGATTTTAAGGTTGTATGATTTTTAGGGATTTTAGGGGTTTTAAGGGTTTTTAGAGTTTTTAGTTGGTCTTTAGGGTTTCTTTAGGATTTTAGGGTTTGAAGGTTTTTAGGGTTTGAAGGTTTTTATGGGTTTTTATGTTTTTCAAGGGTTGTTTTAAGTGTTTTTTATGTTTTCATGGATTTTTATGATTTTTATCATTTTTTGTGTGTTTTATTGTTTTTAGGGATATGGGGGGAGGGTTTTAGGGGTTTTAGGGTTTTTATAGTTTTCTGTGTTTTTTATGTTTTTGTGGATTTTTAGGTGTTGTTTTGGATTTTTATGGATTTTAACGTTTTTAGGGTTTTGGGGATTTTGTTGTTTTTTGGGGGTTTTAGGAGTTTTTAGCGGTTTTTATGGTTTTTATGGTCTTTTTTGGTTTTAGGAGTTTTTTTGGGTTTTTTGGGTTTAAAGTTTTTTATATTTTTTAAAGTTTCTAGGGGTTTAAAGGCTTTTTAGAGTTTTTAGTTGTTATTTGGGTTTTTTAGGGGTTTTAGAGGTTTTTAAGCTTTTTAGTAGTTTTTATGGTTTTCGGGAGGTTTTTGAGGTTTTTGAGGGTTTTATGTTTTCATGGATTTTTAGGGGGTTTTTTATTTTTAAGTTTTTTTGTGTATTTAGGGCCTTTTTTGGTTTTTAGGGGTATTTTGAGTTTTTTAGGGGTTTTATGGTTTTTTAGAGGATTTAACATTTTTATGGGTCTTAAATGTTTTTAGTGGTTTTAGTGGGTTTTTAGATTTTTTATGGGTTTTATGGTATTTAAGGTTTTCAGGGGTTTTATGGTTTTCTGGGGTTTTCAGGGTTTTTAGGGTTTTTTACATTTTGATGGATTTTTAGGGGTTTTTCAAGATTTTTATAGTTTTTAGGGGTTTTAGGGTTTTTAGGTGTTGTTAAGGGTTTTTAGAGTTTTTTTAGGATTTTTAGGGTCTTTCGGGGTTTTATGGTTTTTTCGAGCTTTTTAGGGTTTGTATGGTTTTTGGTGTTTTTTAAACATTTTTATGTGTTTTAAGGGTTTTTCATATTGTTTAATGGGTTTTAGGGTTTTTATGGTTTTTAGGGTTTTTAGGGGTTTTGTAGTTTTTAGAGGTTTTTTAGGGTTTTCAGGTTTTTTTATGTTTTTTTAGACTCTTAGTGGTTTTTTATGTTTTTTAAGGTTTTTTGGGTTTTTTAGGGTTTTGGGGATTTTAGGTTTTTTTGTGGATTTCAGGGGTTTTTAGGGGTTTTCATGTTTTTATGGCCTTTTTGGGTTTTTTATTTTTGTTTTTATGGTTTTTAAGGTTTTTTATATTTTTTAACATTTTTAGGTATTTAAAAAGTTTTAGAGTTTTTAGTGGTTTTGGGGTTTTTAAGTGTTTTTAAGGGTATTTAAGGGTTTTAGGGGTTTTTTAGTTTTAAGGGTGTTTTAAGTTTTTTAGGGTTTTTATGTTTTCATTGATTTTTTTTCATTTTTTAGGGTTTTGGGGGTTTTTTAGGATTTTTACGGAATTTATGGGTTTAAGGGGTTTTTCAGGATTTTTAGATTTTTTTACATATTTGAGGATTTTTAGGGGTTTTAGGATTTTTATGGGTTCTAGGGTTTTTAGGATTTCTATAAATTTTGAAGGTTTTAAGGTTTTTCATAGGTTTTTGGTGTTTTTAGTGTCTTTTTTAGTGGTTTATGGGTTATTAGATTTTTCCAGTTGTTTTTAGGGTTTGTTTTGGGTTTCTAGTATTTTTTAAAAAAATTAGGGGTTTTATGTATTTTAGAGGATTTTCAGTGTTTTTAGGGGTTTGTAAGGTTTTATGGATTTTCTGGGGTTTTTTAGGATTTTTAGGATTTTTTGAGATTTTTTGGTTTTTTATGTGTTTTAGGGAACTTTAGTGTTTTTAGGTTTTTAGGGATTTTGGGTTTTATGGGTTTTCGATGTTTTTAGTGTCTTTTGGGGTTTTTTAGTCTATATTTTTACAGTTTTTTAGAGTTTTTAATTTTTTATGGGTTTTAAGGGTATTTAGAGTTTTTAGGGTTTTTAAGGTTTTTAGGGGTTTTGAAGGATTTCAAGGGGTTTTAGGGGTTTTTATAGTTTTCATGGGTTTTTTTGGGTTTTTTGGTTTTTTATGGATTTTCAGTGTTTTTTATGTTTTCATATATTTTTTAGGGGTTCTTATGATTTTCATGGTTTTAGGATTTTTTAGGGGTTTTAAGGATTTTGGGGTTTTTTCAGGGGTTTTTATGGTTTTTATGGGTTTTCAGGGCTTTTAGCATCCTTTTGGGTTTTAGGGTTTTTTTTGAGTTTTTTATGGTTTTTAAGGTTTTTAGAGTTTTATAATGTTTTTAGGGGTTTTTAGAGATTTTAGACTTTTTTAAGGTTTTTATGTGTTTTTAGGGTTTTAAAAGGTTTTAAGGAGTTTTATGGTTTTTAAGGGGTTTTAGGGGTTATTAGGGTTTTTAGGGTCTTTTGGGTTTTTAGGGTTTTTTATGTTTTTTAGGTATTTAAAGTTTCTTAGGGTTTTAAAGGTTTTTTATATTTTTTAACATTTTTTGGTGTTTTTAGGGTTTTTAGAGATTTAAGCGGTTGTTGAGGGTTTTATGGGGTTTTGGGGTTTTTAGGGTTTTTAGGGTTTTTTACGTTTTCACGGATTTTAGGGGGGTTTAGGGTTTATATGGTTTTTATGGTTTTAGGGAATTTAGGGATTTTAGGGGTGTTTTAGGAGTATTTATTCATTTTAGTGTTTTTTTTTATTTTTAGGGTTTTTAAAAATTTGAGGGGGGTTTATGGTTTTTATAGGGTTTTTAAGGGTTTTTAGGGTTTTTTATGTTTTCATGGATTTTTAGGTGTTTTTTAGGATTTTTATTCTTTTTAGGGGTTCTAGAGTTTTTAGAATTTTTAGGGATTTTAAGGGTTTCTAGGGTTTTTCTGGGGGTTTTCCGATTTTTAGGGGTTTTAACGATTTTTAGGGTCTTTTAGGTTTTTAGAGTTTTTAGTGTTTTTAAGGTTCTTTGGTGTTTTTTAACATATATAGTTTTTTCAAGGATATTTACAGTTTTTAGTTGGTTTTTTGGGTTTTATGGGCTTTAAGGGTTTTTCAGGTTTTTAGGGTATTTTACATTTTCATGGATTTTTGGGAGGTTTTAGTGTTTTTATGGTCTTTTAGGGGTTTTATGGATTTTATTAGATTTCAAGGTTTTTCAGGAGTGTTTAGGGTTTTCTGGGATTTTAGGGTCTTTTTTGGGTTTTAGGTTTTTTGTGTTATTTTGGTTTTTTAAGGGTTTTTAGATTTTTTTTACATTGTGATAGGTTTTAAGGGTTTTTTTTAGTTTTTAGCGGGGTTTTTAAGGATTTTATTTGTTTTTAGGGTTTTTTATATTTTTGGGGGGTTTTATGGCTATCAAGGGTTTTTTAGGGTTCTTAGGGGTTTTTACATTTTCATGGATTTTTAGGGGATTTTTAGGATTTTTATGGTTTTTAGGGGTTTTAGGGATTTTGAGGGGTTTTATAGGTTTTAATGAGTTTGGGTTTTTTAAGGGTTTTAAGGTGTTTTGGGGTTATTTTAATTTTTAGGGGTTTTAAGCTTTTTTAGAGTTTTTAACATTTTTAGGGTTTTATCGGTTTTTAGGGGTTTTTATGGTTTTCAAGGGTTTTTCAGGATTTTTAGGATTTTTAACGTTTTCATTTATTTTTAGGGGGGTTTTAGGTTTTTAAGTTTTTGAGGGTTTTTTGAAATTTTGTGGCTTTCTAAGGATTTTTGAGGGGGGTTTAGGGGTTTTAATTTAAGGGTTGTATGGTATTTTTTGGTTTTATGGTTTTTTGAGTTATTATAGTGTTTAAAGGTATTTTAGAGTTTTTTAACATTTTTAGGTATTTAAAGGGTTTTTAGAGTTTTTAGTAGGTTTTTTTGCTCTTTATAGTTTTTTAGTGTTTTTTAAGGTTTTTAGGGGTTTTAAGGTTTTCCAGGGTTTTTGAGGGGTTTTAGGGTTTTTTACATTTTCTTGGTATTTTAGGTGGTTTTTAGGATTTTTATGGTTTTTCAGGTTATTTAGGGACTTGGGTGTTTTTTGGGGTTTTAGTGGGTTTTAGGGTTTTTAGGGATTTTCAGGGTTTTAGGGTCTTTTGGGTTTTTAGGGTTTTTTCTGAGTTTTTTGGGTTTTTAATATTTTTTAGAGTTTTTTAATGTCTTTAGATGTTTAAAGGGGTTTAAAAGTTTTAAGTGGGTTTTTAGGGGTTTTATGGGATGTTAGGGTTTTTTTAAGGTTTTAGGGGTATTTATGGTCTTTAGGGGTTTTTCAAGATTCTTAGGGTTTTTTTGCATTTTCCTAGATTTTAAGGGGTTTTTAAATATTTGTATTGGTTTTATGTATTTTGATGGTTTTTATGGGTTTTTATTTGTTTTTAGTGTTTTTAGGGATTTTAGGGGTTTTAGGGTTTCTTTATTTTGTTCAAGTTTTTATAGTTTTTTAATGTTTTAGGGGTTTTAAGGGTATTCAGGGTTTTTACTGTGTTTTTAGTGTTTTTATGGGAATTTAGGGTTTTAAATGTTTTTAGGGGGTTTTCAGGGTTTTTAGGGTTTTTTACTTTTTCATGAATTTTTAGGTGTTTTTTAGGATTTTTATGGTTTTTTGGGTTTTTAGAGATTTTGAGGGGTTTGGGGGTTTTCAAGTATTTTTAGTGTTTTTAGGGTCATTTTGGGGTTTTAGGGTTTTTTTTGACTTTTTAGGGGATTTAAGTTTTTTTAGAGTTTTTTAACGTTTTGGGGGTTTAAAGGGTTTTAAAGTTTTAGTGGTGTTTTGGGGATTTTATGGGTATTTAGGGTTTTTTATTCTTTTTATGGGTTTTTTGTTTTCATGGGGTTTTAGGGTTTTTTAAGTTTTCATGGATTAATAGGGGTTTTTACGATTTTTATGGTTTTTAGAGTTATTAGGGATTTTGAGGGATTTTAAGGTTTTTCAGGGGGTTTTAGGGTCCTTTGGGTGTATAGGGTTTTTTTTTTGAGTTTTTAGGGTTTTAAAGGTTTTTTATAGTTTTTTTTAACATTTTTAGGGTTTTAAATGGTTTTTAGAGTTTTTTAACGTTTTTAGGTGTTTAAAGGGTTTTTAGATTTCTTAGGGGTTTTTATGTTTTTTAGGGGTGTTTGTGGTTTTCATGGATTTTTTAGGGTTTTTTACGCTTTCATGGATTTTTAGGGTTATTTTGCTATTTTTGTGGTTTTTAAGGTTTTAGGGGTTTTAGGGATTTTTAGGGAGTTTTAGGCTTTTTAGAGATTTTTAGGGTTATTCTAGGTTTTAAGGGTCTTTTTGGGTTTTTACTGTTTTTTTAGTTTTTTAGGATTTTAAGGTTCTTTAGAGTTTTTTAATGTTTTAAGGGTTTTAAGAGTTTTTAGATATTTTAGCTGCTTTTAGGGTTTTTAGGGGTTTTATGGTTTTTAGGGGGTTTTCAGGGTTTTTAGAGGTTTTTACATTTTTATGGATTTTTAGGGTGTTTTTTGGATTTTTATGGTTTTCAGGGTTTTTGAGGGTTTTTAGTGTCTTTTTGGGTTTTAGGGGTTTTTTGTGCATTTAGGGTTTTATGGTCTTTTGTGGTTTTATGGTTTTTTTGAGTTTTTTAGTGTTTTTAAGGTTTTTTATAATTTTGTAACTTTTTTAGGTGTTTTAAGAGTTTTTATAGTATTTAGTGGTTTTTAAGGATTTATGGGTTTTTAGGGGTTTTATGGTTTTAAGTGGTTTTAGGATTTTTATGGATTTTAGGGTTTCTTATGGATTTTGAATGGTTTTTAGGTTTTTTAGGGGTTTTAGGGTTTTTTAGGGTTTTTAAAGGTTTTTAGGGTTTTATAAGGTTTTTAGGGTCTTTTGGGTTTTTAGGGTTTTTTTGACTTTTTTGGGTTTTTAAGTTTCTTTTGAGCTTTTTTTAACATTTGTCAGGTTTTAAAGGGTTTTTAGATTTTTAGTGGTTTTTAGGTTTTTAAGGGTTTTTAGGGTTTTTTATGTTTTTAGGGGTTTAGGTTTTCAGAGGTTTTTCAGGGTTTTTAGGGTTTTTTACATATTCATGGATTTTTAGGGGTTTTTTAGGATTTTTATGTTTTTTAGGGGTTTTAGGGTTTTTATGGATTTTAAGGGGATTTTAGGGGTATTTTGGGTTTTTATTGTCTTTTGGGTTTTCAGGGGTGTTTGTGAATTTTTTTGTGATTTTAAGGTTTTTAGAGTTATATAACGTTTTTAGGGGTTTAAGGTTTTTTAGAGTTTTTAGTGATTTTTTGGTTTTTTCTGGGTTTTTAGGGTTTCTATGGTTTTTAGGGGTTTTATGATTTTTATGGATTTTAGTGCTTTTATGGATTTTAGGGATTTTGAGGGTTTTAGGGTTTTTCGGGGTTTTCAGAGTTTTTATGGTCTTTTGGGTTTTTAGAGTGTTTTTAGTTTTTTAGGGTTTTAAGGTTTTTTAGAGATTTTTAATGTTTTTGGGGATTTTTAGAGTTTTTAGAGTTTTTAGTGGTTTTATGGTTTTTAGGGGGGTTTAAAGGTTTTTCAGGGTTTTATTATTTTTAGGGTTCTTACGTTTTCATGGATTTTTAGGTGGGTTTTAGGATTTTTATGGTTTTCATGTTTTTTAGGGTTTTTAGTGATTTTTTGGGGTTTAGGGTTTTTTGGGGTTTTTTGGTTTTTAGGGATTTTAAGGGTTTTAGGGTTTTTTTGGGTTTTAGGGTTTTTAGGATTTTTAGGGTTCTTAGGGTCTTTTTGGGTTTTTCAGGTTTTTTTGAGTTTTTAGGGGTTTTTAGAGTTTTTGAAATTTCTAAGGGTTGTGGTTTTTTGGAGTTTTCAGTGGTTTTAATGGTTTTTTTAGGTATTTTAACATTTTTAGGGGTTTTATGGTTTTAGGGGTCTCTACGGGTTTTCGGTAGTTTTCTGGGTTTTTAGGGGTTTTATGTTTTCATGGATTTTTAGGGGTTTCTTAGGATTTTTATGGTTTTTAGGGTTTTAGGGATTTTGATATTTTTTAGGGTTTTTAGGGTTTTTAGAGTTTTTATGGGTTTTTAGAGTTTTTTAACCTTTTTAGGGGTTTAAAAGGTTTTTTGAGCTTTTGGTGGGTTCTTTTTATTTTTGTGAGGTTTTAGCTTTTTGTAAGTTTTTTAGTGGTTTTATGGTTTTCTGGGGGGGTTTTAGGGTTTTAGGGGTTTTTATGTTTTCATGGATGTTTAGGGGGTTTTAGGATTTTTATGTTTTTTATGTTTTTAGGGGTTTTAAAGATTTTGAGGTTTTTTAGGGTCTTTAGCGGTTTTTATGGTTTTTCTGGGTTTTTGGGGTCTTTTGGGTTTTTAGTACTTTTTTATATTTTTTGAATTTTTATGGGGTTTTATAGGTTTTTTACGCTTTTAGGGGTTTCGAGGTGTTTTAGTGTTTTTAGTGGGTTCTTATGGGTTTTTAGAGTTTTTAAAGTTTTTAAGGTTTGGGGGTTCTTTTATGGTTTTTAGTGAATTTTAGGGTTTTTAGTGTTTTTTTAGGATTTTGAGGGGTTTAGGGTTTTTAGTCATTTCCAGGGTTTTTAGGGCCATTTTTGGTTTTTTGATTTTTGATTTTTTAGGGTTTTTAATGTTTTCTAATGTTTTTTTGGGGTTTTAGAGTTTTTAGTGGGTTTTTAGGTTTTTTAGGGTTTTTAGGGTTTTCTAAAGTTTTTAGAGATTCTAAGGGTTTTTAGGGTTTTTTAGGGTTTTTAGGATTTTTATGGTTTTCACGGTTTTTAAGGTCTTTTTGGGTTTTGAGAGCTTATTTGAGTTTTTTAGGGTTTAAAGGTTTTTAGATCACTTTAATGTTTTTTGGGGTTTTAAGGTTTTTTAGAGTTTTATTGGGTTTTTACGGTTTTAGGGATTTTTTAAGGTTTTTTAAAGCTTTTAGGGGTTTTTATGGTTTTTGAGGGGTATTTATGAGTTTTTTGTTGTTTTTTATGTTTTCATGGATTTTTAGGGTTTTTTAGGATTTTTTTGATTTTTATCATTTTTAGGGTTTTTATGGATTTTGAGGGTTTTTAGTGTTTTTAGGGGGTTTTATGTGTTTTGGTGTTTTTCTGGGGTTTTAAGGCCTTTTTTGGGTTTTTAGGGTTCTTTTGAGTTTCTTAGGGTGAAAAAGTTTCAGGGATGAAGCCCCATCAAACTTTAAATAAAACCAAAACAAAGGATACAAGGAGTCTTTACACATTTGATTGCGGACCTCACCCTTCATATTAGATTCCACATATGACACATAAAATGATGGGGCAACAAAAGACCACAATGAGGTCAGTTCCTCAATTGCCTTCCTGGAGAGTGCATCTGCCACCAAGTATGCCTCTCTCTAGACATGAGTGACCCATAAGCTGAGAGCCTGAGAGATTGATAAACTCAAGCCATTGATTTTATAGGACTTTTAATGGTTTTTTTGATTTTTTAACAATTTAAGGCATTTTAAGGATTTTTAGAGTTTTTAGTGGGTTTTTAGGGTTTTTATGGTTTCTTAAGGTTTTTAGGGGTTTTTATATTTTTAAGGGGGTTTTCACAATTTTTAGTGTTTTTTACATTTTCAGGGACATTAGGGGCTTTTTAGAATTTTTATGGTTTTTATGGGTTTTTTTGGTTTTTAGGTATTTTGAGGGGTTTTAGGGGGTTTTAGGTTTTTTAGGGTTTTTCAGGGTTTTAAGGTTCTTTTATGGGTTTTAGGGTTTTTTGAGTTTTTTAGGGTTTTTAAGGTTTTTATAGTTTTTAGTGGGTTTTTATGGGTTTTTAGGGGTTTTTAGGTTTTTAGGGGGGTTTTCAGGGTTTTTATGAATTTTTAAGTCTTCTTGGATTTTTAAGGATTTTTTAGTATTTTTACAGTTTTTAGGGTTTTTTGGTGGGTTTTGGGGGTTTTGAGTTTTTAGAGTTTTAATGTTTTTAATTTTTTAGGGTTTTAAGGGTTTTTGGGTCATTTATGTTTTCATGTATTTTTAGGATTTTTATGGTATTTGGGTTTTTTAGGGATTTTGATAGTTTTTAAGGGTTTTCAAAGGTTTTTAGGGTTTTGAGTCTTTTTGTGTTTTAAGGGTTTTTAGAGTTTTTTTAGGTTTTTTAGGGTTTTTTAGAATTTTTTTAACATTTTTAGGGTTTTAAATGGTTTTTAAAGTTTTTTAGGGGTTTTATAGGGTTTATGTGTTTTATGGTTTTTGTAGGTTTTTATGGATTTCGAGGGTTTTTCAGGTTTTTAAGGTTTTTTACATTTTCATGGATTTTTAGGGATCATTTTGGGTTTTGATGGTTTTTAGGATTTTTTAGAGTTTTTATGTATTTTGAGGGGTTTTTAGTTTTTTTAGGGATTTTTGAATTTTTAGGGTTTTTTTGTGTTTTTTTAGTTTTTAAAGTTTCTTAGAGTTTTTTAATATTTTGTGGGTTTTAAGGGGTTTTAGATATTTTAGTAGTTTTTTAGGGTTTTTAAAGTTATAGGGGTTTTTATTAGTTTTAATGTTTTACAGTTTTTTACGTTTTCATGGGTTTTTTGGATTTTTATTCTTTATTGGGTTTTTAGGACTTTTGAGGGTTTTAAGGGTTTTTCAGTTCTTTTTTGGGATTTTAGGGTTTTTTACTGTTTTTAGGGTCTTTTTGGAATTTTAGAGTTTTATTTTCATTTTTTAGTGTTTTTAGAGATTTTTAATATTCTTAAGGGTTTTAGGGTATTTAGAGTTTTTAGTGACTTTTAGGATTTTATGGGTTTTTATGTTTTTCAGGGATTTTAGGGTTTTTTGGGGTTTTTAGTGGTCTTTAGGATTTTTATGGGTTTTTAGGGTTGTTAGGGTTTTTGAGGGGTTTTAGGGTTTTTAGGGGTTTTATGGTTTTTAGGGGTTTTCAGGGATTTTAAGGTTGTATGATTTTTAGGGATTTTAGGGGTTTTAAGGGTTTTTAGAGTTTTTAGTTGGTCTTTAGGGTTTCTTTAGGATTTTAGGGTTTGAAGGTTTTTAGGGTTTGAAGGTTTTTATGGGTTTTTATGTTTTTCAAGGGTTGTTTTAATTGTTTTTTATGTTTTCATGGATTTTTATGATTTTTATCATTTTTTGTGTGTTTTATTGTTTTTAGGGATTTGGGGGGAGGGTTTTAGGGGTTTTAGGGTTTTTATAGTTTTCTGTGTTTTTTATGTTTTTGTGGATTTTTAGGTGTTCTTTTGGATTTTTATGGATTTTAACGTTTTTAGGGTTTTGGGGATTTTGTTGTTTTTTGGGGGTTTTAGGAGTTTTTAGCGGTTTTTATGGTTTTTATGGTCTTTTTTGGTTTTAGGAGTTTTTTTTTTGAGTTTTTTGGGTTTAAAGTTTTTTAGATTTTTTAAAGTTTCTAGGGGTTTAAAGGGTTTTTAGAGTTTTTAGTTGTTATTTGGGGTTTTTAGGGGTTTTAGGTGTTTTTAAGCTTTTTAGTAGTTTTTATGGTTTTCGGGAGGTTTTTGAGGTTTTTGAGGGTTTTATGTTTTCATGGATTTTTAGGGGGTTTTTTATTTTTTAAGTTTTTTTGTGTATTTAGGGCCTTTTTTGGTTTTTAGGGGTATTTTGAGTTTTTTAGGGGTTTTAAGGTTTTTTAGAGGTTTTAACATTTTTATGGGTCTTAAATGTTTTTAGTGGTTTTAGTGGGTTTTTAGATTTTTTATGGGTTTTATGGTATTTAAGGTTTTCAGGGGTTTTATGGTTTTCTGGGGTTTTCAGGGTTTTTAGGGTTTTTTACATTTTGATGGATTTTTAGGGATTTTTCAAGATTTTTATAGTTTTTAGGGGTTTTAGGGTTTTTAGGTGTTGTTAAGGGTTTTTAGAGTTTTTTTAGGATTTTTAGGGTCTTTCGGGGTTTTATGGTTTTTTCGAGCTTTTTAGGGTTTGTATGGTTTTTGGTGTTTTTTAAACATTTTTATGTGTTTTAAGGGTTTTTTATATTATTTAATGGGTTTTAGGGTTTTTATGGTTTTTGTAGTTTTTAGAGGTTTTTTAGGGTTTTCAGGTTTTTTTATGTTTTTTTAGACTCTTAGTGGGTTTTTATGTTTTTTAAGTTTTTTTGGGTTTTTTAGGGTTTTGGGGATTTTAGGCTGTTTTGTGGATTTCAGGGGGTTTTAGGGGTTTTCATGTTTTTATGGCCTTTTTGGGTTTTTTATTTTTGTTTTTATGGTTTTTAAGGTTTTTTATATTTTTTAACATTTTTAGGTATTTAAAAAGTTTTAGAGTTTTTAGTGGTTTTGGGGTTTTAAGTGTTTTTAAGGGTATTTAAGGGTTTTATGGGGTTTTTAGTTTTAAGGGTGTTTTAAGGTTTTTAGGGTTTTTTATGTTTTCATTCATTTTTTTCATTTTTTAGGGTTTTGGGGGTTTTTTAGGATTTTTACGGAATTTATGGGTTTAAGGGGTTTTTCAGGATTTTTAGATTTTTTTACATATTTGAGGATTTTTAGGGGTTTTAGGATTTTTATGGGTTCTAGGGTTTTTAGGATTTCTATAAATTTTGAAGGTTTTAGGGTTTTTCATAGGTTTTTAGGGTTTTTAGTGTCTTTTTTAGTGGTTTATGGGTTATTAGATTTTTCCAGTTGTTTTTAGGGTTTGTTTTGGGTTTCTAGTGTTTTTTAAAAAAATTAGGGGTTTTATGGATTTTAGAGGATTTTCAGTGTTTTTAGGGGTTTGTAAGGTTTTATGGATTTTATGGGGTTTTTTAGGATTTTTAGGATTTTTTGAGATTTTTTGGTTTTTTATGTGTTTTAGGGACTTTAGTGTTTTAAGGTTTTTAGGGATTTTGGGTTTTATGGGTTTTCGATGTTTTTAGTGTCTTTTGGGGTTTTTTAGTCTATATTTTTATAGTTTTTTAGAGTTTTTAATTTTTTATGGGTTTTAAGGGTATTTAGAGTTTTTAGGGTTTTTAAGGTTTTTAGGGGTTTTGAAGGATTTCAAGGGGTTTTAGGGGTTTTTATAGTTTTCATGGGTTTTTTTGGGTTTTTTGGTTTTTTTCTGGATTTTCAGTGTTTTTTATGTTTTCATGTATTTTTAGGGGTTCTTATGATTTTTATGGTTTTAGGATTTTTTAGGGGTTTTAGGGATTTTGGGGTTTTTTCAGGGTTTTTATGGTTTTTATGGTTTTTATGGTTTTTCAGGGCTTTTAGCATCCTTTTGGGTTTTAGGGGTTTTTTTTGAGTTTTTTATGGTTTTTAAGGTTTTTAGAGTTTTATAATGTTTTTAGGGGTTTTTAGAGATTTTAGACATTTTTAAGGTTTTTATGTATTTTTAGGGTTTTAAAAGGTTTTAAGGAGTTTTATGGTTTTTAAGGGTTTTTTGGGTCATTTATGTTTTCAGGTATTTTGAGGGGTTTTTTAGGATTTTTATGGTATTTTTTGGTTTTATGGTTTTTTGATTTATTATAGTGTTTAAAGGTATTTTAGAGTTTTTTAACATTTTTAGGTATTTAAAGGGTTTTTAGAGTTTTTAGTAGGTTTTTTTTGCTCTTTATAGTTTTTTAGTGTTTTTTAAGGTTGTTAGGGGTTTTAAGGTTTTCTAGGGTTTTTGAGGGCTTTTAGGGTTTTTTACATTTTCTCGGTATTTTAGGTGGTTTTTAGGATTTTTATGGTTTTTCAGGATATTTAGGGACTTGGGTGTTTTTTGGGGTTTTAGTGGGTTTTAGGGTTTTTAGGGATTTTCCGGGTTTTAGGGTCTTTTGGGTTTTTAGGGTTTTTTCTGAGTTTTTTGGGTTTTTAATATTTTTTAGAGTTTTTTAATGTCTTTAGATGTTTAAAGGGGTTTAAAAGTTTTAAGTGGGTTTTTAGGGGTTTTATGGGATGTTAGGGTTTTTTTAAGGTTTTAGGGGTATTTATGGTCTTTAGGGTTTTTTCAAGATTCTTAGGGTTTTTTTTCATTTTCCTAGATTTTAAGGGGTTTTTAAATATTTGTATTGGTTTTATGTATTTTGATGGTTTTTATGGGTTTTTATTTGTTTTTAGGTTTTTTAGGGATTTTAGGGGTTTTAGGGTTTCTTTATTTTGTTCAAGGTTTTATAGTTTTTTAATGTTTTAGGGGTTTTAAGGGTATTCAGGGTTTTTTCTGTGTTTTTAGTGTTTTTATGGGAATTTAGGGTTTTAAATGTTTTTAGGGGGTTTTCAGGGTTTTTAGGGTTTTTTACTTTTTCATGAATTTTTAGGTGTTTTTTAGGATTTTTATGGTTTTTTGGGTTTTTAGAGATTTTGAGGGGTTTTGGGGTTTTCAAGTATTTTTAGTGTTTTTAGGGTCATTTTGGGGTTTTAGGGTTTTTTTTGACTTTTTAGGGGATTTAAGTTTTTTTAGAGTTTTTTAACGTTTTGGGGGTTTAAAGGGTTTTAAAGTTTTAGTGGTGTTTTGGGGATTTTATGGGTATTTAGGGTTTTTTATTCTTTTTATGGGTTTTTTTGTTTTCATGGGTTTTTAGGGTTTTTTAAGTTTTCATGGATTAATAGGGGTTTTAAAGATTTTTATGGTTTTTAGAGTTATTAGGGATTTTAGGGATTTTAAGGTTTTTCAGGGGGTTTTAGGGTCCTTTGGGTGTACAGGGTTTTTTTTTGAGTTTTTAGGGTTTTAAAGGTTTTTTATAGTTTGTTTAACATTTTTAGGGTTTTAAATGGTTTTTAGAGTTTTTTAACGTTTTTAGGTGTTTAAAGGGTTTTTAGATTTCTTAGGGGTTTTTATGTTTTTTAGGGGTGTTTGTGGTTTTCAGGGATTTTTTAGGGTTTTTTACGCTTTCATGGATTTTTAGGGTTATTTTGGTATTTTTGTGGTTTTTAAGGTTTTAGGGGTTTTAGGGATTTTTAGGGAGTTTTAGGCTTTTTAGAGATTTTTAGGGTTATTCTAGGTTTTAAGGGTCTTTTTGGGTTTTTACTGTTTTTTTAGATTTTTAGGATTTTAAGGTTTTTTAGAGTTTTTTAATGTTTTAAGGGTTTTAAGAGTTTTTAGATATTTTAGCGGCTTTTAGGGTTTTTAGGGGTTTTATGGTTTTTAGGGGGTTTTCAGGGTTTTTAGAGGTTTTTACATTTTTATGGATTTTTAGGGTGTTTTTTGGATTTTTATGGTTTTAAGGGTTTTTGAGGGTTTTTAGTGTCTTTTTGGGTTTTAGGGGTTTTTTGTGCATTTAGGGTTTTTATGGTCTTTTGTGGTTTTATGGTTTTTTTGAGTTTTTTAGTGTTTTTAAGGTTTTTTATAATTTTGTAACTTTTTTAGGTGTTTTAAGAGTTTTTATAGTATTTAGTGGTTTTTAAGGATTTATGGGTTTTTAGGGGTTTATGGTTTTAAGTGGTTTTAGGATTTTTATGGATTTTAGGGTTTCTTAGGGATTTTGAATGGTTTTTAGGTTTTTTAGGGGTTTTAGGGTTTTTTAGGGTTTTTAAAGGTTTTTAGGGTTTTATAAAGTTTTTAGGGTCTTTTGGGTTTTTAGGGTTTTTTTGACTTTTTTGGGTTTTTAAGTTTCTTTTGAGTTTTTTTTAACATTTGTCGGGTTTTAAAGGGTTTTTAGATTTTTAGTGGTTTTTTAGGTTTTTAAGGGTTTTTAGGGTTTTTTATGTTTTTAGGGGTTTAGGTTTTCAGAGGTTTTTCAGGGTTTTTAGGGTTTTTTACATATTCATGGATTTTTAGGGGTTTTTTAGGATTTTTATGTTTTTTAGGGGTTTTAGGGTTTTTATGGATTTTAAGGGGATTTAGGGGTATTTTGGGTTTTTATTGTCTTTTGGGTTTTCAGGGGTGTTCGTGAATTTTTTTGTGATTTTAAGGTTTTAGAGTTATATAACGTTTTTAGGGGTTTAAGGTTTTTTAGAGTTTTTAGTGATTTTTTGGTTTTTTCTGGGTTTTTAGGGTTTCTATGGTTTTTAGGGGTTTTTATGATTTTTATGGATTTTAGTGCTTTTATGGATTTTAGGGATTTTGAGGGTTTTAGGGTTTTTCGGGGTTTTCAGAGTTTTTATGGTCTTTTGGGTTTTTAGAGTGTTTTTAGTTTTTTCGGGTTTTAAGGTTTTTTAGAGATTTTTAATGTTTTTGGGGATTTTTAGAGCTTTTAGAGTTTTTAGTGGTTTTATGGTTTTTAGGGGGGTTTAAAGGTTTTTCAGGGTTTTATTATTTTTAGGGTTTTTACGTTTTCTTGGATTTTTAGGTGGGTTTTAGGATTTTTATGGTTTTCATGTTTTTTAGGGTTTTTAGTGATTTTTTGGGGTTTAGGGTTTTTTGGGGTTTTTTGGTTTTTAGGGTTTTTTTAGGGGTGAATTTCTGATTACTGTAGCAACGACTGAACTATAGTGGCGGTGGTACTATAGTAGTTACTCAAGCAGTACAGTACTGTAGCAGTACTGTTCACTGAGGGGTCCTTTGGGCCAAAAAATGGGCTTTCAAGCCTTGTATTCAGGCCACTTGGTCTTGGGACTTCAGGCTATGTAATGTGTCTCCCTCTAACGAGACAAAAAGAAATCTTTTCTTTAAATAATAAATTAAGGCTTCGGCCACAACTTTAAAAAAATGGATTTTAGAGATTTTTAACATTTTTAGAGGCTTCAAAGGTTTTAAGATTTTTTAGTGTGTTTTAAGGTTTTATAGGTTATTAGGCTTATTTAATGTTTTTAGGGATTTTTATGGTTTTCTGGGGTTTCTTAGGGGTTTTAAGGGTTTTTAAAGATTTTTATGTTTTCATGGATTTTTAGGGGTTTTCTAGGATTTTTATGGTTTTTAAGATTTTTTAGGGTTTTTAGGGATTTTAAGGGTTTTAGGGTTTTTTTGGGTTTTAGGGTTTTTAGGATTTTTAGGGTTCTTAGGGTCTTTTTGGGTTTTTCAGGTTTTTTTGAGTTTTTAGGGGTTTTTAGAGTTTTTGAAATTTCTAAGGGTTGTGTTTTTTGGAGTTTTCAGTGGTTTTAATGGTTTTTTAGGTATTTTAACATTTTTAGGGGTTTTATGGTTTTAGGGGTCTCTACGGGTTTTCGGTAGTTTTCTGGGTTTTTAGGGGTTTTATGTTTTCATGGATTTTTAAGGGTTTCTTAGGATTTTTATGGTTTTTAGGGTTTTAGGGATTTTGATATTTTTTAGGGTTTTTAGGGTTTTTAGGGTTTTTATGGGTTTTTAGAGTTTTTTAACCTTTTTAGGGGTTTAAAAGGTTTTTTGAGATTTTGGTCGGTTCTTTTTATTTTTGTGAGGTTTTAGCTTTTTGTAAGTTTTTTAGTGGTTTTATGGTTTTCTGGGGGGTTTTAGGGTTTTAGGGGTTTTTATGTTTTCATGGATGTTTAGGGGGTTTTAGGATTTTTATGTTTTTTATGTTTTTAGGGGTTTTAGAGATTTTGAGGTTTTTTAGGGTCTTTAGCGGTTTTTATGGTTTTTCTGGGTTTTTGGGGTCTTTTGGGTTTTTAGTACTTTTTTATATTTTTTGAATTTTTATGGGGTTTTAGAGTTTTTTTACGCTTTTAGGGGTTTTGAGGTGTTTTAGTGTTTTTAGTGGGTTCTTATGGGTTTTTAGAGTTTTTAAAGTTTTTAAGGTTTTGGGGGTTCTTTTATGGTTTTTAGTGGATTTTAGGGTTTTTAGTGTTTTTTTAGGATTTTGAGGGGTTTAGGGTTTTTAGTCATTTCCAGGGTTTTTAGGGCCATTTTGGGTTTTTTGTTTTTTGATTTTTTAGGGTTTTTAATGTTTTCTAATGTTTTTTAGGGTTTTAGAGTTTTTAGTGGGTTTTTAGGTTTTTTAGGGTTTTTAGGGTTTTCTAAAGTTTTTAGAGATTCTAAGGGTTTTTAGGGTTTTTTAGGGTTTTTAGGATTTTTAAGGTTTTCACGGTTTTTAAGGTCTTTTTGGGTTTTGAGAGCTTATTTGAGTTTTTTAGGGTTTAAAGGTTTTTAGAGCACTTTAATGTTTTTTGGGGTTTTAAGGTTTTTTAGAGTTTTATTGGGTTTTTACGGTTTTAGGGATTTTTTAAGGTTTTTTAAAGCTTTTATGGGTTTTTATGGTTTTTGAGGGGTATTTCTGAGTTTTTTGTTGTTTTTTATGTTTTCATGGATTTTTAGGGTTTTTTATGATTTTTGTGATTTTTATCATTTTTAGGGTTTTTATGGATTTTGAGGGTTTTTAGTGTTTTTAGGGGGTTTTATGTGTTTTGGTGTTTTTCTGGGGTTTTAAGGCCTTTTTTGGGTTTTCAGGGTTCTTTTGAGTTTCTTAGGGTGAAAAAGTTTCAGGGATGAAGCCCCATCAAACTTTAAATAAAACCAAAACAAAGGATACAAGGAGTGTTTACACATTTGATTGCAGAACTCACCCTTCATATTAGATTCCACATACGACACACAAAATGATGGGGCAACAAAAGACCACAATGAGGTCAGTTCCTCAATTGCCTTCTTGGAGAGTGCATCTGCCACCAAGTATGCCTCTCTCTAGACATGAGTGACCCATAAGCTGAGAGCCTGAGAGATTGATAAACTCAAGCCATTGATTTTATAGGACTTTTAAGGGTTTTTTTGATTTTTTTAACAATTTAAGGCATTTTAAGGATTTTTAGAGTTTTTAGTGGGTTTTTAGGGTTTTTATGGTTTCTTAAGGTTTTTAGGGGTTTTTATATTTTTAAGGGGGGTTTCACAATTTTTAGTGTTTTTTACATTTTCAGGGACATTAGGGGATTTTTAGAATTTTTATGGTTTTTATGGGTTTTTTTGGTTTTTAGGTATTTTGAGGGGTTTTAGGGGGTTTTAGGTTTTTTAGGGTTTTTCAGGGTTTTAGGGTTCTTTTATGGGTTTTAGGGTTTTTTGAGTTTTTTAGGGTTTTTAAGGTTTTTATAGTTTTTAGTGGGTTTTTATGGGTTTTTAGGGGTTTTTAGGTTTTTAGGGGGGTTTTCAGGGTTTTTATGAATTTTTAAGTCTTCTTGGATTTTTAGGGATTTTTTAGTATTTTTACAGTTTTTAGGGTTTTTTGGTGGGTTTTGGGGGTTTTGAGTTTTTAGAGTTTTAATGTTTTTAATTTTTTAGGGTTTTGAGGGTTTTTAGATTTTTTAGTATTTTTTAGGATTTTATGGATTTTTAGGGGTATTTTAGGTTTTTAGAGATTTTAGGGGTTTTAGGAATTTTATGGGTTTTTTGGATTTTTCTAGTGTTTTTAGGTTTTTTATGTTTTTCATGGTGTTTAAGGTCTTTATGGGGTTTTAGGGTTGTTTTGAGATTTAAGGGTTTTATGTTTTTCTAGAGTTTATTAACATTTTAGGGGTTTTAATGGTTTTTAGAGTCTTTAGTGGTTTTTAATGTTTTTATGGGTTTTTTGGATTTTTAAGGTTTTAGGGGGTTTTATGGTTTTCAGGAGTTTTTTCAGGTTTTTTTGGATTTTTTATTTTTTCATGGATTTTTATGGGGTTTTTAGGATTTTCATAGTTTTAGGGTTTATTATTTTTAGGGTTTTTAAGTATTTTGAGGGTTTTGGGTTTTTCAAAGTTTTTTAGTGTTTTTAGGGTTTAAAGGTTTTTTATAGTCATTATTATTTTTAGGGTTTTTATGGGGTTTTACGGATTTTTAATGTTTTTAGGGGTTTTAGGTTTTTAGGAGGTTTTCAGAGTTTTTTACGCTTTCATGGATTTTTAGGGGGTTTTAGGATTTTTATAGTTTTAGGGGTTTATAGGCGTTTTTGGGATTTTGAGGGTTTTAAAGTGTGTTTAAGGGTTTTTTGGGTTTTTAGTGTTTTTCTGGGTTTTTAGGGTCTTTTAGGGTTTTTAGATTTTTTTAGGTTTTTAGTGTTTTTAACGTTTTTTAGATTTTTTTAACATTTTTAGGGGTTTAAGGGTTTTTAGAGTTTAGTGGGGGTTTTAGCGTTTTTATGTATTTTTAAAGGTTTTAAAGGGTTTTAGGGGTTTTATGGTTTCTAAGGGGTCTTAGGGTTTTTTATGATTTCATGGATTTTAGGGGTTTTCTTGGATTTTTTTGGTTTTAGGGTATTTTTGGGTTTCTAGGGATTTTGAGGGTATTTTGAGGGTTTTTATGGGTTTTAGGGTCTTTTGGGAGGTTTCGGGATTTTTTTTAATTTTTTAGGATTTTAAGGGTTGATTAGAATTTTTTCACGTTTTTGGGGTTTTAAGGGTTTTTAGAGTTTTTAGTGGGTTTTTAGGGTTTCTTGGCCTTTTAGGGTTTTTAAGGTTTTTAGGGGGTTTTATGGTTTTCAGGGTGTTTTTAGGGTTTTTTTGATTTCTTGGATTTTAGGGGGATTTAGGATTTTTATGGTTTTTCGGGTTTTTTTGGGTTTTTAGGAATTTTGATGATTTTCAAATTTTTTCAAAGGATTCTTGAGTTAGGTTTTTTAGGGTTTTCCACAGTTTTTTTCGGTCTTTTTGGGATTTTTGGGGTTTTCGAGTTTTTTAGGGTTTTAAGGTTTTTTGATTTTTTTTAACATTTTTAGGGGTTTAAGGGGTTTTTAGAGTTTTTCATGGTTCTTAGGGTTTTATGGTGTTTTAGGGTTTTTAAGGTTTTCAGGGGATTTTAAGGTTCTTAGGGTTTTTAGGGTTTTGAAGATTTTTTACATTTTCATGGACTTTTAGGGTTTGGGGGTTTTAGGGATTTTGATTGTTTTTAGGGTTTTTTGGGGGGGGTTAGGGTTTTAGGGGTTTTTAGGGTTCTTAGGGTCTTTTGGGTTTTTAGGGTATTTTAAAGTTTTTAGGGGTTTAAAGGTTTTGTATAGTTTTTAATGGGTTTTTAGGGGTTTTATGTGATTTTAGGGGTTTGTAAGTTTTTAAGGGTTTTTATGGTTTTCAGGGAGTTTTTAGGGGTTTTGGGGTTTTTTTACCTTTTCATTGATTTTTATCGGTTTTTTTAGGATTTCTATGGGTTTTCTTGTTTTTATGGATTTTGAGGGGTTTAAGGGTTTTCAAGGTTTTTGGAGTTTTTCTTGTTTTTAAGGGTTTTTTAGTTTTTTTGGGGTTCTAAGATTTTGTAGATTTTTTTATCATTTGTAGAGGTTTAAATATTTTTTAGAGTTTTTAGCAGTTTTTAAGGTTTTATGGTTTTCTATGGTATTTTAGGGTTTTTAGGGTCATTACGTTGTCATGGATTTTTAGGGGTTTTTTAGGATTTTTATGGTTTTTAGTGTTTTTAGTGTTTTCAGGGATTTTTAGGGTTTTTAGTGGTTTTCAGGGGTTTTTTTAAGTTTTTTAGTTTTTTTAGGGTGGTTGGTATTTTTTGTTTTCAGGGTTTTTTTTGAATTTTTTAAGGTTTTTAATGTTTTTATAAGTTTTTAGAATTTTTGGGTTTTTAAGGGTTTTTTGAGTTTTTAGTGGGTTTTTAGGGGTTTTATGGATTTTTAGGGGTTTTAAGGTTTTTAGGGGTTTTTATGGATTTCAGTGGTTTTTTAGGGTTAGAGGGTTTTTACGTTTTCATGGATTTTTAAGGGTTATTTAGGATGTTTATCATTTTTAGGGTTTTTAGTGTCTCCTACGTGTTTAGGGGTTTCTTTTGTTTTTAGTGTTTTTAAGGATTTTTAGTTCTTTTTAAGGTTTTTTGGGGTTTCAAGGGTTTTTAGAGTTTTTAGTGGTTTTTAGGGTTTTATGGGTTTTTAATTTTTTTAATGTTTTAGGGGTTTTCTGGTGGTTTTCAGGGTTTTTAGGGTTTTTTTCATTTTCTTGGATTTTTAGTGGTGATTTTAGGATTTTTATGGGTTTTAGTGTTTTTATGAATTTTTGGGACTTTGAGGGGTTTTAGGGTTTTTAGCGGTTTTAGGAGTTTTCTGGGTTTCTTGGATCTTTTAGGGATTTTTAGGAATTTTTTCATTTTTTAGGGTTTTTATGGGTTTTAGAGTTTTTTATAATTTTTAGGGATTTTAAGGGTTTTAGATTATTTTTTGGTTTTTAAGGTTTTATAGGGTTTTTATGGTTTTTATAGGGTTTTATGATTTTCTTGGGATTTTAAGAGTTTTGGGTTTTTTTTTCATTTTCAAGGATTCTTAAGGGTATATTAGGATTTTTATGTGGTTTTGGGTTCTTTAGAGTATTTATGAATTTTGAGTGTTTTTAGGGTTTTTACGGGTTTTTAGAATTTTTTAACGTTTTTAGGGGTTTAAATGGATTTTATATTTTTTTCGTGTTTTTAGAGTTTTTATGGAATTTAAGAGTTGAATGGTTTTCAGAGGTTTTTAGGGTTTTATACGTTTTTCAGTTATTTTAGGTTTTTTCAGGATTTTTATGGTTTTTAGGGTTTTTAGGGATATTAGAGATTTTGATGGGTTTTAGGGGTTTTCAATTATTTTGGATGTTTTTAGAGTTTCGTAGGATTTTTAGGGTCTTTTGGGGTTTTAGGGTTTTTTTGAGTTTTTTAGGGTTTTTAAGGTTTTTAGAGTTTTTTAATTTTTTAGGGGTTTAAAGGGTTTTTAGAGTTTTTAGTGGTTTTTAGTGTTTTTAGGGTTTTTAAGTATTTAGGGGTTTTTATTGTCTTCAGGGTGTTTTTCAGGTTTTTAAGGGTTTTTACGATTTCATGGATTTTTAGAGGGTTTTAGGCTTTTATGGTTTTTATGGTTTTAGGGTTTTGAGGGATTCTAATGGTTTTTTGGGGTTTTCAGAGATTTTTTGGATTTTTAGTGTTTTAGTGTCTTTTGTATTTTTAGGGGTTTTTTTGAGTTTTTTTGAGTTTTTTAGGGTTTTTAAGGTTTTTAGAGTTTAAGGTTTTTAGAGTTTAATGTTTTTAGTGGGTTTATGGGTTTTTATTGGTTTTATGGGGTTTTAGAGTTTTTAATGTCTTTTATGGTTTTTTGGGTTTTTTATTGTTTTAGGGGGTTTATGGTTTTTAGGGGGTTTTCAGGGTTTTTAGGGTTTTTATTTTTTCATGGATTTTTATGGGGGTTTTAGGATTTTTTTGGTTTTTAGTGTTTTTTGGGGGTTTGGGGATGTTGAGGATTTTTAGGGTTTTTAGGTATTTTCAATGTTATTAGGGCCTTTTTGGGATTTTAGGAATTTTTTGAGTTTTTTAGGGGTTTAAGGGTTTTTATAGTTTTTTTAAAGTTTTTAGGAGTCTTAAGGGTTTTTTATAGTTTTTAGTGGTTTTTATGTTTTTATGGATTTTTGGATTTTTGATGTTTTAGGGGGTTTTATGGTTTTTAAGGGGCATTAGGGTTTTTATGGTTTTTTATGATTTTTAGGGATTTTGAGTTTTTGGGATTTTATGATTTTTTGGAGTTTTTTTTATCATTTTTTATAAAGGGTTTTTAGAGTTTATAGTGGTTTCTAGGGGTTTTAACGTTTTTAGGGAATTTTATAGTTTTTAGGGGTTTTAGGGTTTTTTACATTTTCTTAGATTTTTTGGGGTTTTTAACGATATTTATTGTTTTTAGGGTTTTTATGGGTTTTACAGATTTTTTCGGTTTTTCGGGTTTTTTATGGGGTTTTAGATTTTTTTGGGTTTCAGGGTTTTTATGATCTTCTTTGGGGTTTTTTAGTTTTTTAGGGTTTTAAAGAGTTTTTAGTGTTTTTTAAAGTTTTTTGGTATTTTAAGGGTTTTAGAGTTTTTAGTGGGTTTTAGGGCAAGGAAGATTCGGAGGTCAAGCTATTCCTGACCCCCCCCCCCAAGTTTATTAGATAAAGAAAAGATGCAGCAGACAAGGGAGGGGAGGGGTCAAACGACCCACACCCAAAAACCCTTTACAAACACACACCCCAAGGCTGCAAAAAAAAAAAATCCAAAGCACACAAAAGAACCGAAGAAACCCCGAGAGTATCCCCTAGCCAATCAGCAACCAGCAGTAAAGCAAAAATAACATCTTCAGTGCCTCCCATCCAAGCAGCAACCAGCATCCATAACCACCAGCATCCAACATCACAGAACCACCAACATCCAATCATCACAGAACCATCAGCATCAAAGACACAAGCTTCTCCTTCACCGCCTCATAGTGAGGTATCTGTCATCACCAAGCAGCAACAACTTTCTTCACACCCACCTCTAGGAACACCACCGTAGCACCCAAGAGAAATATAGCATCCAGCACCATTAAACGGTAACAAAAACCAGTATCCAAAAAAAACACCACCAGCAGCAACAAGATCGACATTTTCCTCACATTCCATCCAAGAACCAACCAACATTCTAGAAGAATGCACCCAACAACACAACCAGGAGAATAGAGCTGCCAGCATCCAGGGCAAGAACAAAAGCCGAGCACAACCTAACCAGCAATTAAACAAAAGCTCGGGGGGCAACCAGCACCCATGCCCATCCCTGAACCACAGCAGCCACAACAACATCCAACGCCGCGCAACAGAACCAAAAACCTGCAACCACAACAGATCACAGCCAAAACAACCACCGCACAAAAAACCACCATCCAACATAGCATCCAGAATGAAACAAAACTTGATGATCCCACCAGCATTAGCGTGGGACAGAACCGAAATAGAGAAGCCAAAAAGACGAACCTTCATTACCTGCACAAATCGGTGCAACGCCGATCTGATCTCTGCCTCCTTAACAGATCTGAGAACCCACAACACAGAAAAAGACACCAAGTCCTCAAAACCATCACCAGGTCGGAAAGACCACCATAGAACCATCCCCAGAATGAAGATGCACGACCTCGCCAAGTCTGGACCTCTCTTAAGCCACCTGAAGCCATGCAGTGCAAGATGTTATGACGCCACCTGCCAGATCACCGCAGCAAACCAAAACAAGATGCCGCAGAAAGGAATCTGGATCCAAAACCCACGCTGGCATTGAGAGGTTTTTAGGATTTTTAGGGGTTTTCAGGTTTTTATGGTCTTTTGGGTTATTAGGGGTATTTTGGGTTTTTAATGTTTTAAAGGTTCTTTAGAGTTTTTTTAACATTTTATAGGTTTAAATTGTTTTTAGAATTTTTAGTGGGTTTTTAGGGTTTTTAGGGGTTTTTAGGGGTTTTTAAGGTTTTTAAGGGTTTTATGGTTTTGAGAATTTTTTCAGGGTTTTTACGTTTTCAAGGATTTTAGGGGTTTCTTAGGATTTTTTATGGATTTTATGGATTTTGAGGAGTTAATATTTTTTAGGACTTTTTATTTTTAAGGTTTTTTAGAGTTTTTTAACATTTTTAGGGATTTTAAGGTTTTTCTTGGGTTTTATGGTTTCTATGATTTTTTAAGATTTTTAAGGTTTTAGTGTTTTTTATGGTTTTTAGGGTGTTTAGGGGTTTTTTCTTTTTAAGGTATTTTAAGTCTTTTTTTAGGATTTTATGGTTTTTAGGTTTTTTAGCGATTTGGAGTGTTTTTTGGGGTTTTTTGAGTTTTTTTTTTGGATTTTTAGGATTTTTTTAGTTTTTAGGGTTTTAATGGGTTTTAGAGTTTTTTTAAAATTTTAGGGGTTTAGGTTTTTAATTGTTTTTCATTGATTTTAGGGTTTTTTACGTCATCATGGATTTTTTGGGGGGTTTTAGTATTTTTATGGGTTTTAGCATTGTTATGGATTTTGAGGGTTTTTAGGAGTTTTCAGGTGTTTTTAAGGGTTTTATGTTTTTTAGGGGTTTTAGGGTAATTTTGAGGGTTTAGGGGTTTTTTTTTTGAGTTTTTTAGGGTTTTTATTATTTTTGAGAGATTTTTAACATTTTTAGGGTTTTCTAGGGTTTTTAGATTTTTTAGTGGTTTTTTAGGTTTTTATGGGTTTTTAGGGATTTTAAGGTTTTTAAGCATTTAAATGGTATTCAGGGTTTTTTTAAGGTTTTCAAAAAACACAATGAACCCTAGAAAACACTAAAACTATAAAAATAAAAAAACCCCTAAATATCCAAAAAAATGTAAAAAATATTAAAACCTTGAAAAGTATAAAGACCCCCTAAAAACCTTCAAAACCCTAAAAACCCATAAAAACATTAAAAAATCACTAAAAACTAAAAAAAACATAAAAACCCAAAAGACCCTAAAAACCCTGAGAAAACCTAAAAACCTTAAAAAAATTGAAAAACCATTAAAATCCCTAAACACCCTAAAAACTCTACAAACTATAAAAATCCTAAGAAACAACGAAAATCCATGAAAATGTACAAAACCCTAAAACTCCAAAAAACCCCTGAAAACCATAAAAACCACTAAAAACCATTAAAACTCCTAAAACCCCTTAAGAAGAATGGTTCAAGGAAGGGAGTCCGATGGAGATGGGTATCTTGCTCAGCCTTTGGCCATGTAAGCCCTTGACGGCAAGGTGGAGTTGGCCCTAGCTATGCCAGAGGTATGTGGTCACAAGGAGTTCATTCAGCTCTACAAACGTTCAACCTCGGGGGTCGGCGTGGCTTGTGATGCACCATAAGTGTCGAGATTGAAGCTTAATTTTGTGGAGCTGGAAAAATCGGCGATTTCACTTACCTTCTCTGATTTTGATCCTCCCTCTCCCAATCGGGTCATTTGGAAGGGGCGGGTGGCTCACGTTTCGGCTAATCGTGAGGTAGTGGAGGAATGGTGCAATCTCTATCGATTCTCAATCATTGCTAGGGTATTGACTCTGAAGGGTGAGCGGCTCTGGAAACGCCTAAAAATCCATGAAAACATAAAAAAACCAAAAAACCTAAAAAACCCCTAAAAGCCATAAACCCCATGAAACCCTTAGAAAACCCTAAAAACCAAAAAAGACCTTAAAACCCCAAAAAAGTCCCTAAAACCCTAAAAAATGTTAAAAAACTCTTAAAACCCTAAAAAACTCAAAAATACCTAAAAACCCAAAAAGGCCCTAAAAACATTGAAAACCCCTAAAAACTCTTTAAAACCCATAAACCACTCAAATTCCCTAAAAACCCAAAAAAACCCAAAAACCCATAAAAATCCAAAATAACCCTATATGTCCTTTGAAACATAAAAAATCCATAAAAACCATAAACACAACTAAAAACATTAAAAATATCTGGGAAACCTTTTAAACCCTAAAAACACAAAGAAATCCCTAAAACTAAAAAGACTTTGAAACCTTTGAAAATCCTTAAAAACCAAAGAAAACCTGAAAAACCCTAAAACCCCTAAAAAACCCTAAAAACCTAAAAACCATAAAAATCATAAAAAAAACCCAAACATAAATGAAAATGTAAAAAACCCTAAAACCACCATAAAAATATTAAAACCCCCTAAAACCATAAAACCCCTAAGAAAAATATAAACTCTAAAAACCATTAAAGCCATAAAAACGTTAAAAACTCTAAAAAACCTCAAAACCCCTAAATACTAAAAAAAAAACCCTAAAACCCAAAAAGACCCTAAAACCCCTAAAAACCCTAAAACCCCTAAAAACCCTATTAACCTTCAAAGTCCCTAAAACCATAAAAATCCCCAAAACCCCTAAAAATACAAGAAAATGTAAAAAACCCAAAAAACCCTGAAAACCCCAGAAAATCAATAAAACCCCTAAAAACCTTAAAAATCCCTAAAACTGCATAAAAACCCTAAAAACCACTAAAAACTCTAAAACCCTTAAAACTCCTAAAAATGTTAAAAATTCTAAAAAACCTTAAAAAAAACTAAAAACTCAAAAAAAAACCCCCGAAAACCCCTTGAAAACTCCTAAAACCCCTAAAACCTCAAAATACCTAAAAACCCTAAAAACTCCAAAGCCATAAATATCCTATTAAACCCCAAAAAATCCATAAAAACATAAAAATTCTAAAAACACTGAAAACCCCCTAAAAACCTTAAAAACCCCTAAAAACCCAAAAAACCACTAAAAACTCTTAAAACAATTTAATCCCCAAAAATTTTTAAAAAAAAATAAAAAACCTTAAAACCTTAAAAAAGTCAAAAAAACCCTAAAACCTCTAAAAGACCCTAAAACCCTCATAATCCCTAAAAACCCTCAAAACCTTTAAAATCCAAAAAAATCTAAAAATCAATGAAAACATAAAAAACCCTGAACGACCCCTTAAAACCATAAAACCCACTAAAAACCTTAAAAAGAATAAAACCCCACAAAAACCCTAAAAAATAACTAAAAACACTAAAAACCCTTAAAAACCCTAAAAAATCAAAAAAACCTTAAAACCCCAAAAGACTGTAAAAACCCTGAAAAACCTGAAACCCATGAAAACCACTAAAAACACTCAAAATCCCTAAAACCCCTAAAAAATCTAAAAACCATAAAAATCCTAAAACCCTTAAAATCCATGAAAACATAAAAAACCTAAAAAATTGGAAAAAACCTTGAAAGCCAAAAAAACCCCTAAAAACCTTTAAAAAAACTGAAAACCCATAGAAACCCTAAAAACAATTAAAACTCTCCAAACCCTCAAAACCCCTAATAACTTAAAACACTCTAAGAAACATTAAAAACCATAAAAATATCAATAAAAAGAAAAAAGTGCCTAAAATCTCAAAAAAACCCCAAAACCCCTAAAAACCTTAAAAATTCCTTAAAACCTTAAAAACCCTAAAAACCATAAAAATCCTAAAAACCCATAAAAATTCATTAAAACCTAAAAAACCCTGAAAAGTCTGAAAATCCCCTAAACACTATAAAAACCCCAAAAAACCTAAAAGAATCTTAAAAACATAAAAACCAATAAAACCCATAAAACCCACTAAAAACTGTAAAATCCCTTGAAAAAACCACAAAACACTCAAAATCCCTAAAAACCCTAAAAAACCCTAAAAACCATAAAAACACTAAGAAATTATAAATATCCATGAAAACGTTAAAAACCCTAAAAACCTTAAAACCCCTAAAACCCACAAAAAACCCTAAAAACCCACAAAACCCCTAAAAACAACTAAAAACTCTAAAAATCCTTTAATCCCCTAAAAACGTTAAAAATTTATACATAACTTTAAAACCCTAAAAACCCTTAAAAACCTTTAAATCCCTCAAAATCCCAAAAAACCCAAAAACCCATAAAAATCCTATAACCCCCTAAAAATCCATCAAAACATAAAAAAACCTAAAAACACAAAAAAAACCCTAAAACCCATAAAACCGCCTAAAAACCTTAAAACCCCTAAAAACCAATAAAAACCCTAAAAACCACTAAAAACTCTAAAAACCCTTTAAACCCTAAAAACATAAAAAAAACTCTAGAAACCTTTAAAAACCCTAAAAAACTCAAAAAACCATTCAAACCCAAAAGACCCTAAAAACCTTAAAACCCCCAAAAATCATTAAAACTCCTCAAAATCCCCAAAAAACCATAAAAACCCTAAAAAGAATAAAAACCTTAAAATATCCTAAAAACCCATGAAAACATAAAAAATCCTAAAACACTAAAAAACCCATGAAAACCTTAAAAACCCCTAAAAACCATAAAAACCCTATATAATACTGAAAACTCTAAAAACTGTTAAACCCCATAAAAACGTCAGAAAACTCAAAAAAAACTATAAAACCCTAAAAAACTCAAAAAACCCCAAAACCCAAAAATACCCTAAAAACCCTGAAAATGCCTAAAAATCTTGAAAATCCATAAAAGCCCTCAAAATCCCTAAAAACCTCAAAAGGCTCCAAAACCTAAAAAATCCTGGAAAACCAAAAAAAATATTTGAAAACATAAAACCCCTGAAAACCACAAAACCCCAAAAAACATTAAAAACCCTAAAAAACATTAAAAACCCTAAAAACCCACTAAAAACTCTAAAAACCCTTTAAACCCCTAAAAGCGTTAAAAACTCTAAAAAACCTTAAAACCCCTAAAAACTCAAAAAAAACCCTAAAACCCAACTACAAACTCTAAAAACCCTTAAAACCCTAAAAACCTTAATAGTGGAGTTCAAAATGCTAGTCTTCGGCTTGGATTTTTCTTCTTTATTTTTGCTATTTTCGTCATTCGGGTTAGTTGTTTCAACCTTGGGTGATAGTTTGTACTTCAATTCATTTTCCCTTTAATATATCATGTTCTATTTGTCTTGTAAAAAACCCAAAAAAACCACAAAAAATTAAAAAAAATCCCATAAAACCCCTAAAAAGGTTAAAATCTATAAAAAACCTTAAAACCCTGTGAAAACTCAAAAAAACCCAAAACCCTAAAAGACACTAAAAACCTTGAAAACCCTAAAACCCACTAAAAACCCCTCAAAATCCCTAAAAACCCTAAAAACAAAAAAAATCCTAAAAAACCCCTAAAAATCCATGAAAACATAAAAACCCATTAAAACGCCAAAAAACACTAAAAAGAATAAAAACCCCTAAAACTATAAAAACCCCCAAAACCCATAAAAACCCTAAAACCCCCTAAACACTCTAAAAACCCTTAAAATCTCTAAAAACGTTAAAATTTCTAAAAAACCCCCTAAAAATCCAAAAAAACTAATCTAAAATTGCTAAAAAATATAAAAAAACTAAAACCCCTTAAAACCCTAAAAAACCCTAAAAACCATAAAAATCCTAAAAAACCCTAAAAATCCATGAAACTGTAAAACCCCTAAAAAATAAAAAACCCTTAAAAACCAAAAAAAACCCTAAAAACCTGAAAAACCCCTAAAAAATCATAAAACCCTTAAACCACTGAAAACCATTAAAACCTTAAAAATCTTTAAAAAACTTTAAAAAACCTTACACCCCTAAAAAACTCAAAAAACCCTAAAAACCCTAAAAACCATAAAATCCCTCAAAATTCCTCAAAACCCTAAAAAACCAATAAAACCTTAAAAATACCCTCAAAATCAATGAAAACAAAAAAACCCTGAAAACCCTGAAAAATCCATGAAAAACATTAAAACCACCATAAAACCTAAAAATATTTAAAACCCCTAAAAATGATAAAAAACACTCAAAAACCTTTAAACCCAAAACAAAAACAAAAAACCCTAAAACCCCTAAAAACCCTATAACCCCCTAAAAATCCTAAAACCCCTCAAAATACCTAATATCCCTAAAAACCATAAAATCCAAAAAACCCTTAAAAATCAATGAAAATATAAAAGTACCTAAAAAACCTAACCCCCCCCCCCCTGAAAAACATGAAACCCCAAATAACCTGAAAACCCCTAAAAACCCTAAAAACCACTAAAAGTTCTTTAACCCCTAAAACTGTTTCAAAACTCCCTTAAATACCCTTAAAAACTTAAAAATCCCTAAAACCCCATAAAAATATCCTAAAAACCCTAAAAACCATAAAACCCCTAAAAACCCTTGAAAACCCCTAAAAGTCCAAAAAAATTCATAAAAAACCTAAAAACCATAAAAATCCTAAAAAACCCCTAAAAATTCATGAAAATGTATAAAACCCTAAAAACCCAAAAAAACCGCTGAAAACCATAAAAACACCTAAAAACATTAAAAAACATAAAAACTAATGAAAACCATAAAAACTCTAAAAACGTACAAAACCCCTAAAAATGTTAAAAACTCTAAATAATCTTCAAACCCTAAAACACTCAAAAAAATACAAAAAACCCCAAAAGACCCTAAAAATATTAAAAACTGCTAAAAACCCTAAAAGCCCCTGAAAACCACTAAAATCCCTAAAAATCGCTAAAAAACCTTAAAAACACTAGAAACCATAAAAATCCAAAACACACCCTAAAAATAAATTAAAATGTTAAAAACCCAAAAAATCCTGAAAACCCCAAAACCCCAAAAAAGTTAATGAAACCCTAATAACTGATAAAAATCCTAAAACCATTAAAAATTCTAAAAACCCTAAAATCCCCTAAAAACGTTAAAAATTTATAAAAACCCTTAAAACCCCTAAAAATTAAAAAAAAACATAAGACAACAAAAACCCTAAGAACCCCTGAAAAAACCCCTCAAAACCCCTAAAAACTATAAAAATCCTAAAAAACCCCTAAAAATCCATGAAAATGTAAAAAACCTTAGAAACCCTGAAAACCACAAAAAGTCATAATAACCTCTAAAAACCATAAAAACCATGAAACCCATAAAAACCCTAAAAATCACTAAAAAATTAAAAATCCTTAACACCCATAAAAACGTTAAAATACACTAAAAACTTAAAAACCCTAAAAAACCCTAAAATCCCTTAAAATATCCTACACACCCTCAAAATCCCTAAAAGGATAAAATCCCTAAAAGCCATAAAAATTATGAAGACCCCCAAAAAATCACTAAAACTCTAAAAACCGTTCAAACCCCTTAAAATATTAAAAAATCTAAAAAACCTTGAAAACCCAAAAAAACTCAAAAATACCCTAAATACCCTAAAAACCCTAAAAAACCTGAAAACCAATACAAGCCATTAAAAAACCCAAAAAACCATAAAAATCCTAAAAAACCTCTAAAAATCAATGAAAAGATAAAAATCCCTCAAAACCTAGAAAAACCCCTTAAAACCATAAAAAACCCTAAGAACCTTAAAAAACCCTCAAGAATCATAAAAAATCTAAAAACCCGCTAAAAACTCTAAAAACCCATAAAACCCATGAAAATGTTAACAACTCTAAAGAACCTAAAAACCCAAAAAAAATCCTAAAAACCCAAAAAACCCTAAAATCCCCCCAAAACACCTAAAAACTATAAAAACCCTAAAAACCATAAATAACATAAAAATGGTAAAACCCACTAAAAATACATGAAAACGTAAAAACCATGAAAACCCTCAAAATCCCTAAAAACCATAAAAAATACAAGAAAACCCTAAAATCCCTAAAAATGTAAAAATCCTAAAACTCTGAAAAACCTTTTAAAACCTTTAAACCCCTAAAAACCTTAAAAACCCTAGAAACCCATAAAAACCCTAAAATAACTAAAATATCTAAAAACCCTTAACACCCCACAAAATGTTAAAAAATGTTAAAACCCAAAACCCCCAAAAGACCATAAAACCTTGAAAACCCATAAAAACCCTAAAAACCATTAAAAACCATAAAAACCCTTAGAATCCTGAAAAAATCTAAAAATCCCTAAAAACCGTAAAAATCTTAGAACCCTCCTAAAAATCCATGAAAAGGTAAAAAAACCCTAAAAACCCTAAAAAACACTTAAAACCATACCCCTAAAACCTTAAAAACTAGAAAAATCCCATAAAACCCTAAAAACAACTAAAAACTATAAAAACCCTTAAAACCCATAGAAACATAGAAAATTCAAAAAACATTTAAAGCTCTAAAAAACTCAAACAAACCCCTAAAAACCCGAAAAGATCCCAAAACACCTAAAAACCCTAAAAACCCTAAAACCCTTAAAAACCCTTAAAACCCCTAAGAACCCTCAAAATACCGAAAAACCCTAAACAATAAAAAATCCATGAAAACGTAAAACACCCTAAAAACCCCAAAAACACTTGAAAACCATAAAACCCCTAAAAATATTAAAAAACACAAAAAACCCAAAAGAAAACCAAAAAACTACTACAAACTGTAAAAATGCTTAAACCAATAAAAACGTTAAAAACTCTAAAAAACCTTAAAACCCCTAAAAAAATAAGAAAACACTAAAATCCTAAAAATACCCTAAACCCCCCCTAAAAACAGATGAAATCCCCTAAAACCCCTTAAAATCTCAGAAAAACCTATAACCCAAAAAAATCCTAAAAACCCATAAAATCCATGAAAACATAAAAAATGATAGAAACACTAAAAACCCCCTGAAAACTATAAAAACTGCTAAAAACCTTAAAAACCCTAACAATCATAAGAACCACAGAAAGCCACTAAAAACTCTAAAAACTAAAAACCAAAAAAAAGTTAAGAAACTCTAAAAATCCATTAATCCCCTAAAAACTAACAAAAAACTATAAAACCCAAAAAGACTATAAAACCCCTAAAAACCCATGAAATCCCCTAAAACCCCCAGAATAAGAGGCCTCAGAGTGGCGGCTCTTCTCCTCTCCTCGGGTCGCTATGGTTCCCCATCGGATCCTCCTCCTTCCCCCTCTAGCGTGGTCTGGCCTCGGTAACAGTAGCTTCGCCTTGGATTGGCGTCGATGGAGGTAGTCCACAAGTGCCTTGGCTTTTTTTGATCTGGCAGTGGCTTCTTTGTGCCTTGCAACTTAAAGATCTGGCTTCGGCTTTGGATCACTAGTTTCTGGCTTCAGTTCGCGCAGAGGTGACTTCGACTCTCCTGGCTTCGGGATCCCTGTCTGGTTTCTGCTTGCTTCAGTTCTGTGTGGTTTGGATCTGGGTTTCCAGATCGATGTCATCCTTTCCAGATCTGGTATTTTTTGTGGCTGCGAGAGCTTGGTGTTACGGTTGGTGTTCTTAGTGTCTGATTTGGCATTCCCCTATCCTCGGGTTCTCATTGCGGCCTCCACGAGTTCGTTGCGGCGGGTTCCTCCTGGATTTCAGGATTTGGTCTCGGCTTTGGGTTTCTTGGTGTCGGACCTGGCACTTCCGGCCACGAAATCCCAGCTCGACTTCTACCTAGCCTGACGATGGTTCTGGTGTGCTTTGGTCTACTCGGGATTGGCTCTAATATCTTTTAGGGGGGAGGACCTGCTCTCCGTATCTCTTGGTTTCTTGTGATTTTGATCAAATGTTGTTGGTATTCTGTTGTGGTGGGCGTTTGTTGTGGTTTCTACTGATGGTTTCTGGTCGATGATTGCTGGAAGATGATGTTGCTTGGTGGTGAATGATGTGATGGTGGTTTGCTTGGGGCTACTGGAGGATGGTGTCTGTGTCTTTGTGGTGCTGAAGTTAGGTTGATGAAGTTGTTTCATATGGTTTGGTTTTGCTGGCTGCTGGTTACTGATGCGCTGAGAGGTGATGTTGGTGACTTTTCTGTATTTCTGCTTTGTGTGTTTTTTTCTTCTTTGGGTTTTTTGGGGTTTTTTGGGTTGGGGTTGTAAAGGGTTTCTTGGGTGTGGGTCGTTTGACCCCTCTCCTCCCTTGTCTATTGTACCTTTCTTTCTAATAAATTTGGGGGGCGAGGTGGGAATAACCTGACCCTCACATGTTCCTTTCCCTAAAACCCACAAAATCTCAAAAACCCTGGAAAACCATAAAAACCATAAAACTCCAAAAAAAATCCCTACAAATCCATGGAAATGAAAAAAAACCCTCAAGACCCTGAAACCCCCTAGAAACCATAAAAACCCCTAAAAACCTAAAAAACACCTAAAACCCATAAAACCCTTAAAATAAAAAAAAAACTCTAAAAATCCTTAAAACCAAAAATAATGTTCAAAACTCAAAAAGACCTTAAAAGCCCTAAAAAGCTCAAAAAACCCCTTAAAACCAAAAAGTCCCTAAAACCCTAAAAACACCAAAAACCCTCAAAATCCCAAAAACCCTAAAAACCATTAAAACCATAAAAATCCTAAAAAACCTAAAAATCAATTAAAGCATAAAACCCCGGAAACCCTAAAAAACTCATAGATACCATAAAAACCTTAAAACCCCTAAAACCCCATAAAACCCTAAAAACCACTAAAAACTCTAAAAATCCTTTAAACCCCTAAAAATGTTATAAACACTAAACCACCTTAAAACCCCTAAAACCTCTAAAAAACCTTAAAAACCCAAAAAGGCCATAAAAACCCTTAAAAATCCTTAAAACCCTAAAACCACCGAAAACCCCTAAAAACCCTAAAAACCCTAAAAACCCCTAAAAACAATAAAAACCATAAAAACCCTTTAAAAATCAATGAAAATGTAAAAAGCATAAAACTCTAAAAACCCCCCTAAAAACTCTAAAACCCCTTAAAATCCCAAAAAAATTAAAAACTCTAAAAACATTAAAACCAGTAAAACCCAAAAAACCCATAAAAAACCCCAAACCCCTAAAAATTTTAAAAACCCTTTAAACCCCAAAAAACGTTAAAAAACCTAAAAATCTTAAAACCCAAAAAAACTCAAAGCCCAATGTACTTTTGAAAATAGAGGATGGTGGTGCACTCCCCCGGATCTCGCTCTCGCTCGACACTTCTTCCAGGTCTTCCCCAGGTTTCTTCTCGGGATCTTGGCGCTGTATTCTTGCTTCCTCGGTGATGGGTCTCTCTAATCATGCACTTTGGTCTCAAGATGACGATGGTGTTCGGTCTTCAGCTGCTTCGTTCTCGCTGCTCCTTGCTCTGGATCTCGGATTTGGATGGACTTCTCTGCTGGCGCGCCTGGGTTTTGTCCGATTTAAAGGTTTTGTGGGATGTTGTGGTCTCAGATCGGTCTGATCTAGCTTACGGTGAAGCAAACGTCTCTTTGGTGCTCGGATACTTTGCTGGAAATCTGTCATGGTTCGGGGTTGACTTTGCAGATCTTGGCCCTCAGGAGGATTAGCGAAGTCCAGGGCCTCTTCGACATTGCAGGTACTAGAGTCACGGTTTTTGTCTTCGACGGGTGATTCCTGGAGTCGTGGTTTTTGTGAGAAGTCATGGCAAGGAGGCGTAGATGACCTCGACTCGGCAGTGGATTGTGCAGAAGATGCCAACCAGTTTTTGGTCTACACAGAGGATCCAGAGGGTTTGGCATCGATCTACTGATGGTGTGCTTGGTCCTATGGCTTGCGCTTCCAGATCTTCTCGTCATCGACTCGTGCATAGGGTTCATGTTTGGTTTTCTGGTTCCTTGGATTCGTCTAATTTTCATGTTGTTATTGCGAGGTGGCTTAAGCGGTGCTGGGATCTGGTCGTTTTGTTGGTCTTTGGTTCGCCGGGGTACCAAAACGGCTTCTTTGGTCCTCGGTTTTCTGCTGAAATTATTGGTTGGAGCCTTCTTTTTGTGGGAAGGGCTTTTTGGGCTGTAGAGTTGGTGATTCTACACCCCTTGTTGTGCTTTTTGGTGTGTTATGCTGGAATGGTGTGTATTACTTGGCTGAGATATGTTGAGGATGTTGTCTTTGTGTTTGGTGCTGGTGATTTTGTACTGCTGGGAACGATTATGCCTGGCGTCATGGTGATGGCTGATTTGGTTGGTCCTTGGCTAAAAGTGGATCCTCCTAGGGAGGACATGATATTTGCTAGAAATGGTGTGTATGGAGTTGTTGGTTGTTGTTTACTGGGAGGTGATGATGGCCGCGTTTGGTTGCGGTACTCGTGCTGTGGTTTCATGCTACTGATTGTGATTGGTTGCGATGTCGGTTTCGGTGTTGTTGGTTGCTGGGAATGGTTGGTTTGGACATTTTGTTGCTGCTGTGTTGCTGTGATGATTGGATGTGGTTCTACTGGATGCTGTAATGTGCTGGATGATGGAAATTGTGATGCTAAATTCTGGTTGTTGCTAAGCTGGGAGTTGCTAAAGCTCTGGTTTATGATCGTGCTACTGCTAGATGTTGATTACTGTTTGAGTTTGAATGCTGGTCATTGGTTAGCTGTGAGATGCTGGATGGTGGTGGTGGTTGCTTGGCTTTGTGTTTTTTTTTTCTTTTTTCTTTTTTCGCTTTTGATTTTTCTTTTTTGGGGTCTTTCCGTCTTGGGTTGTAAGGGGTTTTTTGGGTGTGGGTCGTTTGACCCCTCCCCTCCCTTGTCTATTGTGTCTCTTTTTTCTTTCTAATAAATTTGGGGGGGCCGGGAATAGCCCAACCCTCACATCTTTCTTTCCCCCAGGAAACCCAAAAACTCCTAGAAAAACCGTAAAATGAATCAAAATACCTAGAAACTAAAAACCCTAGAAACCCTTTAATAACAAAAAAACCCCTAAAACTGCTCAAAAACCCATAAAAACCATAAAACCCACTAGAACTTTAAAAACCCTTAAAACCCTTAAAACCCCTAAAATTTTAAGAATGGTGAATGGCTGCTATGGGGAGAGGCTATTACCATATTGTCTTCCCATCAGATGAGTGGAACCGTCAAGCATGGACTCTTAAGGATCCAAGAATGGGATCAGAATTTTAACCCATTGAATGTTAAGAATACCTCTGCGTAGGTATGGATTCGTATCTGTAAACTTAGATGGCTTTATTGGCATCCTCGGATTTTATGGGACATTGCCTCCTCAGTGGGTTATCATATACGCATTGACAAGGAGACAAAAAATCCAAAGTATGGGCATTATGCTCGTGTCCTTGTTGAAGTTGACTTCGCTTCTACACTAGTTGAGGAAGTGGTTCTCAACACTGATGAGGGAATATTCACGCTGGAAATTCAATATGAGCACAAACCCCAACTTTGTATTCACTGCAACCTCTTTGGACATCTCATCTCTGATTGTCGACGACTTAAAGTGTGCGCCAAGTGCAATCTCAAAGGGCATGTTGCTGAGTCCTACAACAGGAAATCAGGAGCTGGAGTGGGGAAGCGGGCCCCTGTGCCTGGTCAGGCACCTGCCCCTCCCAGCCTGGTCTTGCTGTGTTAGGAAGTCCTACAGAGTCACCTTCGCAAAAGGGGGTGTAGGGGGTGGATAACACCTGCTGCCAGGAGACGCCCTCTCATATGCCGAGAGTGCCTGATGGGCCTAACCCCCCTGCTGGTCTGTTAACTGATCCGGTCTCTAATACCTCAGGGCCTACTGCTGCCATCCCTGGCTCTCAGGCATCCATGGATTAGCCCGGCCAGGCCTTCGCTCAACTTGGTCCTATTGTGGTAGGAAGTCATGTGGAGCCGTCTTCGCTAAAGGGGGTGCTGAGGGTGGATGAAACCTACTGCCAGGAGATGCCCTCGCATTTGCAGGGAGTAGTTGCTAGGCCTAACCCCCTGTTGATCTGATGGTTGTTCTGGTCTCTGGTTCCTCAAGGCCTGCTGCTGTCATCCCTGGCTGAGCCCGGACATACTTCCACTCTACTTGTCCCTGCCACGGTGGTGAGCCATATGCCTCTTGATGAACTTCCCAAGAATTTGCCGGTGTTGGATGAAACCTGCTTCTAGGGATCACCCCCTCTCATACAGGAGGTGGCTGCTGGGCCGGCCCTTCCTGTGTCTGCTACTGCCTCCCCTGACCCTGGGAAGGGCTGGTTGCCCTCAGCTCTCTTGTCAGTGACTGATGATTCCTTTACGGCTATTTTCTCTAGTAAGGCTGCAAGGTGTATCACATCAAGGTGTTCCTCCCCTGTGACAATATTCCCCCTGAACAAGATCACCCCTCTTAGTGGTAGCTTCTAGGCTAATGAGGCTGAGGAGCAGAATGATGAGGAGGCAGATGGATCCAAAAAACTGGTTGACAAGGACCTGACACAAGAGGTTGGCTCTCAACCTCTGTATGGCTCTGGACTGAAATACCGGATCTCTGAAGCCACCTATATTTCACCTAGGAAGAACCCTGTGGGGAGGCCCAAGAAGAAGGTGAAAAAAGTAAAGGAAAAGGTAATGCCTCTGAATGCAAACAACAGCCCTGTGATAGGGGTACCTCCCTTCTAAATAAATGAGGATCCTCTTCTGGAACTACCAGGGGATTGGGAATCTTCCCACTACCTCAGCCCTTAGGCATTTTCTCCTTTCTCAGAGGCCTGTGATTCTTGGAATTGTTGAACCAATGATCTCGTTCGATAGATGGATGGGTTTCAACTGGGGTTACCTTGGATACTCCTGTGTTGGAAATACTGCTAATGAGAAAGGTTTGGACACCTTATGGGTGTTGAAGCATGATGACATCCAGTTGTTGTTTGTGGATGTGAGTACCCAAGTAATCACCTTGTCTGCTATATGCAGTGATACCCCTCTTTCCATATCCTTTGTGTATGCATCTTGCTCATACACAAGGAGACGGGACCTATGGGAAAAAATGATTATTCTAAATGGGATCATTGAGAAAAACTGGGTTGTCATTAGGTATTTCAACACTGTTTTGCGCCTGGATGAGAGGATTTGCTCTAACTTCTCTCGCCCGACTTCTGAAGACTTTTCCTTCTGCTTAGACACTTGTGATCTCACGGAAGTTCCCATTTCTGGATCCTCCTTTACTTGGGGGCATTTCACTGTTAACAGAAGGCAAGCTAGCAAGTTGGACAAGTGTTTTTATAGGATCAGTGACAGGAATTCTCCTTTTAATGTCTCTGGATTTACCCTCCCAAATTTCATTTGGATCATAACCCCTTGATTATTGACTGTTCTGTGGGTTCCTCAAGGTCATCACCCCTGCCTTTCATGTTCAATAATGCCTGGATCACGGTTCCAGGTTGTAGGGAAATTGTCATCAATGGTTGGAGTGAAGACCTCTAGGGTAGTCATTACTATATTTTGGCCTCTAAGATTATAAGAATCAAATCCTTACTCAAGGAGTGGAGCAAGAACCTCTTCTCTGGGATGGATAATGATATTCGGGCTACTGAGCAGCAGCTCTCCCTCCACTAGGATTCTAACCAGATTTTGTCTCTTCCCTCTCAACAGGTGTTGTAGCTTCATTCCAATCTTGATGATCTCCTGACTCTAAAAGAAAAGCTGGCCAAAAATCAGTTCAATGTTAGATGGCTCAAATATGGAGATCGCAACTAGAAATTTTTCCACCAGTTGCAAAGAGAGAAAAAGGTTAAAAATTTCTTAAAAGCAGTTCATATCTCAGGATCTACCTTCACCTCGGAGGATGATATTTCCACTACTATTATCAATCACTTCCAGGAGCTTTACTTGGATGATGGTGGGGATTACACCCTTCATTTGATGGATTCCATCATTCTATGCATCGATGAGCATCAGAACGGGGCCTTAACGATTTCCCCCCTTGAGGAGGAAATAAGTGCTGCTTTGTTCTCTTTGAACATTGACAATGCAGTGGGATCAGATGGTTTCACTAACAAGTTCTTCATGTCTCACAGGGATATCATGCATGAGGGAATCACCAGTGCTGTTAGGGAATTTTTTCTCTCTAGTGCTTTTCCACATGGAGTAAACTCTAATTTCATTGCCCTGATTCCCAAAAGGACAATTCCATTGACATTGGTGACTTTTAACCGGTGGCTATTGGGAATACTATTCCCAAAATCATCAGCAAGATTATGGTCTTGAGAATTGAGAAATTTGTGGGGGGAATTCTCGCTCCAAACCAATTTGGGTTCGTCTCGGGGAGGAAATTCCAGGAATTCCTATTCACAGCCTTGGAGGGCATCAACGTCATGCAAAATCAGTTCAAGAAGGGAAATTTTGCGCTCAATGTTGACATCTCTAAGGCTTTCGACACTATTAAGTAGAGTTTCATTTTTCAGGTTCTCTCAAAGTATGGCTTCTCAAACAGCTTTATCAATATGGTTACGTCCATATTAAGCAGTGCTTGGGTCTTCGTCCTCATAAATGGATCTCCCAAGGGGTTTTCCCCCTGCTCCCGTGAGGTTAGACAGGGTAACCCGCTATCAGGAATTCTCTTCGCGATTGCTAAGGATTACCTGTAGGTGTCTTATTGACCTTGGCCAGGCTAGTCTCTTCAATTATATTAGGGCAGGTAGAGATCTTCATGTGTCGTCCCATCTGTTTTACACTGATGATATTCTTCTATTTGGGAAAGCTGACAAACAGACCTCGTCCTCAATCCAGACGATTTTCTGGCATTATGAAAGTGTGGTGGGGCAGTCTATCAGTTGGAGAAAGTCTTTGATTGTCTTTGGGGAGGGGGCCTCTCGGCCCCATCATATTTCCATTGAAAGGTCCCTTGGGATCAAGAGAGGATCACTTTCTTTTGATTACCTAGGTGTCCCCATCTTTTGGGGAAGAGTCAAGCATTGTCACCTTGAGATCATTACCACTAGAATTACTCAACATCTGGAAAAATGGAAAGGGAAGTTCATATCACAAGTTGGAAGGGTCTGCCTCATCAACTCAGTTATCACTTCTATGTTCACATATGCTTTCTCTATCTACAGATGGCTAGTTAACCTTCTTAAGGACCTGCAAGAAAATATCATGAATTTTGCCTGGACAGGATGCATTAGTGAAAGGAAATTGATTAGGGTGGCCTGAAGGGACTGTACCAAGCCAATTGAGCTAGGGGTGGGGGGGGGCTTGGCATTAAAGATCTCAGAAGTTATAATGATGCTCTCCTTGCTAAATTTACATGGGGGCTGTTTAACTATAGGAGTGGGGGTCTGGGCTTCACTTGAGAGAGGTTTGTGCTTAAAATTTGTGATGAGTATACATGTTACTTCCCCTCCTCTGTGTGGCCAAAAGTTCGGGATTCGTACAATGTTATTATCTCTCACTCGAAATGGATTGTTTCAAAGCACTCGGAACTGAATGCTTGGTCCACACCCTGGCTTGATGGACCCCTTTAAGAATGCATGAATCCTCCTGCTGTCCTTACAATATTGTACATCGCGGCTCTCATTCCTTGGCTGGAAGAGCTTGAGGTTCTCCTCCAAAATGAAACCTTTATTCAAATTCAGCGTTACGCCTTTGTTGACTCTGACATCTTGATTTGGAAACCCAACCTTGTTGGGTGCCTTAATGATAAGGATTACTATTGGTACAATTGTGCTTGGGGCTCCCCTTCCCCGGTCTGGCTCTCCAAATTTAGGAGGAATTTCATCCCTCCAGCCAGTCATCTCTTACTTTGGAAACTCTCGAAGAATCGGATGCCTCTGCAGAGCCAGTTGCAGAAAGCTAGGAACAACCTTGCCTCTGTATGTTTTCTCTGCCTATGTGCCGAAGAGACTATTCAACACACCTTCCTCCAATGCAAATTTGGTGCAACGCTTTGGAGATACTTGCAGCTGATTTTTGGGCTCCCAGCTTTCTTGGACAGGCCTCTCTTCGAGATCCTGGGCTATTTGACCAGCTGGGATTACAATGAACAGGTTCGGAACCTCTTATTGGTCGCTGTCACAACCACTATCTCTTATATTTGGACCGCCCAGAATGTGTTTGCATTTAACAAGAAGCGTCTCTCCATCCATGGTGGTGTAGTGATGATTCATAAGGCTCTCTACGCGGCGTCCCACATCCAAACATGATCAATGGCGAATGATGTTAGAGAACTCATTATTCTTCAACTGTTTGGCATCTCTGGCAGGACCAAAAAGCCAATGGTTACCAAGTTGATCCACTGGATCCCCCCACTCCCATTTTGGATCAATAAGGTTAACGTGGATGGTACGACCCTGGGTGCGCTGGGTCCTGCTGGGTGTGGTGGAATATTTCGCACATGTCAGGGCTTTATCAAAGGATGTTCATTGGTGATGGGTGCACCCTTGAAGCTGAAATGTGGGCTATGATGAAGGCGATTAAGTATGTCGTCAGCTTTGGATGGAGATTTCTCTGGCTTGAATCTGATTCCATGCTTGTGGTGAATGCCTTTAAAAACAGATCTAGGTTTGTTCCCTAGTGGATCCTCCCTTAGTGGATGGAGTGCCTCTACTTATGCCAAAGGCTGAACCTCACTGTGACACACGCCTATCGGGCAGCGAATAAGGTTGCAAATGCTCTTTCCAAGTAGGCCATTGTGGAGAGGAGTTTGATGTGGTCCTTCATTGCCATGCCTTCTTGCTCTTTGCTTGTGAATTCTGACTTGAAGGGTGAGTTGCACACCCGGTTATGTGACCCCTCCCTGTAGCACTCTGCTGTTTTCTTTTCTTGTTATAAAATTTGGGGGGCCAGGCTAGCTTGGTCTCGAGCCTTCCTTGCCCTAAAACCCCTTAAAAACCCAAACAACCACTAGAAACTCTAAATACCCTAAATACACATGAAATTGTTAAAAAACTCTAAAAAACATAAAGACACTAAAAAATGAAAAAAAAAACCTAAAAACCCAAAAAGACCCCAAAACCCCCGAAAAATCCTAAAAACCCATGAAAATCTCTATAACCTCAAAATCACTAAAACCCCTAAAAACCCTAAAAATCATAACAATCCTAAAAATCCATAAAATCCATTAAAATGTAAAAAACCGTAAAAACCGTGAAAAACCCCTAAAAACCATAAAACCCCAAAAATGCCTTAAAAAATCTAAAAATAATTTTAACCCCTAAAAAAGTTAAAAACTCTAAAAAACTTTAAAAACTCTAAAAACCCTGAAAAACCCTAAAAACCCTAAAATCCTTCAAAATCCCTAAATACCATGAAAACCATAAAAATTCTTAGAAACACCTAAAGATCCTTGAAAACGTAAAAAACCCTACCCTGAAAACCATAAAATCCCATAAAACCTAAAACCCCCATAAAAACCTTAAAAACCAATAAAGATTCTAAAAACCCTTAAACCCCCTAAAATCATTTAAAAACTCTAAAAACCCTTAAAAACCCTAAAAAAATTAAAAAAACCCAAAAACCCCATGAACAACCCTAAAAACCCTGAAAATACCTAAAAACCCTAAAAATCCTAAAAACCATAAATATCATAAAACGCATAAAAATCCATGAAAACATAAAAAACCCTAAATACCCTGAAAACACCATGAAAACTATAAAAACACTTAAAAACCTTATAAAAATCCAAAAAACCATAAAAACCCTAAAACCCCACTAAAAACTCTAAAAACCCATAAAACCCATAAGAATGTTAAAAAACTCTAAAAACCTTAACAACACTAAAAAACTAAAAACCCTAAAAACCCAAAAGAACTGAAAAACCTTGAAAACACCTAAAAACCCAAAAAACCCCAAAAAACCCCTCAAAACCCATAAAATCCTAAAAAACATAAAAACCCTAAAAACCTTAAAAAACCCTCAAAACCCATAAAAACCATAAAACCCCCTAAAAACTCTAAAACCCCTTAAAACCCCAAAATACTTTTAAAAACTCTAAAAACCTTACAACCTGAAAAAAAAATCAAAAAAATACCTAAAACCCCCCAAAAGACCAAAAAAAGCCCGAACACCACTAAAAATCCACAAAACCCCTAAAAATCGCTCAAATCATAAAAAACCCAAAAAAACCCAAAAAAACCATGAAAATCTTAAAAAACAGCTACAAATCCAAGAAAACGTAAAAAACCCTAAAAACCCTGAAAAAACCCTGAAAAACTCGAAAACCCCCAAAAATCTTAAAACCCTTAAAAACACATAAAACCCTAAAAACACTAAAATCCTTAAACCTTAAAAATGTTAAAAACTCTAAAAAAACCTTAAATTCTCTAAAAACCCCAAAAAACCCCAAAAACCAAAAAAGCCTAAAAACCCTGAAAAACCCTAAAAACCCTAAAAAACCGTGAAAACCCTAAAAACAATCAAAATCACTAACAACAATGAAAACTATAAAAGTCTTAAAAAACCCCAAAAATCAATGAAAATGTAAAAAACCCTTAAAAATCCCTAAAAATGATAAAACCCCCTAAAAATATTAAAAACCCTATAAAAACGTTAGAAACCATTAAAACCCATAAAAATATTAAAAAGCTCTAAAAACATAAAAACACTAAAAAACTCAAAAAATCCTTAAAAAACCTAAAAGACACTGAAAACCCTAAAAACCCTGAAAACCCCTAAAAACCCTAAAACCCTCTGAAACCATTAAAACCACTAAAACTCCCTAAAAACCCTAAAAAATTCTAAATTCCATAAAAGTACTAAAAAATTCTAAAAGCCATAAAATACGAAAACCCCCTAAAAATAAAAAAAATGTAAAAAACCATGAAAAAACAAGAAAAACTATGAAAACTCCTAAAAACCTTAAAAATCCTTAAAAACCCATAAAAACCTTAAAACCACTAAAAAACTAAAAACCCATAAAATGTTAAAAAACCTTAAAAACCCATAAAATCCCTAAAAAACTCAAAAAACACTAAAACCCCCAAAAGATCCTAAAAACCCTGAAAACCCCTAAAAACCCTAAAAACGCCCGAACACCCCTAAAACCCCTCAAAATCCCTAAAAACCATAAAACCAATAAAAATAAGAAAAACCCCTAAAAACATATGAAAACCCTAAAAATTCCTAAAACCCCTAAAAACACTAAAACCCATAAAAATCATAAAACCCCTTAAAAACCCATGAAAATGTTGAATCCCTTTAAAACCCTGAAAACCATAAAACCCCTAAAAACCTTCAAAAACCTTAAAATTCTATAAAAACCCTAATAACGAAAAAAACTCTAAAACCCCTTAAAATCACTTCAAACATTAAAAAAACTCTAAAAAACCTAAGAAACTCTAAAACTCGTCAAACCCCAAAAAGACCCAAAACCCCCTCAAAACCCCTAAAAACCCTAAAATCCCAGAAAACCCCTAAAAATCCTCAAAATCACTAAACACCCTAAAAACCAAAAAAAATCTTAAAAAACTCCTCAAATTCCATGAAAACATAAAACTCCTGAAAATCCTTAAAAACCCCTTAAAACTATAAAACCCTAAAACCTTAAGAAACCCTAAAACCCCATAAAATCCCTTAAAACCCAAAAAAACTAAAAAAAACCTAAAAACACAAGAAGACCCAAAAAACCTTGAAAACCCCTAAAAACCCTTAAAACCCCCTAAAATTCCATGAAAACATAAAAATCACTAAAAATCGTAATAACCATAAAACCCTCTAAAAACCTTAAAAATCCCTAAACACCCATAAAGAACCTATAAACAAATAAAAACTCCAGAAGCCCTTTAAACCCCTCAAAATGTTAAAATCTCAAAAAAACCATAAAAACCATAAAAAACACAAAACCCCCCAAAAAACCAAAAATACCCTAAAAACAATGAAAAACCCTAAAAACACTAAAAATCATAAAAACCCTCAAAATCGAAAAAAACCCTAAAAACCATAAAATTTGTGAAAACCCTCTAAAAATCCATAAAAACATAAAAACCCTAAAAAAACCCCTGAATATCATAAAAATGCCTAAAAATCTTTTAAAACCCTAAAAACCCAACAAAACACTAAAACCACTAAAAACTGTATAAACCCTTAAAAACCCTAAAAATTCAAAAAAACCTAAAAGACCCTAAAAATCCTAAAAACCTTCAAAATCACTAAAATCCCTAAAATCCCTAAAAACCCATAAAAATTAATCAAAACCTAAAATATTATAAAAACCCTAAAAAGCCCCAAAAAACAATAAAACCCCCTAAAAACCTTAAAAACCCAAAAAAAACACTAAATACTCTAAAACCCATAAAAATCCCTAAAAATGTTACAAAATTATAAAAAACCATTAAAACCCTAAAAACATAAAAAAACCAAAAAAGACCCTAATATCCTTGATTTCCCCTGAAATTTCTGAAAAACCCTAAAAACCCCTAAAATCTCTAAAAACCCTAAAAACCATAAAAATCCTAAAAGACCCCTAAAAATCCATGAGAATATATAAAACCCTAAAAACATGGAAAACCCATAAAAACCATAAAAACCCATAAAAACCTTTAAAACCCTAGAAACCCAAAAAAACCCTCTAAAAACACCAAACCATTAAAACCTTGAAAAAAGGAAAAAAATCTTAAAAACCTTAAAAACCCTAAAACTCCTAAAAAACTCTAAAAACCCAAAAATACCCTGAAAACCATAAAAATCCAAAAAATCCCCTACAAATCCATGGAAACATAAAAAACCCTAAATACCTTGTGAATCCCCTAAAAAAATAAAAACCCTTAAAAACTTTAAAAGGCCATAAAAACACACAAAAACGCTAAAAACCCCTAAAAACTCAAAAAAAAACCTTAAAACCCCTTAAAACATTAAAAAACTATAAACCCTTTAAAACCGTAAAAAACTCAAAAAACTTAAAAACCAAAAAATCTATAAAATCTCTAAACACCCCTAAAAACCAAAAAAATCAGAAAAAAACCCCCAAAATCCATGAAAACATAAAAAACCATAAAAACCCATAAAAACCCCTAAAAAATCCTATAAACCCTGAAAACTCCTATAAACCATAAAAATCCCTAATAAACCAAAAACATTGTAAAAACCACTAAAATTCCATGAAAAAGTAAAAAACCCTAAAAACTCAGAAAACCCCTAAAAACCATAAACCCCCTAAAAACCATAAAAACCGTAAAACCCCCGAAAATCCTAAAAAGCACTAAAAACACTAAAACCCATAAAACCCCAAAAAATGTCTAAAAAGTCTAAATAACCGTAAAAAACTTAAAACCACAAGAAGACCCTTAAAACCCAAAAAAACCCTAAAATACTAAAATCCCTGAAAACCCATAAAAACCCTCACAATCCCTAAAAACCCTAAAAATACCAAAAAATACAAAAACCCTAAAAATCCATGAAAATATAAAACACCCTAAAAACCCAAAAAAACCCTGAAAACCATAAAACACCAAAAAAAACTTTAAAAACCCTAAAAATTCATAAAACCCTTAAAACCCCAAAAAACCTTAAAAACTCAAAAAACCATAAAAAATCAAAATAAAAATAAAAAATAAAAAAACACTAAAACCCCAAAAGACCCTAAAAACCCTAAAAACCTATAAACCCCCCTAAAAACCCTCAAAATCCATAAAAACCCCTAAAACACAAAAAATCCTAAAACACCCTAAAACCCTAAAAACACTAAAATCCCTAAAAACCGCTAAAATACCCTGAAAATCCCAAAAATCTCTACAAACCCTAAAAACCCCTAAAACCCATTAAAAATCATAAAAAACCTCTGGAAATCCATGAAAACGTAAAAAACCCTAAAAACCCAAAAAAGCTCAGAAAACAATAAAAACCCCTAAAAATATAAAAAACCCCTAAAAACTAAAAAAATCTAAAAACCCACTAAAAAATCTTAAAACCCTCAAAACCCCAAAAAATGCTAAAAACTCTAAAAAACCTTAAAAATCCTAAAAAACTCAAAAAAACCCTAAAAACCCAAAATTACCCTAGAACCCTGAAAAACCTTAAAAACTCTAAAAGCCCCAGCAAAACCCTAAAACCCACAATATCCATAAAAATCCTAAAAACCCTAAAAACCATAAAATCCGAAAAAAACACATAAAAATCCATGAAAACATAAGAAACCCTAAAATTTCAAGAGACTTGAAAACCAAAAAACCCCTATAAACATTAAAAAACCCTAAAACCACTAAAAGCACTAAAAACACATAAAACCACTAAAATGATAAAAAAGTCTAAAAAACCATAAAAACCATAAAAACTCAAAAAAAACCTAAAAACCCAAAAAGACCCTAAAAACCCAGAAAATCCTTAAAAACCCTGAAAACACCTGAAAACCCCTAAAACACCCAAAAATCCCTAAAAAATTAAAACTCTAAAAACCAAAAAAATCCTTAAAAACCCTAAAAATCCATAAAAATGTAAAAAACTCTAAAACCCTGAAAAAACCTTGAAAACAATAAAAACCCCAAAAAACCCCAAAAGCCTAAAAACAGATAAAAACCCTAAAAATGCACTAAAACCCCTAAAACCCCTTAAAATCGATAAAAACGTTAAAAACTCTAAGAAACCTTAAAACCCTCAATACTCAAAAAAACCTTAAAACTCCAAAAAGTCCCTAAAAACATCAAAACAGCTTGAAAACCCTTGAATACCCTAAAAACCATCAAAATATCTAAAAAACCTAAAAATCACGAAAAACCCAAAAAATTCATGAAAACGTAAAAACATTGAAAAAAACCCTGAATACCAATAAAACCCCTGGAAACCATAAAAACCCTAAAAACTCTAAAAACAACTAAAAACAACTAAAAACCTTAAAAAACCTAAAAATGTTAAAAATAGTTGGATGCTTTTGCCGCTTGGCCAGGAGGAAAACCCTGGCCCTGGAAAATGTTGAAGGGGATGCTGATGCTGAAAGTGATGGGTGATGGAATATGTGATGCGAGATGCTGGTTGCTGGTTGGTTGTGAGGTGCTGATGGAGATGATTGTGAATGTTTGCTTTGTTTTTATTTTGTGTGTTTTTTTGGGTTTTGGAGTTTTATGGGTTTGGGGTTGTTAAGGGATTTTGGGTGTGGGTCGTTTGACCCCTCCCCTCCCTTGTCTCCTGCATATTTTTCCAAATAAATTTGGGGGGGGGGGTCGAGATTAGCCTGACCCTACACCTTCCTTGCCCTTAAAACCCCTAAAATCCTTAAAATCCAAAATACCCCTTCAAACCATAAAAAACATATAGAACCCAAAAATCCATGAAAACATAAAAAACCATAAAAACCCTAAAAAACCCCTGAAAACCTAAAACCCCTTAAAACGTTAAAAAACTCTAAAAACCCATAAAACCCCTAAAAAACACAAAAAACCCTAAAAACACAAAAGACCCTAAAAATTGTGAAAACCCCTAAAAACCCATGAAAAACACTAAACACCATCACAATCCCTAAATAACCTAAAAAACCTGGGATCCATAAAAATCCTCAAATCCCTAAAAATCCATGAAAATTTAAAAACCCCTAAAAACCTCCTGAAATTCATAAAAAACCCTAAAAGCCTTTAAAACCCCAAAAAATCCATATAAACCCTTAAAACCCACAAAAAACTTTAAAGACCCTTAAAAGCCTTTAAAACATTAAAATACTCTAAAAAACCTTTCAAACCCTAAAAACTAAAAAACCCAAAAAGACCCTAAAAAACATAAAATCCCATAAAAATCTTAAAAACCCACAAAATAATAAATCCCCTCAAAATTTCTAAAATCCTAAAAAATGGCTAAAAATCCATGGAAAATTAGAAACCCTAAAAACCCTAAAAAACCCCTGAACACCATAAAAACCCCTTAAAACCTCAAAAAACCCTAAAAACCCATAAAACCCAAAAAGCCCACTAAAAACACTAAAAAACCTCAAAACCCCTAAAACGTTAAAAAACTCTAAAAACCTTAAAAACCCTAAAAAATTTCAAAAAACTGTAAAAACCCAAAAAAACCTTAAAACCCTCGAAAAACCCTAAAAACACTCAAAATCCCTAAAAACGATACAAAATCTAAAAATCGTAAAAATCCTAAAAAACCCTAAAAATCCATGAAAACTTAAAAACCCCTAACCTTAAAAACCCTAAAAAAACAAGAAAAACCCTAAAAATCACTAAAAACACTAGAAAACCTTAGAAATCTAAAAACGTTAAAAAACTCTAAAAAACCTTAAAAACCTTAAAAACTCAAAAAGAACACCCTAAAACCCCTAAAACCTCAAAACCCTTGAAAACCCCTAAAAACCCTCAAAATACCTAAAAAACCTAAAAAAACTTAAAAACCAAAAAAAATCCTAAAAAACACTAAAAATCCATGAAAACATAAAAAACATTGAAAAACCCTTAAAACCATAAAACCCCTATAACTTTAAAAACCCTAAAAAAACATAAAATACAAAAAGCCCACTAAAAACACTTAAAAACCTCAAAACCCCTAAAACGTTAAAAAACTCTAAAAACCGTACAAACTCAAAAAAACCTTAAAAACCTCGAAAACCCCTAAAAACACACAAAAACACCCTAAAAACCCTGAAAACCCATAAATACCCTAAAACACCGAAAAACCCAAAACCCCTCAAAATCCCAAAAAAACCTAAAAACCCAAAAACCCATAAAAATCCTAAAAAACCCATAAATATATATATGCAAATATAAAAAAAATCTCAAAACCCTAAAAAACCCTGAAAATCATAAAAACACATAAAACTCATAAAAACCGTAAAAACCCTAAAAACCCTAAAACCCCTGAAAAACCAGTAAAAACCCGCAAAATCCCTACAAATCCTAAACTCCCCAAAAAACCGTAAAAATAATAAAAACACAAAACATCCATGAAAACGTAAAAAACCCTAAAAACCCTGAGAACACCCTAAAAACCTAATTTTTTTTAAAAATCCATAAAAGCCCAAAAAACCCAAAAAACCCATTAACACTCTAAAAACTCTTAAAACCCCTAAAAATTTTAAAAACTATAAAAACTTTAAAATCCCTTAATAACATAAAAAAGTGCTAAAATCCCAAAAAGACCCTAAAACCATAATAACACCTAAAAACCCAAAAAACCCCTGAAAACCCCTAAAAACCCTAAACCCCTAAAAACCCTAAAAAACATAAAAATCTTAAAAACCCCTAAAAAATCTATAAAAACATTAAAACCCTAAAAATCCTAAAAGCCCCTGAAAACCATAAAAACCCCTTAAAACATTAATAAGCCCTTAAAACCCATAAAACCCCTAAAATACATTAAAAACTCTAAAAACCCTTAAAACCCCTAAAAATGTTAAAAAAGAAATAAAAACCCTAAAACCCCCCAAAAAACAAAAAAGAACCCTAAAAACTCAAAAAGACCCAAAAACCCCCTTAAAAAGACAAAAAACCCTGAAAATAACTAAAAATTGTAAAAACCATAAAAATCCTACAAAACCCCTAAAAATCCAGGAAAACGTAAAAACCCCTGAAAACACTAAAAACCTTGGAAAACCGTAAAACTGCAAAACCCCCAAAAACATTTAAAAAACCCTAAAACCACAGAAAAACTACAAAAAACTCTAAAAACCTTTGGAACCTATAAAAACATAAAAAAACTCTAAAAACCTTAAAACCCTAAAAAATACAAAAAAAAATTAAAAATCCAAAAAAACGCTAAAACCCTCAAGAAACACTAAAAATATTAAACCACCCTGAAAACTCATAAAACCCTTAAAAATCCTTAGAAACCCTAAAAACCCATAAAATCTGAAAAAACACAAAAAAATCTATAAAAATGTAAAAATTATAAAAACCCTAAAGAACCCCAGAAAGCCTTAAAACCCCTTAAAACCAAAAAAAACCCTAAAACCACTAAAAACTCTAAAAACCTTTAAAACCTCTAAAAACATTAAAATTCTCCAAAAACCTTAAAAACCCTAAAAAACCCCAAAAAACCTTGAAAATACCTAGAAAATCATAAAAACCTTCAAAATCCGAAAAAATTAAAAGAAAAACCCCTAAAAACCCTGAAAACCCCAAAAAACTGCAAATACCCCCAAAAAACCCCGAAAAACCCAAAAAATCCATATAAAACTCTAAAAACCCATTAAAACCATAAAAATCCAAAAAAACCCTAAAAATCAATGAAAACATAAGAAACCCTAAAACCTCAAGAAACCTTAAAACCCCCTCAAACCTTTAAAAACCCTAAAAACCCATAAAACATTAAAATGTTAAAAAACTCTAAAAAACTTTAAAACCCTAAAAAACAAAAAAACACTAAAAACCAAAAAATACCATAAAAACCTTGAAAAACCTAAAAACCCTAAAAACTCCTGAATACCCTAAACCCTAAAAATCCCTAAAATCCCTAAAAACCGTAAAAACGACAAAAATCACAAAAAAACCCCAAAAATTCCATGAAAACATAAAAAACCCTAATAATCATGAAAAATAACCTAAAAATCGTAAAAATCCCTAGAAACCTTTAAAATCCTAAAAACTCATAAAACCCTAAAAACCAACTAAAAACTCTAAAAATCCTTAAAATCCATAAAAATGTTAAAAACTATAATAAACCTTACAAACCCTAAAAAACTCAAAAAAAATCCATAGAACCCAAAAAGACCCTAAAAACCTTGAAAACACTAAAAACCCTTGAAAACCCAAAAAATCATCAAAATCCCTAATCCTAAAAAACCCTTAAAAATCCATCAAAAACGCAAAAAATCATAAAAACATTGAAAAAACCTTAAATACCATTGAAACTCTTAAAAAACTTTAAAACACTAAAAACCCTAAAACCACTAAAAACTCAAAAACCCCTTAAAAACCCTAAACATTAAAAATCTCTCAAAAACCTTAAAAAACATTAAAAAAAATTAAAAACCCAAAAAATCCTAAAAACCCATTAACAATCCATGAAGACACAAAAAACCCTAAAAACCATGAAAATCACATGAAAATCTAAACCTCTAAAAATGTTAAAAAACTCTAAAAACTGTTCAAAACCCTAAAAAACTCAAAAAAACCTAAAAAATACAAAAAGAACCTAAAGCCACCGAAAATACCTAAAAAAGGTACAAACCCATGAAAACCCATAAAACCCCTCAAAATCCCTAAAAACCCTAAAAAACCTAAAAACCATAAAAAAGCCAAAAATTGCCTGAAAATCCATGAAAATGTCAAAAACCCTATAACCCTGAAAAATTCCTAAAATCAATAAAAAAAACCTAAGAAAACTTAAAACCCTAAAAATCTATTGAAACCCTAAAAAGCCACTAAAAACTCTAAAAACTCTTAAAATACATAAAAATGTTAAAAAACTCTAAAAAACCTTAAAAACCAAAAAAATCACAAAAACCAGTAAAATCATAAAAACCATAAAAACTCGAAAGACCATAAAAACCTAGAAACCCCATAATAACCTTAAGAACCCTTAAAAGATGTATGCCACCTTAAAATACCTAAAATCCCTAAAAACCCTAAAAACCATAAAATTCCTAAGAAACTCCTAAAATCCATGAAAATGTAAAAACCCTAAAACCTTGAAAAACCCTTGAAAACCAAAAAATCCCCTAAAACCCATAAAACCCCATGAAAACCCATAAAACCCCTAAAAACACATTAAAAATTCAAAAATTCTTTAAACCCCTAAAAACGTAATAAACTCTAAAGAACCTTAAAAACCATAAAAATGTAATAAACTCTAAAGAACATTAAAAACCATAAAAACTCAAAAAAACCTAAAAAATCAAAAAGACTCTAACCACCTGAAGACCCCTGAAAACACTAAAAACCTCTCAAAAACCCTAAAACCCCTCAAAATCACTAAAAACCCTAAAAACCAAAAAACTATATAAATACTAAACCCCTAAAAATCTATGAAAAGATAAAAAACAATAAAAACCCCTGAAAACCAAAAAGGCCCTATAAAACTCAGAAAACCCTAAAAACCCATAAAAACCACTAAAAACTCTAAAAGCATTTAAAATACATAAAACTTTAAAATATTTAAAAACACTAAAAAACTCAAAAAATACCAAAAAGACACTAAAGAATCCTAAAAACCCTAAACCCCCAAAAAACCTTAAAAACATTCAAAATCCCTAAAAACCCTAAAAATCCTAAAAATCATAAAAAACCCTAAAAATCCATTAAAATGTAAAAAAACCTAAAAACCTAAAAACCCATGAAAACCATAAAACCCCTTAAAAACCCCAAAAACCCATAAAACCGCAAAAAACCACTAAAAACTCTAAAAACCCTAAATATTATAAAACAATATAAAGAAAATGGTGATGTGGGATGTAGGTTTATGTTTGGAAGGGAGTTGCTGTTGGGAATGCTTTCGTTTTTCTTATTTTTCTGGTTGTTGTATCTTTTGGGTTTTTTGGGGCCTTTCGGTGTTGTGGGCATCCAAGGATTTTGGGTGTGGGTTGATTGACCCACCCCTCCCTTGTTTGCAGTGTCTTTTTTCTAATAAATTTTTTTTGGGGGGGGGGGGGTAGGAATAGCCTAGCCTCGCACCTCTTCTGCCTAAAAAACTCAAAAAACCCTGAAAACCCCAAAAGACCCGAAAAACCCAAAAACCCCCTAAAAATCCTTGAGAATCCCTATAAACCATTAAAATCCCTAAAAACCAAAAACCCCCCTAAACCCATAAAAATCATAAAAAACCCCACCAAATAATTAAAAACCCTAAAAACCTTGAAAAACCCTTGAAAACCATCAAACCCCTAAACCCTTAATAACCCTAAAAACTAAAAAAACTAAAAAACCACTAAAAACTCTAAAAACTCTTAAAACCCCTAAAAAAATAAAAACTATAAAAAACCTTGAAAACCCCATCAAAACTATAAAAACCATAAAAAACCCCCAAAACCTCAGAAAACCTTAAAACCCATAAAATCCTAAAATACCACTACAGACTCTAAAAACCCTCAAATACCCTACAAATGATAAAAAATCTGTAAATGCCTTACAACCCCAAAAAAACTCAAAAAAAACCCTAAAAACCCATAAAAACCCTAAAAACCCATGAAAACCCTAAAAACCGTAAAACCTAAAAAATCCTAAAAAAACCATAAAAATCAATGAAAATTTAAAAACTATGAAAAACATTGAAAACTATAAAACCCCTAAAATCTTAAAAAACCCTAAAACCACATAAAAACCTTAAAACTCTAAAAGCCCTTAAAGACCTAAAAATCTTAAAACCCTAAAAAACTTCAAAACTTCTTAAAGACCATAAAATCCCTAAAAATATAAAAAAAATACAAAAGAATCAAAATTACCCAAAAAGTCCCTAAAAACCCTAAAACCACTTAAAACCCTAAAAAGCCTCAAAATCCCTAAAAAGCCTAAAAACCATAAAATTCTTAAAAAAACCCATAAAAATCAAGGAAAATGTAAACAACACTAAAAAACCTAAAACCCACCCTGAAAAACCATAAAAACCCCTAAAACATATAAAAAACCCTAATACCCATAAAAACCACTAAATTTTTTAAAAACCATTAAGACTCTTAAAAACATTAAAAAACTCAAAAAAACCCTTAAAAACCCTTAAAACCCTAAAAAACTCAAATAAACCCTAAAATCCTAAAATGACCCTAAATACCTTGAAAACACCGAAAACCCCCTAAAAACCTCTAAAACCCCTCAACATCCCAAAAAACCCTAAAATCCATAAAAATCCAAAAAAACCCATAAAAATTAATGATAACAAAAAAACCACAAAAAACCCTAAACAGACCTAAAAACCATAAACCCCTTAAAAACCATAAAAACCCAAAAAACCTAAAAAACCACTAACAACAATAAAAACTCTTTAAACCCCAGAAAACATTAAAAAACACTAAAAAACCTTCAAAACCCTAAAAATTTAAAAAAAACCTAAAAACCCAAAAGACTATAAAAACATTAAAACCCCTAAAAACCATCAAAATCCCTAAAACCCCTGAAAACCCTAAAAACCTGAAAAATCCGAAAACCCCCTAAAAATCCATGAAAACATAAAAAACCCTAAAAACACTTAAAAACCCTTCAAAACCATAAAACCTATAAAAACATTAAAAAACCTAAAAACAAATAAAAACACTAAAAACCAAAAAAAATCTAAAAAACCCTTAAAACCATAAAAATGTTAAAAAAGCTAAAAACCTTAAAAAACTTTGAAAAACTCTAAAAAACCCTAAAGACCCAAAAGACCCTAAAATCCTAGAGAAACTCTAGAAACCTCAAAACCCCTTGAAAACCCCTAAAAACCCTAAAAATATCTAAAATCCCTAGAAAACCCTAAAAACCATAAGAATCCTAAAAACCCCTAAAAACCTTAAAACCCCTAAAAATCCCCTAAAAACCATGAAAAACCTTTGAAAACCATAAAAAATCCTAAAAACCTTAAAAACCCAGAAAAACATTAAAAAACACTAAAAAATCTAAAAACAATTAAACCCCAAAAATGTTAAAAAAACTCTAAAAAACCTTTAAAACCTTAAAAACCCTAAAAAGCTCAAAAAACCATAAAAACCCAAAAGACATTAAAAACCCTGAAAACCCTAAAACCCTTAAAGACCTTTGAAAACCCATCAAAATACTTTAAAACCCTAAAAACATAAAACTTCTAAAAAACTCTTAAAAATCCATGAAAACATAAAAAACCCTAAAAACCCTGAACATCCTAAGAAAACCATAAAACCCCTAAAAACATTAAAAATCCTAAAAACTACTAAAGACCTTAAAACCTCTAAAAACTCAAAAATATCCAAAAAATCCAAAAAGAGCCTAAAAACCTAAAACAACCCCTAAAACCCCCAAATATCCCAAAAAAACCTAAAAAAACTAAAAACTATAAAAATTCCCAAAAAACCTAAAAATCCATGAAAACATAAAAAACCCTAAAACCCTAACCCCCCCCTCAAAAAATCATAAAACCCCTAAAAACATTAAAACCCCTAAAAACCCATAAAACCCTAGAAACCACTAAAAACTCTAAAAACCCTTAAAAACAAAAAAAATTAAATAGAACTAATAAAAATTAAAAAACTAAAATTCAAAAAACATCTGAAAACACAGGAGACACTAAAAACCCATAAAAATTCAAAACAACCCCAAAAAATCCATGAAAGCGTAAAAACCCTATAAACCATGAAAAACCCCTGAAAACCATAAAAACCACTAAAAACCATACAAACTCTAAAAACCCATAAACCCCCTAAAAACAACTAAAAACTCAAGAAACCATTAAAACCCCCAAAAAGGTTCAAAACCTCTAAAAACCCTAAAAAACTCAAAATACCCAGAAAACCTAAAATGACCTTAAAATCACATAAAAACTATGAAAACCCCATAAAACCCTCAAAATCACTAAGAACATTAAAAAAACTAAAATCCATAAAAATCCTAAAAATCCCCTAAAAATCCTCGATAATGTAAAAACATGAAATACCCTGAAATACCCCAGAAAACCAAAAAAACCCCTAAAAGCCTTAAAAAACCCAAAAAACCTTAAAAAAACTAAAAACCACTGAAACCTATAAAAACCCTTAAAACCCATAAAAATGTTAAAAAACTCTAAAAAACCTTAGAACACCAAAAAATTACAAATAGACCCTAAAAACCCTTTAAAACCTTTGAAAACCCCTAAAAGCCCTCAAAATCCCTAAAAACCCTAAAAACCCTAAAAACCATAAATATCCTAAAAACCCATGAAAACGTAACAAACCGTAAAAACCCAGAAAAACCCCCTGGAATCCATAATAACCCATAAAATCATTAAAAACCTATAAAAACCCATAAAACCCTATTAACTCTAAAAACCCTTAAAATCCAAAAAATATGTTAAAAACTCTAAAAAACCTTAAAACCCTAAAAAAATTCAAAAAAACCCTGAAAAAGTCAAAAAAACCCCTTAAAATCCCTAAAACTCTCAATATCCCTAAAACCCCTAAAAACCATAAGAACAATAAAAATCTTAAAAAACCCCCTTAAAATCCCAAAAAAAATTAAAAACCAAAAAAACCATGAAAATCCCATGATAGCCATAGATTCCCCTAAAAACCCTAAAAAGCCACTAAAAATCTAAAAACCCTTAAAACCCCTAAAAAGGTTTAAAAATCTAAAAAACCTTAAATACCGTAAAAACTCAAAATCTATAAAAACCCAAAAGACCCTAAAACCATGAAAACCCCTAAAAGCTAATGGGAAACACTAAAAACAAAAAAAAACACCAAAAAACCCAAAAACACTAAAATCCATAAAAAACCTAAAAATCCCAAAAAATATGTGAATCGTAAAAAACACTAAAAATGCTATAAAACCCCATGAAAACCATAAAACCCCTAAAACAATAAAAACCCATAAAAACCCAAAAAACCCCTAAAATCTAAAAACACTTTAAACCCCTAAAAATGATAAAAAATGCTAAAATATCATTAAAACCCAAAAAAAACTCAAAAAAACCCTAAAAACCGTGAAAACCCATAAAAACCCTACACCCCCCCTGAAAAATCCTAAAACCCTCAAAATCCCCAAAGACCCCAAAAATCCTTAAAAACCATAAAAATCTTAAAAACCTCTAAAAAACCAAGAAAACATAAAAAACTCTAAAAACCTAGAAAAACCTCTGAAAACCATATAATCCTCTAAAAATCGTAAAAAAGTCGAAAACCTATAAAAACACTAAAAACACACTAAAAACTCTAAAAACCCTTAAAACCTCTAAAAATGTTAAAAAACTCTAAAAGCCTCAAAAACCCTAAAAACTTAAAAGAACCAAAAAACCCAAAAAAGACAATAAAAACCCAATAAACCAAAACCCCCCTAAAAACCTTAAAAACTCCAAACCCCCTCAAAATCCCTAAAAACCCAAAAACCCCCTAAAAACTATAAAAATAAAAAGACTACTAAAAATCCATGAAAACTTAAAAAAACCATAAAAACCTAAAAAAACTTCTTCAATCCATAAAAACCCATAAAACATTAAAAAACCAATAAAACCTTAAAAAATCAATAAAAACTCTAAAAACTTATAAAATGGTTAAAAACTCTAAAAGCCTTAAAAACCCTAAAAAACTCAAAAAAACCCAAAACCCAAAAAGTCCCTAAATTTTTTGAAAATCCCTAAAAACCCAAAAAAACACCTGAAACCCCTAAAACCCCTCAAGCTAAAAAAATTTAAAAACTGTAAAACCAAAAAAATCCTAAAACCCCTTTAAAATCCATGAAAACTTAAAAAACCCTAAAACACCTGAAAACCCCCAAAAAATCACAAAACCCATAAAAAAATTTAAAACCCGTAAAAACTCATAAAAACCATAAAAACTCACTCAAAACTCTAAAAACCCTTGAAACCCCAAAAAATGTTAAAAACTCTAAAAAAACATAAAAACCCTAAATAACACACATAAAAATCCCTAAACCCATAAAAGATCCAAAAAACCTAAAATCCTTGCAAAAAAATGCTAAAAACTCTCAAAATCCGTAAAGACCTTAAAACCCATAAAAATCCTAAAATCCCATAAAAATCCATGAAAATATAAAAAACCCAAAAAACCTTGAAAAAACCTTGAAAAACACCTGGAAATTATAAAAAGCTTAAAAAACTCTAAAAATCAATAAAAACCCTAAAAACCCTTTAAATCCCTACAAAAGTTAAAAAACTATAAAAAACCTATAAACCCTAAAAGATTCAGGAAAAACCCTAAAAACCTAAAAAAACCCCGAAAACCCCTAAAAATCCTAAAGATCCCTGAACACCCAATAAAACTCTAAAAACCATAAAAATACTAAAAGACCCCTAAAAATCCATGAAAACATAAAAACCCTAAAACCCTTAAAACCCATAAAAACATAAAAACCCCTAAAACCACTAAAAATTCTAAAAACCACTAAAACCCTAAAAACGTTAAAAAACTCTAAAAAAACTTAAAAACCCCTAAAAATAAAAAACCCCTAAAAACCCAAAAAGATCCTAAAAACCTTGAAAACCCCTAAAAACCAATGAAAATCCATAAAAACCCTCAAAATCCCCAAAAACCCTAAAAAACCAAAATAACCACAAAAATCTAAAAAACCCCTTAAAAATCCATGAGAAAATAAAAAACCCTATAAAAATAAATATATGGAAAAGGCATTGAAAACCATATAACCCCTAAAAACCTTAAAATACTAAAAACCCATAAAAATAATAAAAACCCACTAAAAACTCTAAAAACCCTTTAAACCCAAAAAACATTAGAAGTCTTAAAAACCCTAAAAAAATAAAAAAAACTCATAAAACCCAAGACCTTGAAAACCTTGAAAACCACTAAAAACCCTAACAGCCTCTGAAAACCCATAAAACCCTGAAAATTATTAAAAAACCTTAAAAATACGTAAAAACCAAAAAAAAATCTAAAAACTCGTAATAATCCATTAAAATGTAAAAAACCCAAAAAACCCTGAAGACTCCATGAAAATCATAAAAACTCCTAAAAACCTTTAAAAACCCTAAATACCCATAAAAACCCTAAAGCCACTAAAAACTCTAAAAAATCTTAAAAACCCTAAAAATGTTAAGAAAACTCTAAAAACCTTAAAAACCCTAAAAAACTCAGAAAACCCCTAAAAACCCAAAAAGACACTAAAATCCATGAAAAACCCTAAAACCCTAAAATCACCTGAAAATTCCTAAAACCATAAAAAATCTCTAAAATTCATAAATAGCATAAAATCGTAAAACTCCATGAAAATGTAAACCCACTAAACCCCCCAAAAAAACATGAAAACCATAAAACCCCTAAATACCTTAAAATTCACTAGAAACCCCAAAAACCCTAATAGCAACTAAAAACTCAAAAAACCCTTAAAACCCCAAAACCGTTAAAATACTCAAAAAACCTTAAAAACCCAAAAAACCCTAAAACCCTTGACCATCCCCAAAAAACCTCAAAATCCATAAACTCTAAAAAATCTTAGAAACCATAAAAGTCTTAAAAACCTCTAAAAATCCAAGAAAACATAAAAAACCCTAAAACCTTGAAAACCTCCTAAAAACATAAAAACCCCTAAAAACTTTAAAAAACCCAAAAAAACCCATAAAATCCCTAAAAACCACCAAAAACTCTAAAACCCCTTTAAACCCCTAAAATGAAAAAAACTTTTAAAACCTTCAAAATCATTAGAAAACTGAAAAAAAACCCCTTAAAACCCAAGAGTCCCTAAAAACCGAGGAAAAACAATAAAACCCGAAAAAATCCCTAAAAACCCAAAAAACCATAAAAATCCAAAAAACCCCTAAAAATCCATTAAAACATAAAAAACCCTAAAAATCATGACAAACCCTTGAAAACTATAAAATCCCTAAAAACCTTAAAAAACCCCAAAACCCATAAAAACCCTAAAAGCCCTTAAAAACACTAAAAACCTTTAAAACCCGTAAAAACATAAAAAACACTAAAAACCTTAAAACCCCAAAAAACCAAAAAAACCCCAAAGAGACCATAAAAACCTTAAAACCCCCACAAAAACCTTAAAAACCAACAAAATCCTAAAAACCATAAAAATCCTAAAAAATCCTAAAAATCAATGAAAATGTAGAAAACCCTAAAACCCCTAAAAACCCTTGAAAACCATAAAAACCTCTAAAAACCATAAAAACACTAAAACCCAATAAAACCCTAAAAACCACTAAAACTCTAAAAGACTTTATAACCCCTATAAATGTTAAAAACTATAAAAAACCTTGAAAACCTAAAAAACTGGAAAAAAACCCTAAAAATCCAAAACAACCATAAAAACCCTAAAAAACCCAAAAAACCCTAAAACCCTCAAATCCCTAAAAATCCTAAAAAAACCCTAAAAAGAATAAAAATCCAAAAAAACCCCAAAAAATCCATGAAAATGTAAAAACCCCTAAAAACCTTGAAGAACCACTTAAAACCATAAAACCCCTAAAAATCTCCTAAAAATCCCTAAAAACATAGAAAACACTAAAAACACTCAAAACCAAAAAACCCCTTAAAAACCTTAAAAACCCTAAAAACCCAAAAAACCCACTAAAAAATTAAAACCCCTAAAAACGTTAAAAAATCTAAAAACCATAAAAACCCTAAAAATTCAAAAAAAACCTGAAAACCTAAAAAGAAACTAAAAACCCTAAAAAACCCCTTTAAAACCCCTTTAAAACCCCAATAATCATTAAATTCTTAAAAATCCCCTAAAAATCCATGAAAACATAGAAAACCCTAAAAACCCTAGAAACCATAAATCCCCTAAAAACCATAAAAACCATAAAAATCCTAAAAAACACTAAAAACCAAAAAACCCTTTAAAACACTAAAAACCTTTAAAAAATCTAAAAACCTTAAAAATACTAAAAAAATAAAAAAAAAATCTCCTCAAAACCCAAAAAGACACTAAAAACCCTCAAAGACCCTAAAACCCCCTAAAAACCCATAAAAACACACAACATCCCTAAAAAGCCTAAAGAAGAAAACTGAAGAATGTCGCTGCTCTCTCCCGGGTCTCTCCCGACGTGGCGATCTCTAGGGTTCCATCTAGGAACCCCCTTCAGCATCTTCGTTGATCTCCTTAGGCTTTGCGATGCGGATGGATTGATGTTCGGGAAGCGTTATCTCCTAGTGCGATGGCGGTTTTCACGATGGATGGATGACGGCATTGAGATCTTCAGGGTTGTTTCAAGTTATGGCGGTTTTTCGTTTCGATCTGGATCGGCGTTGCTAGATCTAGATTCTGCTCTCTCTGGTGGTAGCAAAGATGATTTTCCTATGTGCTGGACGATTTTGAAGCTGTCGACGGTGAAGTCAACGCCGATGAGATGGTTGCTTTTCCGAGTAGGAGGGTTTGGATTGCTGGTTTTTTGGTGCGATGAGCCTTTCTGGTGTCGGGGGGAGGTATGGACACATCCTGGTGACAAACGGGTTCATCGGGCTTTGCATCTACTTCGCGTGAGCATTGGCGTTGCGCTTGGTTCGACGCTGTCTGTCCGGATCCGAAGAGGTGCAGGCTTTTTGCTCATTGATCTTGCTGTTGACGAAGGTATAGTCGCTCTGTCCTGTGTCCGACTAATTTTGCTGGCTTGCGTGTTCTTGTTTTGTGGCTGGACTGGTTCTGTGTTGCTGCTTCGGCTAGACTTTGGTTGGATTTTTCATTACTAGCATCCCCCAAATCTATTGTTGGGGAGAAGGATTGGTTCTGATTTTTGGCTGGTTTTCTGGCTTTATTGTGGATACTGGCTGCCGGTTCTGTTGGGTGGCGATGATTCATGTTCTGTTGATGTTGTTTGTTCTATGCTGTTGGAAAGGGACCTTCTTGGTGAGAAGGTACTAGGTGCTGGATGCGGGTATTTTGTTGATTTTGAGTGGATGGTGTATAGTGAATGCTGGATGACGTGTGGCTGGTTGGTATCTGCTGCTGCTGTGGATGAGTTTGTTGCTGTGCTGCTGGAGTGGAAGTGGGATGCTGGGAGATGTTTGGTGGTCGAAAGAGGTGCTGGCTGTCTGAAAATGAGGATGTTGGTTGCTGGTTTGTTGTGGATGATGGTTGGTTGGTTGCTGCTGCTGGATGTTGTTTGCTGCTGTAGTCTGAATGCTGGTTGTTGGTTAGCTGTGAGCTGCTGGATGCTGGTTAACGCTGGATGTAGTGCTGTTGGATGCTGGTACTGGCTGGATGTGACGTGATGATGCTGAGGTTTTGTCTCTTTTTGTGCCTTTTTCTTTCTTTGTTTTTCTTTCTTTGGTGTGGGTTGTAAGGGTTTTTGGGTGTGGGTCGTTCGACCCCTCCCCTCCCTTGTCTGCAGTGTTTGTGTCTTTTTGTTTAATAAACTTTGGGGGGTGCCAGGAATAGCCTGGACCCGAGCCTTCTTTGCCTAAAAAGCCTAAATCCCCTAAAAACCATAAAAATATTTTAAAACCCTAAAAAATGCATGAAAATGTAAAGATCCCTAAAAAGCATGAAATACCCCTGAAGACTGTAAAAAACACCTAAAATCCTAAAACCCCCTAAAAACTCATAAAACCCCTAAAACCCCACTAAAACCTCTAAAAACCCTTAAAGCTCCTAAAACGTTAAAAAACTGTAAAACCCATAAACCCCTAAAAATCCCATAAAAACACAAAAAACCATGAAAACCCCTAAAACCCCAAAAAACCCTAAAAATCTCTAAAATCCCTAAAAGACCCTAAAAACCATAAAAATCCTAAAAACCCCCAAAAAATCCATGAAAACGTATAAAAATCCCAAAAACCCTAAAAAACCCATGAAAACCATTAAAACCCCTAAAAACCATAAAAATCCATAAAACCCTAAAAATCCACTAAAACCTCTAAAAACCCTTAAAACACCTAAAAACATAAAAAATATCTAAAAAATCATAAAACCCCTAACCCCCCCCCCCAAAGACCATAAAATCCCTAGAAACCCCTAAAACCTATGAAAACCCCCAAAACCACTCAAAATCCCTAAAAACACAAAAAAAGCATAAAAATCATCAAAATCATCAAAATCCCCTAAAAATCAATGAAAACTTAAAAACCCTTAAAAGCTCTAAAAACCCCCTTAAAACAACAAAACCCCAACAAACCATAAAAACCCTAAAAACCTCTAAAAACTCTAAAACCCCATTAAACCCCTAAAAATGTTAAAAATCTATAAACACTGTTAAAAATGAAAAAACTCAAAAAAAATCCCAAAAAACCCAAAAAGACCCTAAAACCCCTAAATACCTAAAATCCCCTGAAAAACTATAAAAAACGTCAGAATCCCTAAAACCCCTAAAACCCTTAAAAACTTTAAAAAACCTAAAATACCATTAAAATCCACGAAAACCAAAAAAAACCCTAAAACCCTCTAAAAATCATAATAACCGCTAAAAACCATTAAAAACCCTTAAAATCACTAAAAAATATAGAAACCCTTAAAACCCCTAAAAACATTAAAAAACACTAAAAACCCTAAAAAACTCAAAATAACCCTTAAAATTCAAAAAGAGCCCAGAAACCCTAAAAACCCTAAAACCCCTCTAAATTCCCTAAAAACCATAAAAATCCAAAAAACCATAAAAAATCCTAAAAAACCCAAAAAATCCATGAAAACGTAAAAAACACTGAAAACCATGAAACCACTAAAAACATTTAAAACCCTAAAACCCCATAAAACCCTTAAACCCCCTAAAAACGTTAAAAACTATAAAAACCATAAAACACTAAAAACGCCAAAAAATCCAAAAACCCAAAATGACCCTAAAACATTGGAAAAACCTAGAAAAACCATAAAACATATAAAAATACCTAAAACGCCTAAAAATCCATGAAAATGTGAAGAACCCTAAAAACCATAAAAATCCCAAAAAACATTAATAACCTTGAAAATACATTAAAACCATAAAACCACAAAAAATTCTAAAAAATATTAAAATCCCTACAAAGTAAAAAAACTCTAAATAACTTTAAAGACCCTAAAAAATCAAAAAACCTTAAAACCCCAAAAGAATTTAAAAACCCTGAAAATCCCTAAAACCCAAAAAACCCTAAAAACCCTCAAAATCCATAAAAACCATAAAAAATCATAAAAATCATAAAAATCATAAACCCCCCCCCTAAAATTCTATGAACACTTAAAAACCCAAAAAAAACTCTAAAAACCAAAAAACCCCTAAAAACCTTACAAAAATAAAAACCCATAAAAACCCTAAAAACCCTAAAAACTACAAAAAACTCTAAAAACCCTTAGAAACCCTTAAAAAGTTATATTAGCCCAACCCTCGCACCTTCCTTTCCCTTAAAAAGTTATAATACTCAAAAAAATCCTTAAAAACCATAAAAAACATTAAAAACCCTAGTAACCCAAAAGGACTCTAAAAACCCAAAGAGACTATAAAAATCCTGAAACCCCTAAAAACACTAAAAAAACCTAAACTAAAATCACTGAAACCCCTAAAAACCCTAGAAACCATAAAAATCCCAAAAATCCCAAAAATCCCAAAAAAACAATGAAAATGTAAAAACCCCAAAAAACCATGAAAACCCCATGAAAACCACTAAAAACCTTTTAAAACCCCATATAAACCCTAGAAACCTACTAAAACTCTAAAAACCGTTAAAACCCCTAAATACGTTAAAAACCTTTAAACCCCTCAAAAACTCAAAAAACCCTAAAAACCCAAAAGACCCCAAAACCATGAAAAACATCAAAAACCCTAAAAAACCCACAATCCATAAAAATACCTAAACACCATAAAAAATAATAAAAACCACAAAAATCCTAAAAAACCACTTAAATCCATGAAAATGTAAAAAACACTAAAAACACTTGAAAACCATAAACACCCCTAAAAACCATAGAAAACCTAAAAACCCTAAAAACCCACTAAAATCTCTAAAAATCCATAAAACCCCTATTATGTTAAAAAAACTCTAAAAAATCTAAAAAACCCTTCAAAATTCATGAAAATCCTAAAACCCCAAAATGACCATAAAAACTCTGAACAAACCTAAAAACCCTAAAAACCATTGAAAATACCGAAAAACCCCTAAAAATAATGAAAAAGATCTGCAAAAATCCTAAAAAACAACTAAAAACTTTAAAAACCCTTAAAACCACTAAAAATGTTAAAAACACTAAAAAACCTTAAAAACACAAAAAAACCTAAAAACCCAAAAGGTCCATAAAAACCCAGAAAACCCCCAAAACCCCGGAAAACCCTAAGAACCCTTGAAGTCCCTAAAACCCTAAAAATCATAAAAATCCTAAAAACCCCTAACAATCTGTGAAAAAAATAAGAAACCTTAAAAACCCTGAAAACCATAAAAACCTTTCAAAACCTCAAAAACCCATAAAAACCAATAAAAAATATAAAAACACTTAAACCCCCTAAAACGTTAAAAAACATTAAAAACCATAAAAATCCAAAAAAGATCAAAAAAATCAAAAAACATACTGAAACACCTAAAAGACCCTAAAACCCTAAAACCCCTAAAACCCCCAGAAAACCTTTAAAATCCCTAAAAACCCTAAAACCCCGTAAAACCCACAAAAATCCTAAAAAACCCCTAAAAATCAATGAAAATGCAAAAAACCCAAAAAACCCTGAAAACCCCCTAAAAACCATAAAGCCCCCTAAAAGCCTTAAAAGCCCTCAAATACCATAAAAACGCAAAACCAATAAAAACCATTAAAACCCTAAAAATGTTAAAGTTGACCGGGGTTAGCTTAGTGGTACCATGTAAGGCGGCCACTCCTCGGCAACGGAACTAGTGCAGGTTCGTGTCTCTCCATGCTCAAATTTAGCTGGGGACGAGCGGCATGCAGGTGGTGAATGGGGCCCAGAATAAGCGTGGTGTGGCAATCACCTATACCTTGTTATCCACAACTCGTTGTTTGTTAAGGGCTTTTCAGTGTGGGTTGATTGATCCCGCCCCTCCTTTGTCTGCTATGTCTTTTTTTCTCTAATAAATTTTGAGGGGGTCGGAAATAGTCGGACCCTCGCATCTTCCTTGCCCTAAAAATGTTAAAAACTCTAAAAAATCATAAAACCCCAAAAGACCCTAAAAACCATGAAAACCCATGAAAAAACCATAAAAATCATTAAAATCACTAAAAACCCATAAAAAATAAAAAACTTAAAAAAAACTATAAAAATCCATAAAAAAAGAGAAAAGCCCAAAAAATCCTGAAACCATAAACCCCAAAAGTCTTAAAGAACCATCAAAGCCCATAAAAACCCTAAGAAACCATTAAAAACATTAAAAAGCACAAAACCCCTAAAAAGGTTAGAAAACTCTAAAAAACCTTTAAACACCAAAAAACTCAAAAAACCCTAAAAGTCATTAAAACCCCTTGAAAACCCAAATACCCTTGATAAACACTAAATATCCTAAAAATCCCTAAAAACCATAAAATACTCTAAAAACCATAAAAATCCTCTAAAAAACCCATAAAAATGTAAAAAACCTTTAAAACCCTCAAAAACCCCTAAAACCCTAAAAAACACCTAAAAACTTAAAAACCCATAAAACAAATAAAAACCACAAAACTCTAAAAACCCTTTAAACCCAAAAAAATGTGAAAAATCTCTAAAAAGCCTTAAAAACCATAAAATACCCAAAAATACCCTAAAAACTGAATAAACCTAAAAACTTTAAAATCCCCTAGAAACAATAACCCCCCCCCCCCCAAATCCCTAAAACCCCCAAAAACCATAAAAATTATAAAAATCTTAAGAAAACCCTAAAAATCCACGAAATTGTAAAAACTCCTAAAAACCCCTAAAAAATGCAAAACCTAAACCCCCTAAAAACCTAAAATTACCCAAAAACCCCATAAAACCCCCAAAACAAACTAAAATATCTAAAAACCTTTAAAACCCCTAAAAACATTAAAAAACTAGAAAAAAACTTAAAAACATTAAAAAACTAAAAAAATATAGAAAACCCAAAAGACCCTAAAAACACCGAACAACCCTAAAAACCCCTGAAAACCCCTAAACCCCTCAAAGATTCCAAAAACTTTTAAAGACATAAAAATCATAAAAAAACACTAAAAATCACAAAAATGTAAAAAACCCTAAAAACCCTGAAAAACTCTTGAAAACCATAAAATCCTCTAAAACCTTAAAAAATCCCCAAAACCTATAAAAACCCAAAAATCCCACAAAAAAAATCTAAAAACCCTTAGACCCCTAAAAATGATAAAAAAACTCTAAAACACTTTAAAACCCCCAAAAAACCCTAAAAACCATAACAATCCTAAGACCCCCCTAAAAGTCCCTCAAAAGGTAAAAATCCCTAAAAACCCTGAAAACCCCTTGAAAACCATAAACCCATAAAATGGATTGTGTTCCGGAATCTAACCTGAATTGTTGGTCAACACCATGGCTGGAACAGCCCCTTGTAGATGTCCTGACACCACCACTTGACCGACAACACCTCACCATTGCTGAACTGGTTCGGCAATGTGATGAATCGACTGCCCCCCTCCCGGACAGTGTGATCATGCAAGTGCAGTGATATACTTATACTGACATTGATACTCTTATCTGGATGCCCAACATGGTCGGAAAATTTAACACCCACGATTACTACCGGCTAAAGTGTCCGCCAGTCCCGGCCTTGCCTTCATGGCTGACTAAATTTAGGACGTCCTTCATTCCTCCATCACACTTTATTCTCCTCTGGAAAATTTGGCGAAACAGACTCCCAACACATGATCAGCTTCAAATTGCTGGATGGAAACTCGCTTCTGTTTGTTTCCTGTGCAAGAGAGATGGAGAGAGTTGCGGCCACATTTTCTTGCACTATACTTTTGCTGCAGAGCTGTGGAGATACCTCTCACAGAGCTTTGGGCTGAGCTGCTATTTGCATGGGTCGATCTGTGACTTCCTGCGTGGGATGGTTGACCTGCACCATAGTGACCAGATCCAGAACCTTTTATTGGCTGGGGAAACTGCTACCATTCATTATATTTGGGCTGCCCAGAACGCAGCAACTTTCAATCGGCAGCCACTCTCATTGCAGGGAGGGGTAGTGTCGATTCACAACGTTATTCACAGCGCCTCACAGCTTCAGGAAGGTATGATGTTTAATGACTTTGAGGACCTCACTATACTGTGTGCTCTTAGTGTGGCTGGAAGGAGCCCAAAGCCGCTAGTCTTGAAATTTATTAGATGGATCTCGCCACTCCCGTCATGGATAAAGGCCAACGTGGATGGCGCGACACTAGGCCCTCCTGGGCCATCAGGGTGTGGGGGTGTTTTTCACACCCCACGGGGCTTCTTGAAGGGCTGCTTCTTTCAGTTTCTTGGGGATGGTTTTTCTTATGAAGCGGAGTTGTGGGTGATCATAAAGGCCGTGAATTTTGCATGCCAGTTAAACTGGTCACCGCTTTGGATTGAGTCTGACTCGATGCTTGCGGTTGATGCGTTAAAGGGACGATCTAGGGATGTCCCATAGAGACTCGTGCCATACTAGATCGAATGCCTTGAGCTTTCTCGGAACTTGAACCTCAATGTCTCACATGCCTACAAGGAATCTAACTCGGTTGCTGACGCCCTCTCCAAACAGGCGATTGCGGAGAGCTCCTCAATGTGGTCCTTTATGGCCCCACCTTTTTGTATTCCTTTCTTGGACTCGGATCGGAAGGGCGGTGTTCATACACGCTCTTTTAGGCCCATCTTGTAGTTTCCTTTTTCTTTTTAATTAAGTTTGGGGGGCTAGGCTTGCCTAGTCCTGAACCTCTTCTGCCATAAAACCCCTAAAACCAGTGAAAACTCTAAAAATCCTTAAACCCATTAAAAACCCTAAAGATGTTAAAAACTCTAAAAACCTAAAAACCTAAAAAACTGAAGAAAAAAACTAAAAACCAAAAAATACCCTAAAAACCCTGAAAACCCTAAAAATCCCTAAAAACCCTAAAAACCATAAAAATCCAAAAAAACCCTAAAAGTTCATAAAAACATAAAAAACCCTAAAGAACTTGAAAAACCCCCAAAACCATAAAACCCCCTAAAAGCCTTAAAAACCTTAAAAAACTATAAAAACCCTAAATACCACTAAAAACTCTAAGTAACCTGAAAAACCCAACAAAACTCCAAAAAAACTAGAAAACCCCAAAAGACCCAAAAAACCCAAAAAACCTCTAAAAACCATAAAATCCCCTTAAAAAACTTAATACCCAAAAAATCCATAAGAACCCTAAAAATCCCTAAAAACCATAAAAAACCAAAAAACCTCTAAAAATCCCTAAAAATGTAAAAACCCTGAAAAACCATAAAAACCCCTCAAAACCTTTAAAACCCTAAAACCCATAAAAATCCTAAAAATGGATAAAACTCTAAAAACCCTTAAATCCCCTAAAAAGGGTAAATAAAATACCATGGCTAATGCACTTTCATGTAGATATTCTCTCTTATCTTTGATGGATTCTAAACTCCCTGGTTTTGAATACATTAAAGTTTTATATTCCACATATATAGGTTTTGGGGAGCCTTTTGGTCATTGCAAACCTGGAGTTACTTGGGGGAAGTTTTATTTGCATGATGGATTCTTATTTCAGATTGATAAGATTTGTATTCATAATTTATTTGTCTGTTTAGTTTTACTAAAGGAGTAAAATTATGGTAGGTTAATGGGACACTTTGGTGTTGAAAAAACTTTAAGAATTCTAAGTGAGCATTTTTATTAGCCTAGGATGTCTATAGATGTTGAAAAAATTGTGATAAAGTAATTTTTTTTTCCATAAATCCAAATCTAAACTAAACCCACATGGATCATATCTTCCCCTCACAATCCCCAACACCCCTTGGGAGGACATACTAATGAAATTTATTGTGGGGTTACCAAGAACCAAGAGGGTGAGATATTCCATTTTTTTTATGGTGGATCGGTTTTCTAAAATGGAACATTTTATTCCTTGTCACAATACAAATGATGCCACTAACATTGCAACACTTTTATTATAGGAAGTAGACAAACTCTATGGAATTCTAAGGATGATTTTATTGGATCACGACACAAAATTCCTTAATTACTTTTGGAAGACCTTGTCGAGAAAACTGGGTACGAAGTTACTATTTTCCACTAATTTTCATCTGCAAACTAATGGGAAAACAAAGGTGGTGAATCAGACACTATCATATCTTCTATAAACAATTTTCATGTAGAATATCAAGAATTTGAAGGAGTGTCAGCCACATGTGGAATTCACATATAACATGGCTAAGCATTCCACTTCTCAATATTCTCCATTTGAAATTTTTTATGGTTTTAACCCCCTTGCCCCTATTGATCTAGTTCCTTTAGCTTTGTAGGAAGCAAATAACATGGATGCAAAAGGGCATGAAGAATTTATCAAACAACTCCATGAAAATGTAAGGAAAAATATCAAGCGGATGACCTAGAAATACATTGATTGTTCAAAAAAGGGTCGTAAGCAAGTGTTGTTCAAACCCGATGACTTAGTTTGGATTTTTATGCAAAAGGAAATATTTCCCAACAAGCAGAAATCAAAAATCATGCCCTGAGAAGACAAACCTTTCTCAGTGCTCAAGAATATTAACAACAATTCTTACAAGATAGCTCTTCTAGGTGAGTGTAGTGTAAGTGCCACTTTCAATGTTTCTGATCTTTCTCCTTTTTTGGGTGTAGAGGATGAAGAGTCGAGGATCACTTCTATTCAATAGGGGAGGATGATGAGAACCATGTTAAAGGAACTAAGTTGATTTACCAGGTGGAGGAGTTGGATTTGCAAGGATCGATGATTTGAGGGAGATTTAAGAGGTTGAATGCTCCAATGGGTGCCCATCTCATTTCATTAATTGTCTTATGGATGGACCAAATGGGCCTAGTATATCACTTATTCAATCCCAAACATGATGTTTAAATCTTGGAGCACAAAGTTTCATGAATTTTGGAAGACTTGCCCACATGGAGGATTCTAGAATAACATCTTTTGACACCAAAGTCAAATCTGGTGGGCTAGGCACTCAAAATCAAATCTGATGGGCTATAGTTGGAAAGTTGTGTGCTTTTTTTCCAAAAAAGTTTTTGGTAGACTTTATCTTTTTGAATTTAAGGGAACAAAGTAGGTTTGTCCTTTATGACTTTAGGGTACCTTTGACTATTGTATCACCCCTTGGCTATAAATATCCACCCCCATGGCACTTGTATGACATTCAAGATTTATATAGAGAGATTAGTCTTTGTTTCTCTCTCTTGTGTGAGGATGGTTCCAGCCCCCCCCCCCCATGCTGTGAAGATTGAGCCACCCCCTGCATCTCACAGCAAAACAGTAAAACCCCCTGAAAAACCCTAAACCCTACAAAATAAAAAAAACCCCCTAAAAACAATTAAAATCCTAAAAACCCTTAAAATCCCGGAAAATGAAAAAAAACACTAAAACCCTAAAAACCATAAAACCCCCAAAAACTTTAAAAAACCCAAAACCCATAAAAACTCTAAAACCCCACTAAAACTCTAAAACCCCATAAAATACATAAAAACACTAAAAATTCTAAAAAAACCTAAAAACCCTAAAAAATAAAAAAAACCCCTTAAAAAACAAAAAGATCCTAAAAATATTAAAAAAACACAAAACCATTAAACTACTAAAAAACCCTAAAACTCTCAAAATCCCTAAAAACCCTTAAAACCCTAAAAAGCACAAAAATCCTAAAACCCCCTAAAAATGCATGAAAATGTAAAAAAACCTGAAAACCACTTGAAAAACATAAAATCCCCTAAAACCATAAAACCCCATAACAACCCTAAAAACCCACTAAAACTCTAAAAAACCATAAAACCTCTAAAAACGTTAAAAAAAATCTAAAAACGCGTAGAAACCCTCAAAACTCAAGAAACCCTAAAAACCCTAAAAAACCCTAAAAAACCTTAAAAACCATAAAACCCACTAAAAACCCTAAAAACCATAAAAATCATAAAAATTCTAAAAAATCCTTAAAATCCATGAAAACTTAAAAATATCTAAAAACCTTGAAAAACCCCAAAAACCATTAATATACTTCAAAACCCATAAAAACACTAAAAACCACTAAAAACTCTAAAAACCCTTAAAACCCATAAAAATGTTAAAAAAACTCTAAAAAACCCTTAAAACCTTGAAAAAGGAAAACACCCCCTTAAAAATTTTTAAAACCCTAGAAAACCTGAAAATCCTAAAAACCCTAAAAATCCCTAAAATCCCTAAAATCCCCTAAAAAGCGTAAAAATCCTGAAAATTGGTAAAAAAATCATGAAAATGAAAAAAAAACACTAAAGTGCCTAGAAAAACACTAAAAAATCATAAAACCCCAAAAAACAAAAAAACCCTAAAACCCCATAAAAACAAAAGAAAAACCATTAAAAACTCTAAAAACCCTTCAACCCCCAAAAATGGTAAAAACTCTAAGAAACCATAAAACCCATAAAAAATAAAAAACCCTAAAAACCCTAACCCCTGAAAACCCTAAAACCCATAAAAATCCCTAAAAACCAAAAAAATCCTAAAACCCCCTAAAATCCATGAAAATTTAAAATACAATAAAAACTTGAAAACACCATGAAAATAATAAAACCCCTAAAAACCTTAAATAACCCTAAAACCCACAACACCCTAAAAACCCACTAGAAATTCTAAAAACCCTTAAGCCCCTGATAATATTATAAAACTTTAAACAATCTTAAAAATCCTAAAAACTCAAAAAAATACTTACAACCCAAAAGGACACTAAAAACCCTGAAAACCCCTAAAAGTCATAAAAACCTCTAAAACCCCAAAAAATCCTAAAAATCCCTAAAATGTAAAAAAATCTAAAAACCATAAAAATCCTAAAAAACTCAAAAAACCCCAAAACCAAAAAGACCCTAAAAACTCTGAAAACCCCGAAAAACCCTAAAAACCTATGGAAACCCCTAAAAACCCTAAAAACATAAAAATCATAATAAAACCAAAAAATCCATGAAAACGTAAAAAATGCTTAAAACCCTGAAAACTAGAAAGACCAATAAAAACAATTAAAACCCCTAAAACCCCTAAACCACCCCCCCCCCAAACCACTAAAAACTCTAAAGACCATTTAAACCCTAAAAAATGTTAAAGAAATCTAAAAAACCTTAAAAACCTAAAAAAACTCAAAAAAACCTAAAAACCCAAAAAGATCATAAAACCCCTAAAAACCCTTAAAACCCTAAAACCCTTGAAGAACCCTAAAAACTCTAAAACCCATAAAAACCCTAAAAACCCTAAAAACACATAAAAACCATAAAAATATTAAAAAACCTATAAAATCCCTGAAAATGTAAAAAAACATAAAACTAATGAAGAACCCATAAAATATATAAAACCACATTAAAACCTTACCCCAAACCCATAAAAACCATTAAAAAAATGTTAAATAACTCTAAAAGACCTTAAAACCCTAAAAACTTAAAAAGTCCCTAAAAACATCGAAACACCATAAAAACCCTAAAACCCCATGAAAACCCCTAAAACCATGGAAAAATCCTAAACACCCTAAAACACCCTAAAAACCATAAAAATCCTAAAAAAAACCCCCCTAAATTCCAATAAAATGTAAAAAACCCTATAAACCCTGAAAAACCTCTAAAACTCACTAAAAACCCTAAACCACCTAAAAAGAATAAAAAAGCTATAAAACCTTAAAAATCCTAAAAAACTCAAAAAAACCCCAAAAAATCCAAAATTACTCAAAAAAATCCTGAAACCCCGTAAAAACCCCCAAACCCCTGAAAACTCTCAGAATCCCTAAAATTCCTAAAAATCACAAAAAGCATAAAAATCCTTAAAAAACCATGAAAATGTAAAAAATTCTAAAAACATTGAAAAACCCATAAAAACCTTAAAAACCCATAAAAACCCTAAAAACAACAAAAAACTCTAAAAACCCTTAAAACCTCTAAAATGTTAAAAAAACACCAAAAATCCTTAAAACCCCTAAAAACTCAAAAAAACCCTAAACCCCAAAAGGACCCTAAAAACTTGGAAAACCCCTGAAAACCCTAAAAACCCCTGAAAACTCGGACGCTGTCTTTGCTGCTCCATGGTGGTAGCATTGATGGTTTCCCGGTGGTTTGGGTGAGGTCTTCGATGTCGATGGAGAAGTCAACCTTGGCTCCAAATCTGAATTTTTGGTGGCCCTACTTTGACTTGTTGTTTCGCTGCTCGTCCCTGTTGGCGCTTCGTTCTCGGCGTCGGTCTGCTCTGGCAGTGCTCTTCTCTCTGAAGAAGGTGGTCATATCTACTTGGTATAAGGCCGCGAAGAAGATCCAGCAGTGTGGTGCAGGTGTGACAAATATGGAATCTGCATTTAGGGTTTCAAGATCCACAGATCTGACAGTGGTGGTCCTCAATTGGGGAGGCAAGGTTCGTTTTTGACTTGCTTCTTTTCTTACTGCTGTCGATCTTCTGGATTTTTGCTACATGTTGGATGCTATGTTGGACTTTGGAGGTGCTTTGTGTGTTCTTGTTAGCCGCTGTGGTGATGATGCTTGGTTTGGTTGTGATTTATTGTTGATGCTAGATCATGAGCTTGTTGAAAGACGTGATTTCTGGATTATCATGTGGTTTTTCATGCAGTTGTCTTGTTCTGCTGTGGAATGGTCCTTCTCTTGGCTGCTGGTGAGTTATTTACACTAGTTTTTTTGTTGGGTGCGACTTGATGGAAAGTTGGATGTTTTATAGATGAGATGTGATGAAGATCTTGTTCTTGCTTCTGTTGGCGGTGGTTCTGGAAATGGGTATGCTGGAAAATGCTGGTGTATTATGTTTGTTGTCTTTGGTTCTGTGTTGTTGGCTATGGATTTGACTAGCGTGGAGGTGCTGGATGCTGTGGAGGCTGGTGTTTTTGGTGCTGGTGGTTTGCTGTTGTTGGTTGTGAGTCTCTTTTGTGGGAAGTTGTTGGGTGCTGGAAGGTGTACTACTGGTCTCTGGTTTCTATTTAACTGGGAAGTATGGAAGGGATGTGGCTCTATGACTCTGCTTGCTGGTTGTTGTTTGGCTGGGAGGTGCTGGATGCTGGTTTTTTTGAGTTTGGATGATGGTCGTTGGTTAGATGTGAGTTGCTAGATGCTGGTTGATGTTGGATGACGGTGGTGGCTGCTTGGTTGTGTGTGTGTTTTTTTTTTCTTTTTTGGTTTTTATTTTTTGACTTTCTTTTTTTGCATGAGTTGTAAGGGGTTTTCGGGTGTAGGTTGTTTGACCCCTCCCCTCCCTTGTCGGCAGTATCTCTTTTTTCCTTGCTAATAAATTTGGGGGGGGGGGGATAGGCCGACCCTCGCATCTACCTTGCCCTGAAAAACCCTAAAAACCTTTAAAACTATAAAAATCCTAAAAATAGCTAAAAATCCATGAAAATGTAAAAAAGCCCAAAAACCTTGAAAAACCCCCTCAAAACCATAAATACCCCTTAAAACCTTAGAAACCCTAAAAACCACTTAAAACTCTAAAAATCCTTGAACCCCCAAAAATGTTAAAAACCGCTAATAACCATTAAAACACTTAAAAAAAGACAAAAATACCCTAAAAATGCTAAAAACCCCTTAAAATATAAACACCTGAAAAACTCTAAAAACCAAAAAAATCCCTGAAGAACCTAAAACCCTAATACTATAAATATCCTAAAAACCCCTAAAATTCCAAGAAAACATAGCAAACCCTAAAAACCTAGAAAATCCCTAAAAACCTTAAAAATCCTAAAAACCCATAAAATCCCTAAAAACCCACAAAAAACTCTAAAAACCCTGAAAACCCGAAAAATGTAAAAAACACTGAAAAACCTTAAAAACTCAAAAAACACAAAAAACTAAAAAAAACTAGAACCCTTTTTAAACCCTAAAAATCACTAAAAACACATAAAACCCCTAAAACCCATAAAATCACTAAAAATCCTAAGACTGATAAAAATCGCAAAAACCTGAAAAATCCATGAAAATGTAAAATCCCTAAAAACCCTAACCCCCCCCCCCCCCAAAAAAACCATAAAGACCCTAAAAACTCAAAAAATAACCTAAAAGCCCAAAATGACCCTAAAAACCTTAAAAACCCCTCAAAACCCATGAAACCCCTCAACATCCATGATAACCCTAAAAAATTGTAAAAACCATAAAATTCCTAAAAAACCTTAAAAATCCATAAAAATGTTAAAAACCATAAAAACCACGAAAACCCACAGAAAACCATAAAAATCCCCAAAAACCTTAAAAACCCACTAAAAACTCTAAAACCCTCAAAACCCCAAAAAAATGTTAAAAAACACTAAAAACCTTATAACATCTAAAAAACTCAAAAAGTAAACCCTAAAAACCCAAAAGACACTAAAAACCCAAAAAACCCAAAAAAAAACCTCTAAAAAACACCGAAAACCCCTCAAAATCTCTAAAAACCCTAAAAACCCTAAAAAGTATAAAAACTCAAAAAACCTCTAAAAATCTATGAAAATATAAAAAACACTAAAAACCCACCCCCCCCCCCCAAAAAAAACCATAAAACCCCTAAAAACTTTAAAAATCCCTAATAAATAACTAAAACTCTAAAAAACTTTTAAACCCCCAAAAGTGTTTAAAAAAATAAAAAAAACCTTAAAAATCCTAAAAAATCCACAAAAACCCAAAAAACCCTAAAAGACCATAAAAACAAAAAAAAAACCCTAAAAAACCCCTCAAATTCCCTAAGACCCCGAAAAAACATAAAAATCCTAAACAACCGTTAAAATCCATAAAAATGTAAAAAACTCTAAAGACCCCGAAAACCCTCTAAAAAACATAAAAACACCTAAAAAACTTAAAAATCCCAAAAACTACTAAAAACACTAAAACCCCTTAAAACCCCTAAAAACATTGAAAAAATCAAAAAAACCTTAAAAACCCTAAAAAACATGAAAGACCCAAAAGGACCTTAACAACCCTAAAAAACCCTAAAACCCCTCAATACCCCTGAAAAACCCTAAAAACCCTCAAAAATCCCTAAAACCCCTAAAAACCTTCAAAACCATAAAAATAATAAAACCCCCTAAAAATTGATGAAAACATAAAAAACACTAAAAACGCCATGAAAACCATTAATAACTCTAAAAGCCTTTAAAACCCCAAAGAACCCACAAAACTATAAAAAACAGTAAAAACTCTAAAAACCCTTAAAACGACTAAACCTTTGAAAAACTCTAAAAACCCATAAAACTGTAAAAACAAGAAAAATAACCCTAAATATCCAAACAAACCCTAAAATCCCTAAAAACCCTAAAAACCCTAAAAACATTCAAAAAACCTAAAAAAACTCAAAATCCCTAGAAACCATAAAAAACCCTAAAAAACATCAAAATCTTTAAAAACCCCTGAAAATCCATGAAACGTAACAAACACTAAAACCCCCCAAAAAAACCACCGAAAACCCAAAAACTATTAAAAACCTTAAAAACCCAAAAAATCCAAAAAACCCCTTAAATCTCTAAAAACTTTAAAAACACAAAAAAACCTTAAAACCCTAAATAACTCAAAAAAACCCTAAAACCCCCGAAAGACCCAAAAAACCATGAAAAAACATAAAACCCCCAAAAACTATCCTAAAACCCTCCAAATAAATAAAACCCATAAAAAACCCTAAATTTGATAAAAATCCTAAAAAACCCCTAAAAATCCATGAAAATGTAAAAAGCCCAAAAAATCCTACAAAAATCATGAAAACCATAAAAACCCATAAAACCCTGAAATAGCCCAAAACACATAAAAACCCTTAAAATCCACTAAAAACTCTAAAAAACCTTAAACCCCTAAAAAGTTAAAAAAACTCTAAAAAATATAAAAACCTTTAAAAAAATCAAAAAATCCCCTAAAAACATGAAAGATAAAAAATAACCAGAAAAAACATAGAAACCCAAAAAAACTTGAAAACCCTAAAAAGACTAAAAATTCCAAAATACCCTAAAAACCATAAAAATTCTAAAAAACCCCTAAAAATACATGAAAACATAAAAACCCCAAAATACCCTGAAAACCCATGAAAACTATAAAAACCATCAAAACCCATAAAAATGATAAAAAACACTAAACACCCATAAAAACTCTAAAAAACCATTAAAAACTATAAAATCCTAAAAATGTTTAATAATTCTGAAAAAACTTTTAAACCCTAAAAACTAAAAAACCCTAAAAACCCAAAAAAACAAAAACAAATCCTAAAAAACCCAAAAACCCCTAAAAAACCCAAAAAACATGAAAATCCCTAAAAACCCTAAAAACCATATAAATCCTAAAAAACCCTTAAAATCCATGAAAATGTAAAAGACCATAAAAACCATGAAAAGCCCCTGAAAACAAAAAAAACCACTAAGACCTTAAAAAAACCCCAAAACCCCCATAAAAACTAAAAAACCCCTTAAAACCATTGAAAACGTTAAAAAACTCTAAAATATCTTTAAAACCCTAAAACTCAACCCCCACCAAAAAAAACCATGAAACCTTGAAAATCCCTAAAAAACATAAAACCCCAAAAAAAAACCACTAAAAAACATCAAAATCCTAAAACCCCTAAATTTCCATGAAAATGTAAAAAACATTAAACACCCCCTAAAAACCATAAAACCCCTAAAATATTAAAAAACCCAAAAAAACCCTAAAATCCATCAAAATCCCTAAAAATAATAAAAACCATAAAAATCCTAAAAAACTGCTAAAAATCTATGAAAATGTAAAAAACCTTAAAACCCCTAAAAATAATAAAACCCCATAAACCCCCCAAAAAAACCTAAAAAAACATAAAAATCCACTAAAACTGTAAAAACCCTTTTAACCCCTAAAAACGTTAAAAACACTAAAAACTTTAAAAGCCCTTAAAAACTCAAAAAAAACACCTAAACCCAAAAGACCTTAAAAACCATGAAAAATCATAAAAACCCCTAAAAATCCTAAAAACCCTCAAAATCCCTTAAAACCCTAAAGACCCATAAAAACCATAAAAATATTTAAAAACCCCTAAAAATCAATGAAAACATAAAAACCCTGAAAAACCCCTTGAAAACCATAAAAAACCCTATAAACCTTAAAAACCCTATGAACCACTAAAAACTCTAAAAACCATTAAAATCCTAAAAACGTTAAAAAACACTAAAAACCTTTAAACCCCTAAAAAATCAAAAAAAATATAAAAACCCAAAAGACCAAAAAACCCCAAAAACCCATAAAAACCCTCAAAATACCTAAAAGCCCCCCAAAAGACCCTAAAAACTATAAAAATCATTAAAACCCCATAAAATCCATGAAAATGTAAAAAACCCCTAAAACCCCTGAAAAACCCTTAGAAACCATAAAAACATTAAAATAGCCTAAAAACCATAAAAACCCTAAAACCCACTAAAAACTCTAAAAACCCTTAAAACCTCTAAAAATGTTAAATACTCTAAAAACCATAAAAACCCTAAAAAACTCAAAAACCCTAAAAGGCCAAAAGACCCTAAAACCCATGAAAACCCTAAAAACCCATAAAAACCCATAAAAACCCTTAAAACCCCTTAAAAACCTTCAAAATATCTAAAAACCCTAAAAACCATAAAAATATCTAAAAATCATGAAAACATAAAAAACTGTAAAATCCCAGAAAAACCCCTAAAGACCATAAAACCCCCTAAAACCTTAAACCCCCTAAAAACCCATAAAACCCTAAAAAACACTAAAAAATCTAAATTTCTTTAAAACACCGAACAACATTTAAAGACTCTTAAAACCTTTAGAACCCAAAAAAACTCAAAAAACACCAAAAGGACCCTATAAACCCGAAAAAACCCCAAAAAAACTAGAAAAACCATAAAAACCCTCCAAATCCATAAAAAAACTAAAAAACCCTAAAAAACATATATATCCTAATAAACCCTTAAAAATCCATGATGATGTAAAAAACCCAAAAAACCATGAAACCCCTTGAAAACCATAAAACCCCTAAAAACCTTAAAAAATCCTAAAACCCCATAAATCCCCTAAAACCCCGAAAAACCCTTAAAACACCGAAAAACGTTAAAAACCCTAAAAAACCTTAAAAACCCTAAAAAACTAAAAAAATGCCCTGAAGACCAGAAAAGTCCCTAAAAACCTTCAACAAACCTAAAACACATTAAAATCCATAAAATGATTAAAATCCCTAAAAACCATAAAAACCTTGAATCCATAAAAATCCTAAAAACCCATAAAAATCCTTGAAAACATAAAAAATCCTGAAAACCCCTTCAAAACCATAAAAGCCCAAAAAAATACTAAAAACTCGAAAACCCTTAAAACACTTAAAAACATTAAAAAAAACTAAATTCCCACAAATCCCCTAAAAACCCTGAAAAACCCAAAAACCCCAAAAGGCCAAAAAAACCCTACAAACCCTAAAAACACTAAAACCCCTAGAAAATCTCTAAAACACCCCAACACCTAAAACCATAAAAAAACTAAAAAGAACCTTAAAAATCGAAGAAAATGTAAAAAAGCCTAAAATCCCGGAATAACCCCTAAAAAAAACCTCTAAAAATCTTAAAAATCCCTAAAACCCCATAAAATCGTGAAAACACTAAAAACTCTAAAAAGCCTTAAAACCCCAAAAAATGTTAAAAAATATTGAAAAAACAAAAAACCCCTAAAAACTAAAAAAAACCTAATAACAAAAAATGAACCAAAAAACCATGAAAAAAACATAACCCTCCCAAACCCTAAAAACACTAAAAACCTTCAAAATTCCTAAAACCTCTAAAAACAATAAAAACCAGAAAAAACCTAAAAGACCCCTAAAAATCCATGAACTCGTAAAAACCCCTAAAAACCCTGAAAACCACATGAAAAACATAAAATCACCTAAAAACATTAAAAAACCATAAAAAACCATAAAACCTTAAAAATCACTCAAATCTCTAAAAACCCTTAAAACCCCTAAAAATGATTAAATAATCTAAAAACCTTAAAACCCAAAAAAGCTAAAAAAACCCTAATTCCCAAAAAAGACCCTAAAACTCTGCAAAACCCTGAAAAATCATAAAAACTCTCTCTAAATCCCTAAAAACCCTAGAAAGAACACAAAAAATCATAAAGATCCTCAAAACCCCCTAAAAATCCCAGATATCATAAATAACTCTAAAAACCCCGAAACCCCTGAAAATAATAAAAAACCCCTAAAAACCTTCCAAGACCCTAAAAACCCACAAACAACAAAAAACCATCAAAAATTCAAAAAACTTGTAAAACACCCAATAAAGTTTAAAAACTATAAAAACCTAAGAAAACACTAAAAACAAACCCCCCCCACCCAAAATCCAAAAAGACCCTAAAAACCCTAAAAACGTTAAAAATCATAAAAACCTTAAAAAACACTAAAACCCGCAAAATCCCTAAAAACACTAAAAGCCTTAGAAAGCACAACAATAATAAAAACCCCTAAAAATCCATGAAAATGTGAAAAACCCTAAAAACCCCAAAAAAACTCCTGAAACCCATACAAACCTTAATAAATCTTAAAACCCATAAAACTCAATAAAAACTAAAAGACCATGAAAACCCGAAAAAAATAATGTAAATAGACTCTAAAAACCCTGAAAAACCCTACAAATCGTAAAAACCCTTGAAAAATCCTAAAAACCTTCAAAATCCTTAAAAACCCTAAAAGCCATTAAAAACCTTTAAAACCATCAACATTAATGAAAACGTCAAAAGCCAAAAAAACCCCTAAAAGCCTTACAAAACCCAAAAACCCATAAAAACCCTAAAACTCTATAAAATCTAAAAACCATTAAAACCCCTAAAAAAACTTTGAAAACCTTTTAAACCCTAAAGAGATTAAAAAAACCCTAAACCCAAAACGACCCAAAAAACCCTAAAAAACCTAAATCCCCAGAAAACCCGTAAAAACCCTAAAACCCTCAAAATCACTAAAAATACTAAAAAACCCAAAAACCAATAAAAATACTAAAAAACAGCTTAAAATCCATGAAAACATAAAAAACCCTAAAAACCATAAAAACCATTGAAAACCATAAACCCCCTAAAAACCATAAAAAACCTAAAACCCATAAAAACCCTAAAAACCCACTAAAAATACTAAAAACCCTTAAAACCCCAAAAAACACTAAAACTCTAAAAAACCTTAAAACACATAAAAACGTGAAAATATGTAAAAAACCTTAAAAAATCAAAAATATCCTAAAAACCCAAAAAGACCCAAAAACCTCTAAAAACCCAAGAAAACCCCTTTAAACCCCTCAAAATCCAAAAAAACACAAAAAACCCAAAAAACCATAAAAATCCTAAAAAACTCTTAAAAATCCATGAAAACATAAAAAATCCTAAAAAACATGAAAAAAACCTAAAAACCATAAAAACTCCTAAAACCTTAAAAAACCCTAAAATCCCATAAAAATGACAAAAAATTCTAAAAAAAATTAAAATCCCTAAAAATGTTAAAAAACTCAAAAAAACTTTAAACCCCTAAGAAACTAAAAAAAACCCTAAATACCCAAAATGTCCCTAAAAAACTTGAGAACCCATAAAAGCCCTAAATAATCAAAAAATCCTCAAAATCCTTAAAAACCCTAAAAAAAATAAAAATCTAAAAAATCCCAAAATATCAATGAAAACGTAAAAAACCCTAAAAACCCCGAAACCCCCTAAAAACCACAAAAACCTTAAAAACCATAAAAACTCATAAAGACCCTAAAAACTAGTAAAAACTATAAAAACCCTTAAACCCCTAAAACATTAAAAAATCTGAAAACCCCTAAAACACTAATAAAACCCCAAAAAACCCAAAAAGATCATAAAAACCCTAAAAACCATCAAAATACCGAAAAACCCTAAGAACACCCTAAAAACCATAAAAGAATTAAAAACACTTAAAATCCATGAAAACGTAAATAACCCAAACAACCCTCAAAACCATAATATCCTAAAAACCTTAAAAAATCCAAAAAACTCTTAAAAACCGATAAAACCCACTAAAAACTCTAAAAACCATTAAAACCCATAAAAATAATAAAAACTATAAAAATCCATTAAAACCCTAAAAAATCAAAATACCCTAGAATCCCAAAAAGACCATAAAAACCTTGAAACCCCCTAAAAACCCTAAAAACCTTGGAAAACCCATAAAAGCCCGAAAAGTCCCTAAAAACCCTAAAACCCTGAAAAACCCCTTAAAAACATAAAAACCTCAAAAATACATAAAACCCACAAAACCCTAAGAACCCAATAATGCTCTGAAAACCCTTAAGAGCCCTAAAAAAGTTAAAAAACTCTAAAAAACCTTAAAAACAAAAAAAAACTCAACAAAACCCTAAAACCCCCAAAATACCCTAAACCCCTGAAAAACCCTGAAAATAATAAAAACCCCTAAAAACATAAAACCCAAAAAATGCATTAAAACACAAAAAAAAACTAAAAACACTAAAAACCCTTTAAACCCCTAAAAATGTTAAAAAACTCTAAAAAAACTTTAAACCCTAAAAAACTAAAAAGAACCCTAAAAACCCAAAAAGACTATGAAAAACTTGAAAAATCCTAAAAACTAATGAAAACCCCTAAAACCCCTAAAACCCCTCAAAATCCTTAAAACCCTAAAAACCATAAAAAACCTAAAAAACCTCTAAAAAACCTTGAAAACTTAAAAAATCCTAGAAACCCTCAAAACCCCTAGAAAATGATAAAAAGTCCTAAAATATTTAAAACCCTTAAAAACACATAAAACCCCTAAAACCCACTAACAACTCTAAAAAACATTTAAACCCTAAAAACATTAAAAAACTCAAAAAATCTTAAAAACCCTAAAATACTCAAAAAATCCCAAAACCCCCAAATGATCATAAAACCCCGAAAAAAACCTAAAAACTTACCACATCCCTAAAATCCTAGAAAACCTTAAACCCATAAAAATCCTAAAAACCACCTAAAAATCCATTAAAACATAAAAAACCCTACAATCCCTAAAAAACCCTAAAAACCCTAAAAACCTAAAAACCTTAAAAACCTAAAAACCCATAAAAACCAAAAAATTCATGAAAAACTCTAAAAACATTAAAAACCCTAAAAACTCAAAAAAAATCTTAAATACCGAAAAAAACCCTAAAACCCCTCAAAATCCCTAAAAGACCCTAAAACCAAAAAAATCCTTAAAACCCCTAAAAATCAATGATATTGTAAAAAACCCTAAAAAACCACTGAAATTCATAAAAACCCTTAAAAATCTTAAAAAACCATAAAACCCCATAAAAACCCTAGAAAACACTAAAAACTCAAAAAAATCCTCAGAACCGAAAAAAAACCCTAAAAAACCTATAAACCCCAAAAAGTCTAGGAAAATGTAAACAACCATAAAAACCCTGATAACCGCCAAAAAATAATAAAAACAATTTAAAACCTTAAAAACCTTAAAAACCTATAAAAACCCTTAAAACCACTAAATTTTTTAAAAACCCTTACAACCCTTAAAAACCTCAAAAAAATGATGAAGCCCTTAAAACCCTAAAAACCCTCAAAATCCATAAAAACCATAAAAACCATAAAAAATAAAAATCCTAAAAAACCCATAAAAATCCATGGAAATGTCAAAATCCATGAAAACCGTGACAAACCCCTACAAAAAATAAAAGACCCTAAAAAATTAAAAACCCCTAAAATCCTCTAAAAACCCTAAAAACCACTAAAAACCCTTTAAACCCCTAAAACGTTAAAAAATACATAAAACCTTAAAAACCCTAAAAAATAAACCCAAAAATCCCAAAAGGACACTAAAAACACCTAAAATCCCCTGAAAACCCTCAAAAACTCTCAAAAACCCTAATAAACCTAAATACCCCTAAAACCATAAAAATCCTACAGAACCATTAAAATCCATGAAAACATAAAAAAACCTAAAAACCTTGAAAAACCCTTGAAAACCATAAAACCTCATAAAAACCTTAAAAAACTCCAAAATCCTATAAAACACTAAAGAACCACTAAAAAATCTAAAGAACCTTTAAACCCCTAAAAACGTTAAAAAGTCATAACAACCTTAAAACCCCTAAAAACTAAAAAAACCTAAAACCCAAAAAAGAAACTAAAAAACCTTGAAAACCCCTAATAAACCTCATAATCACTAAAAGCCCTACAAACAAAACAACCATAAAAACCCCTAAAACTTTATAAAACATAAAAAACCTATAAAAACATCAAAAAACAACTAATAAATAAAAAAAACCTAAAACTCCAAAAGACCCTAAAACCCTGAAAACCTCTAAAATCCCCCAAAACACCCTAAAAACCCTCAAAATCTCCAAAAAACCCCATAAAAAACCTAAACCCACTAAAAATTATAGAACCCCTAAAAATGTTAAAACTCTAAAAAACCTTAAAAACCAGAAAAAACTCTAAAAAACCCTCAAAACCAAAAAAGACCATATAAACCCTCAAAACCCAAAAAGGCCATATAAACCAAAAAAAAACCCTAAAACCCTAAAACCTCAGAAAAACACTAAAAACCCTCAAAAAACCTAAAACCCCCCAAACCTATAATAAGATTAAAAAAAGTCTTAAAAATACATGAAAACGTAAAATACCCTAAAAACCATGAAACCCCCTTTAAAACCATAAACCCCATAAAAACTGTAAAAAACCCATAAAACCCAAAAAACCACAAAAAACTCAAAAAAAAAACAAAGAAAAACCAAAAAGTCTATAAAAACCCAAAAAACCATAAAAATCATAACAACCCACTAAAAATCCATGAAAATGTAAAAAACACAAGAAATGATGAAGAACCCCACAAACCAATAAAAATCCCTAAAAAGCTTAACAAACCCTAAAACCCTAAAAACCATTAAATAAATCCAGAACGCTTAAAACCCCTAAAAAGGTTAAAAAACTCTAAAAACAAATAAAAAACTTAAAAAACTCAAAAAACTCTAAAAACCAAGAAGGCACTAAAAACCTTGAAAACCCCTAAAACCCCTAAAAACCCTAAAACCCAAAAATACCTAAAACCCCTAAAAACCACTAATATCCATGAAAATGTAGAAAACCCTGAAAACCCCCTTAAAACCATAAAAACTTTTAAACCCTAAAAATCTATAAAAAACCCTAAAAACCCCCCAAACCCCAAAATACATTAAAAACCTAAAAACCCTAAAACACCTAAAACCCCATAAAATCCTTAGAATCCCTAAAAACCCTCAAAACATTAAAAACCATAAAAATCCTGAAAACCCCCTAAAAATCCATGAAAAATCAAAAAAATGTAGAAACACCCTGAAAACCATAAAAACCCCTAAAAACCTTAAAAACCCTAAAACCCATAAAAACACTAAAAACTACTAAAAAAATATAAAAACCCTTAAAACCCATAAAAATGTTAAAAAATTCAAGAAAAACTTTAAAACTCCTAAAAACTCAAGAAAACCCTAAAACCCCAAAAATACCCTAAAAACCCCGAAAACCCCTAAGAACCCTAAATACCCATGAAAACCCCTAAAACCCCACAAAACCCCTAAAATACCTAATAAACATAAAAACCATAAAGATCCTAAAAAATCCATAAAAATTGATGAAAACATAAAAAACACAAAAAACCCCATAAGAACATAAAAAACCGTAAAAACCGTAAAAACCACTTAACAACACAATTCTACTCAACCTGCTGGTAATGAGAAGGCGGCTGCAGGGAAAGGTGTGAAAGTTCCCTTGTCTAGAAGTGTTGCTAGTGTGGGGATTGGGTGTTATATACATTATTAAATAGAGGGGGAAGGTGCTGCACATGGGGATATGGATGAGTGGGGACTTTTGGTTGAACATGAAGGGGTCCTCCTGGTGGTGTCCAATGTCGTGGTGGAGGGGGATAGTCTCGAGTGCGTGGCTGGTTGCAGCTTGTTTGGAATGGGTTTGTGTACACGTGAGGTGGTGTTTGAGGGAACTGCTGGTAGTGACTGTCAGATGACTATTCAAGGGATGGTGGAGGAACAAGGGACAATGGATAAGGTGGAGGAGGCAACCACTCAGGGGGAAACATTGGTGGCAGGGATGGTGTGCGGGCAGGGGGGTGATGCTGCACACGAGATGGTCCCAAGGGATGAAGGGCACTTGCAGCTGGCCTTGGAAAGCACGGCCCCTTCTTCTGAGGAACCTGTTCTTGCTATGTGCTCCCTAAATCAGGAAGCTTTTCTCATTCCTGACCAAGTTTTTTTCCAGGAAGACAGTGGAAGGATGGCTCAAAATATGAACATAATCCTTAAGGAGAGGGCCTTGCTGGAGGTGGAGAATCCTTATGGTAAGGAAAACAAAATTGCAGGGGCCTCTTTGGATCCCCGAAAGAGGAAACCATGGAAGGACAATTTGGCTCTGCCAAAAACAGTGACCACGGGAGCCTCATGCAAAGCGAAAGAGGTTTCCTCTGGAAAGGGAGGTCGGTCTACCAAGACTCAGTTGAATGCGGAGCAGCGACATCTCAGAGAGTATTACACAGCCTTCTTTAAGAGATATGAATCATCTGAATGGGAGTTGATGGAGTCGGATGCTTCTTCTGGCTATGGTGTTGATGGGGACCCATATGGGAATGGAGACTTTGACCTCTAGTTTCTGCATTAGTGTGTTGTTGGATGATGGTGATGGTTGCAGCTTGGACCTGGGTGTGCTTGTTTGGTTTTCTTTTCTTTTTCATTTTTCTTTTTTGGCGTGGGTTGCAAGGGGTTTTCAGGTCTGGGTCGTTTGACCCCTCCCCTCCCTTGTCTTTTGTGTCTCTTTTTTTCTTTCTAATAAATTTGGGGGGGCCGGGAATAGCCTGACCCTCGCATCTTCCTTGCCTAAAAACCAATTAAATATAAAAAAAACCCTTAAACCCCTAAAATGTTAAAACTCTACAAAACCTTAAATACCTAAAAAACTAAAAAAGCACTAAAACTCCCAAAAGACCCTAAAAACCCCTACAAACCTTGAAAACCCTCAAAATCTCTAAAAACTCTAAATGTGATTATGAGGTGGAACTCTGGGAAATGATCAAAGTAGTTCATTTTTCTAATCAATATTGGTGGAAGCACCTTTGAAATGAATTTGGCTCGATCTTGGTGGTGGAGACCCTCAAAAACAAATCAAGAAGGTTACCTTGGATAATTCTCCCACATTAGATTGATTGCCTCAAGGTATACTAGGACCTCACTCTCAAAAATGTGGGCTGAAAAAGGACCACATTGATCTCCTTTTCCCTAAAAACCCTAAAAAAACTAAAAACCATTTAAAATCCTAAAAAACCCCTAAAAATCAATGAAAACGTAAAAAACACTAAAACCCTAAAAATCCCTGAAAAACATAAAAATCCTGGAAAAACCTAAAAATAAAAAAAAAAACCCATAAAAACCCTAAAAATCCAGTAAAAACTCTAAAAACCCTTTAAACCCCTAAAAACATTAAAAACTCTAAAAAACCTTTAAAATCCTAGAAAATTCAAAAAAACCCTAAAAACCCAAAAAGACCCTAAAAACCTTGAAAAACACTAAAAACTATAAATACCCCTAAAAATGCTAAAACCCTTCAAAATCACAAAAAACCATAAAAACCCAAAAAAACCCCCAAAAATCCTTGAAAATATAAGAAACACTAAAACCTTGAGAACCCCCTGAAAACCATGAAACTCCCTAAAAACATCAAAAACCCTAAAAACCCATAAAAATTCTATAAAACCACTAAAACTCCAAAAAACCCATAAAACCCCTAAAATGTTAAAAAAACTCTATAAAACCCTAAAAAGCCTAAAATACTCAAAAAAACAATAAAGACCCAAAAAGACAACAAAAACCATAAAAACCCTTTAAATCCTAAAATTCCTAAAAACCCCTAAAAACTCTCAAAATCTCTAAAAACACTAAAATATCTAATAACCACAAAAATCCAAAAAAATCCATAAATATCCATTAAAACGTAAAAAACCATAACAACCTTCAAAAAACCTTGAAACCATAAATTCCCCAAAACCCTTAAAAAATCCTAAAAAGCATAAAAACCCTAAAAACCAACTAAAAATTCTAAAAATACTTAAAACCCATAAAACATTAAAAAACTCAAGGAAAATCCTAGAACCCAAAAAGACATAAAGAACATGAAAAACACTAAAAAACTAGGAAAATAAAAAATTCAACAAAATCCCAAAAACCCAAAAAAACACTAAAAACCATAAAAAACCTTAAACCCCCTAAAAATCCAAGAAAAGGTAAAAAACCGTAAAAACCTTGAAAATAACCTGAATACTATTAAAACCCTTAAAAACCTTAAATACCCTAAAAACACAGAAAACCCATAAAAAATCCACAAAAAAATCTAAAAACCCTTAAAAGCCTAAAAACAATATAAATCTCTCAAAAACCATTAAAAACCTAAAAAACTTACAAAACCATAAAACCCAAAGATACCCTAAAAACCCTAAAAAACCTTAAGCCCTTAAAAACACCTAAAAACCCTCAAAATCCCTAAAAACCCTAAAAACCTTAAAAACCCTTAAAAAATAGAAAAATACTAAAAAAACCGTTAAAAATACATGAAGAGGTAAAAAATTCTAAAAACTGTGAAAAACCACTAAAACCCCTAAAAACCCTAAAACCAAAAAATTCCAAAGAAACCCCTCAAATCCATGAAAACATAAAAACCCTGGAAAACCCCTGAAAACCAAAAAAGCCACAAAAATCCTTAAAAAGTATAAAAACCCATAAAAAACCTAAAACCCATTAAAAATTATAAAAAACCTTAAAGGCCATAAACACGTTAAAAAATTCTAAAGAAACTTAAAAACCCTAAAAACTCAAAAAACCCCCTAAACCCAAAAAGACTAAAAATCATAAAAACCCCTAAAACCCTAAAAACCATAAAGATCCCTAAAGACCCTTAAAAACCCAAAAAATAATAAAAATCCTAAAACCCCCTGAAAATCCATGAAAACCTAAAAAATCCTAAAAAACCCCGAAAACCGAAAAACATCTAAAAACCTTGAAACCCCAAAAAATCCAAAAAATCCCTAAACAACACTATTACCTCTGAAAACCCTTAAAATACCTAAAAACGTTAAAAAACTCTAAAAACCCTTAAAACCCTAAAAAACTCAAAACCCCCCTAAAAATCCATAAAACCCCTAAAAATAAAAAACTTAAAACCCCCTAAAAATCCATGAAAATTCAAAAACCCCTAAAAACCATAAAACCCCCTAAAACTGTAAAAACCCATAAATCCACTAAAAACTCTAAAAACCGTTTAAAAATATAAAAACTTTATAAGACTATAAAAAACCATAAAAAACTTAAAAAACCAAAAGACCCATCAAATCCTGAAACCATAAAAACCCTAAAACCCCTAAAAACCCCTAAAAACACGAAAAACCCTACAAAACCGTAAAAGGCATAAAAATCATAAAAAAACCCTAAAAATGAATGAAAACATAAAAAACCCAAAAAACCCATTAAACCATAAAAAACCATAAAATCTTTAAAAAACCCTAAAAACCCATAAAAACCCTAAAACCCACTAAAAATATAAAACCCCTAAAAATGTTTAAAAAACAATTAAAACCCATAAAACTAACCCCCCCCCCTAAAACCCCCAAAAGACCCTAAAACCCTAAAAACCCCCAAACCATAAAAACCCCTTAAAATCCATATAAACTCTCAAAATCCTTAAAACCCTAAAAAACCCTAAAGAACATAAAATTCCTAAAAGCCACAAAAAATCTATGAAAACATAAAAACCCTAAAACCCTGAAAACCCCTTGAAAACCATAACAACCCTAAAAACCATAAAAAGCATAAAAACCAATAAAACCCCTAAAAACACTTGAAACCCCTTAAAACCCCTCAAAATCTCAAAAATTCCAAAAAGAATAAAAATATTAAAAATTCCATAAAATCGATGAAAATGTAAAAACCCCGAAAAACCTTGAAAACCCCTCAAACCCATATAAACTCCTAAAAACATTAAAAAATCTTAAAACCTAAAAAACCAATACACTCTAAAAACCCTTAAATCCCTTACAAACATTAGAAAACTCTATAAACCTTATAAACTATTAAAAAAACTCAAAAATTCCCTGGAAAACCCAAGTGACCGTAAAAATCCTGAAACCCCCTAAAAACCCATAAAACCCTTGAAAACCCCTCAAAACCCTCAAAACCCCTAAAATCCCTAAAATCCCTAAAAACCCTAAACCCCCTAAAAACCCTAAAAACCCCTAAAACCTCATAAAAACCCCCAAAACTCTAAAAACCCTTTAAAGCCCAAAAACCCTTTACAAAAATCCAAAAACCTTAAAAACCATAAAAAACTAAAAAACACCAAAAAAACAAAATCCCAAAGGACCCTAAAAAACTTGAAGACCCTAAAACCCCTGATAACCCTAAAAACCCTCAAAATTATGAAAAACCCTAAAAACACCTAAAAACCAAAAAAATCTAAATAAAACCCAAAAAAATCAATGAAAATGTAAAAAACTCTATAAACCCTAGAAAACCCCTAAAACCCCTAAAAACCACTGAAAACATAAAATCCAAAAAACCCAAAAAACCCCAAAAACCTTCTAAAACTCTAAAAACCCTTAAGGCCCCTAAAATGTTAAAAACTCTAAAAATTCTAAAAAACTCAAAAAAAAATCTAAAATACCAAACAAACACTAAAAAACATGAAAACACATAAAAACCATCGAAAAGGCCTAAAAACTCTCAACATACATAAAAACCCAGAAAACCCAAAAAACCCAAAAAAATCCTTAAAAACCGATAAAAATCCATGAAAATGTAAAAACCCTAAAAACCCTGAAACCCCCTAAAAACCATAAACCCCCCTAAAAACCTTAAAAAACCAAAAACACTGATAAAAACCCTAAAACCCCACTGAAAACTTATAAACTATTAAAAATCCTTAAAACGTTAAAAAACTCTAAAAAAACCTTAAAACCCTAAAAAATTAGAAAAATCTCCAAAAAAAACGCAAAAGACTCCTAAAAACCACTAAAAACCCTAAAAATCCAGAAAACCCCCCAAAAACAATCAAAATCCCTAGAAACCCTAAAATCGTAAAAATCCTAAAACCCCCTCAAAACCCATGAAAACAACCCCCCCATGAAAAAACCACTAAAAACAGAAAAACCCCTAAACAATTTTAAAAACCCTATAAATGCATAAAAAGCTCTAAACACTACTAAAAACTCTAAAAACCCATTAAACCCCTAAAAATGTTAAAAAACTATAAAAACCTTTAAACCCCCAAAAAAAACTCAAAAATACCCTAAAAACCCTATGAAACACTAAAAACCTCAAAAACTACTAAAACCTCAAAAAACCCGAAAAACCCAAAAGTCCCTAAAAACATAAAAACCATAAAATCCTCAAAAACCCTAAAAACTTTGAAAAACCCTTAAACCCCCTTAAAATAATAAACCCCCCCAAACCTTAAAAAATACTAAAAACCCATAAAAACCATAAAAACACTAAAAAATCCAAAAACTACAAACCCCCTTAAAACCCCTAAAAATGTTAAAAATCTCTAAAAAACTTCAAAAACCCTAAACAACTCAAAAAAACCTCTAGAAACCAAAAAAGACACTAAAATCCCTAAAACCCATAAAAACCTTTAAAAACCCCTAAAACCCCTCAAAATACCTTAAACCCCTAAAAACCCAAAAACCATAAAAATACTAAAAACCCCTTCAAAATCCATGAAAACTTAAAAATCCCTAAAAACCCAAAAAATCCGAAGAAAACCATAAAAATCCCTAAAAATATTAGAAAATCCTAAAACCCCATAAAACCATAAAAACCCACTATAAACTCTAAAACCCTTACAACTGCTAAAAATGTTAAAAAACTCTAAAAACCTTAAAATCTAAAAAACTAAAAAAATACTAAAAAACCCAAAAGACCCTAAAAACCCGGAAAACCCTGAAAACCCTTGAAAACCCCTAAAAACTCTAAAACCCCCAAAACCCCTAAAATCCCCTAAAAACCCATAAAACCCTAAAAACCACTAAAAATACTAAAACCTTTAAAACCCCCCAAAACCTTAAAAAGAATAAAAAACCTGAAAAACTCAAAAATCCCCTAAAAACACAGGACACACTAAAAACCATGAAAAACCAAAAAAACCATAAAAATCCTAAATAACCCCTAAAAATCCAGGAAAACAAAAAAACCCTATAAACCTTAAAAACCATAAAAACCCCTCAAAAACCCTAAAAACCATAAAATCCCCAAAACTACTAAAAACTCTAAAAATCTTAAAACCCCCCAAAACATTAAAACCCTCAAAAAACCTTTAGAACCCTAAAAAAACTCAAAAAAAACCTTGAAACCCCAAAAAGATCCTAAAAACCTAAAAAATCATAAAAACCTACGAAAACCCCTAAATCCCTCAAAATCGCTAAATACACTAAAAACACTAAAAACCATAAAAACCCTAAAAACCCTAAAATCCATGACAATGTAAGAACCCTAAAACCCTGAATTATCTCAAAAATCCATAAAACCCCCTAAAACCTTAAAAACCCCTAAAACCCCATAAAAACCCTAAAACCACTAAAACTCTAAAAAACCTCAAAATCCCTAAAAATATTAAAATATCTAAAAAATATAAAAAGCCTTAAAACTCAAAAAACCACTAAAATCCATGAAGAAAACTAAAAATCCTCAAAACCGCTTAAACTCCTAAAAACCCTCAAAACCGTTAAAAAACCTAAAAACCATTAAAACCCTGAAAGCCCTCAAAATGCATAAAAACCATAGAAATCCTAAAAACCCCATAAAAACAAGGAAATTGTAAAAAAACCCTAAGAACCACTCAAAACCAGAAAACCCCTAAAATAATTACAAAACCCTAAAATCCCATTGAAACCATAAAAACCCATGAAAAACATTACAAACCCATAAAGCCCCTAAAAATGTTAAAAAAATCTAAAAACCATAGAAAACCTAAAAAGTCCAAAAAACCCTAAAAACCAAAGAAGACCCTAAAACCCCTAAAAAACCCTAAAACCCTAACCCCCTGAAAATCCCTAAAAATCCATAAAACCCCTAAAAACCTAAAGCCAAACAAATCCTAAAAACCCTCAGAGTCTATAAAAACATAAAACTCCTAAAACCCCTGAAAACCCTCTAAAAATCATAAAATTCCCTAAAAACCTTAAAAAACCTAAAAAACCATAAAATCTCTAAAAACCACTAAAAAATCTAAAAACCCTTAATACCCTAAAAAGAATAAAAAACTCTAAAAATCCTTAAAACCCCAAAAACCTCAAAAAAATTAAACAGAAAAAAGACCCTAATAAACCTTGAAAAACAATAAAAATCCTAAAACCATAAAATCCCTAAAAACCCTAGAAATCATAAAAATTCTAAAATCCCCCTAAAAGTCCATGAAAATGTACAAAAAAACTAAAAAACCTAAAAATCCCCTGAGAACCGCAAAAACTCCTAAAAACCATAAAAACCCTAAACACCCATAAAATCCCTAAATAACCACTAAAAACTCTAAAAAACCTCAAAACCCATAAAAAGTTTAAAAAACTCTAAAAAACTTTAAAACCATAAAAAAATCAAAAAGCCCTAAAAACCCAAAAGACCATAAAAACCATGAAAAACCCTAAAAACCTTTGAAAAAACCTAAAACCATCAAAATTCGTAAAAACCAAAAAAACCGCTTAAAATAAAAGAAAACATAAAAAACCTTAAAACCCTATAAACACATAAAAACCATAACACCCCCTAAAAACCTTAAAAATCCTAAAAACCCAAAAAACCCACTGAAAACTCTAAAAACCCTTAAAACCCAAAAAATGTTACAATTCTCTAAAAAACCATAAAAATCTTTAAAAAAATAGAAAAATCCCTAAAAACCAAAGGACCCCAAAAAACCAAAAAACCCTTAAAATCCCTAAACACCTAAAAATACCCTAAAAACCATAAAAATCCTAGAAAACCCCTAAAAATCCATGAAAACATAAAATACCCTCAAAACATTGAAAAACCTATGAAAACCATAAAACCCCCTAAAAACCGTTAAAAACACTAAAACCCCTAAAAACTCTAAAAACCCCCTAAAAACCCAAAAAACCCTAAAAACCCCTAAAAATGTTAAAGAGCTCTAAAAAATATTAAAACCCTAAAAAACAAAAAAAATCAAAATATCAAAAAAGGACACTAAAAACCCTAAAAAACACTAAAAACCCAAAAGCCCCTAAAAACCTTTAAACCCTTCAAAATCCCAAAAAACCCAAAAAACCCTAAAGACTATAAAAATCCTAAAAACCCCCTAAAAATCATTAAAAACCTCAAAAACCCTAAAAACCTTGAAAACTCCCTGAAAAACAAAAAAACACTAAAAACCTTAAAAATCCCTAAATCCCCATAAAAACACTAAAAACAAATAAAAACTATAAAAACCCTTAAAACCACTAAAAAAGTTAAAAAAATCTAAAAACCCTAAAATCTAAAAAAACCGTAAAAACCAAAAAATACACTAAACCATGAAAAAACCTAAATCCCTTTTAAGAACCCTAAAACAACCAAAATCCTTAAAAAACCTAAAACAATAAAAAATCCTAAAACCAAAAAAACCCTAAAACCTCTAAAAATCCATGAAAATGTAAAAACTGTGAAAAACCCCTGAAAATAATAAAACACCCTAAAAACATAAAACCCCTAAAAACCCATAAAATGCCTAAAAACCACTAAATACTCAAAAAACCATTTAAAACCCTAAAAACATATAAAAACTCTAAAAACCCTAAAAACTCAATAAAACCTAAAAAATTGAAAATATCATAAATACCATGGAAACCATAGAAACCCTAAAAACACTAAATAAATACCTAAAACCCCTCAAAATCCCTAAAAACCTTTAAACACCCCAACCCCCTAAAAATCCACATAAAAACCACTAAAAATCATAAAAACCATTAAAAACCTTAAAAACGTACAAAAAACCACTAAAAGATCTAAAAACCCGTGAAACCCCTAAATATGTTAAAAAAACTCTAAAAAACCTCAAACACCTAAAAAACCCTTAAAAAACCCTAAAACCCAAAAGACCCTAAAACCCCTAAAAACCCTAAAAATCTATGAAAACCCCTCAAAATCCCTAAAAAACCTAAATACCCTAAAAACCATAAAAATACTAAAAAACCTCCAAAAATTCATGAAAACTTAAAAACACATAAAAACTCAGAAAACCAAAAAACCCCGAAAAAACCCAAAAAACCCATAAAAATCCTAAAAACCACTAAAACTCTAAAAACTCATAAAACACTTAAAAACGTTAAAAAACTCTAAAAACCTTAAACCCCCTAAAAACTCAAAAAAACCCATAAATCCCCTAAAAGTCCCTAAAAACCCAAAAAAACCCTAAAACACTAAAAGCCCCGAAAAACACCCGAAACCCCTCAATATCCCAAAAAAAAACGATAAAAAACACTAGCGACCATAAAAATCCTAAAACCCATTAAAATCCATGAAAACATAAAAAAACTTAAAAACTGTGAAACCCCCTAAAAAGCATAAACCCCTTAAAAACCATGAAAAACCATAAAACCCCTAAAATTCCACTAAAAACTCTAAAACCCCTTAAACCCCCTAAAATCATTACAAACACAAAAAAACCCTAAAACCCTGAAAAACCTATAAAATCCAAAAATTCCCTAAAAACCCTAAAACCATAAAAATCCTAAACAAACCCTAAAAGTCCATGAAAATGTAAAAACCCCTAAAAACCCTAAACAACCACTAAAAATCATAAAAACCCATTAAAAGTTTATAAACCCTATAAAGTTATAAAATCCATAAAACCAAAAAAAATCTCTAAAACCCATAAAACTCCTAAAAACATTTAAAACTCTAAAAACCTCAAAAAACCCTAAAAACCCAAAAAGACCATAAAAACCCATAAAATTCCTAAAACCCCCTAAAAACCCTCAAAATCCCTAAAAATCCTAAAACCCCCTAAAAATTCGTGAAAACATAAAAAAACCCAAAAAACGCTTAAAAACCCCTCAAAACGATAACCCCCCTGAAAACCATTAGAATCTCTAAATTCCCATAAAAACCTTAAAACTGAGTAAAATCTCTAAAAACCCCTAAAAATGTTATAAAACTCTAATAACCTTAAAACCCCTAAAAACCAAAAAAAAACCCTAAAAAACCAAAAGGACCCTAAAACCCCCCAAAATCTCAAAAACCCCAAAAAACCCTAAAACAGAAAAAAACCTGAGAAGCCCTAAAAAATATATCAAAATGTAAAAAATCATAAAAACTCAGAAAAACCCCTAAAAACCATAAAAACCCTTAAAAACCTATAAAAAACTTAAAAACCCAAAAAACCCCTAAAAAACTAAAAACTCTAAAAACCCTTCAAACCCCTTAAAATGTTAAAAAACTATAAAAATTCTTAAAACCCCTAAAAATTCAAAAAATACCCTTGAACCCAAAAAAAACCCTTAAAACCCCTAAAAACCTTTGAAAACCCCTAAAAACCCTCAAAATCCCTAAAAATTATAAAAATTCATAAAAACCATAAAAATATTAAAAAAACTCCTAAAAATCCATAAAAACGTAAAAAACACTAAAAACCCTAAAAAATCCCTAAAAACCATCCAAACCCATAAAAACCTTAAAAACCCATAAAAATCCTAAAACCACTAAAAACTCTAAAAACCCTTAACCTAAAAAGGTTTAAAAACCTTAAATTCCCTAAAAACCTAAAAACCCTAAAACAAATCCTAAAAAACCCCTAAAAATCCATGAAAAAGTAAAAACCCTGAAAAGCCCCGGAAAACCATAAAACCCCTAAAAATATTTAAAATCCCATAAAAACTACAAAAATAACTAAAAAATCCAATAACCCTCAAAACCACAAAAAACATTTAAAAACTTGAAAAACCCAAAAAAATACTAAAAAACACAAAAGGCACGAAGAATCCAGAAAAACCCAAAAAGCCTATGAAAAACCCTAAAAACACTCAAAATTTCTAAAAACCTTGAAAACCATAAAAATCCTAAGATCCCTAAAAATCCATGAAAATGTAAAAACCCCTAAAAATCTAAACCCCCCCTAAAACCATAAATTCCCCTAAAAACCTTAAAAACTGTAAAAACCATAAAACCACTAAAAACCCAGTAAAATATATAAATACCCTTACATCCCAACCACTAAAAATTTTAAAAAACTCTCAAAAACCAGAAAATCTCAACAAAACTCAAAAAACCCTATAAACCCAAAAGTCTCTAAAACCATGAAAACCCCTAAAAGACCCTAAAAAACAATCAAAAATCCTAAAAAACCGTAAAAACCCTAAAAACCCAAATATATTCTAAAAACCCCTTAAAAATCCATTAAATATAAAGAACCCAAAAAACCTTGAAAATCATAAAAATCCCTAAAACTCTTAAATACTGTTAAAACCCCACAAAATCCCTAAAAACCCACTAAACACTCTTAAAACCTCAAATTACCTAAAAACATTAAAAAATATAAAAAACCATAAGAACCCCAAAAAACTCAAAAAAATCCTAAAAACCCAAAAGACCCTAAAAAACCTGAAAACCCTTAAAACCCCTAAAAAAACCCTGAAAGACCCAAAACACCCTTAAAATCCCTAAAAACCCTAAAAAACTTTAAAAACTATAATAATCCTAAAAAAACTCTAAGAATTCATGAAAACGTAAAAAAACCCTAAAAACCCTGAAAAACCCATGAAAACCATAAAACCCCCTAAAAACCTTAAAATCCAAAAAAAACCATAAAACCTTAAAAACCACTAAAAACTCTAAAAACCCTTTAAACCCCTAAAATTTTGAAAAAACACTAAAAACCCTTTCAAACCCAAAAAAACTTGAAAAAAAATCATAAAAACCCAAAACGACCCTAAAAACCAAGAAAAACCTTAAAATCCCTAAAAACCCCTTATAAAATCTAAAACCCCTAACAATCCTCAAAACCCTAAAAAACCTAAAATCCTAAAAAACCCTAAAAACCATAAAACCCATAAAAACCTTAATTACCCTAAAACATATAAAAAACCCTAGAACTTCTAAAAATTCTAAAAACACTTAAGACCCATAAAAATTTTAAAAACACTAAAAACATTTAATGTGCTAAAAATTGAAAAAACCCTAAAAAACTCTAAAACCCCTCAAAATCCCAAAAAACCCTAAAAAACCTTAAACCCCATAAAAATCCAAAAAAAACCCCTAAAATCCATGAATACATAAAAAACCATAAAAACAGTGAAAACCTCTAAAAAACAATAAAAACTACAAAAAACCTTAAAAACCCTAAAACCTGACTAATACTCTAAAAACCCTTAAAACCCCAAAAAACAATAAAATCTCTAAAACACCTTAAAACCCCTAAAAACTAAAAAAACACTATAAAACCAAATAGACCCTAAAAACCCCTAAAAACCATCAAAATCCCTAAAAACCCTAAAAAACCTAAAATCCATAAAAATCCTAGAACACCCAAAAAATCCATAAAAACACAAAAAACCCTTTAAACCCTACCCCCCCCAAACCACCAAATCGCTAAAATCCCTAAAACATCCTAAAAACCATAAAAATCATAAAAATCTATGAAAACATAGAAAACCCTAAAAATCCATAAAAACCCCTGAATACCATAAAAACCTCCAAAACCCTAAAACCCCATGAAACCTTAAAACCCACTAAAAAGCATAAAAACATATAAAACCCAAAAAAACATTAAAAAACTATAAATAACCATAAAAACTCTAAAAAGTAAAAAAAAAACCCAAAAAACGAAAAAGACCCTAAAATCCCTGAAAAACCATAAAACCCAAAACCCCTAAAAACCCTAAAACCCTCAAAATCCCTAACAACCATAAAAATAGAAAACCACTAAAAATAAATGAAAAGATAAAAACCCTAAAAACCTAAATATGCCGAAACCCACCCTGAAAACCATAAAAAACCCTAAAACCCCCAAAAAACCATAAAAATGACTAAAAACTCTAAAAACCCATAAAACCGATAAAAGTGTTAAAAAAATATAAAAAACCTTAAATACACTAAAAAAATAAAAAAAACTATAAACCCCAAAAGACCTGAAAACCCCTGAAAACCCCTAAAAACCATAAAAGTCATAAAAACCCCTAAAACCCATGAAAACCTAAAAAACCCTAAAAACCCTGAAAAACTCTTGAAAACTATAAAAACCCCCCAAAACCCCTAAAAACCTTAAAAACCCTAAAAACCCATAAAAACCCTAAATACTACTAAAATCTCTAAAATCCCTTAAAACCCCTTAATTTTTTTAAAAAACCTCTAAAAAACCTTAAAACCCATAGAAACCCAAAAAATCCAAAAGGCCCTAAAAAAATAAAAAATCATAAAACCCCATTAAAAACCCTCAAAATACATAAAAAATCTAGAAAACCCTAAAAACCATAAAAATCCTAAAAGATCCATAAAAATCTATTAAAACATAAAAAACATTAAAACCCCTAAAAAACCATAGAAACAATAAAAACTGAAGAAAAAAAACAATAAAAAAAACCTAAAACCCAATAGAAACCATGAAACGCCCCTAAAAATCCAAAAACCCTTAAAACCCCTAAAAAATTAAAAACTCTAAAAAACCTTAAAAACCATAAAAAACTCACAAAACCCTAAAAACACAAAAATACCTTAAAAAGCCTAAAAACCCTTGAAAACCCCTAAAAACCCTCAAAATCTGTAAAAACCCTAAAATCCTAAAAACCATAATAATTCTAACAGAATTCTAAAAATCCATGAATATGTAAAAAAACCTAAAAAATCCATAAAGACCATAAAACCCCTAAAACCCTTAAAACCCACCAGAACCCATAAAACCACTGAAAACTCTAAAAATCCTTTAAAGCCTAAAAACCCAAAAGACCGTAAAACCCTAAAAACCCTAAAAACCTCTTAAAAAGCATAAAAACGCTAAAAATCCCTAAAAACCAGAAAAATCCTAAGAAACCCCTAAAAACCAATAAAAATGTAAAGAACCCTAAAAAACATGACAACCCCTAAAAACCATAAAACCATGAAAAACCTTAAAAACCTAGAAAACCCCAAAAGACAATAAAAACCCAAAAAGTCCCTACAAACATGGAAAACCCCTAAAAACCTCTGAAAAACCCTAAAACCCTCAAAATCTCTAAAAATATTTAAAAACCCTAAAAACCATAAAAATATTGAAAAAACCCCAAAAATCCATGAATACATAAAAAACCCTAAAACCCCCTAAAAACCATAAATTCCCCTAAAATATTTAAAAACCCTAAAACCCCATAAAAACCACTAAAAATACTAAAAATACTTTAAACCCCTAAAAACATTAAAAACTCTAAAAAACTTTTAAACCCTAAAAAACTCCAAAAAACCCTAAAACCCACAAAAGATCCTAAAAACCCTAAAAAATCCTAAAACACCACGAAAGTCCATAACCCCCCCCCCCAATCCTTAAACCCTCGGAAAAACCCTTGAAAACCATAAAACCCCCTACAAACTTAAAAACCCTAGAAAACCTCTTGCAGTTGCTCTTGTTTGTCTCTTGTGGATATGGAAACTACACTTGACTAGTGGGTTTTGTGCTGATAAGGTTTTGTTGCTTAGGTTGCTAGGTGCTAGGTTATAGAGATGCCTTTTTGGTTTGGTAGCTTTTGGCTGCTCATGTTGGGGAGGAGTTTTTTGTGCTTTTGGTTCTGGTTGTCGTTTGATGTGCTTTGTTGGGCTTGCAAGTTGGTGACGGTCTATTTCTTACTTGGCTGGGGTGTGTCTCATCGTGGACTTGTGCAGAATATTGCTTGTGGATAAGAACAATGAACTGTGCAATTCTAGTCTTTGGCTTGGGTTTTTCTTCTTGTTTTTTTGTTTTCGACCTTCAGGGCAGTTGTTTCACCCATAGTGATCGTTTTTAATTCAACTCCTTTTCCCTTTTATATATCATGTTCTATTTACCTTGTAAAAAAAACCTAAAAAAACCTAAAACCACTAAAAAGTCTAAAAACCCTTAGAACCCATAAAAAAGTTAAAAAATCTAAAAAACCATAAAACCCCTAAAAGCTGAAAAAAAACCCCAAAACCCCAAAAAGACCCTAAAAGCCTTGAAAACTTTAAAACCCCTAAAACCTGCGGAAAACCCCTAAATCCCTTCAAAATCCCTAAAAACCCTAAAAACTATAAAAATCATAAAACCCCCAAAAATTCCATGAAAACATAAAAACCTATAAAAATGTCGAAAGGCCTTAAAAACTATAAAAAATCATAAAAACCTTAAAACCACCCAAAAACCCATAAAACCCTAAAATGCAACTAAAAACTCTAAAAACCTGAAAGAAAAACCCTAAAAACATTAAAAATTTCTATATAAATTAAAACCAGAAGAAACTCAAAAAACCCCTAAAAATCCAAAAAGAACCTAAAAACCCTGAAAAATTCTAAAAACCCCTTAAAACCCTAAAAAATCCTAAAAACCATAAAAATCCTAATACCCCCTAAAAATACATGAAAACATTAAACCCCCAAAATCAACAAAATACCCTTAAAAACCGTAAAACCCATAAAACCATTAAAAACCCTAAAAGCCCACAAAAATCTTAAAAATCAGTAAAACCCTAAGAACCCATGAAAATGTCAAAAATTCTAAAAAACCTTAAACCCATAAAAAACACTAAAAACTCTAAAAACCCAAAATGACCCTAAAATCCCTAAAAACACTGAAATCCCTTGAATTACCTAAAAACCCTAAAAACCATATAAATTTAACACCCCAAAAAAAAACTCAATTAAAATGTAAAATATCCTAAAAACCCTAAAAAAACCCTAAAAACATAAAAAACCCAAAAACCTTTAAAAACCCTAAAAACCCATAAATAGAACTAAAAACTCAAAAAACATTTAAAACCCAAAAAAATATTAAAAAACTCTAAAACCTTTAAACCCCCCAAAAAATCAAAAAACCCCCGAAACACAAAAAGATCCTAAAACTCCTAAAAATCCATAAAATCCCCTGAAAAGCTCTAAAACCCCTCAAAATCCCTAAACACCCGAAAAACATTAAAAACCCAAAAAACTTTAAAAACCCCAAAGTCCTTAAAAACCATAAAAACCCCAAAGACCCTGAAAAACCCTAAAAACAATCAAAATCTAGAAAAAACCTAAAAAACCCTAAAAACCACAAAAATCCTAAAAACCCCTAAAAATCCACGAAAATGTGAAGAACACTAAAAACCAGAAAAACTATAAAAATCCCTAAAAACCTTAAAACCCCATAAAACCACTAAAACTCTAAAAACCCTTCAAACCCCAAAAAACGTTAAAAACTCTAAAAAACCTTAAAACCTTTAAAAACTCAAAAAACCCCTAAAAACCCCTAAAAACTCAAAAAGACACTAAAAACACATAAAACTACTCAAAATCCATAAACCCCTGAAAACCCATAAAACCCCTAAAAATCACTAAAAATATTAAAAACACTAAAAACAAAAAAAATCCTAAAAAACCCCTAAAAATCCATGAAAATATAAAAAACCCTAAAACCCCAAAAAAATGTTGAAAACCACAAAACGAAAAAAAACCTTAAAAGGCCCTGAAAACCGATAAAACCATTAAAAACTGATAAAACCCTTAAAAACTGCTAAAAACTCAAAAAAACACTAAAAACCCAAAAAGGCACTAAACTCATGAAAAAAATCTAAAAACCCTAAAAACTCTAAAAACCCTAAAAACCCCTAAAAACCCTAAAAGCCCTCAAAATCCGGAAACACCTAAAAAACCCTAAAAATCATAAAATCCTAAAAACTCCCTAAAAATCCATGAAAACATAAAAACCTTAAAACCCTGGAAACCCTAAAGCCATAAAACACCTAAAAATAATAAAAAAACCCTAAAACCCATAAAAATCCTAAAATAACTAAAAACTCTAAAAACCCTTAAAACCACAGGAAACATTATAAAACTCTAAAAAACTTAAAACCCTAAAACACAAAAAAAAAACTTAAAACCTTGAAAAACCCTAAAACCCCTAAAAAACCCTACACACCCTAAAAATCCCAAAAAATTCTAAACGACCCTAAAAGCCATAAAAATCCTAAAAACCCAAAAAAATCCATGAAAATGTAAAATACGCTAAAAACCCTAAACAATTCCTAAAAACAATAAAAACCCCTAAAAACCATAAAAAAACCTAAAACCCATAGAAACCCCAAAAATCGTTAAAAACTACAAAACCCCTTAAAACATTAAAAAACTCTAAAAAACTTTAAAAATCCCTAAAAAACTCAAAAAACCCTAAAACCCCCCAAAAAGACCCTACAAACCCAGAAAAACCTTAAAATGCCTAAATTTTTTTGAAAACCCCTAAAAATAATAAAAACCATTAAAATCCTTTAAAACATAAAAATCCTAAACCCCCCCTTAAAATCCATGCAAACATAAAAATCCATATAAACCCAAAAGACCCTGGAAAACCATAAAAAACCCTAAGAACTTTAAAAACCACAAAACCCATAAAAACTCTAAAAACCCACAAAAAAACTATGAAAACTCATAAAACCTTTGAAAATGTTAAAAAACTCTAAAAAACCTTAAAAGGAAAAAAACCTTAAAAATCCTAAAAACTGAGCATACCCTAAAAACCCAGAAAACTCATAAAACCCCTTAAAACCCCTGAAAAACCCTAAAACCCGTTAAAATCCATAAAAACCCTAAATAGCATAAAAATGATAAAAACCCCCTAAAAATCCATGAAAGAGTAAAAAACCCTAAAAACCTTGAAAAACCTAAAAACCCCTAAAAACCTTAAAAACCATAAAAACACACTAAAAACTCTAAAAACACTTAAAACACTTAAAACATTAAAAAAATCTAAAAAACATTAATAACTCAAAATTTCTCAAAAAAACCCCTAAAAACCACAAAATACCCTAAAAACCCTGAAAACCCCTAAAAATCCTAGAACCCCTTAAAACCCATGAAAACCCCCAAAATCCCAAAAAACCCTAATACCAAAAAAACAATAAAAATCCAATAAAAATCCAATAAAAATCCCTAAAAATCCATAAAAACATAAAAAAATACTAAAACCCTAAAAACCCATAAAAACCCTAAAAACAACTAAAATTACAACAAACCCTTAAAACCTCAAAAAATGTTAGAAACGTTAAAATCCTAAAAAACTCAAAAAAACACTAAAACACACAAAAGACCCAAAAACCCTGAAAAACCATAACAACCCTAAAAACCATTGATAAACTCTAAAGATGCTCAGAATCCCTAAAAACTGTAAAAATCCTAAAACCCCCTAAAAATCCATGAAAAAGTAAAAAACCTGAAAACCCATTGAAAACCATAAAAACACTTAAAAACCATAAAACCCATCAAAACCCTGTAAATAAATAAAAACTCTAAAAACCCTTAAAACCTATAATGCATTAAAAAACTCTAAAAACCCTTTAAAACTCTAAAAAACTCAGAAACAACCCCTGAAAGCCCAAAAAAGCCCTAAAAACCCCATGAAAACCCTAAGAACCCTCAAAATCCCTAAACCTCTAAAAACACTAAAAACCATAAAATCCTAATAAACACCTAAAAATCCCTCAAAACATAAAAACCCTAAAAAACCTGAAATCCCATGAAAACCATAAGACCCCTAAAAACATTAAAAACTCCAAAAAACGCACAAAAAACTCTAAAAACCCCTTTAAACCCCTAAAAATGTTATGAAACTCTAAAACCATTAAACCCCTAAAAATATAAAAAAAAACTAAAAACCCCAAAAGACCCTAAAACCCTAAAAATACATGAAAGCTCCTAAAATCCCTCAAAATCCCAAAAAACCCTATAACCCACAAAAACCCTAAAAACCCTAAAATCCATGAAAACGTAAAAACCCCTAAAAACCCTAACCCCCCCCCCCTAAAAACCATAAAACCCCAAAAAACCTTATAAAACCTTAAAAAACCATACGATCCCTATAAAACCACTAAAAACCCTTAAAACCCTAAAAATATTAAGAAATTCTAAAAAACCTTAAACCCCTAAAAACTAACAAAAAAAACCTAAAAACACCCAAAAGACACTAAAAACCCTAAAACCCCCTAAAAACCCCTTTAAATCCCTAAAAAATCCCTAAAACCATAGAAAATCCTAAAAACCATAAAAATCCTAAAAAACCCTAAAAATCCATGAAAACGTAAAAAACATTACAAATCCTAAAAAAATCATGAAATCCCTAAGAACCCCTAAAAACCTTTAAAAACCTAAAAACCCATAAAAACCATAAGAACAACAAAAAACTCTAAAAACCCTTAAAACCACTAAAAATTTTAATAAACTCTAAAAACACATAAATCCCTAAAAACTAAAAAAAACCCCTTAAAACCAAAAAGTCCTAAAAACCCAAAAAAACCCTAAAAATCCTGAAAAACACTGAAAACCCTCAGAATCCTTAAAACCCTAAAAAACCATAAAAATTCATTAAAATGTAAAAACCCCAAAAAATACTAAAAAACTTATGGATACCATGAAAACCCCTAAAAAAGTAAAAAATCCTAAAACCCCAGAGAACCCTTAAAAAAGATAAAAGCTATGAAAACCCTTTAAACCATTAAAAATGTTAAAAACACTAAAACACCTTAAAAATACAAAAAATAAAAAAATACTTAAAACCAAAAAAGACTTTAAAAACACCAAAAACCACTTAAAACACTAAAAACCCCTGAAACCACTAAAAACCATAAAAACCATAAAAATCATAAAAAACCCATTAAAATCCATGAAAACACAAAAAACTGTAAAAAAGCTAAAAGACGCCAAAAAACTATAAAACCCCCTTAAAAAAATAAAAAAAAACCTAAAAACCCTAATAATCCCTAAAAACTCTAAAAACCGTCAAAATCCCTAAAAATGTTAAAAAAACTATAAAAAAACTTAAACCCCTAAATATTAAAAAACCCAAAAAACCCAAAAAGCCCTAGTAACCCTGAAAAACACTAAAACCACTAAAAACCTCCTAAAAAATCCTGAAACCCCTCAAGATCACTAAAAACCAAAAAAATCATAAACCCCACATAAAAATCCATGAAAAAGTAAGACCCTAAAAATGCTGAAAAACCTCTGAAAATTATAAAAACCCTGAAACCCATTAAAACCCTAAAACCCCATAAAAACCCTGAAAACCCACTAAAAACTCTAAAAACTCTTTAAACCCCTAAAAACGTTAAAAGCCCTAAAAATCATAAAATCCCTAAAAAATGAACCCCCCACAAAAAAAACCCAAAACACACTAAAATACTTGAAATACCCTAAAACTTCTTGAAAAACCAGAAAAACCCTCAAAATCCATAAAAACTAAATACCCTAAAAACCCTAAAAACCATAAAAACCACTAAAACCCTTAAAAACCCAATAAACACTTAAAAATACCTAAAAAACCACAAAAAACTCTAAAAACCCTTAAAACACTTAAAACCCCAAAAAACGAAAAAAAACCCTAAAAACTCAAAAAAAACCCAAAATCCCCAAAAGACCTTAAAAACCTAAAAAAGACCATGAGAACCCTAAAAACCAATAAAAACACATAAAACCCAAGAAAAAGCGTAAAACCTCTCAAATTTCCTAAAACCATAAAAAACATAATAAACCCCTAAACAATCCATGAAAACGTAAAAAACCCTAAAAAAACTCAAAAACCCCCCAAAAAACCATAAAACCCCTAAAAACATAAAAAATCCCACAAAACCCAAAAAGAACCTAAAAACCAAAAAAGTCCCAAGAAACTAGGAAAAACACTAAAAACCCTCAAAATCCCTAAAAACCCTAAAAACATAAAAATCCTAAAAACCTTAAAAATCCATGAAAACGTAAAAAACCCTAAAAACCTGGAAAACCCCTAAAAACCAAAAAACCCTGAAAAACCTTCAACACACAAAAAACCCATAAAACCCACTGAAAAATCTAAAAAACTTTTAAAACCCTAAAAAACTAAAAAAACCCCTAAAACCCCACAAGGCCCTAAACCCTAGAAAAACCCTAAAAATGTTAAACACTTGTGAAAACACCTAAAAACCCTCAAATTCCCAAAAAACCCAAAAAATCCAAAAAACAATAAAAATCCAAAAAACCCTAAAAATCTATGAAAATGTAAAAAACCATAAAAACCCTGAAAAAAAAACTTGAAATCCATAAAAACCCCTAAAACTCCTTAAAACCCTAGAAACCCATAAAAACCCTAAAACCCACTAAATACTCTAAAACCTTTGAAACCCCTAAAAATAATAAAAAATCTCTAAAAATCCATTAAAATAGTAAAAAACACAAAAAAAATCCCTAAAACCCAAAAGACCCAAAAACCCTTGAAAACCCCTAAAAACCAAAGAAACACTGAAAAACCTAAAAACTCCTCAAATCCCTAAAAACCTAAAAATCCCTGAAAACAATTAAGCCCCTAAAAACCTTAAAAACACATAAAAATCAATAAAAACCCTAAAACCACAAAAAACTCAAAACCCTAAAACCCCCTAAAATTCCATATAACCCTCAAAGTCCCTAAAACCCATAAAAACCCTCAAATCCATTAAAATAAAAAAGACCTAAAAATACCTGAAAACACAAAAAATGCTAAAAACCCTAAAAAACACATGAAATCCATAAAAACCCTAAAAACCTTAAAAAACATAAAAACACATAAAACCCCTAAAACCCCTAAAACCACTAAATACTCTAAAAACACTTAAAACCCCTAAAAATGTTAAAAAACTCTAAAAACCACTAAATACTCTAAAAACACTTAAAACCCCTAAAAACATTAAAAAACTGTAAAAACCCAAAAAAACACTAAAAACTCAAAAAAAAAACCACAGACCCAAAAAAACCTCAAAAAACATTGAAAACCCCTAAAAACATTAAAACCCCCTAAAAACCCATGAATACGTAAAAAATCCTAAAAACCCAAAAAACTCTCTGAAAATCATAAAACCTCTAAAATCATAAAAAACCCTAACAACCCATAAAATCCTAAAAACGACTAAAACTCAAAAAACTGTTAAAAACCCAAAAAATGTCTAAAAACACTAAAAACCTTTAAAACCCTAAAAAACTCAAAAAACCCTAAAAACGCAATAGACCCTAAAACCCCTAAAAACCCCTAAAAACCCTAAAAAACTAAGAGAACCCCTAAAAACCTCAAAATCCCTAAAAACCCAAAAAAAACCCAAAAAACCATAAAAATCCAACCCCCCCTAAAAATCAATGAAAACTTTAAATCCCTAAAATCCCCGAAAAACACCTAAAAACCACAAAACCCCTTAAGAACATAAAAAAACCCCCAAAACCCCCCAAAACCCTTAAAACCCCTAAAAACATAAAAAACTCTAAAAATCATTAAAACACTAAAAAACTCCAAAATACAAAAAAAAACCCCAAAACCCCCAAAAGACCCAAAAACCCAAAAAGCACAAAAAACCTAAAACCTAAAAGACCCTGAAACCCCTAAAGAACCCTAAAAACCCTGAAAACTCCATGAAAACCATAAAACCTCTAAAACCTTAAAAAACCCTAAAACCACAAAAAACCATGAAAAACTCTAAAAGCACTTAAAACCCCTAAAAGCGTTCAAAACCTTTAAAAAGATTAAAACACTAAAAAACTCAAAAGAAACCCCTAAAACCACAAAAAAGATCCAAAAGACCCTAAAACATCAGAAAAACCCTATAAACCCACAAAATCCATGAAGACATTAAAACATTACAAACCATAAAACCACCTAAATACCATAAAAACCTCTAAAAACTATAAAAACCCTAAAAACCCTTAAAACCATAAAAACCAATAAAATCTCTAAAAACCTTTAAACCTTAAAAGTCCTAAAAATCCAAAAAACACTAAAAACCCCAAAAGACCCCTCAAATGTTGAAAAATCCTAAAAACACTAAAAATCCCTAAAAACCCTCAAAAACTATCCAGATCCCTAAAAACCCTCAAAAACCCAAAAAACCACAAAAATCCTAAAAACCTCTTAAAACTATAAAAATGAAAAAAAAACCTAAAAACCCTGAAAAACCCATAAAAACAACAAACACCCCTAAAAATTTAAAAAACATAAAAACATTAGAAACACTAAAAACCTTAGTAACCCTAAAACCCAAAAAACCCTAAACCCCCAAAAGGACCCTAAAACACTGAAAAACCCTAAAAACCCTAAAACTACTAAAAACCCTAAAAACCACAAAAATCCTTAAAAACCCTAAAAATCTAAGAAAACATAAAAAACCCCTAAAAATCATGAAAACTCCCTAAAAATATTAAATAACCCTAAATACACATAAAATCACTAAAACCCCACTAAAACTATAAAAACCCACAAAAACCATAAAATGTTAAAAAGATCTAAAAAAACCTTAAAACCACTAAAAACACAAAAAAACCCTAAAACCCCCAGAAAAGACCCTAAAAACCATGAAAAACCCTAAAACCCCTAAAACCCCTAAAACCCCAAAATACCCTTGAAAACTTGAAAACCCCTCAAAATCCCTAAAAACCCTAAAAAACCCTAAAAATCATGAAAATCCTAAAACCCCCCTAAAATTCCTAAAAACATAAAAACCCCTAAAAACGCTGAAACCCCCCTAAAAACAAAAAAAAACACGAAATACCCATAAAAACCAAAAAAGCCCATTTAAAAATCTAAAATCCCTTAAAACTCATAAACACATTAAAAAACTATAAAAACCTGAACAAATAAATAAAAACCTAAAAACCCAAAAGACCCTAAAAACCCTAAAAATCTCTAAAAAACCATAAAAACACCTGAAAACCATAAAAACCATCAAAATCCCTAAAAACCATAAAAATCCTAAAAAACCCCTCAGAATACATGAAAATGTTAAAAAACCCTAAGAACCTTGAAAACCCCATGAAGACCATAAAGACCACTAAAACCTTAAAAACACTCAAAACCCTAAAAACCCACTAAAAACCCTTAAAAACATAAAAATATTAAAAACTTTAAAAACCTTAAAAACACAAAAAAAAACTCAAAAAAACCCAAAAAAACCAAAAAGACCCAAACCCTGAAAACCCCTAAAAAACCTAAAACCCCTAAAACCCTCAAGATTGTAAAAATTCTAAAAAATCCTAAATCCCATAAAAATCCTGAAACCCCCTGAATGTCAATGAAAATGTAAAAAACACAAAAAACCCTGAAAACCCCCTAAAAACCATAAAACCCCTAAAAACCATAAAAACCCTAAAACAAGCTAAAAACACTAAAAACCCTTTAAATCCCTAAAAACATTAAAAAACTCTATAAAACTTTAGACCCCAAAAAACTCAAAAAAACCATAAAACCCAAAAGATCCTAAAATGCCTAAAAAACACTAAAAACTCTAAAAACCCTCAAAATTCCTAAAAACCTTAAAAAACCTAAAAAACGTGAAAAGCACCTAAAAACCATAAAAACCCCAAAAAACCATAAAATCCCTAAAAACCCATAAAAACCCTAAAAACACACTAAAATGTTTACAAACCCTTAAAACACCTAAAAACGTTTAAAACTCTAAAAAACATTAAAAACCATAAAAAACAAAAAAAACATGAAAAACCCAAAAAAAACTTAAAAACCCAGAATACCCCAAACCCCCAGAAACTCTTGAAAACCCATAAAACTATCAAAAACCCCAGAAACCCTAAAACCCCCCAAAAACCATAAAAATCCTAAAACCCCCTAAAATCCGTGAAAACGTAGAAAACACTAATAACGCTAAAAAAACCCCAAGAAGCCACAAAACCCCCCCCAAACCATAAAAAACTCATAAAATCTTTAAAAACCCACTAAAAACACTAAATATCCTTAAACCCCTAAAAACATTAAAAAATCTTAAAAACCTTAAAAAACCAAAAAACTCAACCCCCCCCCTAAAAATCCAGAAAGATACTAAAATCCCTGAAAACCCTAAGAACCCTAAAACTCCCTAAAAAAACCTTTAAACCCCTCAAAATCCATAAATACCCTAAAAACCATAAAAAACTAAAAAACCCCTTAAAATCCCTAAAAATGTAAAACATATTAAAAACCCCTTAAAACCATAGAAACCCTAAAAACTGTAAAAACTCTAAAAGACCATAAAAACCAACTAAAAACTCAAAATAACCTTAAAACCCAAAAAACATTAAAAAATCTAAATAACCATAAATCACAAAAAACTATAAAAACCCTAAAAACCTAAAAGACCTTAAAACCCTTAAAAACCCTAAAAACCAAAAAACACCCAAAAAAACTCGTAGAAACCATCAAAACCCTAAAAAACCTAATAATAATAAAAAACCTAAAAAAGGTTTAAAAATTCATGAAAACAAAAAAAACCCCAAAAAACCCTGAAAAACATCAGAAAACCATAAAACCCCCCAAAACATTAAATGCCTCTAAAAATCGATAAAAACCCTTTAACCACTAAAAACTCTAAAACCCCTTTAAACCCCTACAAATGTTGAAAACTCTAAAAACTATTTAAAACACTAATTTGTTTTTAAAAAAAACAAAAAAATCCAAAAAATTCAAAAAGTCCCTAAAACCCTTAAAACCCCGAAAACACTAGAAAAACCTAAAAACCCTAAAAATCCCTAAAATCCCTAAAAACCTAAAAATCATAAAAATCATAAAAATTCCCTAAAATCCATGAAAACATAAAAAACCCTAAAGACCCTTAAAACTCCTTAAAACCATAAAAATCCCTAAAACCAAAAAAAACCCTAAAAGCTCATAAAACCCCTCAAAACTCAATAAAAACTCTATAAACCCTTATGGGGATAGGGACATGGATTTGTAGTTCCTGCTTCTTTTTCTTCAGCTTTTCGGGTCTTTTGGCGTTTTTTGGTGTCTTAGGGGGGTCTTGGGTTTTTCGGTGTGGGTCGTTTGACCCTGACCTTTCCTTGTCTTCTTTGTTTTATTTTCCTTTTATAAATTTTGAGGGGGCAAGAATATCCTGGCCCTGCACCTTCCTTGCCATAAAAACATTAAAAAATATATAAAAAATTTAAAACCTTAAGAAACCTTAAATACCCTACAAATCTCAAAAAACCCAAAAAAATCCAAAAGAACCTAAAACCTTAAAACCCTAAAAAACATTGAAAACCCTTAAAATGCTTGAAATCCCAAAAAACCAAAAAAACCATAAAAATCTTAAAAACCCATAAAAATCCATGAAAATGTAAAAAACCCTAAAAACCCTAAATAACACTAAAATCCATTAAAACCCATAAAAACCTTAAAAAACCCATAATATCATAAAAACCATAAAACCACTAAAAACTCTAAAAACCCTGAAAAACTCCTAACAGCCTTAAAAACTCAAAAAAACTCAAAAAACCCCTAAAACCCCCAAAAGACCCTGAAAAACCCTAAAAACCTTAAAAACCCCTAAAAATCCCAAAAACCTTTGAAATCCCTAAAAACCCTCAAAACCATAAAAATCCTAATAAAACCACAAAAAATCCATGACAATGTAAAAAACCTAAAAAACCCTAAAAAAATCCGAAAAACCATAAAACCACTAGAAACCTTTAAAAACCATAAAAACCTTAAAATCTGATAAAATCTCTAAAACACCTTAAAACCCCTAAAAATTTAATAAAACTCTTAAAACTTTAAAAACCCTAAAAAACTCAAAAAAAACCATAAAACCCAAATTGACACTAAAACCTATGAAAAACCCTAAAAACCCCTGGTAAACCCCAGAAATTTCTAAAAAACCTAAAAAACCCAAAAATTGTTAAAATCCTAAAACCCCCCAAAAAATACATGAAAATGTAAAAAACCCTGAAAACGTAAAAAGCCCCTACAAACTAAAAAAATGCTTTATAACCTTAAAAAACCTTAAAACCAAAAAACACTAAAAATTGTAAAACCCCTCAAAACTCCTAAAATCCCCTAAAAATACTGGAAAATGTAAAAAAACCTAAAACCCTAAAAAACCTCTAAAAACCAACAAAACCCCTAAAATCCCATTAAAAATTCTAAAAACCCTTAAAACCCCTAAAAATGTTTAAAAACTCTAAAAAACCCTAAAAACGAAAAAGACCCTAAAAGGCTTAAAAAACCCTAAAACGCCCTGAAAAAACTTAAAACCCCTCAAATTCCCTAAAAATTCTAAAACCCCTAAATATAATAAATATCCTAAAATACCCCTAAAAATCCATAAAAACGTAAAAAAAACCCTAAAAACCCTAAAATGCCCCTAAAAACCATAAAAACCCTAAAAATATTTAAAAACCCTAAAAAACTAAATATCTAATAACCCTTAAAACCATTAAAATCATTTAAAATATCTAAAACCCGTTAAAACACTAAAAAAGTCAAAAAAATATAAAACCACAAAAAACCTATGGAAAACCCTAAAAACACTCAAAATTACAAAAAAAATATAGCACCACTAGTATCAATTAAGGAACCCTTTATTTATGTTTTTTATGTATGTAAACTATATGGGTTGATTTTGGGAATATTTGGGGACCTTTTGGAATATTTTTGGGGATTTCCTATTGGTGCACAGTTTGGGTAAACCATGAAACTCCTAAAGGATACCATGCACAGTGAGACAAAGGTAAAGGGGAAGGCACACGGGCTATGAATAGTTTTTTCAAACTGTGTGGAAGCCTAGGAGAAACCGTTCTTTGTTGGACAGTGAGCTTTTTCATGATTGGCCCATGGTTTGGAAACCGTGCAAGCTAACCATTTGAGGTTCATCCTTAAGGCAGTGGCTAGCACACGATTAGTGCATGGTTTACCTAACCGTGCGACTAAACTGTGAATGGTTAAAAAACTAGATACTAAAACAGTGGATCTAGGTGGCCCTTATGTTTTAATGCTTCTTTTTCCCCCCAAATCAGCCCTAACTCGGGATTTTTCCATCTCAAATTTGGAGAACCTCTTCCCATCGTTTCAGAGTCAATCTGAAGGCTTCTCTTGGTGATTTGAAGCTGTATTATTGTTGTAAGTGATCATTCTTGGTTTCTCTTAGTAGTTTTCTTATATCTACTTATCCTACTCTCTCAGATTCTTAGATATACACCTGCTATGGGTAGATCTAAGGTTGTAGATGCCAAAAATGTTTAGATTTGGTCTTATTATTTATAGGGGAAGAGATCTAAGGTGGGTTCATGGAGATTTAACTCAGTTTCGTGGAATTTTAAGTGTTATTCTTCATTTTCGTCATAAAACCTAAGGTAGGTGGCTTCACTCTCGACTCCTCATGCTAGAACTGATTGGATTAGTTTCAAATTGATTGAAATTTATAATGAAATTTATGTGCAAAGCGTGGTAAAAACTTCTTTAGTGATGGTTTGTGGATTTTTGTGAAATCATGGAATTATTGTGCAAAGTTATTTAATAAATGATTTCAAAATGATGATTTTAAAATAGTTGCTTGATTCGGTTTACAGAAAAAGGTTTTCAATAAAAAGGTTGTTTTACTAAAATGGTTATGGAATGATTATATTGTCATGGTTTTTGGGAATACTTGGTGTGTGAGTTCATATTTCTTTACGAGGTTTGGTTGAAATATGACCTTGTGCTTGGTGCAAAAGGTGTAATGAAACATGGGGTTTAATTACCTTGTGAAAAATTGGAAGATCGATGTGAAACCGCTCATGAGTATCAAACTGTCATAACAAAGAATTCATGTGTAGATGTGTGGATGTGTGGATTGGAATGGGGTATGCCAAAGTGGAATTAATGAAATGGTTTTTAAAAACTGTTTGGTTGCTCTACATGGAAATTGGTGTTGTTTGAGAAAAGTGTTTTACATTGGCACTTGTTTATATTTTTATATAAACTGTTTTAAAAATTGTTTTATATAAATTGTTTTATATGATCGGGCTAACATGTTCTATCCTAGTGGTGTGAGTAGGGAAGTCATTGGGGGAAAATCTTCTGAGTTGCACTACTTATCCTTGCTTTAGCACTTTGGTGCTTTTGCAGATGTTGTTTATCGAAACATGATAAAAGGTAAGGTATCACACATCTTTAGTAGTACTTCATGATACTTGGGTTGTTGTGGAGTTGGAGCATGGAGCATGTTCGGAGCTTGGAGTTGTCATTCGAGTCTTTGAGTTTTGTCTTGCGTTGTTTACTTTGATATTGTTGTCTTCCGCTGTAGTACTTGGTTTTAGTTTAATTTTGATAAATGAAATGTTGGATTGTCTTTCATTGTTATCATGCATCATATAGTGGTTTGTTTGGTTATGGATTGTTTGGTTAGTTGTTTTATTCTTAAAGGAAAGATTTCCCCTGCATGTATTGAAGCCCTACGACATTTATTACTAAGATTTGGTGTTTTGGGGATGTTGGTAATGTCAAAGTAATGTTCCTCTACCTCCTCAAGCCAATGAAGATTAGAAGGATGTTAAGAAAACCCTAAAATCCCAGAAATACAAAAAAAATCTAAAAAAACCTAAAAATCCATGAAAACGTAAAAAATCCTAAAAAACATGAAAACCCCTTAAAACCATAAATTCTCCTGAAAAAAATAAAAACTATAAAAAATCATAAAACACCTGAAAACACAAAAAACTCTAAATACCCTTACAACCCCTAAAATGTTAAAAACTCTAAAAAATCATTAAATCCCTAAAAACTCTAAAAACCCGAAAAAACCTAAAAAACCATAAAAACCCTAAAAACCCTCATAATCCCTAAAATCCTAAAAAAACCCTAAAAACAAAAAAAAGTCCTAAAAACTCCCTAAAAATCCATGAAAACATAAAAAACCCTAAAATCTCTAAAACTCCACTGAAAACCATAAAAACCTATAAAGCACATAAATACCATTAAGAACCCATAAAAATAATAAAAATCACTAAAAAAATTAAAAAACCCTTTAAATCCCTAAAAACGTTAAAAAAACTAAAAAATCTTAAAAACCCTAAAAACCCAAAAAGACCCTAAAAACTTGAAAACCTATAAAAACCTAAAAAACCAAAAAAAACCCTCAAAATCCCTAAAAAACCAAAAAAACCCCTAAAACCCATAAAAATCCTAAAAAACTGCTAAGATTCTATGAAAACGTAAAAAACATTAAAAACACTGAAAACTCCGAAAAACCATAAAAACCCCAAAAAACCTTAAAACCCATAAAGCCCTAAAATGACTAAAAACAATAAAAACCCTTTAAAACCATAAAATGTTAAAAAATCTCAAAAACCTTACAAACCCTAAAAAACTTGAAAAAACCGATAAAAATCAAATAAGACCCTAAAATCCTTGAAAACCCCTAAAACCCCTAAAAAACCCTAACAACACCTGAAAAATTTCAAAATCCCAAAAACCCTAAGAAACCATAAAAACTATAAAAATCCTTAAAACCCCCTAAAATTCATGAAAATGTAAAAAATCCAAAAAATGCAGAAAAATACCTAAAAAGCATAAACCCCCTAAAAACCTTAAATACCCAAAACCCCATAAAAACCCCAAAACCCACTAGAAACTTTATTAACTCTTAAGAACCCTAAAAATTTTAAAAACTCTAAAAAAGCATAAAACACTAAAAAACTAAAAAAACCCTAAAAACCCAAAAAGACCATAAAAATCCTAAAACCCTAAAAACCCCAAAATCCCTAAAAACCCCCAAAAACCCTAAAAACCCATAAAAACCATAAAAATCCAAAAAACCCCTAAAAATCCAGGTAAAAATAAAAAACTCTAAAAACCCTAACACCCCCTGAAAATCATAAAAACTACCAAAAACCTTAAAAACCCTAAAAACCCCTAAAAACACACTAAAATTCTAAAACCCTTAAAACCCCTAAAAACTCTAAAAAACCTTAAAACCCCTAATAATTCAAAAAAAAAACTCTAAAAATCCAAATAGGAACTAAAAACCTTAAACCCCTAAAAATCCTCGAAAAACCATAAAAACCACAAAAATCCCTAAAGACCCTAAAAAACTCTAATACCCATAAAAATCCTAAAAAAACCCTAAAAATCCACAATAACATAAAAAACCTTTAAACCGTAAAACCCACTAAAAACCCCTAAACCCCTCCAAATATCTAAAAATCTTAAAAATCCATGAAAACATATAGAAAACCCTAAAAACCATAAAAAATGCCTGAAAACCATTAAAAACACTAAAAACCCTAAAACCCCTAAAAACCCATAAAACCCTAAAACCATTAAAATCTCTAAAAACCCTTTAAACCCCTAAAAACATTAAAGCTCTAAAAAAGCTTAAAAAATCTAAAAACTTAAAAAAACCAAAAAAGAAAAAGAGACCTTAAAATCCTTTAAAACCTCTAAAAATCCTAAAACCACTGAAAACCCCTAAAACCCCTCAAAATCCCTAAAAACCCTTAAAAAACATAAAAATCCTCAGAACCACTAAAAATCAATGAAAACATAAAAAACCCAGAAAACCTCCTAAAAACCATAAAACCTCTAAAATCCGATAAAAACTATAAAAATCCAATAAAAACTCTAAACCCAATAAAACCCTTAAAAATATTAAAAACTCTAAAAAAAACCTTCAAAATGATACCAAATTCAAAAGACTCTAAAAACACAAAAAGCCCAAAAACCCCTGAATAGCTCTAAAAACCCAAAAAAACCCTTGAAAAACCAAAATAACAAACAAAATCCCAAAAACCCCTAAAAAATAAAAAACCAAAAAAACCCCTAAAATCTATGAAAACGTAAAACCCCCCAAAAAACTCTAAAAACCACCAGGAAATCATAAAAAACCCAAAAAACCTTAAAACCCCATAAAACCCCATAAAACCTAAAAAAATTATAAAAGATCTAAAAACTCTTAAAACCCCTCAAAAAGGTTAAAAACTCTAAAAACCCTTAAAACCCATAAAAACTTCAACCCCCCCCCCCTCAAAACCCAAAAATCCCTAAAAACACTGAAACCCCCCTAAAAACCCTCAAAATATATAAAAACTCTAAAAACCCTAAAAACGATAAATATCCTAAAAGACCGCTAAAAATCCGTGAAAATGTAAAAAACTGTGAAAAACCATAAAAACCCATAAAAACCATAAAAAAATACTAAGACTCCATGAAAATATAAAAAAACCCTAAACCCCCCCCTAAAACCCATAAAAACCCCTGAAACCTTAAAAAACCAAAAAAAAAACAATAAAACCCCATAAAACCCCTAAACACCCAAAACAACAATAAAAACCCTGAAACCCCTGAAAACCCCTAAAACCCTTAAAACCATAAAATCCTAAGAAACCCCTAAAAATCCATGAAAATGTAAAACCCACTAAAAAACCTGAAAAATTCTTAAAAACCACAAAACCCCTAAACACCCTAAAAACCCTAAAAACCCAAAAAGACCATAAAACCAAAAATACCCCAAACACATGGAAAAAACCATTAAACCATATAAAAAAACCCTTAAAACCCTCAAAATCTCTAAAAAACTGAAAACACCCTAAATATCTTAAAAATCCATAAAGACGTAAAAAACCCTAAAAACCCAAAAAATCTATGAAAACCATAAATTCCCCTAAAAATATTTTAAGACCCTAAAACCCCATAAAAACCACTAAATACACTAAAAATCCTTTAAACCCCTAAAAACATTAAAAAACTCTACAAAATCTTAAAAACCCTAAAACCCAAAAAGATCCTAAAAACCCTAAAAACCCCAAATGCACTAAAAATCCTTTAAACCCCTAAAAACATTAAAAAACTCTACAAAATCTTAAAAACCCTAAAAACTCAAAAAAAAGATCCTAAAAACCCAAAAAAATCCTAAAAACCCCTGAAAAACCCTAAAAACCCTCAAGTCCCTAAAAATCCAAAAAAATCATAAAAACCAAAAAAAATCTAAAAACCCCCCTAAAAATCAACGAAAAAGTGAAAAACACTAAAAATCCTGAAAAACCTATGAAAACCATAAAACCCCTAAAACGCTTCAAAACCTTAAAACCCCATAAAAACCCTAAAACCCCACTAAATATTCTAAAAACCCCTTTAAATACCTAAAAATGTTAAAAACTCTAAAAAACCAAAAAGCCCCCAAAAAACTCAAAAAACCGTAAAACCCAAAAGACCCCAAAGCCCTTAAAAACACTAAAAACCCTAACCCCCCCAAACCCTAAAAACACTCATTATTCCTAAAAACCCTAAAAAATTAAAAAACCTAAAACCCCTTTAAGAATCCATGAAAACGTGAGAAACCTAAAAAACCTTGAGAACCCCTAAATACAATAAAAACCCCAAAAAACCATAAAATCCCTAAAACCCATTAAACCCACTAAAAACCTTAAATATCTAGAAAACCCCTAAAAACATTAAAAACTATAAAAAACCTTAAAAACCCAAAAAAAACTAAAAAATCCCTAAAAATCCAAAAAACCCTTTAAAACCCTTTAAAACCCAAACCCCTAAAAACATCGAAAAACCCCTAAAAACCCTCAAAATCCATAAAAACCCTAAAAACCATAAAAATCATAAAAATCATAAAAACCCCTAAAAATCCATGGAAACGTAAAACCCCCAAAAAAAACACTAAAAACCCCTCACGACCATAAAACCCCCCAAAACTACAAAAAACCCTAAAACCCCATAAAATCCTTAAAAACCAACTAAAAACTCTAAAAAAACATTAAAACCCCCAAAAGCGTCAAAAAAATATAAATAACCTTAAAACCACACAAAAACTAAAAAAACCAAAAAAACTCCAAGACCCTAAAATCTTTTAAAACCCTAAAACCCTAAAAACACATAAAAACCTTAAAACCCATCAAAATCCATAAAAACAATAAAAAACCATAAGAAACCTAAAAAACCCCTAAAATGAATGAAAAATTAAAACCCCCTAAAAACCCTCCAAAAAACCTTGAAAACCATAAACACCTTAAAAACCCTGAAAGCCGATAAAAACCTAAAAACCAACAGAAAACTCTAAATACCCTTAAAAATGATTTTTTTTTAAAAAACTCGAAATAATCTTAAAAAAACTAAAAACTATAAAAACCCTAAAACCTAAAAGATCCTAAAACCCTTAAAACCCCTAAGAGAAAAAAACCCCCAGAAAAACCGTAGAAACCTTCAAAATCCCTAAAAATCCTAAAACCCTAAAAAATTTAAAAATCCTAAAAAGCGCCTAAAAATACATGAAGGGAGGCCGTTGAAAGTGGAAAATGGAGATCCAGGCATAAAAATCCATGAAAACATAAAAAAACCAAAAAAACCATGAAAAACCTCTAAACACCATAAACCCCCTAAAACTTTGAAAACTCCTAAAAACCCAATAACCACTAAAAAAATCAGAAACCTCTAAAAATGTTGAAAAAATCTAAAAACCCTTTAAAACCCTATAAAAAACTCTAAAAAACCCAAAAACCCAAAAGACCCTAAAACGGTGAAAAACCCTGAAAACACCAGAAAACCCAAAAACCCCCAAGAATCCTAAAATCCCTAAAACCCTAAAGACTATAAAAACCTAAAAAACCCTAAATATCATAAAATCTCTAAAACCCATAAAAATCCCTAACAACCCATAAAGCCCTCAAAACCCACTAAAAACACTAAAAAACCTTAAAACCACTAAAAACTTTAAAAATATAAAAAACCTTTAAAACCCTGAGAATCCTTAAATACCCTACAAATCCTAAAGTTCCTAAAAACCTTAAAAACCATTGAAAACCCACGAAACCCCTTGAAATCCTAAAAAACTCTAAAACCCATAAAAATCTTAAAAAACCCCTAAAAATCCAAGAAAATGTTAAAAATCCTAAAAACCTTAAATAACCATTGAAAACCATAAAAACCCCTAAAACCCTATAAACCCATAAAGACCATAAAAATCACAAAAAGCTCTAAAAAACCTTAAAATTGGTCTTATAGTTTATATTATATAGATCACCAAATTCATGTACTTGAAACATTTTTAAGTTTCAGGTTTGTGGATTTGAAAGCTTATAAATAAATTTTCACCAAGATTTTTTAAGAAATTATTTTTATTTTGGACAACTGGTTATATGTTTAAGCAATTTTTAAAATTTCATTCATATCGGTCTTATAGTTTATATTATATAGGCCAGTAAAGTCAAGTACTTGAAACATTTTTAAGTTTCAAGTAGGTGGATTTGAAAGGTTATAAATAATTTTTCACCAAGCTTTTTTAAGAAATTATTTTTTATTTTGGACTACCATTTATATGTTTAAGAAATGTTTAAAATTTCATTCATATCGGTCTTATAGTTTATATTATATAGGCCAGCAAAGTCACGTACTTGAAACATTTTTGAGTTTCAAGTAGGTGGATTTTAAAGGTTATAAATATTTTTTCACCAATATTTTTTAAGAAATTATTTTTATTTTGGACTACTGTTTATATGTTTAATAAATTTTTAAAATTTCATTCATATCAGTCTTATAGTTTATATTATATAGGCCAGAAAAGTCACGTACTTGAAACATTTTTAAGTTTCAAGTAGGTGGATTTGATAGGTTATAAATAAATTTTCACCAAGATTTTTTAAGAATTTTTTTTTTATTTTGGACTACTTGTTATATGTTTAAGAAATGTTTAAAATTTCATTCATATCGGTCTTATGGTTTATATTGTATAGGCCAACAAAGTCACATACTTGAAACATTTTTAAGTTTCAAGTAGGTTTATTTGATAGGTTATAAATAATTTTTCACTATATTTTTTTTACAATTTTTATTTTATTTTGGACTACTTGTTATATATTTAAGAAATGTTTAAAATTTCATTCATATTTGTCTTATAATTTATATCATATAGGCTAGAAAAGTCATGTACTTGAATAAAAGATAAATTATGTTGAAACATTAAGTTTTATTTATATATATATATATAACCATACAAAGATAATAATAAAACATTAAAATTTTAAATATATAAAAAATATAAATAAATAAAATACTGTTTTAGGGTAAAGGCGGCATCAGCGATGCTGCCTTTGTAGCGTATTTTTTTTAAAAAAATTAACCTATATGGTTTTTCATTTTTTTTAAAAACACATTTAATAAAAAAATCCATGAAAAAATGATAAAAACACTAAAAACAACAAAAACCCCAAAAAGTCAAAAAACCTTAAAACCAAAAAAGACCTGAGAAAACCTTGAAAACCCAAAAGACCCTTGAAAAGCCCTAAAACACCTAAAAACCATAAAAACTATAAAAATCATAAAAGAAACCTAAAAATCCATAAAAACATAAAAAAAAACCCTGAAAAGGACCGGAAAACTATAAACCCCTAAAAACCTTAAAAACCTTAAAACCCATAAAAACCCATAAAAACCCAAAAAAACACTCAAAACTCTCAAAAACCTTAAAACCCCTAAAAACTTTAAAAACGCTCTAAAAACCTTAAAACCCTAAAAAACTCAAAAAATACTAAAAGCCCAAAAGACCCTAAAAACCCCTGAAAAGCTCCAAAAACTTCAAAATCTCTAAAAATCCTAAAAAACCCTTAAGATCATAAAAATCATCAACCCCCTAAAAATCCATGAAAATGTAAAAAAACCTAAAAATCTTGAAAAACCACAGAAAACCATATAAACGTCCTAAAAAACTTAGAAAACCCTAAAACCCCACAAAAACTTTAAAAAACAAAAAAACTCCCAAAAACCTCAAAACCGCTAAAAACGTTAAAAACTACAAAAAACCATTAAACCCCAAAAAAACTCAACAAAACCCCTAAAATCCCAAAAAGACCTTAAACCCCCTAAAAAGCTAAAAACGCATGAAAACACCTAAACCCCCTAAAAATCCCTAAAGACCCTCAAAAACCCCTAAAACCACAAAAATCCTAAAAAACCCGAAAAAATCATGAAAACGTAAAAAAACCTAAAAACCCTGAAAACACCACAAAACCATAAAACCCCCTAAAACCTTAAAAAACTGTAAAACCCGATAAATACCCTAAGACCCATTAAAATCTTTAAGAACCCTTTAAACCCCTAAAAACATTAAAAAACACTAAAAAATCATAAAAACCCTAAAAAACTCAAAAAACCCTTAAAAATCCCTAAAACCCTAAAACGCATAAAAATCATAAAGTACCCTAAAAATATTTAAAAATGTAAAAACCCCAAAAAACCTAGAAATTCCCGATGAAAACCTTAAAATCCTAAAAACACATAAAACCCCTTAACAACTTAAAAATGTAAAAAACCCTAAAAACACTAAAACCATAAAAAACCTCAAAATCCCTAAAAACCCTAAAAACCAAAAAAATCCGAAAAAATTCCTAAAAATCCCTAAAAAAATTGAAACACTGAAAAACCCTATAAAGACTTTAAAAACATAAACACACTTAAAACCCATAAATAACATAAAAATGCTAAAAATACTAAAAGACCATAAAACCCTTAAAACCCTAAAAAAATCCTACAAAAACCCTAAAAACCCTGGATGAAAACAATAAAAACCCCTAAAAACCTTAAAACCCCTAAATATCCAAATAAACTCAAAAAAAACACTAAAAACTCTAAAAACTATTTAAACCCCTAAAACGTTAAAAAAACTAAAAAACCTTTAAAACCTTAAAAACTCAATAAAAACCCAAAAACCAAAAAAACACCCTAAAAAACCTAAAAATCCCAAAAAACCACAAAAACCCTAAAAACCATAAAATCCTTAAAAACCCTAAAAAATCCATGAAAAGGTAAAAACCCCTAAAACCCCTGAAAAACCTCTAAAAACCATAAAATCCATTAAAAACCGTAAAAACCCTAAAAACTCATAAAACCCCTAAAAGCTAACTAAAAACTCTTAAAACCTCTTAAAACATTAAAAAACTATAAAAAACCTTAAATACCCAAAAAAATTAAAAAAACCCTAAGAACCCAAAAAGACACTAAAACCCCTAAATGACCCTAAAAAACCCTAAAAGCCCTAAAACCCATAGAAAAAACCTAAAAACTCTAATAACCCTAAAACCCCCAAAAATCCTAAAACCCCCTAAAAATCCATAAAAATTTAAAAAATCCTAAAAACCCTAAAAACCCCTAAAGACCATAAAAGCCTTAAAAAATTTTAAAACCCCTTGAACCGATAAAGACCCTAAAAACCCACTAATAACTCTAAAAACCCTTAAACCCATAAAAATGTTAAAAACTCTAAAAAACCTTAAAAACTCTAAAAACAATAAAAAAACCTAAAAACCTAAAAAGACCTACAAAACCCTGAAAACCCCTAAAAACCCTAAAAACCCTGAAAACCCCTAAACAACCCCATAATCTCAAAAAACCCTAAAAATCCCTAAAAATCATAAAAATCATAAAAACCCCCTAAAAATACGATAAAAATGTAAGAAACCCAAAAAAACGATGGAAAACCCCTAAAACGCATAAAACCCCCTGAAAACCTTTAAAAGACCTAAAGACACATAAAAAACTAAAAAATCACTAAAAATATAAAAACCCTTAAAACCCCTAAAAATGTTAAAAAGTTCTAAAAACCATTAAAAACACTAAAAAAATAAAAAATCCTAAAAGACCCTAAAAACCAGAAAACCCCTAAAAACCCTAACAACCCTCAAAATCACTAAAAACTCTAAAACCTCTAAAAACCATAAAAATCCTAAAAACCTGCTAAAAAACCATGAAAACAAAAAAAACCCTAAAAACACTTGAAAACAAGAAAAACCCTTAAAAACCATAAAACCCTAAAATACTAAAAACTCTAAAAACACTTTAAACCACTTATTTTTTTAAAAAAAAACTCTAAAAACCCATAAAAACCCTTAAAAAGTCAAAAGAAACCCTAAAACCCAAAAAGTACTTATAAACTCTGAAACCCTAAAACCCCTAAAAACTCTAATAACCCTAAAAAACCCAAAAACTATAAAAATACCAAAAAACCCATGGAAATCTATTAAAACATAGAAAATCTAAAAAACCCATGAAAACCATAAAACCTCTAAAAACCATAAAAACCCTAAAACCCATAAAACTATAAAAAACCACTAAAAACTCTAAAACACCTTAAAATGTTAAAAAACTCTAAAAAACCCTTAAAACACTAAAAAAAATCAAATAACCCATAAAAACCTGAAAAGTCCCTAAAAACCCTAAAAAACTAAAAACCCTAAAAACACTTGAAAACCCATATAAACCCTCAAAATCCCTAAATACCCCTAAAACCCATAAAATCCTAAAAACCACTAAAAATCCATGAAAACGTAAAAAACCCTAAAAACCCTAATAAACCCCAGGAAAACCATAAAAACGTTAAAAACTCAAAAAAAACATAAAACCCTAAAAAACTCAAAAAAAAACTCTTTAACCCCAAGAAAACCCTAAAACCCAAGAAAACCCCTAAAAACCACTGAATGCTCCAAAAAATCCTCAAAATCTCTAAACACCCTAAAAGCCTAAAAATCCTAAAATAACCCCAAAAATCCATGAAAACATCAAAAACTTTAAAAACAAGACCCCCCTTGAAAACTATAAAAACCATTATAAACCTTGAATTAAGTTTGGGGGGCTAGGCTCGCTAGCCCCGAACCTCTTCTACCCTAAAAATGTTAAAAAACTCTACAAAACCTTAAAAACTCTAAAAACTCAAAAAAAACCCCAAACCCCCAAAGAGACCTAAAAACCCTTAAAAACCCCTAAAACCCATGAAAAAACCCTAAAAAATGTCAAAATTCTTAAAAACCATAAAAATCATAAAAAACCCACTAAAAATCAATGAAAATGTGAAAAATCCATAAAACCCAAAAAACCCCTGAAAACCATAAAAACCCTAAGAACCCTAAAAAGACATAAAAACCCATAAAACCTTAAAAAACAACCGAAAACTCAAAAAACCCTCAAAACTCCTAAAAACGTTAAAAACTCTACAAAACCTTAAAAACCCAAAAAAACACAAAAAACCATAACAACCCAAAAAAACACAAAAAACCATAACAACCCAAAAAAACCCCCAAAACCCAGAAAAACACTAAAAATCCATAAAAAGTCAAAAAGTCCCTAAAAACTCTAAAATCCCCTAAAAACTCTAAAAAATCCTAAAAACCCTCAAAATTCCTAAAAATGATAAAAACCATAAAAACCAAAAAAATCCTAAATGACACCTAAAAACCATGAAAACTTAAAAACCCTAAAAACCCTAAAAACCCTGAAACCCCCTGAAAACTATAAAACCCCTAAAAACATTAAATAAACATAAAACATTATAAAAAAAATCTAAAACCCCACTAAAAACTCTAAAAAGATTTGAAACCCTTAAAAATGTTAAAAACTCTAAAAAAATCTAAAAACCCCTAAAAACCCAAAAGACCCAAAAACCATTGAAAACCCCTAAAACACCAAAAAACCCCTTGAAAACCCTTAAATCCATCAAAATTATAGATTACCTAAAAAACCTAAAAACCATAAAAATCCTAAAAACCCCAAAAAATCCATGAAAATGTAAAAAAACCCATAAAAACCACAAAAGACCTTAAAACCTTAAAAATACTAAAAACTCATAAAACACTAAAAACAACTAAAAACCCAAAAACCCCTTAAAATCCCAAAAAACGTTAAAAAACTTTAAAAACCCTTAAAACCCAAATAAAATAAAAAACCCTTAAAACCCAAAAAGGCCATAAAAAACCTGAAAACCCTAAAAACCCTAAAAACCCATGAAAACCCAAACACCCTCAAAATCCCTAAAAAACCCTAAAATCCATAAAAATCCTAAAATCCCCTAAAAATCCATAAAAAGTAAAAACCCATATACCCTGAAAACCCCGTAAAATCCATAAAACAACAAAAAACCCAAAAAAACCCCAAAAACCCAAAAAACCCAAAAAACCCTAAAAAAACTACAGGCTCTAAAAACCCTTAAAACCCCTAAAAATGTTAAAAAGCTCTAAAAACCATGAAAACGCTAAAAAACTCAAAAGAAAACCCTAAAACCCCAAAAAGTTCCTAAAAACCCATAAAAACCCCTAAAAACCCCCAAGGACCCTAATAAATCCTAAAAACCATCAAAATCCTAAAAACCCCTAAAAATCCATGAAAACATAAAAAACCATAAAACCCCAAAAAATCCCAGAAAACCATAAAAACCACTAAAATTCCTACTAATCATTAAAAACCCTAAAAACCCACTAAAAACTCTAAAATCCTTTACAATCCCTAAAAATGTTAAAAACTTAAACAGCTGAAAACCCATAAAAAACTCAAAAAACCTGCAAAAAAATACCCTAATACCCCTAAAAACCCTAGAAAACCTAAAAATCCCTCAAGCTATAAAAAACTATAAAAAAAATAAAAAACCTAACCCCCCCCCCCCGCAAAAAAAATCTATGAAAATTTAAAAAACCTAAAAACACTGTAAAACCCCTAAAAATAATGAAACCCCTAAAAACCTTAAAAACACTAAAACCACATAAAAACCCAAAAACCCCACTAAAACCCTAAAACCCCTTAAAACGTTAAAAACTCAAAAAAATATTAAAAGCCCTAGAAAACTAAAAAACCCTAAAAATCCAAATGGTCCTAAAACCCAAAAAAATCCAAATAACCCTAAAAACTCATATGAACCCCTTAAAACCCTGAAAATCCCTAAAAACCCTAAGAAACCATAAAAACATAAAAATCCTAAAAACCCCTAAAAATCCATGGAACTATAAAAACCCCTAATAACCCTGAAAACCCACTAACAAACATAAAACCCCTAAAACCATAAAAAACCTTAAAAGCCCACAAAACCCCTAAAATCACTAAAAACTCTAAAAACCTTTAAAACTCCTAAAAATGAAAAAAAAATCTAAAACTTCTTAAAAACTTAAAAACACTCAAAAAACCCTAAAAATTCCAAAAGACCCTAAAAACCTTAGAAACTCTAAAAACCCATAAAACCCACTAAAAATTATAAAAACCCTCAAAGCACCTAAAAATGTTAAGAAACTCTAAAAAACCTTAAAACCCAAAAAAACTAAAAAATACGCTAAAAACCCAAAAGGACCCTAAAAACCCTGAAAAACCCAAAAACCTAAAAAACCCTAAAACCCCTGAAATACCCTAAAAACCCTCAAAATACCTAAAAACCCTATAAATCCTAAACACCATAAAAATACTAAAAACCCTTAAAACCCCTAAAAACCTTAAAAAACCGTAAAACCCATAAAAAACTAAAATCCCACTAAAAACTCTTAAAACCTTAATACCACTAAAAAGGTTAAAAAACTCAACCTTGCAAAAAAAGTTAAAAAACACTAAAAAACCATAAAACTCCTAAAAACTCAAAAAACCCTAAAAACCCAAAAGACCCTAAAAACCATGAAAACCCCTAAAAACAATCAGAAGGCCTCGGAGCAGCGACTTTTTCCCTCTCCTCGCGCAGCTAGGGTTTCTCCGACTGATCTTCCCCTCCCCTCCTCCGGCACGGGCTGGCTTCATCGCTGGTTGCCTCGCTTTGGCTCGGCGTAGATCGGTGTTGGATGTAGTTGGATCGGCTTCGGTTTTGGTCCAATGGAATCTGCTTCGAACCCTTCAACTTCATGATCTCTCTTTCGCTCTGGTATGTTTGACGCCAGACCTGTTTTGCTTGTGGTTTTGAGTTTTCAGATCTGCGTCGACGTGCAACGACCTCGGTGTTCCTGGCTTCGGGGTTTCGGTCCGGTGTTGATTTCTCTTCGCTTAGCTTCGGTTTCTCCCCGCGGCCTTGGGCACTTCATGTCGACTGGATTGGTGTCGACTGTGGAGTGTCTTCGGCTTAGGGATCTCACCGCGGCTTCAGAGTGCTCTTCGATTCCGGTGTGCTCACCGTCGGCCATGATGGTTGCTGGTTCTATTGTGGCTTCTGGCATCGGATCCGGTGTGAGCAGCGTCTGCCACGGTGACCTCCGGCTCCGATTCTTCTGCTTGGCTTCACCCTGTCTCGTCGTCATCTTGGAGTGCACCGGTGTTTCGAAGTCGGATCCAGCGGCTTGGAGGGAGGGGGGGCCTTGTGTTTCTGGTTTTCTTGCATTGCTTTGGTTTGATGGGTTGTTTGGTTTGTTGAAATGGTTTGATTTGATCTGCTTGGGTCAGAATTTGCTGGTAATGTTGGTGTTGGTGGAAAAAAAATGCTGCTGGAGTGGAAGTGGGATGCTGGGGGATGTTTAGTGGTCGAAAGAGGTGCTAGCTGTCTGAAAATGAGGATGCAGGTTGCTGGTTTGTTGTGGATGTTGGTTGGCTGGTTGCTGCTGCTGGATGTTGTTTGCTGCTGTAGTCTGAATGCTGGTTGTTGGTTAGCTTTGAGCTGCTGGATGCTGGTTAACACTGGATGTAGTGTTGTTGGATGCTGGTACTGGCTGGATGTGATGTGATGATGCTGCAGTTTTGTCTGTTTTTGTGTCTTTTTCTTTCTTTGTTTTTCTTTCTTTGGCATTGGTTGTAAGGGTTTTTGGGTGTGGGTCATTCGACCCCTCCCCTCCCTTGTCTGCAGTGTTTGTGTCCTTTTGTTTAATAAATTTTGGGGGGTGCCAGGAATAGCCTGGACCCGAGCCTTCTTTGCCCTAAAAACAATCAGAATCCCTAAAAGAACTCAACAACCCTTAAAAACATAAAAATCCTAAAAAACCTCTAAAAATACATAAAAACATAAAAACCACTAAAAACATTGAAAACCATAAAAACCCAAAAAAACCCAAAAAACTCTAAAAACCACTAAAGACTCTAAATACACTTAAATCCCTAGAAAACATTAAAAAACTGAAAAAAACCTTACAACCAATAAAAAAGCTAAAAAACTATAAAAACACAAAAGACCCTAAAAACAGTGAAAAACCTTAAAAACCTAAAAACCCCTAAAAATCCCAAAATACAAAAAAAAATCCCAAAAAACCTCTAACAATCCATGAAAACTAAAAAACTCCTAAAAACATTGAAAATCCCCTGAAAACCATAAAACCCGTAAAACCTTAAAAAACTATAAAAACCCATAAAAACCCTAAAAAATCACGATAAACCCTAAAACACGTAAAACACCTAAACACTTTAAAAACTAAACATAACCTTAAAACCCTTAAAAACTCAAAAAAAAACATCTAAAAACCCAAAAAGACCCTAAAAACCCTAAAAACCCCTAAACCCCCCTAAAAACCTTCAAGATCCATAAAAACCTTAAAAACCATAAAAATACTAACCCCCCCCCCCCCAAAACCATGAAAATGTAAAAAACCCCAAAAATATTGAAAAACCCCTAAAAACCATAAAAACCTTAAAAAACCCAAAAATCGCATAAAATCTCTAAAAAACCACAAAAAACTCAAATAACCTTTCAAACCCCTAAAAATATTAAAAAAATATAAAATACTTTAAAACACTAGAAAAATCAAAAAACCCTAAATACCCAAAAAGACCCTAAAAAATCTAAAAAACTCTAAAAACCCCCTAAACAACCGTAAAAACAATCAAAATTCCTAAAACCTTAAAAACACTAAAAATCCATAAAACCATAATAAATAGCTAAAAACTAAAAAAACCCTTTAAACCCTTGAAAACATTAAAAAACTCAAAGAAACATTAAAAACCCTAAAAAACTAAAATAACCCTAAAACCCAAAAAGACCCTAAAAACCCTAAAAACATTTAAACCCCTAAAACCCCCTAAAAATCCATGAAAACATAAAAAAAACTCCAAAAACCTTGAAAAACCCTCAAAAACCAAAAAAAACCCCTTAAAACTAAAAAAAAGCCTAAAAACCCAAAAAAAACACTAAAAACCCTTATCACCCCCAAAAACGTTAAAAAACTCTAAAAACCATTAAAAACTCTATAAAACTGAAAACAATCCTCTAAAAACCCAAAAAGACACTAAAATCCCTAAATAACCCTAAAATCCCAAAACCCCCTAAAAACACTAAAAACCCTCCATAGCCATAAAAACCCTAAAAAACCCAAAAAACCATAAAAATTATAAAAAACCACTAAAACCCATGAAAACGTAAAAAACCATAAAAAACCCTGAAAACCACAAAAAATTATAAAAACATTAAAAACCACTAAAATCCATAAAAACCTAAAAATTAATTAAAAACTCTAAAAATCCTTAAACCCCATAAATATGATAAAAATCTTTAAAAAACCCTAAAACCTCTAAAAACTCAAAAAAACATAAAAGTCCAAAAGACCCTAAAAACCTTAAAACTCCTAAAAATCCTAAAAATTCCTTGAAAACCCCTCAAAATTCTTAAAAACCATAAACCCCCTAAAAATCTTCTAAATATCAATGAAAATCTAAAAAACCCTAAAAACTCTAAAACCCCCTAAAAACCATAAACGCCCATAAAAACCATAAAAACCCTAAAAGCCATAGAAACTCAAAAAACCCACAAAAAACTCAAAAAACCCCTATTACCTCCTCTAAAAATGTTAAAAACTATAAAAACCCAAAAAATATCAAAAAAAAAACCCTAAAACCCAAAAAACTCAAAAAACCTTGAAAACCACTAAAAACTAAAACCCAATGAAAACCCCTAAAAACAATCAAAATCCAAAAAAACCATAAAAACAAAAAAACACTAAAAACCATAAAAAACTTAAAAAAACTCTTAAAAATCCATGAAAATGTAAAAAACCCTAAAACCCTAAAAACCCACTAAAAACATAAAACACCTTAAAAACCTTAAAAAACCCTAAAAATCTATAAAACCCCTAAAAACACTAAAACCCTTATACCCCATAAAAATGTTAAAAATTCTAAAAAAACATAAATCCCTAAAAACTAAAAAAAAACCCTAAAACCCCAAAAGACTCTAAAACCCCTAAAATCACTAAAAACCATTAAAACATATGAAAAAACCAAAAAACCCCTCAAAATCCCTAAAAACCATAAAAATTCCAAAAAACCCTAAAACCCCTAAAACCCCCTAAAAATCCATGAAAACAAAAAAACCCTAAAAACTCTAAAAAACCATTGAAAACCATAAAACACTTAAAACCCTTACAAAACTAAAAAAGACCCTAAACACCCAAGTCCCTAAAAACCCGAAAACCCCTAAAAACCCTAAAAACCCAAAAAATCACCAAAATCATTAAAAACCCTAATATGTCAAAAAAATCCAAAAAAAACCCTAAAAATCAATAAAAACATAAAAAACCTAAAAACTCTAAAAAAATCCTGAAAACTATTAAATCCCTTAAAAACATAGAAAACAAAAAAAACCCTATAAAATTCCAAATAACTCACTAAAAATAATAAAAAGCCTTTAAACCCCTAAAAATGTTAAAAAACTCTAAAAAACCCTAAAAAACTAAAAAAACCCAAAAACCCAAAAAAAGCATAAAAACCACTGAAAAACCATAAAACCACTAAAAACTCTAAAAACCCCAAACCCCCTAAAAATGTCAAAAAAATCTAAAAAACCTTCAAACCTTTAAAAAACTCAAAAAACCCCTAAATCCCCAAAAATACCCTAAAAACCCAGAAAAACACTAAAACCCTAGAAAATCCCTGAAAACCCTAAAAACTCTAAAAACTCATAAAACCCCTAAAATTTTTGAAAAAATCGAAAAAAACATTTAAAACTCAAAAATAATCCAAAAAACCCAAAAAGACCCTAAAAACTCTGAAACCCCATAAAATCCCTAAAACCTCAAACCCGCCCCCCCCCCCAAACCATCAAAATCCCTAAAAAACAAAAATACGCTAGAACCATAAAAATCCTAAAAAACCCCTAAATTCCATGAAAACTTAAAAACCCCTAGTAAAAATGAAAAACCACTAAAACCATAAAAACACATAAAAACATTAAAAAAACCCTAAATCCCCTAAAAACGCTAAAATCACAAAAAAACTCCACAAAACCTTAAAACCTCTAAAAATTTTAAAAAACTATAAAAAACATTAAAACCCTACAAAACACAAAAAAAACCCAAAAAACCCAAAAAGACCCGAAAAATCCTAAAAACCCAAAAAACCCTAAAACCCCTAAACACCCTAAAACCCCTAGAAAAACCCTAAAACCTTCAAAATCACTAAAAACCCATAAAAACCATAAAAAATCGTAAAAATACCAAAAAAACCCTAAAAATCCATGAAAATGTTAAAAACCCTAAAAACCCTACAAAACCGTTAAAGACCATAAAAACCCCAAAAAACCATAAATACCCATAAAAACCCTCAAAAACCACTAACTCTAAAAACCCTTTAAACCCCTAAAAATGTTAAAAACTATAAAAATATATCAAACCCTAAAAACTCAAAAAACCCTAAAAACCCAAAAAGACCAGAAAACCCCTAGAAAACCCTAAAAACCCTAAAACCCTTAAAATCCCTAAAACCCCCCAAAACCATAAAAATCCTAAAACCCCCCAAAAAATCATCAAAATTTTAAAAATCTATAAAAATCTAGAAAAACCCCTAAAAATCACAAAACCACAAATAACCTTAAAACCCGTAAATTCCCAAAAAACCCCAAAACCACTAAAAACTCGAAAAACCTACTAACCCCTAAAAACATTAAAAAAACTCTAAAAACCCTTAAAACCTTACAAAACTCAAAAAACCCAGAAAAACACAAAAAGACCCTAAAAACCCCGTAAACCCCTGAAACCCTAAAACCCCTAAAACCCATAAAAACCCTAAAAACAAAAAAAACTAAAAAAACCCTAAAAATCCAGGAAAATGTAAAAAAGCCAATTAAGCTTGAAAAACCTTTAAAAACCACAAAAACTAGTAAAAACCTTAAAAATTATTAAAAACCCATAAAACCACTAAAAACTCTAAAAAGCCTTTAAACCCCTAAAACATTAAAAAATTATAAAAAATCCCCAAAACCCTAAAAAAAATTAAAAAACACTAAAACCAAAAAAACCCTAAAAACAACAAAAATCATAAAAAAACCCATAAAAATCCACGAAAACATAAAAAAATAAAAAAAACCAAAAAACCCCCCAAAAACCATAAAAACCCCCAAAACCCTTAAAACCTTAAAAACCCATAAAACCCTTAAAAACCACTAAAAATAAAAAAACCCAGAAAAACCTTGAAAACGATAAAAAAAACTCTTAAAATCTTAAATACCCTAAAAAACTCAATAAACTCTAAAAACAAAAAAGACCCTAAAAACCCTTTAACATCTAAAAATCCTAAAAACCCTAGAAAAACCCTAAAAAACTTTAAAATCCATAAACCGTAAAAATCATTAAAAATCCCTAACAAACCATGAAAACGTAAAAAACCCCTAAAACCCCTAAAGCCACTAAAAACCTTAAAAATCCTAAGAACACATAAAAACCCTAAAAACAACTAACACCTCTAAAAACACTTAGAACCCCCCTAAAAATGCTAAAAAAAACTCTCAAAACCTTTAAACCCTAAAAAACTCAAAAAAAAACCCTCAAAACCCAAAAAAGAAAGTAAAAAACCTGAAAATTCTCATAAACAATCAAAATTCCTAAAAGCCCTAAAAACCATAAAAATCCTAAAAAAACTAAAAATCCATGAAATGAAAAAATCCCAAAAAACCGAAAAAAACCCAAAAAGACCCTAAAAACGTTGAAACCCCCTAAAACCCTTAAAATCCCTAAAAACCATAAAAAACCCTAAAAACAAAAAAAAACTAAAAAAAAACCATAAAAATCCAAGAAAATGTAAAAAAGCCTTTTAACCTAGAAAAACATTTGAAAACCACAAAAACCAGTAAAAACATTAAAAAATATTAAAAACCCATAAAACCACTAAAAACTCTAAAAATCCTATAAACCCCTAAAAACATTAAAAAATTATAAAAAAACCTAAAAACCTTACAAAAACTCAAAAAAAAACACTAAAACCAAATAGATCCTTAAAACCTCACAAAACCCTAAGAACAACCAAAATCATAAAAAACCCATAAAAATCTAAAAAAACCAGAAAACCCCCTAAAATCCAAAAAAACCATAAAAACCCCTAAAACCCTTAAAAACCCTAAAAACCCATAAAACCCCTAAAAATCACTAAAAATATAAAAACCCATAAAACCATGAAAACGATAAAAAACTCTAAAAATCTTAAAAACCCTAAAAAACTCAAAAAACCCTAAAAACAAAAAAGACCCTAAAAACCCTTAAACATCTAAAAATCCTAAAAATCCTTCAAAAACACTAAAAAACTATTAAATCCATAAAAACCATAAAAATCTTTAAAAACCCCTAAAAATCAATAAAATTATAAAAAACCCCTAAAAACCCTAAAACCACCAAAAACCTTAAAAATCCTAAAAACACATAAAAACCCTAAAAACCACTAACACATTTAAAAACACATAAAACCCCTCAAAATGTTAAAAAACTCTAAAAAACCTTTAAACCCTAAAAAACTCAAAAAAAACTTGAAAACCCAAAAAGAAACTAAAAACCCTAAAAAACACAAAAAACCCCCCTAAACCCCTGAAAATTCTCATAAAAAATCAAAATTCCTAAAATCCATAAAAACCATAAAAATCCTAAAAAACAACTAAAAATCCATTAAAATTTAAAAAACCCTAAATAACCTAAATAACCCTTGAAACCATAAAAACCCCTAAAAACCTTAAAAACCCTAAAAATCATAAAAATTAAGGGGGTTTTGTGTGTGGGTTGTTTGACCCCTCCCCTCCCTTGTCTACTGTGTCTCTTTTTTTCTTGCTAATAAATTTGGGGAGGCCGGGATTAGCCCGACTCTCGCATCTTCCTTGCCCAAAAAAATTAAAAACTCTAAAAAATCAAAGGCCCTAAAAATCCAAAAAGATCCTAAAACCCTCAAAAACCATAAAACCTTAAACCCATAAAAATACCAAAAACCCTCAAATATAAAAAACCCTAAAAACCATAAAAATCCTAAAAATCCCCTAAAATTCCATAAAAACATAAAAAACCCCCCAAACCCCCTAGGAACCCTACAAAATTCAAAAAAAAACCCCAAAACACCTCAAAATCACTAAAAACCCTAAACCCCCCCAAAAAGCATAAAAATCTAAAAAACCACTAAAAATCCATGAAAACTTAAAAAACCCTTCAAACTCATAAACAACCCTAAAAACCATAAAAACCCTTAAAACCCATAAAAACCCTTATAAACCCATAAAACCCCCAAAAAACCACTAAAATATCTAAAAACCATAAAAACCAATAAAAAAGTTTAAAAACTCTAAAAAAATCTTAGAACCCCGAAAAACTAAAAAAAAACCTAAAACCCTTAAAACCACTAAATACCCAAAAACCCCTTAAAAACCCTAAAAACTCTCAAAATTCCTAAAAATCCTAAAAAACCCTACAGACCATAAAAATCCTCAAAACCCTTATAAATCCTTGAAAAGGTAAAAAACCCTAAACCCCCTGAAAAACATAAAAACCCCTTAAAACCTTAAAAAATCCTAAAAACCCATAGAAACCCTAAAAATCCACTAAAATTTCTAAAATCATTAAAACCCTATTGAAACATTTAAAAAAACAATAATAAACATTACCTTGTAAAAAAAGCTTTAAACCCCCTGAAAACTCAAAAAACCTTAAAAACCCAAAAAGACCCTAAAAACCTAAAAACCTCTGAAATCCCTAAAAACCCACAAAATCCCTAAAAACCCTAAAACACTAAAAACTATTAAAAACATAAAAACAAACCCCAAAAATTCATGAAAATTTTAACAAATCCCTAAAATACATGAAAAATCCCTTAAAACCATATAAACAAAAAAAAAACATAAAAACCAAAAAAACCAAAAAAACCCTAAAAAACACTAAAAAATCTAAAAACCCTTAAAACCCCTAAAAACGTGGAGAAACTCTAAAAAACCTTAAAAACCATAAAAAACTGAAAAAATACTAAAAACCCAAAAAGACCCTTAAAACCCTTAAAACCCTAAAAACAGCTTACAAATACTAAAAACCCTCAAAATCCCTAAAATCCACAAAAACCATAAAAACCAAAAAATCCAAAAAAACCCATAAAATCCATGAAAACATAAAAAACCAAAAAAACCCTGAAAACCAGAAAAACCCCTAAAAACCATAAAAAATCCTAAAAAACCCATAAAACACTAAAAACCACTAAAAACTATAAAAACCCCTACAAATATAAAAAAACGCAAAAAAATATTAAAGAACCTAAAAAATCAAAAAAAAAAACCCTTAAAACCCTACAAAACCCTAAACATGCTAAAAACCTCTGAAAAAACCCTAAAACCCCTCAAATCCCTAAATACCCTAAAATGAAAAAAAATCTAAAACCCCCCTAAAATTCCATTAAAACTTAAAAAAACCTAAAAACCCACTAAAACTCTAAAAAACCATAAAATGCCTAAAAACTTTAAAAAACTCTAAAAACCCCTAAAACCCCTAAAAACTAAAAAAGCCCCTAAAACCCTAGAAAAAACCCCTTAAAAACCCTAACCCCCCCTAAAACCTCAAAAAACCTTCAAAATCCCTAAAAATCCTAAAAAAACTAAAAAAAATAAAAATCCTAAAACCCCCCAAAAAATCCATGAAAATGTAGAAAACCCTAAAAATCTCCAAAATTCCTAAAAACCAAAACCCCCCAAAAAGCCATAGAAACCCATAAATCCCCTAAAAACCAGTAAAAACTCTAAAACCCCTTAAAACCCCTAAAAACATTAAAAACTATAAAAAAACCTTTTAAATCCTAAAGAACTTAAAAAAACCTAAAAACCAAAACACCCTAAAAACTCTAAAAACCCCTAAAAGAGTATGAAAACCCTAAAACCCCTCAAAATCTCTAAAAACAATAAAAACCCTAAAACCATAAAAATCCTAAAAAACCACTAAAAATTCATGATAACTTAAAAAACCCTAAATACTTTAAAACCCCTAAAAACCCATAAAAACCCTAAAACCCTCAAAAAACCTAGAAACCATAAAACCACTAAAACCCTCAAAAAACCTAAAAACCCATAAAAACCACTAAAACTCTAAAAACACTTAAAACCCTAAAAACTATAAAAAAACTCTAAAATCCATTAAACCACTAAAAAATCCTAAAAATCATAAAAACTCTTGAAAACCCCTATAAACCCTAAAAATCCGAAAACACCATAAAACGGAATGAAAATCCTAAAAAACACAAAAATACCCCTAAAAATCCATGAAAACATAAAAACATATAGGAAACATGAAAACCATGAAAACCCCTAAAAACCTTTCAACCCTAAAACCTCATAAGAACCCCAAACCACTAAAATCTCCAAAAATCCGTAAAATCCCTAAAAATGTTTAAAAACACTAAAAAATATTTAAAAAAAATCAAAAAATCCTTAAAAACCCAAAACGACCCTAAAAACCCTAAAACCCACAAAAATTCTAAAAAACCCTAAAAAATCCATGAAAATGTAAAAAACCATAAAAATCCTGAAAACCCTCTAAAAACCATAAAACCCCCTAAAAACCTTGAAAACCGTAAAACCCCATTAAAACCCACTAAAACTCAAAAAACCCTTTAAACCCCTAAAACATTAAAAAACTCTAAAAACCTATAAACCCTCTAATAAATTTGAAAAAACTCTAAAAACCTAAAAAGAGCATAAAAACACTTAAAATCAAAAAAAAAACCTTGAAAATCCATGAAAACATAAAAAACCCTAAAACCCTGAAAAAAATCCTAAAAACCCTAAAATCCACTAAAAACATAAAAAACCCTAAAAACCCACAAATAAACTAAAAACCACCAAAAACGCTAAAATCCCCCCTTTAAACTCTTAAAAAAATTAAAAACTTTAAAAAAAATTAAAACCCTAAAAAACTCCAAAAAAAACCTGAAAAATCAACAAGACCTTAAAACCCCAAAAACCCTAAAAATTCATGAAAAAACCTAAAAACTGTCAAAATCCCTAAAAACCATAAAAAACCCTAAAACCCATAATAATCCTAAAAATCCCCCCAAAATCCATGAAAATGTAAAAACCCCTAAAAAACATAAAAAACCCTAAAAACCCTAAAAAACATAAAATACCCTAAAAACCCAAAAAGACCCTAAAAACCATAAAAACCCCTAAAACCCCCTAAAAACCCATAAACACCCTCAAAATCCTTAAAAATCCTAAAAAAATAAAAACCACAAAAAAATATAAAAAATCCTAAAAATCCATGAAAACATAAAAACTCTAAAAACCCTAAACACCCCCTAAAACCATAAAAATCCCAAAAAACCTTTAAAAAACCTAAAAACCCATAAAAACTCTAAAAGCACTAAAAAATCTAAAAACTCTTAAAACCCCTAAAAATGTTTAAAAACTCTAAAAACCTTAAAAATCCTAAAAAGCTCAAAAAAACACCAAAAACCCAAAAAGATCCCAAAAACCCTTAAAACCCCAAAAAACCAAAAAAACCAAAAAACCCACTAAAGCTATAAAAATTCTAAAAAAATCCATGAACACATAAAAAACCCAGAAAAAACACTCAAAACCATAAGAACCTCTAAAAACCTTAGAAACCCCAAAAACCATATAAACGCAAAAAAACCATGAAAACTCCAAAACCCTTTAAACCCCTAAAAACGTTAAAAAGTATTAAAAACCATGAAAACACTAAAAAACAAAAAAAATCATAAAGATACCATAAATACCATAAAAACCTTGAAAAACCTTAAAAATCCCAAAAAACACTGAAAACCACTAAAAATCCAAAAAAACCCTAAAATCTGTAAAAATTCTAAAAAACACCTAAAAATCCATGAAAACTAAAAAACCCTAAAAACCGTAAAAAACACTGAAACCCATAAAAACCTTTAAAAAACTCAAACAGCTAAAACACCATAAAACTCTAAAAATCACTAAAAACTTTAAAAACCATTTAAACCCCAAAAAAAGTTAAAAAACTCTAAAAACATTAAAAAAACTAAAAAACTCAAAAAAAAATTAAAAACCCAAAAATACCCTTAAAACCCTAAAATCCCCTAGTAACCCTAAAAACACTAGCAACCCTAAAAACCCATAAAACCCTCAAAATCCTAAAAACCCCAAAAACCCTTAAAATCCCAAAAATCCCTAAAAATCCTTGAAAACATAAAAAACACTAAAAACCCCTGGAAAATCATAAAAACCCCTAAAAACCTTAAAATACCCTATATACTAATAAAAACCCTAAACCACTAAAAACTATAAAAACCTAAAAACCCATAAAATGATAAAAAAACTCAAAAAAACCTAAACAACCCTTAAAAACTCAAAAAACACTAAAAACCAAAAAAACACAAAAAACCTTAAAAACCCATTAAAACCACAATACCCCTGAAAAACCCTCAAAACCCTTAAAATCGTTAAAACCCCCAAAACCCAAAACATCACAAAATTCCTAAAAACCCCATGAAATTAATGAAAATGTAAAAACCCTTAAACCCATGAAAAACCCCTGAAAACCATTAAAACCCCTAAAAATATTTAAAAAACCATAAAACCATAAAAACATTAAAATCTCTAATAACTCTAAAAATCCTTAAAACCCCTAAAAACATGAAAAACACTAAAAAACCTTAATACCCTAAAAAGACCGAAAAACCGAAAAAGGCACAAAAAACCTTGAAAACCCTAAAATCCTAAAAACCTCCTGGAAAACCTGAAAAAACCTCAAAATCCCAAAAAATCATTAAAAGGTGTAAAAATCATAAAATTCTTAAAAACCCCTAAAAATCTATGAAAATGTAAAAAACACTAAAAACCCTCGAAAACCCCTTGAAACCAAAAAACCCCCTAAAACCCCATAAAACCCCTAAAAATCACTAAAAAATTTTAAATCCCTTTAAACCCTTAAAAATGTTAGAAAACTATAAAAAAACATTAATAACAAAAAAAACTCAAAAAAAAACACAAAAACCAAAAAGCACCCTAAAAATCTAGAAAAACCCTATAACCCTAAAAACCTTTTAAAACCCTAAAAAACCTCAATATCCTGAAAAACCCAAAAATAATGAAAATCCTAAAAAACACCTAAAAATCCAAGAAAACATAAAAACCATAAAAACCCTAAAAAACCCTAAAAACCATAAAACCCCTTAAAAACCTTAAAAACCCTCAAAACCCATAAAAACCTTAGAAAACCACTAAAAAATCAAAAATCCCGTAAAGCCGCTAAAAATGTTAAAAACCTCTAAAAACCCTTAAAACCCCCAAGAAACTAAAAAAACCCTGAAATCCCAAAAAGACAATAAAAACCTTGAAATTTTTTAAAAAACATGAAAATCTACAAACCCCTAAAAACCATAAAAACCCTCTAAATCCCTAAAACCCCTAAAAACTCTCAAAAACTATAAATTCCTAAAAAACCCCTAAAAATTCATGAACATGTAAAAAACCTTAAAACCCTTGGAAATATTAAAGCCCCTAAAAACCATAAAAAATCATAAAACCACATAAAACCTAAAAACCCACTCAAAACTCTAAAAACCATTAAAACCTGTAAAATGTTAAAAAAACTTTAAAGAACCTTAAAACCCAAAAAAACTCAAAAACCCTAAAAACCCCAAAAGACCCTAAAAACTCTGAAAAAACATAAAACCCCTAAAAACCCTTGAAAAACCCTAAACTCCCCAAAAATATGAAAAAACCCTAAAAACTCAAAAAAACCATAAAAATCCTAGAACACCCTAAAAATCGATGAAAATGTAAAAACCATAAAAACCCTGAAAACCATAAAAACCCTGAAAACCTTAAAAAAACTCTAAAAACCCTAGAAACCCTTAAAAAATCTAAAAATCCTATAAACCCCTAAAAATGTTAAAATACTCTAAAAATCCTTAAAAACATTAAAAACTCAAAAAAAAACTAAAAACCCAAAAAGACCATAAAAACCTTGAAAACCCCTAAAACGCCTAGAAACCTAGAAAACCCCCCAAAATACCAAAAAACCCTAAAAAATACTAAAAACCATAACAATACCAAAAATTCCATGAAAACATAAAAAACCCAAAAAACCTGGAAAACCCCCATAAACAAAAAAAAACTCCCAAAAACCATAAAAAAACCCTAAAAATCCCTAAAAACTATAAAAAAAACCTTAAAACCCTAAAAAACAAAAAAAAACCTAAAACCCTGAAAACCCTAAAAACCATAAAACCCCTAAAAACCATGAAAAACCTAAAACCCATAAACCCCCCCCCCCAAATCCCTAAAAACCCCTTAAACCCTAAAAACCAAAAAAATCCAAAAAACCACCAAAAATCCATGAAAATTTAAAAACCCTAAAAAAACTTAGAAACCAAAACCCCCCTAAGAACTATAAAAGCACATAAAACCCTAAAAACCCTAAAAAACTAAAAATACCATAAAACTCAAAAACACCATAAAAACCCTAAAATCCCTAAAACACCCTGAAAAACCCTAAAAACCTTGAAAACACTAAAAACCCCAAAATCCCTAAAAACCCTGAAAAACCAAAAAAAACCCTAAAAAAACTAACAATCCATGAAAATGTAACTACCCCTACAAACCATGAAAACCATTAAATCACTTAAAAACCATAAAAATATCCTAAAAACCCATAAAACCCCTAAAAACCCACTAAAAAAATAAAAACTATTAAAACCCCTAAAAACATTAAAAAGCTTTAAAAACCCTTAAAAACCATAAAAACTGAAAAAGACGATAAAACCCAAAAAACCCAAAAAACCCCGAAAACACCTAAAAACCTTCAAAATCTATAAAAACCCTAAAAAATCGAAAGACCCAAAAACCTAAAAACCCCATATAACAGTTGAAAACCCCTAAAACCAGTCAAATTCCCTAAGAAACCTAAAAACCCTAAAAACCATAAAAATCCTAAAAACCCCTAAAAATTAATGAAAAGGTAAAAACACTAAAAGCCCATAATAACCCTAAAAATGACTAAAAACGCTCACAACCCTTAAAAATGCTAAAAATGTTAAAAAAACTATAAAAAAACTTTACAAACCCAAAGAAACTTTAAAAAAATTCTAAAAACCATGAAAACCCTTAAAAAATCTAAAGATCCCTAAAAACCCTAAAAACCCTAAAAACCATAAAATTCCCTAAAACCCATAAAAATCCGAAAAAACCCCTGAAAATCTCTAAAAACCATAAAACCCATAAAAACATTAAAAAACCCTAAAACACGATAAAAACCCTAAAAACCCTGAAAAATCTCTAAAAACAATAAAACCCAAAAAACATTAAAAAACACTAAAACCACATAAAAACCCTAAAATAATACTAAAAACTCTAAAAGCCTTTTAAACCCCTAAAAACTGTGAAAAATCCTAAAAACCATAAAATCCCAAAAAACCATTAAAATGTAAAAAACCCTAAAAACCTTAAGAAACCCTCAAAACTCATAAAAACTCCTAAAACCCGTAAAAAACAAAAAAAAATCCATAGAAACCCTAAAAACCCACGAAAAACTATAAAAACCCTAAAACCCTTGAAAAACTCTCAAAATCCCTGAAAACCTACAAAAAGCTCTAAATACCATAAAAATCCTCAAATACCCTTAAGAATCCATGAAATAGTAAAAACCTCTAAATCCCCCAGGAAACCCCTGAAAAAACCATAAAAACCCGAAAAGCCTTAAAAACCCTAAAAACTCAAAAAACCCTAAAAACCACTAAAAATCCAAAAAACCCTTTAAACCCCTAAAAATGTTAAAAAACCTTAAAACATGAAAGGATTAAAAGAAACATAAAAACCCAAAAGAACCCTAAAAACCCGAAAAGCCCCTAAAAACCCTTGAAAACTTTTCAAAATCCCAAAAAACCTTTACAAATCCTAGAAATCCCCAAAAAATCCTTGAAAACATAAAAAAACCCTGAAAACCCTTGAAAATTATAAAACCACTAAAAACCATAAAACCTTAAAACCCAGAAAAAACCTAAAAACCCACTAAAATCTCTAAAAGCACTTCAAACCCCTACAAATGTTAAAAATATAAAAAAAACCTTAAAACCCTAAAAAATCAAAAAAATACCTAAAACCCCAAAAGACCCCAAAAACACTGAAAACCACTAAAACCCCTAAAGACCATAAAAATCCTAAAACCCCTAAAAATCCATGAAAATGTAAAAAACCCTAAAAACCCCTTGAAAATAAAAAAAAACCTAAAAACATTAAAAAAACATTAAAATCCATCAAAACCCAAAAAACCACTAAAAACACTAAAAACCCTTAAAACACATAAAAACGCTAAAAACTCTAAATAACCTTAAAGCCGTAAAAAAAGTCAAAACAATATTAGAAACACAAAAAGAACCTAAAAACCTAAAAATTCCTAAAAGCCATAAAAATCCAAAAAACCCCTAAAACCCCTGGAAACCAAAAAAGCCCTAAATCATATAAAAACCCCTAAAGGTCCATAAAACCCTAAAAACCACCAAAAACTCTAAAAGTTCTTAAAACCCCAAAAAATGTTTAAAAACTCAAAAAACACCTTAAAATCCCTAAAAAATCAAAAAATACCCAAAAACCCAAAAAGAACCGAAAACCCCTAAAGACCCCCAAAAACTATAAAAACCCCTAAAAACCATAAAAACCATAAAAATTTCTAAAAACCCAAAAACTATACAGACCATAAAAATTCTAAAAAACCCCTAAAATCGATAAAAACGTAAAAAAACCCTAAAAACCATGAAAACCCCCTAAAGACCATAAAAACCAATAAAAACCTTAAAAACCCATAAAAACCCTAAAAACTACTAAAAACTATAAAAACCCTTTAAACACCTAAAAATGTTAAAAAACTCTAAAAAACCTTAAAAATCTTAAAAACTCAGAAAATCCATAAAACCCAAAAGACCATAAAAACCCTGAAAACCTAAAAAAACCCCAGAAAAAACCCTAAAACCCATCAAAATCTATAAAATACCTAAAAATCCCTAAAAACATAAAAATCCTAAAAAACAACTAAAAATCCATGAAAACGTAAAAAACCTAAAAACCCAAAAAAACCCATGAAAACCATAAACACTCCTAATACCCTTAAAAAATCCTAAAAACACATAAAACCCTTAAACCCCCTAAAAACATTAAAAAACTCTAAAAACCCTTAAAACCCCTTAAAAACTAAAAAAAACACTAAAAATCCAAAAGACCCTAAAACCCTTAAAAACCAAAAAACCATTAAAAACCTGAAAAAACCCTAAAATCCCTCAAAATCCCTAAAAACACTAAAAAACTTGAAAAACCATAAAAATCATAAATAACCCTGAAAAATCCATGAAAACATAAAAAAACCTAAAGCCCCGAAGAAACCCAAAAACTATAAAGCCCCTAAAACCTTAAAAACCTCTAAAAACCCATAAAAACCATACAAAAGTACTAAAAATTCTAAAAACCCTTAAAACCACTAAAAACATCAAAAAACTCTAGAAACCTTAAAAACCCTAAAAAACTCAAAAAGGCCTAAAACTCCAAAATGATCCTTAAAAGCCTAAAACCCCTAAAAACTCTAAAAACCCTTGAAAACCATAAAAACCTCTAAAACGATAAAAACCCTAAAAATAAAAAAAAACTGAAAAAACCTTAAAAATATGAAATTTTCAAAAACCCGGAAAACCCACGAAAACCGTAAAAAAACCCTAAAACCTTAAATTCTGATAAAAACACTAAGAAACTACTAAAAACTCTAAAACCCATTTAAACCCCCCAAAATGTTAAGAAACTCATAAAAACCCTCAATATCACAAAAAACTCTAAAACCATAAAACCCTAAAATCTATAAAATACCACTAAAAACTCTAAAATCCCTTTAAACCCCTAAAAATGTTCAAAAACTCTTAAAAACCTTAAAAATCCTGAAAACTACAAAAAACCCTAAAAACCCAAAAGACCCTGAAACCCGGAAAAACCTTAAAGCCCTCTGAAATTTCTTAACAACCCTAAAAATCCTAAAAATCCTAAAACCCATAAAAATCCTAAAAAACCCTAAAAATCCATGAAAACGTAAAAATCCTTAAAACCCTGATAAACCCCTAAAACCCATAAAACCCCCTAAAAAACATAAAAATCCATAAAAACCCACTACAAACCACCAAAAACACTTAAACCCACTAAAAATGTTAAAAAAACTCTAAAACCCCTTAAAACCTCAAAAAAATACAAAAACTCCCAAAAATCCTAAAAAGACCTTAAAACCCCCAAAAAAAACGTAAACCCCACCCTAAAAACCCTAAAAAAACACAAAATTCTTAAAACCCCTAAGAAACCCTAAAATCCATAAAAATCCTAAAAAACCCAAAAAATTCATGAAAACGTAAAAAACCCTAAAGACTCGGACAGGCACTTGAAAACCATAAAAACACCAAAAATCTTAAAAACCATAAAAACCCTAAAAAACCACTAAAAATTCTAGAAACCATCAAGTCACCTAAAAACGTTAAAACCCTTTGAAAACTCTTAAAAACTCAAAAAAACAAACTAAAAACACAAAAGCACCCAAAAACCCCAAAACCCCTGAAAAATTATACAAAACCAAAAAATCACTAAAAACCCTAAAAACCTAAAAATCATAAAAAACCTAAAAACCCATAAAAACAAATGACAACGTAAAAACACTAAAACCCCCCAAAAAACCCCCCAAAACCCATAAAACTCCATAAATACCTTAAAAACCACTAAAAATCCATAAAACCCCACAAAAAACTCTAAAAACCCATTAAAAACCTAAAAAAATTAAAAGACTACAAAAAAACTTTAAAATCCTAAAAAGTCAAAAAAAAACCTAAAAACCCAAATGACATAAAAACCCAGAAAAATAATAAAACCCCTTAAATTTCATAAAACCCTCAAAATCCCTAAAAACTGTAAAATCAAAAAAACCCCAAAAAACCCACAAAAATCCATGAAAACATAAAAAACCCTAAAAACCATAAATACACCTAAAAAACTTAAAAACCGTAACAACGCATAAACCCCTAAAAATCGACTAAAACTCTAAATGATGCATCATCGGAAAGCTCAAAACGAGTAAACGGAGAGGACAAGTGTAATGTAGCCAAATCGACCAAGGATTAAAGGAAATGCTACCCGCCAAGGATTCTCCATGCTTAAAGACCACGTCACCAGCAATGGAGATGCACCACCAATTCCGGGAAAAGGGAAGCAGCTAAAGTTAGAAGAATGCATAGCAAGCTTCACGAATTCTTCCAATTCAAAAAACTTCCATTACAAAGGTATGAAAGTACATTATAAAGACAAAATTATGAAAGGAAAATGCCCCAATTTTATTTACAAGGCATGGGGAACCCAAAAGGCACATAAAAATCATAAAACAACACTTTCCAAAGCCATTTAATGACCCCACTAGCTAAAGTAGTGGGATTCTCTCTTAATGATACTTTTCTCCACATTCTCTCTCCTCATTAATGTACTGCTACGAATTTCCACCCATTTCCATGTGGATAAGTGATTTTGGGCCCCAAATAAGTGTGTTGTGGCCAACCATAGTGTTGGAAATCAAGAAGTACGGGATGGTCCAATTCGAACAACAATTGGGCTTGAAATTTTTATGAAACCCAAAATTATTCTCCTTGGGTTGAATCTGATCCATATTATTCCCCCTGGTTGAAGAGGATTTTCCCTCAAATCCATGACATCATCTTCTTTAATGTAAGGAGATAAGTCCCCAATGTTGAACATTGCAGAAACGCCACCAAAATCATCTAGTAAATCAATTTTGTAGGCATTGTTTCCCACTCGTTCAAGCACTTTGAATGGACCTTAAGCTCGTGGTGCCAACTTGCTCTTCCTTTTGGATGGGAATCTATAGTTGTGAAATTGAATCCACACTTTGTCTCCAGGTTGGAAAATATCCTGCTTCTGATGCTTGTTTGCTCGCCTCTTGTATGCTTCATTAGACTTCTTTATTTGAGCACAAATAGATTCAGGGAGATTCTTCATCTGTTTTGTCTTCTTCTATGCATCAATAATTAACTGAAAATCAAGAGGCAAAGAGCACAAGGTATGAAATGAGCCATCTTAGAAAACCGATCAACAACAACTATTATTGAATCTTTACCTCACTAAGTCTTTGGTAAATCCATAATGAAATCCATGCTGAGATCTTCCCATGGATTCTCCAGAATAGGTAACGGGGTGTATAAACCAGGCTTGAAATGACTCTTTACTCTTTGACATGTTCCACATCTCGAAATAATTTCCTGGACATCTGATTGCATCTTCGGCCAGTAGAAATTCTCCTTTAGTATCTCCATGGTTTTATGGATGCCAAAATGACCAGCAAGTCCCCCTTCATGTGCTTTCCTAATGATAAAGTCCCTGTAATTACCCTTTGGAGCACACAACTTGTTTCTCTTAAAGAGAAACCCATCATTTACAGAATAATCCTCCACAAATCCATCTTGACATTGGATTAAAATAGAATTAAACTCAATATCATGCTGATAATCTTCTCTCACAAGCTGAAATCCAAGAATTCGAGCATCTAGAATGGTAAGTAATGCATACCTTTGAGATAAAGCATCTGCCACCAGATTATCTTGCCCCTTCTTGTATTTTGACACAAATGAGAATGATTGTAAGAATTCCACCCACTTTGCATGCCTTGAACTCAGCTTGTGTTGACCATTGATAAACCTCAATGACTGATGGTCAGAATGAAGAACAAACTGCTTCGGTCTCAAATAATGAGACCAAGGATCTAGGGATCTTATAACTGCATAAAATTCCTTATCATAGGTGATATAATTCTTCCTTGAATCATTCAGTTCCTCACTGAAACATGCAATGGGACACTTGCTTTGGATGATAATAGCACCTATCCCAACTCCAATTGCATCACATTCCACTTCAAAGACTTGATCAAAATCAGACAATGCCAAAACCGATGCTTCACACAACTTTTTATTAATGATTTAAAATGATTAATTTGTTGCCTTTGACCACTCAAATTTCCCCCTTTTCAAGCATTCAGTGATAGGTACCATGATAGTGCTGAAATTGGAAACAAAGAAACGATAAAAAGATTTCAAACCATGGAAACTTCTTATTTCGGTGATGGATTCTGGTTGTGGCCAGGACTTGATTACTTCCACTTTTGATTCATCCACCATGATGCCTTCTTTGGTTACCACATATCCCAGAAACACCAATTTTGTTGAAAAGAACTCGCATTTTTTCATGTTTCCATACAACTTTTGTTTTCGTAGAACGTCAAATACCCACCAAAGATGATCGACATGGCTCTCCACATCCTTTCTGTAAATCAAAATATCATCCAAATAAACAACCACAAATTTAACAATGAATGGTTTTAGAACTTCATTCATGAGTCGCATGAATGTTCTAGGAGAATTTGAGAGGCCGAATGGCATGACGAGCCACTCAAACAATCCGCCTCTAGTTTTGAAGGCTTTTTTCCACTCATCCCCTTCGTTCATTCGAATATGGTGGTATCCACTATGAAGATCAACCTTCGAAAAGATTGATGAACCATGTAATTCATCAAGCATATCATCGATTCGTGGAATGGGATACCTGTATTTGATGGTAATATTATTGATAGCTCTACTATCAATGCACATGCGATACATACCATCTTTCTTCGGCAGCAATAATGCTGGAACAGAACACGGGCTCATGCTTGGCCTTATAAAGCCTCAATCCATCAGCTTGTCTACTTGATTCTGTAATTCCCTTGATTCTATAGGATTACACCGATATTCTAGTTTATTAGGCAATTGTGCACCCAGTACAAGATCAATCTGGTGTTCAATGCCTCTAAATGGTGGTAATCTTGCTGGAAGATCATTAGGAAAAAACTTCATGATATTTCCCAATTAAGGAATGAGATAACGGATGTGGATGACTCTTCTCCTCATGGAATGACTTTTCCATCATCAATAAATCAAAAACTGGCCTTTTCTTATTTATGGATTTCTCCACTTGAGATTTTTTCATAAAGAGACTATCTTTGGGAACTTCTAAAACAATTTTTTTTAAGAGTTTGGGACAACTTCAAAGGAGCAAGTGTGATGTTCTTTTCCCTATATCGAAAAGAATATGTGTTCTTCCTCCGGTCATATTTCATTTCCCTGTCAAACTGCCAAGGCCTTCCCAACAACAAGTGACAAGAATCTATAGGAATAACATGACACAATACTTCATCAGCATAGTTCTTACAATGGAGAATGAAATCAGAACATGTTTGTTGACTTGTAGTGTGCTCCCATTATTCAACCATTGCAATTTATACTAGTGAGGATGATTATGAGTTGGAAGCTTCAATTTCTCCACTAGTGTTATTGAATCCACATTTATAAAGCTCCCACTATCAATAATCACCATGCATACCCACTGATTAATGGTGCAGCGAGTTTGGAACAAGTTTTCTATTTGATCTTCTTCAGGGCAGATTTGATCTTACAAAACTCTTCTTAGCACCAGCATGTTTCCCACATCAGCTTCTTCCACAACATGTTCCTCATTTTCAGACTCTTCACCATCATGTTCATCCTCTTTGATTGCCTCTTCAATCTCTTCAATATCCTTAATAGTAATAATTCTATTTTTTGGGCAATTGGCCTAAAAATGACCATACCCATGGCATTTGAAACACTTTTGATCCCCATGTTCAAAGGAGTTGGACTTCCCTTTTGGTTGTTCCATAGACTTCTCTTTCCCATTATCCAGCATCTTGTTCCCTCCAAATTCCTTCTCACCAACACCATATTTATTAGAAGAAATACCTTTATAAAAATTTGTACCTCTATTGTAGTTTTTGAGTGTCGGTGCCTTTAAGGTCTTCTTTTTCTTTTCCACCTTGATCGCCAGCTTGCAAACATCATCAAGTGAGCAGAATGGTTGAAAATCCACTAAATGTGCAATTTCTTCATTTAATCCACCCAAAAATCTTGCAATTGTTTTCTCTTTATATTCTGAAACATCACTTCGCATCAATAAATGATCAAACTCTCGAATATACTCTTCAGCAGATTTATCTCCTTGTCGCAGGCTATGCATTTGGAAATAAAGATCTTGCTTATAATTCTCGGTCAGAAATCATCTCCTCAGAGCCTTTTCAACTTCTCCCATGAGCGTATTTTTCCTTTTTCATCATGTTCCCACTGTTTCTTCCGATTTTCCCCCCAAAGAGATGCATAATCTTTAAATTTCAGAATGGCTACCTTGCACTTCTTCTCATTAGAACAATTCTTAAATTCGAATAACCATTCAATTTCCCACATCCAATCTAAAAAAATCATCCGGATTCTTACTCCCATAAAAATTTGGAATGTGAACTTCAACCCTCTCTCATCATTAATGTGCTACTACGAATTTCCACCCATTTCCATGTGGATAAGTGATTTTGGCCCCCAAATAAGTGTGTTGTGGCCCACAATAGTGTTGGACATCAGAAAAGTGCGGGCTGGTCCAATTCGAACAACAATTGGGCTTGAAATTTTTATCAAGCCCAAAATTATTCTCCTTGGCCTGAATCTGATCCATTTCACTAAAACCCTTAAAATCCCAAAAAATGTTAAAGAATTATAAAAGACTTTAAGAACCCTAAAAAGCTCAAAAAACCCGTAAAAAATCCTACAAACCCTAAAAAAACCAAAAAACCATCAAAATCCCCAAAAATTCTAAAAAACCCTAAAACCCCATAAAAACCATAAATCCACTAAAAACTCTAAAAACCCTTAAAACTCCTATATATGTTAAAATTCTGTAAAAAATCTTAAACCCCTAAAAAACTAAAAAGACCTAAAATCCAAAAAGACCCTAAAATCCCTCAAAATCCCTAGAAACCCTAAAAGCACTAAAAATCATAAAAAACCTAAAACCCCTAAATATCCATGAAAACATAAAAAACCGTACAAGCCATGAAAAATCCCTAAAAGCCACAAAACCCCCAAAAACCTTAAAAAACCCAAAACACTCATAAAACCCTAAAAACCACTAAAAACTCTAGAACCCCTTTAAACCTGTAAACATGTTAAAAACTCTAAAAAACCATAAAAACCAGAAAAAACTCAAAAATACCCTAAACCCCCAAAAAGTTCCTAAAACCTCTGAAAAACCCTAACCCCCCCCCAAATCTCTAAAAACCCTAAAAAACCTAAACATCCATGAAAACATAAAAAACACTACAAACCCTGAAAAACCCCTAAAAACCATAAAACCCCATTAAAACCTTAAAACCCTAAAAACCCATAAAAACCAAAAAAACACTAAAAACTCTCAAAACCCTTAAACCCATAAAACGTTAAAAAACTCTAATTTATTTTTAAAACCCTATAATACTAAAAATAACCTAAAAACCAAAAGACCCTAAAAACCAAGAAAACCCCTAGAACCCCTTGTAAAACCCTCAAACCCCCCAAACCCCAAAAAACCAAAAAACCCCAAGAAAACAAAAAAAACTATAAAAATCCAAAAAAACCCAGAAAAATCCATGAAAACCTAAAAACCCATAAAAACCCATAAAAACCATAAAAACCCCTAAAACCCCTAAAAACATATATAAAACCTAAAAACCACTAAAATCTCTAAAAACACTTAAAACCCATAAAAATGTTAAAAAAACTTGAAACCCCCAAAAAACTCAAAATCCCTAAAAACCCTCAAAATCCCAAAAAACCCTGAAAACCTCGAAAAACCACAAAAAACATAAAAACCCCTAAAATCCTTGAAAACATAAAAAAACCCTAAAAATATTTAAAATACCTTAAAACCTTAAAAACCCTTAAAAACAATAAAGCCCATAAAAACATTAAAAAAACTCAAAGAAACCTTAAACCCCTAAAAAACTCCTAAAAACACTATGAAACCAAGAAGACCCTTAAAATCCCTAAAGACCATGAAAAACTCCTAAAAACCATAAAAATCCCTAAAAACCCAAAAACCCCTAAAAAACATGAAAAAAAAATCCTAAAAAACACCCAAAAATCCAAGAAAATGTAAAAAAATCTAAAAATATTGAAAACCCCCAAAAAACCATATAAACCCATAAAAACCTTAAAAAACCCTAAATGCCAATAAAAATCCTAAAAAAACTAGAAACTCTAAAAATCCTAAATACCCCTAAAAACGTTAAAAAACTAAAAAAAACCTTAAAACCCCTAAAAAACTAAAAAAATGCCCTAAAATGCCAGAAAGTCCTAAAAACTTTAAAAATGCTAAAAACCCAAAAAACCTCGAAAAAACTGTAAAAGGCACCAAAACTTTTAAAAATGCTAAAACTATAAAAATCATACAAAACCCCAATAAATCCATGAAAAAGTAAAACACCTAAAAACCCTAAAAACACCTAAAAACCATAAAACCCGTAAACACCTTAAAAAACCTTTAAACCCCATAAAAACCACTAAAAACTCTAAAAAACCATAAACCCCTAAAAATGTTAAGAAACTCTAAAAAACCTAAAAAACCATAAAAACTAAAAAAATCTAAAAACCCAAAAGACCATAAAACCCTGAAAACCCCTCAAAATCCCTAAAAACCCAAAAAACCCCTAAAACCCATAAAAATCTTAAAAGACCCCTAAAATCCATGAAAATGTATAAAACTATAAAAACCCTAAAAACACTAAAAACCATAAAAACTGATAAAAACCTTAAAAACCCTAAAAACCCATAAAACCCATAAAACCCCTAAAAAACCTCCAAAACCCAAAAATATCCTAAAAATCCATGAAAACATAAAAAACTCTAAAAACCCTGAAATACCCCTAAAAACCATAAAACAACAAAAAACATTTAAATATCCTAAAAACCCAAAAAACCCCTAAAATAGTAAAAACTCTAAAAACTCTTAAACTCCATAAAAACATTAGAAAACTCTAAAATACCTTAAAACCCTAAAAACTCAAAAAAAAAACCTAAAACCCAAAAGACCCTAAAAAACCATGAAAACCCTTAAAAACCCTAAAACCCCTCAATATCCCTAAAAATCCATAAAAAACCAAAAACCTTAAAAATCATAAAAAACCCTAAAAATCCATGAATACGTAAAAAACCATAAAAACTCTGCAAAACCCATGAAAACCACAAAACCCTAAAAACCTTAAAAAATCCTAAAAAACATAAAAACCCTAAAAACCAATAAAAACCCTAAGACCCCCTAAAAATGTAAAAAAAACTTTAAAAATCCTTAAATCCCTAAAAAACTAAAAAAAAACATAAAACCCCCCGAAGACCATAAAACCCTAAAAAACCCTAAAAAGCCTGAAAACCCCCGAAAAACCATAAAACCCCAAAAAACCTTTAAAAACCCTAAAAATCCATAAAACCCAACAAAACCATTAAAAACTCTAAAAACCCTTAAAACCCTAAAACATTAAAGACTCTAAAAAAACTTAAATATCCTAATAATCTAAAAAAACCTAAAAACCCAAAAAATTCTAAAATCCCCTTAAAATACCTCAAAATCCTTAAAACCCAAAAACACCATAAAAATCCTAAAAAACCTCTAAAAATCCATGAAAATGTGAAAAACCCTAAAACCCTGAAAACCACAAAACCCAAAACCCTTAAAACCATAAAAAACCAAAAACCTTTAAAAACCCTAAAACAAAAAAAAACCCTAAAAAAGAACTAAAAACTATAAAACCCCTTAAAACACCAAAAAACCTTAAATAATCTAAAAACCTTTAAAACCCCAAAAATCCAAAAAAAATCCAAAAACACAAAACAACCCTAAAATCCCTAAAAACCCTAAAAACTCTAAAAGCCCATGAAAAACCCTAAAAACCTAAAAAAACCCTAAAACCCATAAAAATTATAAAATACCCCTAAAAATCAATGAAAATATAAAAAAAATCAAAAAACACATAAAAACATAAAAAATTATTAAAAACTCAAAAAACCCTTAACACCTTTAAAAATGTTTAAAAACTCTAAAAAATCTTAAAACTACTGAAAACTGAAAAAAAACCCTAAAACCCAAAAAAACACTCCAAAACCCCCCGAAATTTCCTAAAAGCTATCAAAATCCCAAAAAACCATAAAAAGCCTAAAAACTGTAAAAATAATAAAAATACAAAACACCCCCTTAAAATCCATGAAAACGTAAAAAATACAAAAAACCCTGACCCCCCCTGAAAACCATAAAACCCCCTAAAAACCTTAAAAACCCTGAAATCCCATAAAACCCCAAAAAAAACTGAAAACTCTAAAAACCCATTAAACCCATAAAATGTTAAAAACATTAATACCCTCAAAACCCTAAAAACTCAAAAAGAACCCTTAAACTGAAAAAGACCCTAAAAATTGTAAAAATTTATAAAAATCATAAATATGGTGAAAACCCTTAAAACTCTCAAAACCAATAAAAACTCCAAAAACCCCTAAAAACCATAAAAATCTTAAAAAACACTAAAAATCCATGAAAATGTAAACAACACTAAAAAACCTGAAAAGCCCCTAAAAACCATAAACCTTACAAACCTTTAAAAACCATAAAACTCATAAAAACCCATAAAAACCTTAAAACACCCAAAAACACTAAAAACCTTTTAAACCCCTAAAAATGTTTAAAATTATAAAAAATTATAAAAACATAAAAACTCAAAGAAACCCTGAAACCCCAAAATACCCCAAAAACCCTGGAAGACCCTAAATACCCCTAAAAATCCTTAAAACCCATAAAACCCCTCAAAATCCCAAAAAACATAAAAAATCCAAAAATCCATAAAAATCCTAACAAACCGAAAAAATTCATGAAAATGTAAAAACTGTAGAGAAACCCCTAAAAACCATAAAAAACCCTAAAAACCTTAAAACACACTGAAAACTCTAAAACCACTTAAAACCCGAAAAATTGTTAAAAAAATCTAAAAAACATTAAAATCCCAAAAAAATTCCAAACAACCCTAAAACCCCCAAAAGACCCTAAATACCTTGAAAACCCATAAAAAAACCCAAAAACCCCTAAAACTCTTAAAAACCCCTAAAACCCCTAAAAATCCATAAAAACATAAAAACCCTAAAAACCCTGAAAAACCCCTGAAATCCATAACGATTGCTAAAAACATTGAAACATGTAAAAAGCAAGAAAAAACCTAAAAACCCACTAAAATATAAAAAAAACCTTAAAACCCATAAAATAATTAAAACTCTAAGAAACCTTAAAAAACCTAAAAAATCAAAAAGAAACCCCTAAAACATCAAAAAGTCCCTAAAACCCTTGAAAACCCCTAAAAACACTAAAAATGATAAAAATCCTAAAAAACCCCTAAATACCATGAAAAACACAAGAAAACCAAAAAACACTAAAAACCTTAAATACCCTTAAAACCCATAAAAACCCTAAAAACCTACCAAAAACTCAAAAAACCATTAAAACCCATAAAATGTTGAAAAACTCTAAAAAACCTTAGAACCTAAAAAAACTCAAAAAAAACATAAAACCCCCAAAAGACCCTAAAAACCTTAAAAAACCCTAAAACCCTGTAAAAACCCTGTAAAAACCCTAAAAACCCTTAAAACCATAAAAATATCTAGAAACCCAAAAAAAATCTAAAAACCATAAAAATCCAAAAAATCCTAAAATTCAAGGAAACATAAAAACCCTAAATACCCTGAAAAGTCTATGAAAACCATGATAACCTTTAAAAACCATAAAATACCCTAAAACCAATAAAAATCCTAACAACACACTAAGACTCTAAGAACACTTAAAACCACTAAAAACCTTAAAAATCTCTAAAAACCCTTAAAAACTATAAAAAACTCAAAAAATACCCTAAAACCCAAAATAACCTGAAATCCATGAAAACCCCTAAAACCCTTGAAAAACCATAAAAACACCTAAAATTTATGAAAACCCTAAAAGCCCTAAAAATCCCTAAAAGACCATAAAAACCCTAAAAATGAATAAAAACCATAAAACCCACTAAAAACTCTAAAAACCCTTAAAAACCCTAAAAATGTTAAAAACTCTAAAAATACTTTAAAACCCTAAAATACTCCAAAAAAATCCTTAAAATCAAAAGGACCATAAAACACACAAAAAATTTGTAAAACCCCATAAAAAACCCTAAATACCATCAAAATTTCTAAAAACATTGGAAAACCAAAAAAACCCTAAAACAACCCCTGAAAACCGTAAAACCCCTAAAAACCATAAAAACCCCAAAACCCATAAATACCCTAAAACCCACTAAAAACTCTAAATCCTTATATTTTTAGGGTTTTGGTGGGGGGGTTGAATTTTAAGTGTTTATAAGGTTTTTATAATTTTTAACATTTTTAGGGGTTTAAAGTGTTTTATAAGTTTTTAGTGGGTTTTTGGGTTTTATGGGTATTTAGGTGTTTTGAGGTTTTTAGGGTTTTTTATGGTTTTCAAGGGGTTTTTGGGGTTTTTTATTTTTTTCAGGGATTTATATGTTTTTTAGGATTTTTATAGTTTTTAGGAAATTTGGGTTTTTCGGGATTTTGGGGGTTTTTAGGGCTTTTCAAGGGTTTTTTGGTTTTTAGGGGTTTTTAGGGTTTTAGGGTCTTTTATGTTTTTAGGGTCTTTTTAGTTTTTAGGGTTTTTAATGTTTTTAGAGTTTTTTACCATTTTAAGTGTTTTTAATTGTTTCTAGAGTATCTTATGGTTTTAAGGATTTTTATTGGGGTTTAGGGTTTTTATGGGCTTTAGGGGTTTTATGGGTTTCAGGGGGTGTTTAGGGTTTTCAGAATTTTTTACATTTTCATGGATTTTTAAGGGATTTTTGTGATTTTTACGGGTTTAAGCGTATTTTAGGTATTTTTAGGGTTTTAGGGATTTCAAGGGAATTGGGGTCTTTTTTGTTTTTTGGGTTGTTTTTTGAATTTTTTAGGATTTTAAGGTTCTTTAGAGTTTTTTAACATATTTATGGGTTTTAACGTTTTTTAGAGTTTTTAGTGGGTTTTTAGTGATTTTATAGGTGTTTTATGGATTTTTGAAGTTTTTTAGGGGTTTTAAGGATTTTAGGGGTATTTATGGTATTACGTTTCCCTGGATTTTTAGGATTTTTTAAGGTTTTAAGGGATTTTGAGGATTTTTTGGGTTTTCTAGGGTTATTTGGGATTTTTAGTGTTTTAGGGCCTTTTGGGTTTTTAGGGAATTTTTTAGGTTTTTAGGGATTTAAGGTTTTTTAGGGATTTTAAACATTTTTAGGGTTTTAAGGGTTTTATAGTTTTTAGTGATTTTTAGGGTTTTGTGGATTTTTTATGGGGTTTTATGGTTTTTAGGTGTTTTTATGGTATTTATGGTTCTCAAGGTTTTTTAGAGTTTTTTAAATTTTTAGTGGTTTTAAGGTTTTTTAGTCCTTTTAATGGGTTTGTACCATTTTTATGGGGTTTTTAATGTTTTTATGGGTATTACAGTTTTAGGGGTTTTCCAGGATTTTTGGGATTTTATGTTTTCATGGATTTTTAGGGTTTTTTATGATTTTTATGGTTTTTCGGGTTTCTTAGGGTTTTTAGGAATTTTGAGGGGTTTTAGGGGTTTTAAGGTTTTTTAGTGTTTTAGGGTCTTTTTTGGGTTTTTGGTTTTTTTTTGAATTTTTAGGGTTTTAAAGGTTTTTTTGAGTTTTTAACGTTTTTAGGGATTTTAAGGATTTTTAGAGTTTTTTGTGGGTTTTAGGGTTTTTATGAGTTTTTTATTTTTTAGGGGTTTTTTAGTTTTCAAGGGTCTTTCCATATTTTTATGGTTTTTTTACATTTTCATGGATTTTCAAGTGTTTTTTATGATTTTTATTATTTTTAGGGTTATCTAGGGTTTTGAGGGTTTTTATGGGGTTTTGGGGGTTCTCAGGGTTTTTAGGGTCTTTTGGGTTTTTTGAGTTTTTAGGGTTTCTATGTTTTTTTAAAGTTTTGTACTATTTTTAGATATTTAATGGGATTTTAGAGTTTTTAGTGGATTTTTAGGATTTTTATGGGTTCTTAGAGTTTTTTAAGATTTTTAGGGGTTTTTGTTATTTATAAGGGTATTTCATGGTTTTTTGGGTTTTTAATGTTTTCATGGATTTTTAGGCACTTTTTAGGATTTTTATGGTCTTTAGGTTTTTTAGAGTTTTTACAGATTTTGATGGTTTTTAGGGTTTTGAGGGTTTTTTGGGTTTTTACTGGTTGTATGTTTTTTTGAGTTTTTTAATGTTTTAGGGGTTTTATGGGATTCAGAGTTTTTAGTGGGTTTTTAGGGGTTTTAGGGGTTACTTTTTTTAGGATTTTTTATGTTTTTTGGGTTTTTTTTAGTTTTTAGGGTTTTTTACGTTTTCATGGATTTTTTGGGGTTATTTATGATTTTTATAGTTTTTAGAGCTGTTAACATTTTTCAAGGTTTTTAGGGTTTTTTGAGGTTTTATGGGTTTTTTTGAGTTTTAGTGTTTTTTATGTATGTTGTGTTTCTTAAAATTTTAGGGGTTTAATGATTTTTAGAGTTATTATTGGGTTTTAGGGTTTTTATAGGTTTTTAGAGTTTTTAGGTTTTTAGGGTTTTTATGATTTTTTGAGGTTTTTCAGTGTTTTTCGGGTTTTTTATGTTTTCATTTATTTTTATGGTTTTTTAGGATTTTTGGGGTTTTTTAATTTTTTGGTTTTTTTATCTTTAGGGGGTTTTGGGGTTTTCACATTTTTAGGGTCTTTTTGGGTTTTTATGTTTTTTTAGATTTTTAGGGTTTTTAAGGTTTTTAGAGTTTTCTTAAAGTTTCTATGGGTTTAAAGTATTTTAGAGTTTTTAGTAATTTTTAGGGTTTTTATGGGGTTTTGGGGTTTTTAAGGGTTTTGGGGGTTTTATGGTTTCCATGGGGTTTTCAAGGTTTTGGGGTTTTTTACATTTTCATCGATTTTTATGGGTTTTTTAGGATTTTTATGGTTTTTTTGGTTTTCAGGGTTTTTAGTGTTTTTAGTGTTTCTCAGGGTTTTTATAGACTTCTTAGTTTTTAGGGTTTTTTATTAATTTTAGCATTTTAAGGGGTTTTAGTGATTTTACTATTTTTAGGGGGTTCGAGGGTTTTAGAGTTTTTAGTGTTTTTAGGATTTTTTATGGGTTTTTAGAGATTTTTTATGTTATTAGATGTTTTAAGGGTTTTTAGGGTTGTTTATGTTTTCCAGGTTTTTTAGGGGTTTTTAAGATTTTTATCATTTTTAGTGTTTTTAGGGTTTTTAGGGATTTTAATTGTTTTTAGGGTTTTTTTGGGTTTTTAGGGACTTTTGGTGTTTATAGGTTTTTTTGTGTTTTTAGGGGTTTTAAGGGTTTTTAGAGTTTTTTTTATTATTTTTAGGGGTTTTAAGGGTTTTAAACACTTTTAGTGGTTTTAGGGTTTTAGTATTTTTTAAGGTTTATAGAGGTCTTTATGGTTTTCTGGGGTTTTTAGGGATTTTTATTTTTTCATGGATTTTTACATGTTTTTTGAGATTTTTATAATTTTTGAGGGTTTTTCAGGATTTAGGAATTTTGAGGGGTTTTAGGTTTTTTACCAGTTTTAGGGATTTTAGGTGTTTTAAGGGTTTTAGGGGTATTTTTAGGATTTTAGGGGTTTTTTAGAGTTTTATAGTTTTTAAGGGTTTTAGAGTTTTTTAATGTTTTAGGGGTTTAAAGGTTGTAGAAATTTTAGTGGTTTTTTAGGTTTGTTATGTTTTTAGGAGTTTTTATGGTTTTCAATGATTTTTCAGGGATTTTTGGACTTTTTATGTTGTCATGAATTATTGTGGGTTTTTAGGATTTTTTTGGATCTTAGGGTTTTTAGGGATTTTATTGTTTTTTTTGGGTTTTTAGGGGTTTTTAGGGTTTTTAGCATTTTTAGGGTCTTTTGGGTTTTTAAGGGTTTTTTGAGTTCTTAGGGTTTTTAAGGTTTTTTATATTATTTTAATGTCTTTAGGGATTTGAAGGGATTTATATTTTTGAGTGTTTTTAGTGGTTTTATGGGTTTTAGGGAATTTTGAGGATTTAGGGGTTTTATGGGTTTCATGGGTTTTGAGGGTTTTTATGGTTTTTTATGATTTCATTGATTTTTAGGGGTTTTTAGGATTTTTATGGGCTTTAGAATTTTTAGGATTTTAGGGATTTTTAGTATTTTTAAGGGTTTTAAGGGCTTTTTAGGGGGGGGGGGTTAGGGGTTTTCAGGTTCTTTTGGATTTTTAGGGGGGTTTTAGGGGTTTTTTGCGTTTTTTTAGGGTTTTATGGTTTTTAGAGTTTTTTAATCATTTTTAAGGGTTTTAAGGGATTTTAGAGTTTTAATGGTTTTTATTGGTTTTTAGGGTTTTTCAATGTTTTTAGAGATTTTATGGTTTTCAGGGGTTTTTTAGGGATTTTAGGGTTTTTTACCTTTTCATTGATTTTTAGGGTTTTTTTGTATTTCTATGGTTATTAGGGTTTTTAGGGATTTTCCGAGTTTTGAGGGGCTTTCAGGTTTTTTAGGGTTTTAAGGGTATTTTTGGGTTTTATTGTCTTCCTAGGTTTTTATGGGTTTTTTTTGTGTTTTTAAGGTTTTTTAGAGTTTTTAATGTTTTACAGGTTTTAAGGGTTCTTAGAATTTTTAGTGGTTTTTAGGTTTTATATGGGTTTTATGGGTTTTTAAGGTTTTTAGGGGTTGATGTTTTTCAGGGTTTTTAGAGTTTTTTTATGTTTTGTGGATTTTTTGGGGTTTTTTAGATTTTTATCGTTTTTAGGGTTTTATGGTTTTTAGGGATTTTTTACGGTTTTAAGTGGTTTTATTGCTTTTCAAGGTTTTTAGTGTCTTTTTTGGGATTTTAGTGTTTTCTTGAGTTTTTTAGTGATTTTAAGGTTTTTTAGAGTTTTTAGTGGTTTTTAGGGGTTTTATGGGTTTTTAGTTTTTTTAAGGTTTTTTTGGGTTTTTATGGTTTTCAAGGGGCTGTCAGTGTTTTTAGGGTTTTTACCTTTTCATGGATTTTTAGGGGGGGTTAAGATTTTTATGGCATTTAGGTTTTTAGGGTTTTTAAGGATTTTAAGGGTTTTTATGGTTTTTCAGGGGTTTTGGGGTTGTTTAGGGTTTTAAGGTCTTTTTCAGTTTTTAGGACTTTTTTGAGTTTTTAGTGGGTTTTTGGGTTTCTCTAGGTTTTTAGGGTTTTTTAGGTTTTAAGGGTTTTTCATGGTTTTTAAGGGGGTTTCAGGGTATTTAGGCTTGATACGTTTTCATGGATTTTTCAAGTTTTTAGTATTTTTATGGTTTTTAGGGATTTTGAGGGTCTTTAGGGTTTTTCATGGGTTTTTAGGGGTTGTCAGGGTTTTTAGTGTCTTTTTGGGTTTTTATGGTTTTTTGAGTATTTTAAGATTTTTAAGGTTTTGGGGATTTTTAATGTTTTTAGAGGGTTTAAGGGTTTTTAAAAATTTTAGTGTATTTTTAGGGTTTTTATGGGTTTTTAGGACCAGATTTTATGGATTTTAAGAGGTTTTCAGGGTTTTTTATGCTTTCATGGATTTCTAGGGGTTTGTTAGGATTTTTGTGGTTTTTATAGATTTTTCAAGTTTTAAGGGGTTTTTTACAATTTCATTGACTTTTAGGGGTTTAATGTTTTTTATGGTTTTTCGGGTTTTTAAGGATTTTCAAGGTTTTTTGAGGTTTTCATGGGTTTTTAGGGTTTCTTAGGGATTTAGGGTCTTGTGGGTTTTAAGAATTTTGGAGTTTTTAGGTTTTTTAAGGGTTTTTAGATTTTTTTAACATTTTTAGGGGTTTTGAAGGTTTTTAGGGTTTTTTATGATTTCATGGATTTTTAGGGGTTTTTTAGGTTTTTTATTATTTTTATATTTTTTAGGGGTTTTAGGGATTTTTAGGGTTTTTATGGGTTTTCAGGTGTTTTTATGGTTTTTTGGGGTTTTCAGGGTATTTTTTTGTAATTTTAGGGTTTATGGTTTTTTTGAGTTTTTAGGGGTTTTAAGGTTTTTGGGAGATTTTTAATGTTTTTAGGGGTTTCGAGGGTTTTAAGAGTTTTTAGTGTGTTTTTCAATTTTTTGTGGGTTTTTAGGGTTTTAAAGGTTTTTAGGGCTATTATTGGTTTTAGGGGGGTTTCAAGGTTTTTACAGGTTTTTACGTTTTCATGGATTTTCAGGGTTTTTTAGGAGTTTTATGGTTTTGAGTTTTTAACGTTTTTATGGGTTTTAAGGGGTTTTAGAGTTTTTAGTTGGTTTTTCTGGGTTTTAGGGTTTTTTAGGGCTTTTTAAGGTATTCAGTGTTTTATTAGGGGTTTTAGGGTTTTTTACATTTTCATGGATTAATGGGGTTTTTAAGGATTTTGTTGGTTTTCAGGGTTTTTAGCGATTTTGTGGATTTTAGGGTTTTTCTAGGGTTTTTGGGTTTTAATGTTTTTTCAAGGTTTTTAGGGTCTTTTTGAAGTTTTTTAGGTGTCTTAATGTTTTTAAGTTCTTTTAATGTTTGAGGGGTTTTATGGATTTTTAGAGTTTTTTAGGGTTTTTTAGGGATTTTATGGGTTTTAGGGTTTTTTTAAGTTTTTAGGGGTTTTATGGTTTTCAGGGGTCTTCAACGTTTTATGGTTTCTTATGTTTTCATGGATTTTTAAGGATTTTTTTATGATTTTTCTATTTTTTATTGGTGTTTAGGGTCTTAGATATTTTGAGGGGTTTTAGGGGTTTTCAGGGGTTTTTGGAGTTTTTAAAGTTTTTAAGGGTTTTTAGGGTCTTTTTTGGTTTTTGGAGTTTTTTGGAGTTTTTTGGATTTTTAAGGTTTTTTATAGTTATTAACATTTTAGAGGTTTTAAAGGTTTATTGAGTTTTTAGAGTTTTTTAGGGTGTTTATGGTTTTAGGGGGTTTTAAGGTTTTTAGGGGTTTTTATGGTTTTCAGGGGTTTGTAGGGTGTTTAGGGATTTTTACATTTTCAAGCATTTTTAGGGGCTTTTTAAGGATTTTAATGGTTTTAGGAAATTTTAAGGGGTTTATGGTTTTAGAGGGGTTTTTAAGTTATTTGGGGTATTTAGGGTCTTTTTGGATTTTTATGGGTTTTTTTGTGTTTTTTTGGGTTTCTAGGTTTTGTAGAGTTTTTAACATTTTTAAAAGTTTTAGGGGTTTTATTGGTTTTACTGGATTTTAAGGTTCTTAGGGTTTTTTATGGTTTTTAGGGTTTTTTCAGTTTTTTTTGGATTTTTTACATTTTCATGGATTTTTAGGTTTTTTTAGGATTTTAATGGTTTTTAGGGATTTTAATGGTTTAGGGGTTATCAGGGTATTTTTGGTGTTTTGGGGTTTTTTTACTTTTCTAGGGGTTTAAAGGTTTTGTAGAGTTTTTTTACATTTTTACAAGTTTAAAAGGTTTTTAGGGGGTTTATGGTGTTTTTAGGTTTTTTATAGTTTTTAGGGTTCTTAGGAATTATTTGGTTTTTTAGGATTTTTTTTAGTTTTTTAGGGGTTTTATGGTATTTTAGAGTTTTTTTTACATTTTTAGGGGTTTTAAGGGTTTTTAAAGTTCATAGTGGTTTTTTGGGTTTTTATGGGGTTTTAAGGTTCTTCACGGTTTTTAGGGGTTTTTATAGTTTTCAGGGGGGGGGTTTCACATTTTTTAGGGGGTTTTATGTTTTCATGAATTTTGAGGTGTTTTTTAGGATTTTTAGGGTTTTAGGGATTTTTAGGATTTTTAGGGATTTTCAGTGGTTTTTAGGGTTTTTAGTGTTTTCACGGTTTTTAAGTTCTTCTTGGGTTTTTAGGAGTTTTTTTTGAGTTTTTAAGGTTTTTATGGGTATTTTATGTGTTTTAGGGTTTTTTACATTTTCTTGTGTTTTTAGTGTTTTTTAGGATTTTTATGGTGTTTTGGGTTTTGAGGTGTTTTTGGGCGAAGGCAGATGCGAGGAACAGGCTATTCCTAGCCCCGTCAAATTTATTAAATAAAAGGAAGCAAGTCCAAAAGGAGTAAAAAAGGAGAAGAAAGCAAGGAGAGAAAGCCACAAAAGAAAGAAACAACAAAAACATCAAGCCATAAAGTCATCATACTCAGGTCCAGCTCCAAAGTGGTCTCCATCTGCACCGTAGCCGTCAGCAGCATCAGGATTTGCCGAGTCCCACTCATAAGATTCATACGGTGTCGTAGAATAATAATCCCTTAGCCTCCCCTCCTCCCTGCATGAGGCCCTAGTGTTTTTTGGTATTTTGAGGGTTTATAGGGGTTTTTAGGTGTTTTAGGGTTTTTAGTTTCTTAGGGTTTTTAGGGACTTTTTTTATGCTTAGGATTTTTCTGAGTTTTTAAGGTTTTTAGAAATTTTTAACGTTTTTAGGAGTTTTAAGGGTTTTATAGTTTTTAGTGTTTTTTGGGGTTTTATGGGTTTTTAGGGTTTTTAGATTTTTTTGTGGGTTTTATGGTTTTCTAGGTTTTTTGGGTTTTTTATGTTTTCATGGATTTTTAAGGGTTTTTTTGGATTTTTATAGTTTTTGGGTTTTTGGGGGTTATTATGGATTTTGGGGGTTTTAGGGGTTTTAGGGGTTTTAGGGGTTTTAGGGTTTTTAAGGTTTTTCAGGATTTATAGGTTCTTTTTGGGGTTTTTTTAGTTTTTTTGTTTTTAAGGGTTTAAGGGTTTTAGAGTTTTTTAGCGTTTTTAGGGGTTTAAAGGGTTTTTATAGTTTTCATTAGTTTTTAGGGTTTTATTTGTTTTTGGGGTTTTTATGATTTTTAGGGGTTTTATTTTTTTGAAGGGGTTTTCATGGTTTTTTATGTTTTCATGGATTTTTAGGGATTTTTAGGATTTTTATAGTTTTTAGGGGTTTTATGGGTTTTATAGATTTGGAGGGTTCTTAAGGTTTTTAGGGGTTTTTAGGGTTTTTTTGGGTTTTTAGGGTTTTTGAGTTTTAAGGGTTTAATTTTTTTTTTAGTTTTTTTAACATTTTTTGGGGTTATAAGGGATTTTATATTTTTTAGTGGTTTTTGGAGTTTTTATGGGTTGTAGGGTTTCTTAATGTTTTTAGGGGATTTTATGGTTTTTAGGTGGTTTTCAAGATTTTTAGGGTTTCTTACGTTTTTATGAATTTTAATGGGTTTTTTTATAATTATTTTGGCTTTTAGGGTTTTTAGTGAATATGAGGGTGTTTAGGGTTTTTCATATTTTTTGGGGGTTTCAATGGGTTTTCAGGGTTTTTGGAATCTTTTTGGACTTTTAGTATCTTTTGGGGCTATTAGGGTTTTGTGACCTTTTGTTTTCAGCTTTTTAATGTTTTTTTTATTTTTAGAGGTTTTTCATGGTTTTTAGGATTTTTAATATTTTCATGGATTTTTAGGGTTCTTTATGATTTTTTTGATTTTTTGGGTTTGTTGGGTTTTTATGGATTTTGAGGGTTTTTAGGGGTTTTCAGGGCTTTTTAGGGGTTTGTGGGATTTTTAGGGTCTTTTTGGGATTTTATGGTTTTTTTAAATTATTATGTTTTTAAGGTTTTTAGAATTTTTAACATTTTTAAGGGTTTAAATTGTTTTTAGTATTTTTAGTGGTTTTTAAGGTTTTTATGGGTTTTTAGGGTTTTTTAAGGTTTTTTGGGGTTTTATGCATTTCAGGGGGTCTTCAGGGTTTTAGGGTTTTTTACATTTTCATGGAGTTTTAGGGGTTTATTAAGATTTTTTTGGTTTTTGGGATTTTTTGGGGTTTTGGGGAATTTTCGGGTTTTTAGGGGGTTTTAGGGATTTTAGGGTTTTCAGGGTTTTTTTTGTCTTTTTGGGTTTTTAGGTTTTTCTTGAGTTTTTAGGGCTTTTAAGGGTTTTTAGAATTTTTTTACATTTTTTATGGGTTTAAAGGGTTTCTAGAGTTTTTAGTGGGTCTTAAGGGTCTTTATTTTTTTTATGGGTTTTAAGGTTTTTTATGGTTTTTAGGGGGTTTTTAAGGTTTTTAGGATTTTTTCTTTTCAGGGATTTTTAGGGTTTTTAAGAATTTTTTGGTTTCAGTGTTTTTAGAGATTTGAGGGATTTTGAGGGTTTTTAGTGTTTTTTCTTGGGGTTTTAGATTTTTTAGTGTTTTTAGGGTTTTTTAGTGTTTTTATGTTTTTTTAGAGTTTTTAACCTTTTTGAGGTTTTAAGGGTTTTAGAGTTTTAATGGGATTTTTGGGTTTTTATGGGTTTTTATGGTTTTTGCGGTTTTTAGGGGTTTTATGGTTTTCAGAGGTTTTTTGGGTTTTTAGGGTTTTTTAGGGTTTTTATGGTCTATAGGGTTTTTAGGAATTTTTAGGGTTTTTAGGGTCTTTCTGGGTTTCTTGGGTTTTTTTGAGTTTTTTAGGGCATGGAAGATGCGAGGGTCGGGCTATTCCTGGGCCCCCAAATTTATTAGAAAGAAAAAGAGAGACACATCAGATAAGGGAGGGGAGGGGTCAAACGACCCACACCCAAAAAACCCCTTACAACCCACACCAAAAAAAGAAAACCAAGAAAGAAAAAGACTCAAAAACAGACACAACAGCGACATCAAGCGACATCATCACGTCACATACAGCCAGTACCAGCATCCAGCAGCACCACATCCAATCATCACAGTAACATAGTAGCAGTACATCCAAACCAACCAGCCCCAACAACCAACCGCACCAAATCCGTCATAAGAGCCAATCACAACCAGGGTGTTTCGGGTTTTTTTAGGGTTTTTATGAATTTTTAGGGGTTTTGAGGGTGTTTAGTTTTTTCTTGTTATTTTTAGGGTGTTTAGGGTTTGTAAGGGTTTTTAGGGTCTTTTTTGGTTTTTATGATTTTTATTAGTTTTTTAGGTGTTTTAAGGTTTTTTTATTGTTTTTTTTATGTTTTTAGGGGTTTTGAAGTTATAGTTTATAGTGGTTTTGGGGTTTTTTATGGGTTTATAGGATTTTTTTTGGGTTTTCGGGGTTTTTTAGTGTTTTTAGGGATTTCTATATTTTCATGTATTTTTAGGTGATTTTTAAGAATTTTATGGTTTTTAGGGTTTCTAGGGATTTTGTGGGGGATTTTTTTGAGTTTTTTAGAGTTTTTAAGGTTTTTAATAGTTTTTTAACCAATTTAGGGGTTTAAAGTGTTTTTAGAGTCTTTGTGACTTTTTATGGTTTTTAGGGGTTTTAAGGGGTTTTAGAGTTTTTAGTAGGTTTTTCGGGGTTTTAGGGGTTTTAGGGACTTTTAGGTTTTTAAAGGTATTCAGTGTTTTATTAGGGGTTTTAGGGTTTTTTACATTTTCATGGATTTATGGGGGTTTTTTAAGGATCTTTTTGGTTTTTAGGGTTTTTAGCGATTTTGTGGTTTTTAGGGTTTTTCTAGGGTTTTAATGTTTTTTCAGGGTTTTTAGGGTTTTTTGAGGAATTTTAGGTGTCTTAATGTTTTTAAGTTCTTTTAATGTTTTAGGGGTTTTATGGATTTTTAGAGTTTTTTAAGGTTTTTTGGGTTTTTATGGGTTTTAGGGTTTTTTTTAGGTTTTTATGGGTTTTATGGTTTTCAAGGGTCTTTGGGGTTTTAGGGTTTCTTATGTTTTCATGGATTTTTAAGGATGTTTTTATGATTTTTCTAGTTTTTAGGGTAGTTTAGGGTCTTAGATATTTTGAGGGGTTTTAGGGGTTTTCACGGGTATTTAGAGTTTTTATAGTTTTTCAGGGTTTTAGGGTCTTTTTGAGTTTTTAGAGTTTTCTAGAGTTTTTTTAGATTTTTATGGTTTTTTTATAGTCATTAACATTTTAGGGGTTTAAAGGGTTTATAGATTTTTTAGAGGTTTTTAGGGTTTTTATGGTTTTAGGGGGTTTTTAGGTTTTTAGGGGTTTTTATGGTTTTCAGGGGTTTCTAGGGTTTTAGGGTTTTTACATTTTCAAGTATTTTTAGGGGCGTTTTTTATGATTTTAATGATTTTAGGGAATTTAGGAAATTTTTTGGGGTTTTATGGTTTTGGAGGGGGTTTTAGGGTTCTTCACTTTTTTTAGGGTCTTTTTGGATTTTTATGGGTTTTTTTGTGTTTTTTTGGGTTTTTAAGGTTTTGTAGAGTTTTTAACATTTTTAGGAGTTTTAAGGTTTTTTTTAGAGGTTTAAGTTTTTTTTAAAGGGTTTTATTTGTTTTTACAGGATTTTAAGGTTCTTAGGGGTTTTTATGGCTTTTAGGAGTTTTCCAGTTATTTTTAATTTTTTTACATTTTTATGGATTTTTATGTTTTTTATGATTTTAATGGTTTTTAGGGATTTTAATGGTTTTAGTGTTTTGTAGGGGTTTTAGGGATTTTAGGTGTTTTTAGGGTTTTTTGGTGTTTTTGGGGTTTTTTTACTTTTCTAGGGTTTTTAAGGTTTTGTAGAGTTTTTTTACATTTTTACAAGTTTAGAAGGTTTTTAGAGTTTTTGTGGCTTTTGGGGGTTTTTATGAGTTTTTATGGGTTTTAAGTTTTTAAGGGGTTTTATGGTTTTCAGAGTTTTTTTTGGTTTTTATGGTTTTAGGGGTTTTTATATGTTTTTAGGGTTTTTCACATTTTCATGGATTTTTAGGGGTTTTTAGGACTTATATGGTTTTTATAGTTTTTTTGGATTTTTAGGTATTTTTTGTATTTTTAGGGGGTTTATGGTGTTTTAAGGTTTTTTATAGTTTTTTAGGGTTTTTAGAAACTATTTGGTTTTTTTGGGTTTTTTTGAGTTTTTTAGGGGTTTATGGTATTTTAGAGTTTTTTGACATTTTTAGGGGTTTATGGGTTTTTAAAGTTCATAGTGGTTTTTTGGGTTTTTATGGGGTTTAAGGTTTTTCACGGTTTTTAGGGGTTTTTATAGTTTTCAGGGGGTTTTCACGTTTTTTGGGGTTTTTATGTTTTCATGGATTTTTAGATGTTTTTTTGGATTTTTAGGGTTTTAGGGATTTTGAGGAATTTTAGGGATTTTCCGTGGTTTTTAGGGTTTTTCATGGTTTTTAAGTTCTTCTTGGGTTTTTAGGAGTTTTTTTTTGGGTTTTTATGTGTTTTAGGGTTTTTTACTTTTTCTTGTGTTTTTTTGTGATTTTTTAGGATTTTTATGGCATTTTGGGTTTTTAAGTTTTTTTGGGATTTTGAGGGTTTATAGGGGTTTTTAGGTGTTTAGGGTTTTTAGTTTTTTAGGGTTTTAGGGTCTTTTTTATGCTTAGGTTTTTTTTTAGTTTTTAAGGTTTTTAGAGAATTTTAACATTTTTAGGAGTGTTAGGGTTTTATAGTTTTTAGTGTTTTTTAGAGTTTTATGGGTTTTTAGGGTTTTAAGGTTTTTTGGGGTTTTTTTGGTTTTTTTGGTTTTTTATGTTTTCATGGATATTTAAGATTTGTTTGTATTTTTATAATTTAAGGGTTTTTTAAAGTTGTTAGGGATTTTGAGGGTTTTAGGGGGTTTTGGGGGGTTTTAGGGTTTTTAGGGTTTTTCAGGCTTTATAGGTTCTTTTTAGGGTTTTATGGTATTTTTTGTTTTTTAGGGTTAAAGGGTTTTAGATTTTTTTAACATTTTTAGGGGTTTAAAGGGGTTTTAGAGTTTTTCTTAGTTTTTAGGGTTTTATGGGTTTTTAGGATTTTTATGATTTTTCGGGGTTTTATTTTTTTCACAGTTTTTTCAGGGCCATCTATGTTTTCATGGATTTTTAGGGATTTTGAGTATTTTTATTATTTTTAGGGGTTTTATGGTTTTTAGAGATTTGGAGGGTTCTTAAGGATTTTAGGGGGTTTTAAGGTTTATTTTGGGTTTTTAGTGTTTTTGAGTTTTTAGGATTTTAAATAGTTTTTAGATTTTTTTAACATTTTTTGGGGTTTGAAGGGATTTTAGATTTTTCAGTGGTTTTTAGTGTTTTTATGGGTTTTTAGGGTTTCTTAAGTTTTTTAGGGGATTTTTTTGGTTTTCAGGGGTTTTTCACGATATTTAGGGTTTCTTACGTTTTTATGGATTTTAATGGGTTTTTAGGAATTTTCTGGATTTTGGGGTTTTTAGTGAATATGAGGGTGTTTAGATTTTTTTCATATTTTTTTGGGGTTTCAATGGGTTTTTGGGTTTTTAGGATCCTTTTAGGATTTTTGGATCTTTTTGGGCTTTTAGGGGTTTTTTGAGCTTTTGTTTTCGGAGTTTTTAATGAATTTTTGATATTTTGACGTTTTTCAGTGTTTTTAGGATTTTGTATGTTTTCATGGATTTTTAGGGTTCTTTATGATTTTTATGATTTTTTGGGTTTTTTGGGTTTTTTGGGTATTTATGGATTTTGAGGGTTTTTAGGGGTTTTCAGGGATTTTTAGGGTTTTGTGGGATTTTTAGGGTCTTTTGGGTTTTTATGGTTTTTTTTATATTTTTAAGGTGGTTAGAATTTTTAACATTTTGAAGGGTTTTAAGTGTTTTTAGTGGTTTTAATGGTTTTTAAGATTTTTACGAGTTTTAGGGGTTTTTAGGGTTTTTAGGGGTTTTATGCATTTCAGTGGGTCTTCAGGGTTTTTAGGGTTTTTTACATTTTCATGGATTTTTAGAGGTTTATTAAGATTTTTATGGTTTTTATGGATTTTTTGTGGTTTTTATGGAATTTTTGGGTTTTTAGGGCTTTTAGGGGGTTTTAAGGTTTTTAGGGTTTTCCGGGTTTTTTCAGTCTTTTTGGGTTTTTAGGCTTTTCTTGAGTTTTTTAGGGATTTTAAGGGTTTTTATAATTTTTTTGAGTTTTATGGGTTTAAAGGGTTTCTAGAGTTTTTAGTGGGTTTTAAGGGTCTTTATTTTTTTATGGTTTTTAACATTTTTTATTGTTTTTAGGTGTTTTTTAAATTTTTTTGGATTTTTTTTCTTTTCATGGATTTTTCGGGTTTTTAAGGATTTTTTGGTTTTAGGGCTTTTAGAGCTTTGAGTGATTTTAAGGGGTTTTAGTGTTTTTCTTGGGGTTTTATAGTTTTTAGGGTTTTTGGTGTTTTTAGTGTTTTTTTTCGTTTTTTATTGTTTTTATGATTTTTTAGAGTTTTTAACCTTTTTGAGGTTTTAAGGGTTTTAGAGTTTTTAATGGGATTTTTGGGTATTTATAGTTTTTGATGTTTTTAGGGGTTTTCTGGTTTTCAGAGGTTTTTTGGGGTTTTTAGGGTTTTTTACATTTTTATGTATTTTAGGGTTTTTTTTTTGGATTTTTATAGTCTATAGGGTTTTTAGGAATTTTTAGGGGTTTTATGGTCTTTTTGGGTTTCATGGGTTTTTTTTGAGTTTTTTAGGGTCTTTAAGGGTTTTTAGTGTTTTTAACGTTTTTAAGAGTTGTAAAGTTTTTTAGAGTTTTTAGTGGTTTTTGAGAGTTTTTATGGGTTTTTTGGTTTTTAGGATTTTTTTGGATTCATAGGGTTTTTGTGGGTTTTTAGTTTTTCTGTTATTTTTAGGGTGTTTATGGTTTTAAGGGTTTTTAGGGTCTTTTTTGTTTTTTTATGGTTTTTATGGTTTTTATTAGTTTTTTAGGTGTTTTAAGATTTTTTTGATTTTTTTGATGTTTTTAGGGGTTTTGAGGTTAGAGTTTATAGTGGTTTTTGGGGTTGTTTTGGGTTTATAGGATTTTTTTAGGTTTTATGGGTTTTATAGGTTTTGGGGGGTTTTTTTGGTGTTTTTAGGGATTTCTATATTTTCATGGATTTTTAGATGATTTTTAGGAATTTTATGGGTTTTGGGGTTTTTAGGGATTTTGTGGGTTTTTTGGGTTTCCTATGGCTTTTTAGGGTTTTCAGGGTTTTTAGTGTCTTTTGGATTTTTAAGGATTTTTTTTGAGTTTTTAAGGTTTTTAATTGTTTTTTAACCAATTTAGGGGTTTAAAGGGTTTTTAGAGTCTTTGTGGCTTTTAGGGTTTTTAGGAGTTTTAAGGGGTTTTAGAGTTTTTAGTAGGTTTTTTGGGGTTTTAGGGTTTTTAGGGATTTTAGGGTTTTTTAAGGTATTCAGTATTTTATTAGGGGTTTTAGGGTTTTTTATATTTTCAAGGATTTGTGGGGGTTTTAGGGATTTTTTTTGGTTTTTAGGGTTTTTAGCAATTTTGTGGTTTTTTAGGGTTTTTCTTGGGTTTTAGGATTTTAATGTTTTTTCAGGGTTTTTAGGGTCTTTTTGAAGTATTTTAGGTGTCTTAATGTTTTTAAGTTCTTTTAATGTTTTAGGGGTTTTATGGATTTTTAGAGTTTTTAGAGGGTTTTTAGGGTTTTTATGGGTTTTAGGGTTTTTTAAGTTTTTAGGGGTTTTCTGGTTTTCTGGGGTCTTCGAGGTTTTAGGGTTTCTTATGTTTTCATGGATTTTTAAGGATTTTTTTATGATTTTTCTAGTTTTTAGGGGTGTTTAGGGTCTTAGGTATTTTGAGGGGGTTTTGGAGTTTTTATAGTTTTTCAGGGGTTTTAGGGTCTTTTTGGGTTTTTGGAGTTTTCTTGAGTTTTTTTTAGATTTTTAAGGTTTTTTATTGTTATTATCATTTTAGGGGTTTTAAGGGTTTATAGAGTTTTTAGAGGTTTTATGGTTTTTATGGTTGTAAGGGGTTTTAAGGTTTTTTGGGGATTTATGGTCTTTAGGGGTATTTAGGCTTTTTAGGGGTTTTAAATTTTCAAGTATTTTTTGGGGATTTTTTAGTATTTTAATGTTTTTAGGGTTTCTAGGAAATTTTTAGGGGTTTTATGGTTTTGAAGGAGTTTTTTGGGTTCTTCAGGATTTTTAGGGTCTTTTTGGATTTTATGGGGTTTTTTGTGTTTTTTTGGGGTTTTTAAGGTTTTGTAGAGTTTTTAAAGTGTTTAGGAGTTTTAAGGGATTTTAGAGTTATAAGTTGTTTTTCAGGGGTTTTGTTGGTTTTTACAAGATTTTTAGGTTCTTAGGGTTTTTTTTATGGTTTTCAAGGGTTTTTCAGTTTTTTTCTGGATTTTTTACATTTTTATGGATTTTTAGGTTTTTAGGGATTTTAATGGTTTTTAGGGATTTTAATGGTTTTAGGGGTTTTTAGGGGTTTTAGGGTTTTTATGGGTTTTCAGGGTATTTTTTGGTGTTTTGGGGGGTTTTTACTTTTCTAGGTTTTTTAAGGTTTTGTAGAGTTTTTTTTACATTTTTACATGTTTAAAAGGTTTTTAGAGTTTTTGTGGGTTTTTGGGGTTTTTATGAGTTTTTATGGGTTTTAAGTTTTTAAGGGGTTTTTTATGGTTTTTAGAGTTTTGTAGGTTTTTATGGTTTTTAGGGGTTTTTCTATGTTTTTAGGGTTTTTCACATTTTCATGGATTTTTAGGGGTTTTTTAGGACTTACTTGGTTTTTTTGGTTCTTCAGGATTTTTAGGTATTTTTAGGATTTTTAGGGGGTTTACGGTGTTTTAAGGTTTTTTATAGTTTTTTTGGGTTTTTAGGAACTATTTGGTTTTTTAGGGGTTTTTGGAGTTTTTTAGGGGTTTTGTAGTATTTTAGTGTTTTTTAACATTTTTAGTGGTTTTAAGGGTTTTTAAAGTTCATAGTGGTTTTTTGGGTTTTTATGGGGTTTTAAGGTTTTTCATGGTTTTTAGGGGTTTTTATAGTTTTCATGGGGTTTTCACATTTTTGGGGTTTTTATGTTTTCATGGATTTTTAGGTGTTTTTTAGGATTTTTAGGGTTTTAGGGATTTTTAGGATTTTTTGGGATTTTCAGTTGTTTTTAGGGTTTTTAGGGGTTTTTAGGGTTTTTATGTTCTTCTAGGGGTTTTAGGAGTTTTTTTTTTGACTTTTTACGGTTTTTATGGGTTTTAAGGTTTTTAGAGTTTTTATGGGGTTTTTATATGTTTTAGGGTTTTTTACATTTTCTTGTGTTTTTGGTGATTTTTTAGGATTTTTATGGCGTTTTGGGTTTTTAGGTGTTTTTGGGATTTTGAGGGTTTATAGGGGTTTTTAGGTGTTTTAGGGTTTTTATTTTTTTAGGGTTTTAGGGACTTTTTTATACTTGGGCTTTTTTTGAGTTTTTTTAGGGTTTTTTAGGGTGTTAAGGTTATTTGGGGGGTTTTATGGTTTTCTAGGTTTTTTGGGTTTTTTATGTTTTCTCGGATTTTTAAGGGGTTTTTTGGATTTTTACAGTTTTTGGGTTTTTTAGGGTTATTAGGGGTTTTAGGGTTTTTAGGTTTTTTAGGGTTTTTCAGGATTTATAGGTTCTTTTTGGGGTTTTATTGTTTTTTTTTGTTTATAAGGGTTTAAGGGTTTTAGAGTTTTTTAACATTTTTAGGGGTTTAAAGGGTTTTTAGAGTTTTTATTAGTTTTTTGTGTTTTATGGGTTTATAGGATTTTTATGATTTTTAGGGGTTTTATTTTTTTCAAGGGTTTTCAGGGTTTTTTATGTTTTCATGAATTTTTTGGGATTTTGAGGATTTTTATAGTTTTTAGGGGTTTTAGGGATTTTATAGATTTGGAGGGTTCTTAAGGTTTCTAGGGGGTTTTTTTTTGTTTTTTAGGGTTTTTGAGTTTTTAGGGTTTTAAATTTTTTTAGATTTTTTTAACATTTCTTAGGGTTTGAAGGTATTTTAGATTTCTTAGTGGTTTTTAGAGTTTTTATGGGGTTTTAGGGTTTATTGAGGTTTTAGGGGCTTTATGGTTTTTATGGGTTTTTCACAATTTTTAGGGCTTATTACGTTTTTTATTGATTTTAAGGGGTTTTTTAGGATTTTTCTGGATTTTAGGGTTTTTCATATTTTTTTGGGGTTTCAAAGGGTTTTCAGGGTTTTTAGGATCTTTTTGGGATTTTAGGATCTTTTTGGGATTTAGTGTTTTTTTTACCTTTTTTTTCAGGTATTTTAATGTTTTTTTAATTTTTAGAGGGTTTTTAGGGTTTTTAAGATTTTGTACATTTTCATGGATTTTTAGGGTTCTTTATGATTTTTATCATTTTTTGGGTTTTTTGGGTTTTTATGTATTTCGAGGGTTTTTAGGGGTTTTCAGGGCTTTTTAGGGTTTTGTGGGATTTTGAGGGTCTTTTTTGGGTTTTTATGGTATTTTTTAATTTTTTATGTTTTATAAGGTTTTTAGAATTTTTAACATTTGTAAGGGTTTAAAGTGTTTTTAGTGTTTTTAGTGGTTTTTAAAGTATTTATGGGGTTTTAGGGTTTTTTAAGGTTTTTAGGGTTTTTATGCATTTCAGGGGGTCTTAGGGTTTTAGAGTTTTTTACATTTTCATTGATTTTTAGGGGTTTATTAAGATTTTTATAGTTTTAGGTATTTTTTGGGGTTTTAGGGAATTTTCGTGTTTTTAGGGTTTTAGGGTTTTCAGGGTTTTTTCAATCTTTTTGGGTTTTTATGTTTTTCCTGAGTTTTTAGGGCTTTTAAGGGTTTTTAGAGTTTTTTTTACCTTTTTATGGGTTTAAAGGGTTTCTAGAGTTTTTGTGGGTTTTAAGGGTCTTTATTTTTTTATTGTTTTTAAGGTTTTTTATTGTTTTGAGGGGTTTTTTATGGTTTTTAGGATTTTTTTTCTTTTCATGGATTTTTAGGTTTTCTTAAGGATTTTTTGGTTTTAGGGTTTTTGGATCTTTTAGGGATTTTGAGGGTTTTTAGTTTTTTTTCTAAGTGTTTTAGATTTTTTAGGGTTTTTAGTATTTTTTTCGGTTTTTAGGGTTTTTATGTTTTTTTAGAGTTTTTTACCTTTTTGATGTTTTAAGGGTTTTAAAGTTTTTAGTGGGCCTTTTGGGTTTTTATGGGTTTTTATGGTTTTTGCGGTTTTTAGGGGTTTTATGGTTTTCCAAGGTTTTTTTTTGGTTTTTAGGGTTTTTTACATTTTCATGTATTTTTAGGGGTTTTTTATGATTTTTATGGTCTATAGGGATTTTAGGAATTTTTAGGGTTTTAGGGTCTTTTTGGGTTTCTTGCGGTTTTTTTGAGTTTTTTAGGGTCTTTAAGGGTTTTTAGTGTTTTTAACATTTTTAAGAGTTGATGAGAACCATGTTAAAGGCACCATGTCGATTTCGCGGGAGGAAGAGTTGGATTTGCAAGGCCCAATGATGTGAGTTAGATTAAAGAGGCTTAATGCTTCAATGAGTGTGCATCTTGCTTCATTAAAGGGCCAATGGATCTTGCCTTGCATGGTTGGAGAAAATTGGCCTATAATATCACTTATTCAAGCCCAAAATTGATGTTTAAAGCTTGGCCCACATGGTTGCACGAATTTGGATGCCTTTCCCACACGGAGGATTTTAGAAATGGCATCTTAGGACACCAAAGTCAAATCCAGTGGGCTATGCACTCAAAGTCAAATCCGGTGGGCTATAGTTGGAAAGTTGTGTGCTACTTTTCCAAAAGTGTTTTTTAGACTTTATCTTTTTGACTTTTAAGGGGACAAGGTTGGTTTAGCCTTTATGACTTTAGGGTATTAGGCCCTTGACTATTATATCACCCCATGGCATTGTATTTTCATTCAAGACTTAATTGAGAGCTTATGCTTTGTTTCACTCCATTGTGTGAGGATTGTCCCGGTTTTTCTCCTAACTCATGTTCATTATTGCCTTGTAAATTTGCAAGTTAGATTGGTGATCAAAGATCACAAAGCCCCCAATTCTGTGCCTCAACTCAAATGCGTTGTTGTGTGGATTGACTATCACATCCCTCCCTTGAGTTTGTTGTCTAAGTAGTAGTTCACGTTCCTTATAGCGTAGATTGACTACTTACATCCACTATCCATACCCATCATCTACCACTTAGCCATGAACTGCATCCATCAATCGTCACCCTACGCCGTGAAGATCGGGCCACTCCGTGCATCTCACATCAGTTGGCATCAGAGGTCCGGTTGACACGGTAGGCATTTATCACCCTCTTTTATCCCATATATCTATCACCCTTATCAGCTTTCTTTATTATCCACCCATTCAAAAAAAACCTTTTCTTTAAAAACCACCAAAATTCGCCTTTGTTGTGCAAGATTGAAATATTTTTACATTGAGTCAATTGTCTTCTTTTCACATTTAATTCGCTATATGTGATTTATATCCGAAAAAAAACAAAAAAAATCAAATTCTCTCAACTCATCATTTTATGCTTCTCAAAATTAAGCACATCCTTTCCTTTGAGAGATTTCAAAAAAAATTCTTATTCTCTATTCATCATCTTGTGCATTAAAACTCCAAGCACAACACTTTTTGGGGGAGATTTGACAAAAAAAAAGAAAAAAAAAGAAAATACAATTACTTCATCATCGTGTTTTACATTATTAGCACTTTTCATTTCCGTTCATCACTTTCTCCATCATTTTTCTTCATCCTCATATTATATTTGTCTCATATTATTATTAATTTTTCTTATCTTGCACAATCTAGCAATACCCAAATACCACCTTTCTACCCCCTTTTCCACCCACCCTTTATCCATTTTCTACCCTCTTTTCATCCTTTACCCTTTACCACTCAAGCGGGTTGTGTTAAACCAGCCCCCGACACAATCTTGATTGGGGAAGGATTGGTGAAAAGTGATCAACCGAAACAAGGTATTATAAGAGCTTGGAATTTGAATTGAGTGTTGAGAGTGGAGAGAAATAAGAAAAAAAATATCTTGTGTGTGTGAGTGTGTGCATCTTGTAGTGTGTGTGTGCATGTGTACATCTTGTGTGTGTGAGTGTGTATCCTTGTGTGTGTGAGTGTGTATCCTTGTGTGTGTGTGTGTGTACATATTGTGTGTGTGTGTGTACATCTCGCGTGTGTGAGTGAGTGTGTATCATTGTGTGTGCCCCCCCCCCCCCCCGCTGTGTGTTTGTGTTTGTGTAATATATTATGGCTGAAGATCGTGGGAAGAAAATTGTTCATGCTAGTGATGAAGGAAGTCGAAGTAGGTATCCCGCACTGAAAGCTTCGCCACTCCAAATGCAAGATTTGTTGAGCCATTTCAAGAAGCTTCTTGATCAAAAGTTGGAGGTGCAACATGAGAGGATTGATAACCTGGATAATCAACCAAGCCCAAGGATGATCCATGATAACCCGCGGCGAGCTCCGGCACCCCGTTGCCCCCACATCATGGAGGAGGAGATGGAAAACCTGGATGGTGATTTTGATGATGTCTCACAAAGGAGGAGGTTGTACCAACAACCTAGAGGAGGAAAAAGGAGACAACATGATGATGACCTACTTGGCGGGATCAAGGTGAAGGTCCCTTATTTTCAAGGGAAAAGCGATCCGGAAGCATACTTGGAGTGGGAGATATAGATTGAGTAGGTCTTTTCATGCTATGATTATTCTGAGGAGAAAAAGGTCAAACTTTCTTCCCTTGAATTTTCTGATTATGCTTTAATTTCTAGGATCATGTTCAAAAGGAGAGGGCTAGATATGGTGGACATCCCATCAACACTTGGGAAGACATGAAGTTCGCCATGTGGAAGCGGTTTGTTCCCACGTATTACCATAATGATCTCCACAATAAACTTCAATGCCTCACCCAAGGGAGTAAGATTATAGAAGACTACTACAAGAAGATGCAAATTTCCATGATTCGAGCAAACGTTGAGGAGGATCCAGAGGCAAACATGGGACGGTTCTTACATGGGCTCAATCGGGAGATTGCGTATCAAGTGGCGATGTACCACTATGTAGAGATACAAGATATGATCCACCAAGATTTAACAACAAATCAAAAGGAGGAGAAACATGAGGAAACCCACTACTCCTTTCACACCATGGAGAAATATGAGGAAGGAGACTGGAGAACTGTCAAAGGTGAAAGAGGTGGTTGACTGCAAAAGTGACAAGGTAATTCTTCCACCTAGGAAACCTACTTTTGAGGCTAACCAAACCAGAAATCGGGATATTTATTGTTACAAATGTCAAGGAAGGGATCACATTGCTAGTGAGTGCCTAAACCGGTGCACCATGACCATCAACAAGTATGGAGAATGGGAGACCGATGGAGAGAGCTCGGAAGAAGAGGAATAAGAATCTCTAGAAATTGATAGTGGACAATTTGCAGAAGACGGTGAGATTCTTATCACTAGGAGAGTTCTATGTGCACAAATGACCATGGGAGAGAAGGAGTAGCAAGAGAACCTTTTCCATACATGATGAAAGATCCATGGAAAGGTATGTAGTGTCATTATTGATGGAGGAAGTTATAGTAATGTTGAGAGCACCGAGTTAGTAGAGAAGTTGGGACTTCCCACTTTGAAGCATCAACATCCATATCGGCTTCAGTGGATGAATGATTGCGGGGAGATAAAGGTCACCAAGCAAGTGAAGGTACAACAACTCTGGATACTGTTTGGATGAGACTTTGAAGTCTTATAGGACTTAGATGCAGTGTGTTTTTGATATGATATATGCTTGAAGTCGTTGCCTTCTAATCTGATGACATGATCTTGAGGGGATCTCTATGAATCAGCTGCTTAGTCTGGAAGTTATAAAGGAATTCTGGAATGAATTTTATGACATATTTTCCTGTTATACTTGCCTTCCAACATGATGATCTAATTTGGATGTTGTCCCCTGGCTTTCTTTAAGTTTCATTTTCAGGTAATGTGATTTTCTTATATTGATGACCTGTTTCATGCAAGCTGAATGTGGATGATATCTTGGACAGGAGAGCACTTTTGGAAACACTTGAATAGCCTTCCCTCCTTCTCTATTTGAAGAAATTCAACGATAGAAAATATGAGCATTTATTGAAGTATGTGGATCTTTTTTTGGATGGCTGTATTTATAGCTTGGGTATTCTTGAGTCTTTTTTTGTACCCTGGTTAATTCCCTGCTGGTGTAAGCTCATTGCACCTCGTGTTTGTAACGCAACCTCCTTGATTTTAATAAATCCTTTTAGGGGAATGAATTGGGAAACCAGTTCATGTCACCACTTTTCTCTAAAAAGCAAGTGAAGGTATTGTTCACTATCAGGAAGTACAAATATGAGGTCTTGTGCGATGTTGTTCCTATAAAGGCTTTCCATTTTCTGTTGCGATGACCAGGGTAGTATGATCGGTGTGTTACCCATGACAGTTTCTTGAATCGTCACTCTTTTGTACTCCGAGGGGAACCTATAACCCTCAACCCCATGTCCCACAAACAAATTTTGGAAGATCACATTTTGAGAGAAAAGAAAAAAATGAGTGATGAGGAAAAAAGAGTGAAAATGAAAAAGGAGAGAATGAGGGAAATAGAGAAAATGAGAGAAGAAAAGAAATAGAGAGAAAAGAAAAATCAAGTGGGAAAAATAATTTGAGAGAAGAGAAAAGTGATATGTTGGCAAAAAAAGTGAGGTTAAGGAAGCTTTGTTTTCAAAGCAAACCCTCCTAATACTCATGTACAAAGAGGTGTTGCTAAATACTGTCGACTTACCCTGTTTGAAAAATGTTGTTGAGTCCTTGTTGCAGGAGTATGCTGATGTCTTTCCTAAAGATGTGCCACCAGGTTTTCCACCCATTAGAGGTATCAAGCATCAAATTGACCTCATACCTGGAGCATCACTACTGAACCATCCTGCATATCGCACCAACCTGGAAGAGACAAAAGAAATTTAGAGGAAAGTTCAAGAGCTGTTGGATGTGGGATATGTCAAAGAGAGCCTTAGTCCTTGTTCCGTACCGGTGATTCTAGTACTAAAGAAGGATGGGACATGGAGAATGTGCATTGACTGTAGTGCCATCAACAACATCACGGTCAGGTATCATCATCCTATCCCTAGGTTAGATGATATGCTAGATGAATTAAATGGATCAACTATTTTCTCAAAAATTGATTTAATAAGTGGCTACCATCAAATTAGGATGAAATAAGGAGATGAGTAGAAAACTGAATTTAAGACAAAACATGGACTTTATGAATGGTTAGTCATGACCTTTGGTCTCATCAATGCACCTAGCACATTTATGAGGTTAATGAATCATGTCTTACGTGCATATATTGTAAAATTTGTGGTAGTTCACTTTGATGATAGTTTGGTTTATAGTAGGACCTTGCTTGAACATGTAGATCACTTAAGAAAAGTCTTAGCGGTGTTATGGAAGGAAACCCTGTTTAGAAAGATAAATAAGTGTGAATTTTTTCTCGATAAGATTGTTTTTCTTGACTTTGTTTTTAGCATCAATGGTGTTGAAGTGGACACCGATAAGATCAAAGCAATACAAGAAGGTCCAACTCCAACCTCCATTGGATAGGTAATAAGTTTTCATGGGATTGCTAGTTTTTACAGGAGATTTGTGAAGGACTTCAACACACTAGCAACATCGTTGATCGAGTTGACAAAGAAGAATGTTCCTTTTAAATAGGGGATAACTAAAGATAAGGCCTCCCATGAACTTAAGGAGAGACTCACCCACAATTCTCTGCTTTCACTACCAAACTTCGGTAAGAACTTTGAAATTGAATGTGATGCAAGAGGAATTGGAATAGTAGGAGTACTCAAGCAAGAAGGTAAGCCTATTGATTTCTTTAGTGATAAGTTAAATGGTCCAACTCTAAACTATGATACATATGATAAAGAGTTGTATGCATTGTTTAGAGTAATAGAGACATGGCAACACTATCTTTGGCCTAAAGAATTTGTGATCCATTCTAATCATGAGGCTCTTAAATACCTTAGAAGACAACACAAACTAAATAGAAGACATGCTAGATGGATAGAATTCATTGAGTCATTTCGATATGTCATCAAGCATAAAAAGGGTAAAGAAAATATTGTGGCTGATGCACTTTCATGTAGATATTCTCTTATATCCTTGTTGGATTAAAAACTCCTTGGTTTTGAATGCATTAAGGATTTATAAGCCACTGATAGTGATTTTAGAGAACCTTATGAATATTGTAAACTTGGAGTTAGTTGGGAAAAGTTCTATTTACATGATGGATTCTTATTCCGAATTGATAATATTTGCATTCCCAACTGCTCTATTCGTTTACTTTTACTAAAGGAGTCACATTCGGGTGGGCTAATGGGGGCATTTTGGGGTTGCAAAAACTGTAAGTGTTCTTAGTGGGAATTTTTATTGGTCTAGGATATCTAGAGATGTTGAGAAATTTCTGTGAAAGTGCATTGTCTGCCATAAATCCAAATCGAAACTGAACCCACATAGACTATATCTTCCTCTCCCAATCCCCAACACCCCTTGGGAGGACATATCAATGGAATTTATTGGGGGGTTACCACACACCAAGAGGGGGAGATATTCTATTTTTGTTGTGGTGGATCAGTTTTCAAAAATGGAACATTTTATTCCTTGTTACAAAACAGATGATGTCACTAACATTGAAATACTTTTCTTTCAGAAAGTAGTCAAAATCCATGGAATTCCAAGGACAATTGTGTCGGATCGAGACACAAAATTTCTTAGTTACTTTTATAAGACCTTGTGGAGAAAACAAGGTACAAAGTTACTATTTTCCACTACTTGTCATCCGCAAACCGATCGACAAACAGAGGTGTTGAATCGGACAATATCATCCCTTCTGTGAACAATTTTCAAGAAGAATATCAAGAATTGGGAGGAGTGTCTACCACATGTGGAATTCACATATAACAGGACTAAGAACTTTATTACTCAATATTCTCTATTCGAAATTATTTACAGTTTTAACCCTCTCGCCCCTATTGATCTAGTTCTTTTGCTTTTGTAGGAAGCAACTAATATGGATGATAAAGGGTGCGCATAATTCATCAAACAACTCCATGAAAAGGCAAGGAAAAATATCGAGTGGATGACCCAAAAATATGTTGATCGTGCAAACAAGGGTCGGAAACAAGTGTTGTTCGAGCCCGGGGACTTGGTCTGGATTCATATGTGAAAGGAGAGATTTCCTGACAAGTGGAAATAAAAACTCATTCTATGAGGAGATGGTCCTTTTCAAGTGCTCGATAAGATTAAAAACAATGCTTACAAGATAGATTTTCCAGGTGAGTATGGTGTAAGTGCCACTTTCAATGTTTCCAATCTTTCTCCTTTTTTGGGTGCAGAGGATGAAGAGTCGAGGACTACTCCTTTTCAAGAGGGGGAGGATGATGAGAACCATGTTAAAGGCACCAAGTCAATTGCATGGGAGAAAGAGTTGGATTTTCATGGCCCAATGACGTGAGGGAGATTAAAGAGGCTTAATGCTACAATGGGCGTGCATCTTGCTTCATTAAAGGCTCAATGGATCTTACCTTGCATGGATGGAGAAAATGGGCCTATAATATCATTTATTCAATACAGAAATGGATGTTTAAAGCTTGGCCCACATGGTTGCATGAATTTGGATGCCTTGGCCACAAGGAGGAATCTATAAATGGCATCTTAGGACACCAAAGTCAAATTTGGTGGGCTATGCACTCAAAGTCAAATCCGGTGGGCTATAGTTGGAAAGTTGTGTTCTAATTTTCAAAAAGTCTTTGTTAGACCCGAGACTATTATAACACCCCTAAAAATGTCAAAAAACTCTAAAAAATCTAAAAACCACTAAAAACTCAAAAAAAAACCCTAAAAACAAAAAAAAACACTAAACCCCCCTGAAATTTCCTAAAAGCTATCAAAATCCCTAAAAACCCTAAAAACCCTAAAAAATATAAAAACAAAAAAAATCCTAAAGACCTCCTTAAAATCCAGGAAAACGTAGAAAATACAAAAAACCCTGAAAACCCCCGGAAAACCATAAAACCCCTAAAAACCTTTAAAACCCTAAAATCCCATAAAACCCCCAAAAAAACTGAAAACTCTAAAACCCCATTAAAACCCTAAAATGTTAAAAACACTAATACCCTCGAAACCCTAAAAAACTCAAAAAGAACACTTAAAACTAAAAAGACCCTAAAAATTGTGAAAATTTATAAAAATCAAAAATATGGTGGAAACCCTTAAAACTTTCAAAACCCCTAAAAACTCTAAAAACCCCTAAAAACCATAAAAATCCTAAAAAACACTAAAAATCCATGAAAACATAAAAAACCATAAAAAAACTAAAAACCCTCTAAAAACCATAAACCCTGTAAACCTTAAAAAACGATAAAAACTCATAAAACCCCATAAAAACCTTAAAACATCCAAAAAACACTAAAAACCTTTAAAAACCCTAAAAAGGTTTAAAATTATAAAAAATCATAAAAACATAAAAACTCAAAGAAAACCCTGAAACCCCAAAATACCCTAAAAACCCCGGAAGACCCTAAATACCCTTAAAAATCTTTAAAACCCCTCAATTCCCTAAAAAACTTAAAAAAATCCAAAAATCCATAAAAATCCTAAAAAACCCAAAAAATCCATGAAAATGTAAAAACCGCAAACAAACCCCTAAAAACCATAAAAACCCCTAAAACCCCTAAAACACCCTGAAAACTCTAAAAACACTTAAAACCCCAAAAAATGTTAAAAAACTCTGAAAACGATAAAATCCCAAAAAAACTCCAAACAACCCTAAAAACCCAAAAAGACCCTAAAAACCTTGAAAACCCAAAAAAACCCTGAAACCCCAAAAACTCTTAAAACCCCATAAAACCCCTAAAAATCTATAAAACTAAAAAACCCTAAAAACCCTGAAAACCCCTGAAAGCCATAAAAATTGCTAAAAACATTGAAACATGTAAAAAGAAAGAAAAAACCTAAAAACCCACTGAAATCTCAAAAAAACCTTAAAACCCCTAAAATGATAAAAAAACTCTAAGAAACCTTAAAAACCCTAAAAAATCAAAAAGAAACCCCTAAAACATCAAAAAATCCCTAAAGCCCTTGAAAACCCCTAAAAACACTAAAAATCATAAAAATCCTAAAAAAACCCTAAATACCATGAAAAAAACAAGAAAACAAGAAAACACTAAAAACCTTAAATACACTTAAAACCCATAAAAACCCTAAAAACCTACCAAAAACTCAAAAAACTATTAAAACCCATAAAAATGTTGAAAAACTCTAAAAAACCTTAGAACCTAAAAAAACTCAAAAAAGCCATAAAACCCCCAAAAAGACCCTAAAAACCTTAAAAAAACCCTAAAACCCTGGAAAAACCCTAAAAACCCTAAAAACCATCAAAATATATAAAAACCCAAAAAAGAAAAAAAACCATAAAAATCCAAAAAAATCCTAAAATCCAAGGAAACATAAAAAACCCTAAATACCCGGAAAGCCTATGAAAACCATGAAAACCTCTAAAAACCAAAAAATACCCTAAAAACCCATAAAAATTCTAAAAAAACACTAAGACTCTAAAAACACTTAAAACCCCTAAAAACCTTTAAAATCTCTAAAACCCTTAAAAACTATAAAAAACTCAAAAAATACCCTAAAAACCAAAATGACCTGAAATCCATGAAAACCCCTAAAACCCATAAAACCCCTGAAAAACTATAAAACCCCTAAAATTTCTAAAAACCCTAAAAACCCCTAAAAGACCTCAAAAAACCTAAAAATGAATAAAAACCATAAAACCCACTAATAACTCTAAAAACCCTTAAAAACCCTAAAAATGTTAAAAACACTAAAAAACCTTTAAAACCCTAAAATACTCAAAAAAATCCTTAAAATCAAAAAGACCATAAAACACATACAAATTTGTAAAACCCCATAAAAACCATAAATACCATCAAAATCCCTAAAAACAATAGAAAACCCAAAAAACCCTTAAACAACCCCTGAAAACCATAAAACCCCTAAAAACATAAATACCCTAAAACCCACTAAAAATTCTAAATCCTTATAGTTTTAGGGTTTTGGTGGGGGGGTGTTGAGTTTTAGGTGTTTATAAGGTTTTTAGAATTTTTAACATTTTTAGCGGTTTTTTGTGTTTTCAAAGTTTTTAGTGGGTTTGGGGGGTTTATGGGTATTTAGGGGTTTTGTGGTTTTTAGAGTTTTTTATGGTTTTCAAGGGGGTTTTAGGGTTTTTTATTTTTTTTAGAGATTTATAAGTTTTTTAGGATTTTTATAGTTTTTAGGAATTTTGGGTGTTTAGGGATTTTGGGGGGGGTTTTAGGGATTTTCAAGGGTTTTCTGGTTTTTAGAGGTTTTTAGGGTTTTTAGGGTCTTTTTTAGGATTTTAGGGTCTTTTTAGTTTTTAGGGTTTTTAAGGTTTTTAGAATTTTTTACCATTTTAGGGGGTTTTAATTGTTTCTAGAGTTTCTTATGGTTTTAAGGATTTTTATGGGGTTTTAGGGTTTTTATGTTTTTTAGGGGTTTTATGGGTTTCAGGGGTTTTTTAGGGTTTTCATGATTTTTTACATTTTCATGGATTTTTAAGGTATTTTTGTGATTTTTATGGTTTTAAGGGTATTTTAGGGATTTTAGGGATTTTGAGTGTTTTAGGGCTTTCAAGGGATTTAGGGTCTTTTTTTAAAGTTGTTTTTTTAATTTTTTAGGATTTTGAGGTTCTTTAGAGGTTTTTACCATATTTATGGGGTTTAATGTTTTAAGTTTTTTAGGGGTTTTACGGTTTTTAGGGGTATTAGTTTTCCCTGGATTTTTAGGGTTTTTAAGGTTTTAAGGGATTTTGAGGAGTTTTAGGGTTTTCTGGGGTTATTATGGTTTTTAGGGTTTTAGGGCATTTTGGGTTTTTAGGGCATTTTTTAGGTTTTTAGGGATTTAAGGTTTTTTAGGGATTTTTAACATTTTTAGGGTTTTATAGTTTTTAGTGGTTTTTAGGATTTTGTTGATTTTTTATGGGGTTTTATGGTTTTTTAGGAGTTTTTATGGTATTTATGGTTCTTAAGGTTTTTTAGAGTTTTTTAATCTTTTTAGTGGTTTTAAGGGTTTTTAGTCTTTTTAGTGGGTTTTTACCATTTTATGGGGGTTTTTAATGCTTTTATGGGTATTATAGTTTTAGGTATTTTCCAGGGTTTTGGGGATTTTATGTTTTCATGGATTTTTAGTGTTTTTTATGATTTTTATTGTTTTTATGGTTTCTTAGGGTTTTTAGAAATTTTGAGGGTTTTTAGGGGTTTTAGGATTTTTATTGCTTTAGGTTGTTTTTCGTTTTTTTGGTTTTTTGAGTTTTTAGGGTTTAAAAGGTTTGTTTTGAGTTTTTAACGTTTTTAGGGGTTTTAAGGGTTTTTAGAGTTTTTTTGTGTGTTTTAGGGTTTTTATGAGTTTTTTAATTTTTAGGGGTTTTTCGGTTTTCAAGGGGTTTTCCATATTTTTATGGTTTTTTTACATTGTCATGGATTTTCAAGTTTTTTTTATGATTTTTAGTATTGTTAGGGTTATCTAGGGTTTTGAGGGTTTTTGTGGGGTTTTGGGGGTTCTCAGGGTTTTTAGGGTCTTCTGGGTTTTTTGAGTTTTTTAGGGTTTCTAAGTTTTTTTAAAAAAAATTAATATTTTTATAGATTTAAAGGGATTTTAGAGTTTTTTGTGTGTTTTTAGGATTTTTATGGGTTCTCAGAGTTTTTTAAGGTTTTTAGGAGTTTTTGTTCTATATAGGGGCATTTCATGGTTTTTTTGGGTTTTTTATGTTTTCATGGATTTTAAGGCATTTTTTAGGATTTTTATGGTCTTTGGGGTTTTTTAGAGTTTTTACAAATTTTGATGGTTTTTAGGGTTTTCAGGGTTTTTTGGGTTTTTAGTGGTTGTATGTTTTTTCAAGTTTTTAAATGTTTTAGGGGTTTTATGGGATTCAGAGTTTTTAGTGGGTTTTTAGGGGTTTTATGGATTGAGGGGGTTAATGTTTTTAGGAATTTTTTTATGGTTTTCAGGGGTTTTTTTGAGTTTTTATGGTTTTTTACATTTTCATGGATTTTTTTGGGTTATTTATGATTTGTATAGTTTTAGGGGTGTTAAAATTTTTCAAGGTTTTTAGGGTTTTTTTGAGTTTTAGTGTTTTTTAGGTTTGTTGTGTTTCTTAATCTTTTAGGGGTTTAATGATTTTTAGAGTTATTAGTGGGTTTTAGGGTTTTTATAGGTTTTTAGAGTTTTTAGGTTTTTAGTGTTTTTATGATTTTTTTCAGGTTTTCAGTGTTTTTTGGGGTTTTTACATTTTCATTTATTTTTATTATTTTTTTAGGATTTTTTGTGGTCTTTTAATTTTTAGGTTTTTTTATCTTGAGGGGGTTTTGGGGTTTTCACATTTTTAGGGTCTTTCGGGTTTTTATGGGTTTTTAGCTTTTTAGGGTTTTAAAGGTTTTTAGAGTTTTCTTAAAGTTTCTATGGGTTTAAATGGTTTCAGAGTGTTTAGTAATTTTTCGGGTTTTTATGGGGTTTTAGGGTTTTTAAGGGTTTTGGGGGTTTTATGGTTTTCAGGGGGTTTTGAAGGTTTTTGGGGTTTTTTACGTTTTCATCGTTTTTAGGGGGGTTTTAGGATTTTTATGGTGTTTTTGGTTTTTTAGGGTTTTTAGTGTTTTTAGTGTTTCTCAGGGTTTTTATGGTCTTCTTGGTTTTTAGGGTTTTTTATTTTTTTAGCGTTTAAGGGGTTTTGGTGCTTTTACTGTTTTTAGGGGGTTTGAGGGTTTTAGAGCTTTTAGTGTTTTTTTGATTTTTTACGGGTTTTTAGATATTTTTTTTTGTTATTAGATGTTTTAAGGGTTTTTAGGGTTGTTTATCTTTTCAAGGTTTTTTATGGGTTTTTAAGATTTTTATCTTTTTTAGTTTTTTTAGGGTTTTTAGGGATTTTAATGGTTTTTAAGGTTTTTTGGGTTTTAGGGTTTTTAGAGTCTTTTGGTGTTTATAGGGTTTTTTTGAGTTTTTTAGGGGGTTTAAGGGGTTTTTGAGTTTTTTTATCGTTTTAGTGGTTTTAGGGTTTTAGTATTTTTTAAGGTTTATAGAGGTCTTTATGGTTTTCAGGGGTTTTTAGGGATTTTTATTTTTTCATGGATTTTTATAGGTTTTTTAAGATTTTTATAATTTTTAGGGTTTTCTGGGTTTTTATGTTTTTTACCGCTTTTTAGGGATTTTTTGCGCTTTCAGAGTTTTTGGTGTATTTTTAGGATTTTGGGGTTTTTTTAGGGTTTTATAGTTTTTAAGGTTTTTAGAGTTTTTTAATTTTTTATGGGTTTTAAGGTTTGTAGAAATTTTTGTGGTTTTTTAGGTTTTTTATGTTTTTAGGAGTTTTTATGGTTTTCAGCAATTTTTCAGAGATTTTTTGGTTTTTTATGATGTCATTTATTATTATGGGTTTTTAGGATTTTTTTTGTTTATTAGGGTATTTAGGGATTTTTGGGATTTTTGGGTTTTTAGGGGTTTTTAGGGGTTTTTAGGGGTTTTTAGGGTTTTTTGCATTTTTAGGGTCTTTTGGGTTTTTAAGGGTTCTTTGAGTTGTTAGGGATTTGAAGGGATTTATATTTTTGAGTGTTTTTAGAGGTTTTATGGGTTTTTAGGGATTTTGAGGATTTAGGGGTTTTATGGGTTTCATGGGTTTTCCTAGTTTTTATGGTTTTTTATGTTTTCATTGATTTTCAGGGGTTTTTTAGATTTTTTTGGGCTTAATCGTTTTTAGGGTTTTAGGGATTTTGAGTATTTTTAAGGGTTTTAAGGGATTTTTAGGGGGGGTTTAGGGGTTTTCCGGGTTTTCAGGTTCTTTTGGATTTTTAGGGGTTTTTTTGCGATTTTTTGAGGGTTTTATGGTTTTTAGAGTTTTTTAACATTTTTAAGGGTTTTAAGGGATTTTAGAGTTTTAATGGTTTTAATTGGTTTTTAGGTTTTTTCAATGTTTTTAGAGGTTTTATGGTTTTCAGGGGTTTTTCATGGATTTTAGGGGTTTTTACCTTTTTCATTGATTTTTTGGGGTTTTTTTTATTTCTATGGTTATTAGGGTTTTTAGAGATTTTAGGGATTTTCAGGGTTTTGAGGGGTTTTCAGGTTTTTTAGGGTTTTAAGGGCATTCTGGGTTTTTATTGTCTTCTTAGGGTTTTATTGTTTTTTTTTTTGAGTTTTTAATGTTTTTTAGAGTTTTTAATCTTTTAGGGGTTTTAAGACTTATTAGAGTTTTTAGTGGTTTTTTAGTTTTTTTATGGGTTTTATGGGTTTTTAAGCTTCTTAGGGGTTGGGGTTTTTCAGGGTTTTTAGAGTTTTTTATGTTTTCATGGATTTTTTGGGGTTTTTCATATTTTTATGGTTTTTAGGGTTTTTTATGGTTTTTAGGGATTTTTTAGGGTTTTTAGGGTTTTAAGTGGTTTTTAAGGCTTTTCAAGGTTTTTAGTGTCTTTTTGGGATTTTAGAGTTTCTTTGAGTTTTTTAGGGATTTTATGGGTTTTAGAGTTTTTTAACATTTTTAGGGGTTTTAAGGGTTTTTAGAGTTTTTAGTGGTTTTTAGGGTTTCTATTGGTTTTTAGTTTTTTTAAGGTTTTTTTGGGTTTTTATGGTTTTCAAGGGGCTGTCAGTGTTTTTAGGGTTTTTACCTTTTCATGGATTTTTAGGGGGGTTTTAGGGTTGTTTAGGGTTTTTAGGTCTTTTTCGATTTTTAGGATTTTTTGGAGTTTTTAGGATTTTTAAGGTTTTTAGAGTTTTTTTTAACATTTTTAGATTTTTAAGTGGTTTTTAGAGTTTTTAGTGGGTTTCTGGGTTTCTCTAGGTTTTTAGGGTTTTTTTGTTTTAAGGTTTTTTTATGGTTTTTAAGGGGTTTTCTGGGTATTTAGGTTGTTACGTTTTCATGGATTTTTAGGGTTTTTAGGATTTTTATGGTTTTTAGGGTTTTAAGGGGTTTTTAGGGTTTTTAGGAATTTTGAGGGTCTTTAGGGTTTTTTATGGGTTTTTAGGGGTTTATAGGGTTTTTAGTTTCTTTTTGGGTTATTATGGTTTTTTGAGTATTATAGGATTTTTATGGTTTTGGGGGATTTTTAATGTTTTTAGGGGGTTTAAGTGTTTTTAGAGTTTTTAGTGTATTTTTAGGGTTTTTATGGGTTTTTAGGGCCAGATTTTATGGATTTTTATGGATTCTAAGATATTTTCAGGGTTTTTTATGATTTCATGGATTTCTAGGGGTCTGTTAGGATTTTTATGGTTTTTAAGGATATTTCAAGGTTTTTAGGTTTTTTTTACAATTTCACTGACTTTTAGGTTTTTAAGGTTTTTATGGTTTTTCGGGTTTTTAAGGATTTTCAAGGTTTTTAGGGGTTTTCATGGGTTTTTAGGGTTTCTTAGGGGTTTAGGGTCTTGTGTGTTATGTGTATTTTTGAGTTTTTAGGGTTTTTAAGGGTTTTTAGATTTTTTTAACATTTTTAGGGGTTTTAGGTTTTAGGGGGTTTTCAATGTTTTTAGGGTTTTTTTGATTTCATGGATTTTTAGGGGGTTTTTAGGATTTTTATGTTTTTTAGCGTTTTTAGAAATTTTGAGGGTTTTTATGGTTTTTAGGGTTTTTCAGGGGTTTTTAGGGTTTTTAGTGTTTTTAGGGTATTTTTTTAATTTTAGGGTTTATGGTTTTTTTGAGTTTTTAGGGTTTTAAGGTTTTAGGGGGATTTTTAATTTTTTTAGGGGTTTCGAGGGTTTTAAGAGTTTTTAGTGTGTTTTTCGAGTTTTTATGGGTTTTTAGGGTTTTTAAGGTTTCTTAAGGTTTTTAGGGCTATTAATGGTTTTTAGGTGGGTTTCAAGGTTTTTATGGGTTTTTACGTTTTCATGGATTTTCAGGGTTTTTTAGGATTTTTATGTTTTTTAGTGTTTTTAGGGTTTTTAGGGATTTTGATGATTTTTAGGGTTTTTAATGGTTTTTAGGGCTTTTCAAGGTTTTTAGCATCTTTTGGGGTTTTTAGGTTTTTTTTTGAGTTTCTTAGGTGTTTTATTGTTTTGTTTTTTAGTTTTTAACATTTTTATGGGTTTTAAGGGGTTTTAAGGGGTTTTAGAGTTTTTAGTAGGTTTTTTGGGGTTTTAGGGTTTTTTAGGGCTTTTAGGGGTTTCTAAGGTATTCAGTGTTTTATTAGGGGTTTTAGGGTTTTTTACATTTTCATGGATTTATGGGGGGGGGGGGTTTAAGGATTTTGTTGGTTTTTAGGGTTTTTAACGATTTTGTGGTTTTTAGGGTTTTTCTAGGATTTTAATGTTTTTTCAGGGTTTTTAGGGTCTTTTTGAAGTTTTTTAGTTGTCTTAATGTTTTTAAGTTCTTTTAATGTTTTAGGGGTTTTATGGATTTTTAGCGTTTTTTAAGGTTTTTTTTGGGTTTTTATGGGTTTTAGGGTTTTTTTAATGTTTTTAGGGGTTTTCTGGTTTTCTGGGGTCTTCGAGGTTTTATGGTTTCTTATGTTTACATGGATTTTTAAGGATTTTTTTAGTATTTTTCTAGTTTTTAGGGGTGTTTAGGGTCTAAGATATTTTGATGGATTTTAGGGGTTTTTGGAGTTTTTATAGTTTTTCCGGGTGTTTAGGTTCTTTTTGGGTTTTTGAAGTTTTCTTGAGTTTTTTTGGATTTTTAAGGTTTTTTAAGTTATTAACATTTTAGGGGTTTTAAGGGTTTATTGAGTTTTTAGAGGTTTTTATGGTTTTTAAGGTTTTTAAGGTTTTAGGGGGTTTTAAGGTTTTTAGGGGTTTTTATGGTTTTCGGGGGTTTCTAGGGTTTTTAGGGGTTTTTACATTTTCAAACATTTTAGGGTATTTTTTAGGATTTTAATGGTTTTAGTGTTTTTAGGAAATTTTTAGGGGTTTTATGGTTTTGGAGGGGTTTTTAGGGTTCTTCAGGGTTTTTAGGGTATTTTTGGATTTTTATGGTTTTTTTTTGTTTTTTTTTGGGTTTTTAAGGTTTTGTAGAGTTTTTAACATTTTTAGGAGTTTTAAGGGTTTTTAGAGTTTGAAGTTGTTTTTCAGGGTTTTTATTGGTTTTTACGGGATTTTATGGTTCTTAGGGGTTTTTATGGCCTTTAGGGGTTTTTCAGTTTTTTTGGATTTTTTACATTTTTATGGATTTTTAGGTTTTTTTAGGATTTTAATGGGTTTTAGGGATTTTAAAGGTTTAGAGGTTTTTAGGGGTTTAGGGGTTTTATGGTTTTTAGGGTTTTTAGGGTATATTTGGTGTTTTGGGGTTTTTTTTACTTTTCTAAGGGTTTTAAGGTTTTGTAGAGTTTTTATACATTTTTACAAGTTTAAAAGGTTTTTAGAGTTTTTGTGGCTTTTTTGGGTTTTTATGATTTTTTATGGGTTTAAAGTTTTTAAGGGTTTTTTTTGGTTTTCAGAGTTTTTTAGGTTTTTATGGTTTTTAGGGGTTTTTCTATGTTTTTAGGGTTTTTAACATTTTCATGGATTTTTAGGGGTTTTTAGGACTTATATGGTTTTTTAGTATTTTTAGGTATTTTTAGGTTTTTAGGGGGTTTATGGTTTTTAATGTTTTTTATAGTTTTTAGGGTTTTTAAGAACTATTTGGTTTTTTAGTTTTTTTTTGACTTTTTTGGGTTTTTATGGTATTTTAGAGTTTTTTAACATTTTTTGGGTATTAAGAATTTTTAAAGTTCATAGTGGTTTTTTTTTGGTTTTTATGGGGTTTTAAGGTAATTCATGTTTTTTAGGGGTTTCTATAGTTTTCAGTGGGTTTTCACGTTTTTTAGGGGTTTTTATGTTTTCATGGATTTTTAAGTGTTTTTTAGGTTTTTTAGGGTTTTAGGGATTTTTAGGATTTTTAGGGATTTTCAGTGGTTTTTAGTGTTTTTAGGGGTTTCAGGGTTTTTAAGTTCTTCTTGGGGTTTTAGGAGTTTTTTTGAGTTTTTAAGGTTTTTATGGTAAAGAAGATGTGAGGGTCAGGCTATTCCTGACCCCCCCCCCCCCAATTTATTATAAGGTAAAAGAGACTGAACAGACCAGGGAGGGGAGGGGTCAATCGACCCACACCCAAAAACCCTTAACGACCCAAGAAAAAAGACGCAAAAAAAGAAAAATCAAGAACGAAAAAGGAAAACACACATAGCAAAGCAGCCAGCACCATCATATAGCATCCCAGCATCCAGCAACTCGCAGCTAACCAACGACCAGCATCCAAACTCAAACAGCAAACAATATCCAGCAGCTCACAACCAAGCAATGACCAGCCTCCAATCTCGCCATGTCCAGCATCCAGCATAATCCAGTCATCACAGCCACAACATCGCTTAGCAGCATCTCCAACCGCATCACCCAGCCAAACAGAACAAGCATCCCATAACACCGACCAGCTTCTAGACCCCAGCATCTCTTCTTCCCTACCAACAGCCAGCTCAAACGGATTCCCACTACCAAACCCTCCACAACAATCCATCCCTGCCAGCAACTCACGACCAAATATCCAGCCACATCCAGCATCACATCCAAGCCAGATACCAGCATTTTTGTTACAGAAATCAAAGACTCCCAACCATTCCACTTTCATCCAGGACGCATCAAGCATCCAACAACTCCAAATCCCAAAATCACTAAGGGCATCAGCCCACTCTAAACCCCATAGCAGCATCAAAACCATAAAAAAAAACAACCATCCCAGCCAGCATCTCATTCAGAACTATAACCAGCACGCAGCGAAAGAACCAATCCACCAGCGAAGTGAACCATAGCAACAGATTGAACCCGTAGAGCAATAAACCACGATCTAACAGCACACCATAACCAGAGAAAAATTGCAGAAACAACACCATGAAAGAGGAAACATACCAGATCTGCATCCACATCAAGGAGGCATCCCTGAAACAAAACCGAAGCGGTAAAATAAGAGAGTTGACCAGCATCCAAATAGCCCATAGCCCAGACCGCCAATGTGATCCCCTCCCCCGCTTCAAATGCGCCTCCAGCAACCTCGGTGAAGAACCGTAAACTCACGCAGAATCAAGCTTCAAGCGCGATATTGCATCACAGATCCACCCAAGCAGTAAAATTTGCACAAACCACTGCCAAACTGAACTCGTTTTCACCTCCTCGCCAAGATCGCATCGTCTCTAAGGTACTCCGCATCGGTCAGCCCGAGGAAAACCCAGATCTGCAAAGTCAACTCTAAACCACAGCGGATTCCCATCAAGGAATCCGACTGCCAAAAAGCCATCAGCAACTCCATAGACTAGATCCAGCCGATCCAAGCCCCTAGAAGCCCGCACAAGCTCTAAGCCTGACGAAACCCAAATGCATCCACAAAGAAGTCCTTCCGAAGCTGAGATCCGGAGCATGGGACGAGGAGCAGGAAACTGCCGAAGATGGGAAACCACCGTCGTCTTGTATCCAAAGAACGCGCCCAGAGAGCACCACCGCCGAGGAAGACCATCTCCGAAATCCAAAGGAGGAATCACCAAACGATAGAGAGAACTTGGAGAGACCACCGCCATCCTTTAAGGTTTTTATGGTTTTAAGGGTTTTAGAGTTTTTATGGGGTTTTTTATGTGTTTTAGTGTTTTTTACATTTTCTTGTGTTTTAGTGATCTTTTAGGATTTTTATGGTGTTTTGGGTTTTTAGGTGTTTTTGGGATTTTGAGGGTTTATAGGGGTTTTTAAGTGTTTTAGGGTTTTTAGTTTTTTAGGGTTTTTAGGGACTTTTTTTATGCTGAGGTTTTTTTTGAGTTTTTAAGGTTTTTAGAAATTTTTAATGTTTTTAGTAGATTTAATGGTTTATAGTTTTTAGTGTTTTTTAGGGTTTTATGAGTTTTTAGGGTTTTACGGTTTTTTGGGGGTTTTATGGTTTTCTAGGTTTTTTGTGTTTTTCATGTTTTCATGGATTTTTAAGGGTTTTTTTGGATTTTTATAGTTTTAGTGTTTTGGGGGTTATTATGGATTTTGGGGGTTTTATGGGTTTTTAGGGGTTTTAGGGTTTTTAGGGTTTTTAGGGTTTTTCAGGCTTTATAGGTTCTTTTTGAGGTTTTATGGTTTTTTTTTGTTTTTAAGGGTTTAATGGTTTTAGAGATTTTAAACATTTTTAGGGGTTTAAAGGGTTTTTAGAGTTTTTATTGGTTTTTAGGTTTTTATGGGTTTTTAGGGTTTTTATGATTTTTAGGGGTTTTATTTTCTTCAAGGGTTTTTTCAGGGTTTTTTTATGTTTTCATGGATTTTTAGGGACTTTTAGAATTTTTTTAGTTTTTCAGGGTTTTATGGTTTTTAGAGATTTGGTGGGTTCTTAAGGTTTTTAGGGGTTTTTAAGGGTTTTTAGGGTTTTTTTTGGGTTTTTAGGGTTTTTGAGTTTTTAGGGTTAAAATTTTTGGGGGTTTTAAGGGATTTTATATTTTTTAGTGGGTTTTGGATTTTTTATGGGTTTTTAGGGTTTCTTAAGGTTTTTAGGGTTTCTTAAGGTTTGTAGGGTTTCTTAAGGTTGTTAGGGGCTTTTATGGTTTTCGGGGGTTTTCATGATTTTTAAGGTTTCTTACGTTTTTATGGATTTTAATGGGTTTTATAGGATTTTTCTGGATTTTAGGGTTTTTAGTGTATATGAGGGTGTTTAGGGTTTTTCAGATTTTTTTAGGGTTTCAAAGGGCTTTCAGGGTTTTTAGGATCTTTTTGGGCTTTTAAGATCTATTTGGGCTTTTAGTGTTCTTTTTTGACCTTTTGTTTTCAGGTTTTTTAATGTGTTTTTAATTTTTAGAGGTTTTTCAGGGTTTTTAGGATTTGAATGTTTTCATGGATTCTTAGGGTTCTTTATGATTTTTATGATTTTTTTGGGTTTTTTGGGTTTTTATGGATTTCGAGGGTTTTTAGGTGTTTTCAGGGCTTTTTAGGTTTTGTGGGATTTTTAGGGTCTTTTGGGTTTTTATGGTTTTTTTCATTATTTATTTTTTTAAGGTTTTTAGAATTTTTAACATTTTTAAGTGTTTTAAGTGTTTTTAGCGTTTTAGTGGTTTTTATGGGTTTTTAGGGTTTTTTAAGGTTTTTAGGGGTTTTATGCATTTTAGGGGGTCTTCAGGGTTATTACATTTTCATGGATTTTTAGGGGTTTATTAATATTTTTTTGGATTTAGGGATTTTTTGGGGCTTTAGGGAATTTTTGTGTTTTTAGGGTTTTTAGGGGGGTTTTAGGGGGTTTTAGGGTTTTTAGGGTTTTCAGGGTTTTTTCGGTCTTTTTGGGTTTTTAGGTTTTTTTTGTGTTTTTTTAGGGATTTTAAGAGTTTTTAGAGTTTTTTACGTATTTATGGGTTTAAAGGGTTTCTAGAGTTTTTAGTGGGTTTTAAGGGTCTTTATTTTTTTATGGTTTTTAAGGTTTTTTATGGTTTTCAGGGGTTTTTAAGGATTTTAGGATTTTTTTATTTTCAGGGATTTTTAGGGGTTTTAAGGATTTTTTTGGTATTAGGGTTTTTAGATATTTGACGAATTTTGAGGGTTTTTAGTGTTTTTTCTGGGGGTTTTAGAGTTTTTAGTGTTTTTAGGGTTTTAGTGTTTTTTTGGTTTTTAGGGTTTTTATGTTTTTTTAGAGTTTTAAACCTTTTTGAGGTTTTAAGGGTTTTAGAGTTTTTAATGGGCTTTTTGGGTTTTTATGGGTTTTATGGTTTTTGCGGTTTTTTGGGTTTTTATGATTTTTAGAGGTTTTTTAGGGGTTTTTAGGGTTTTTTACATTTTCATGTATTTTTAGAGGTTTTTTAGGATTTTTATGGTCTATAGGGTTTTTAGGAATATTTAGGGTTTTTAGGGTCTTTTTTGGTTTCTTGGGTTTTTTTTTGAGTTTTTAGGGTCTTTAAGGGTTTTTAGTGCTTTTAACATTTTTAAGAGTTTTAAAGTTTTTTAGAGTTTTTAGTGGTTTTTGATATTTTTTATGGGTTTTTTGGTTTTTAGGGTTTTTTATTTTTTTTTCAGGGTTTTTCCATGGTTTTTAGGTTTTTTTGGACTTTTTGGGGTTTTAAGGTTTTTAGGATTTTTAGGGGTTTTGAGGGTTTTTAGTTTTTTTTTCTGTTATTTTTATTGTGTTTAGGGTTTTTAAGGGTTTTTAAGGGGTTTTAGGGTTTTTTTGGTTTTTATGATTTTTATTAGTTTTTTAGGTGTTTTAAGGTTTTTTAGAGTTTTTTGATGTTTTTAGGGGTTTTGAGGTTAGAGTTTATAGTGGTTTTGGGGTTGTTATGGGTGTATAGGATTTTTTATGGGTTTTAGGGGTTTTTATTGGTTTTAGGGGTTTTTTAGTGTTTTTAGGGATTTCTATATTTTCATGGATTTTTAGGTGATTTTTAGGAATTTTATGGTTTTTAGGGTTTTTAGGGATTTTGTGGGGGTTTTTTTGGGTTTTTCAGGGTTTTCAGGGTTTTTAGTGTCTTTTGGGTTTTTAGGGATTTTTTTAGAGTTTTTTTAGAGTTTTTAATGTTTTTGATAGTTTTTTAACCAATTTAGGGGTTTAAATGGTTTTTAGAGTCTTTGTGGCTTTTTAGGGTTTTTATGGGTTTTAGGGGTTTTTAAGGTTTTAGGGGTTTTATCATTTTTGGGGGTTTTTCATGGTTTTTTGTGTTTTTTTAGTTTTCATGGAATTTTAGTGGTTTTTTAGGATTTTATAGTTCTTAGGGTATTTTAGGGTTTTTAGTAATTTTGACGGTTTTTAGAGTTTTTTAGTGTTTTTAGGGGTTTTAGGACTTTTCATGGGTTTTAGGGTCTTTTCGGTTTTTAGGGTTTTTTTTAGTTTTTAAAGGTCTTAAGTCTTTTTAGAGTTTTTAAACATTTTTAGGCGTTTTAAGGGTTTTTAGAGTTTTAGTGGGTTTTTAGGGTTTTTATGGGGTTTTGGGGTTTTTTTAAAGCTTTTTAGGGGTTTTATGGGTTTTTAGGGTTTTTTATATTTTCATGTATTTTTAGGTGTTTTTTAGGATTTTTATTTTTTAGGGGTTTTTAGTGTGTTTAAGGGGTTTAGGGATTTGAGTGTTTTTAGGGTCTTTTAGGGGTTTTGGGGTTCTTTAGGGTTTTAAGGTCTTTGTTTTTTTAGGGTTTTTTGATTTTTAAGGGTTTTAAGGATGTTTATAGTATTTAACGTTATAAGGGTTTTTAGAGTTTTTAGTTTTTTTAGGTTTTTTATGGTTTTTAAGGTTTTAGGGTTTTTAGGGTTATTCTTCTTTCACGAATTTTTAGGGGGGGTTAGGATTTTTATGGTTTTTTGGATTTTTAGGGATTTTGTGTGTTTTTAGGGTTTTTGAGAGGTTTTAGGGTTTTTGTGGTTTTTCACTGTTTTTAAGGCCTTTTGTAGTTTTTTGTGATTTTGATTGTTTTTAATGTTTTAGGGTTTTTTGGATCTTCGACAATTTTTGGTTCCTTTAGGGGTTTTTAATGTTTTTCAGTGGTTTTAAGGTCTTTTTGGGTTTTAAGTGTTTTTTTTGTGATTTTTAGGGGTTTTAATATTTTTTGGGGTTTTAAGGGTTTTTATGGTGTTTTAGGTTTTTTTAAAAAATTTAGAGGTTTTTAGGGTTTCTAGGTGGTTTTATGGGTTTTTAAGGTTTTTTACATTTTCATGGATTTTTATTGGTTTCTTAGGATTTTTACGATTTTGGGGGGGTTTAGGGGTTTTAGACATTTGGGTGTTTTTTATAGTTTTCAGGGGATTTTAGGTTTTTTTAGGGTTATTCAGGTATTTTAGGTTATTTTTGTGTTTTTAGGGTTTTTTGAGTTTTTTGGGGGTTTTACGGGTTTTTAGAGTTTTTTAACGTTTTTAGGGGTTTAAAGGGTTTTTTGAGATTTTAGTGGATTTTTAGGGATTTTATTAGTTTTTACGTTTTTATGGCTTTTATGGTTTTCATGGGGTTTTCATGGTTTTAAGATTTTTACTTTTTCATGGGTTTTTAGGGACTTAATTTTTTGATGGATTTTAATGTTTTTTAGGGTTTTTTACTGTTTTTAAGTTTTTGGGGTTTTCCAAGGTTTTTCAGGTCTTTTGAGGTTTTTAGGGTTTCTTTTGTTTCTAGGAGTTTTAAGGTTTTTTAGAGTTTTTTTAATGTTTTTAGGGGTTTTAATGTTTTTAAAGTTTTTAGTGGTTTCTTAGTGTTTTTATGGGTTTTGATGGTTTTTAAAAGTTTTTAGGGATTTTTTGCTTTCATGGATTTTTAGGGTTTTTAAATATTTTTAGGGTTTTTAGCATTTTTAGGGGTTTTAGGGTATTTGAGGATTATTAGGGGTTTAGGTTTTTTAGGGGTTTCAGGGGGTTTAGGGGGTTTTAGGGTCTTTTTGGGTTTTAAGGGTTTTTTGAGTTTTTAAGGGTTTTTAAAGTATTTAACGTTTTTAGGGGTTTTAAGTGTTTTTTGAGATTTTAGTGGTTTTAGGGGTTTTATGGTATTTTAGGGTTTTTATGGTTTTTAGGGGTTTTATGGTTTTTATTGGGTTTTAGGGGTTTATTGTTTTTTAGTTTTTCATGAATTTTTAAGGATGTTTTTACAATTTTTATGTTTTTTGGAGTTTTTAGGTATTTTGGGTTTTGGGGTCTTTGAAGGGTTTTAGTGCGTTTTTTTTTTGTTTTTTTTTGATTTTTTTGGGATTTTATGTTTTTTAGAGTTTTTAACATTTTAGGGGTTTTAAGGGCTTTTTGAGTTTTTTGTGGTTTTTTAGAGTTTTTATGGGGTTTTTGGGTTTTTGTGTCTTTAGGGGGGGGGGGTTCAGGGTTTTTAGAGTTTTATATGCTTTCATTGATTTTTAGTAATTTTATGATTTTTTTGGATTTTTAGGGATTTTGAGGGTTTTTAGGGGGTTTTAGGGGTTTTAAGGGTTTTTTGGGGTCTTAAGGGTTTTTTGATTCTTTAGTGGTTTTAGGGTTTATATGGGTTTTTAAGATGGGGATTTTATGGTTTTAAGAGTTTTTAGGGTTTCTTACTTTTTCATGGATTTTGAGGGGTTTTAGGATTTTTATTGTTTTTAGGGTTTTATAGGGTTTTAGGGAATTTGAGGGGTTTTAGGGGTATTCAGGGGTTTTCATGGGTTTTTATAGCTTTTAGGGTTTTTCGGGGTTTTTATGGTCTTTTTCAGTTATTAGCGTTTTTGTGTCTTTTAGGTTTTTAGAGTTTTTATCGTTTTTAGGGGGTTTAAGGGTTTTTAGAGTTTTTAATTGTTTTTTAGGTTTTTAGGGTTTTTATGGTTTTTAGGGGTTTTTACGGTTCTTTTCATTTTCATGGATTTTTAGGGGGGTTTCGGGATTTTTATGGATTTTATAGTTTTTTAGGTTTTTTTGGATTTTGAGGGTTTTTGGGGTTTTTCAGGGGTTTTAAGGATTTTTAAGTTGTTTTCAGGGTTTTTAGGGTCTTTCTGGGGTTTTAGGGGTTTTTTCGAGTTCTAAAGGGGTTTTAAGTTTTTTTATAGTTTTTTATCATTTTAGGGGTTTTGTGGGTTTTTAGGACTTTAAGGGGTTTCTCATTGTTTTTAGGATTTTTTAAAATTTCATGGTTTTTAGGGTTTTTAAAGGATTTTTTGGTTTTTAATTTTTTAGGATTTTTAGGGATTTTTTGTGTTTTATGGTTTTTCAGGGATTTTCAGGGTTTTAGGGTCTTTTGGGGTTTTAGGGTTTTTTATAATTTTTTGGGGTTTTAAGGTTTTTTAGATATTTTTTATGTATTTTGGGGTTTTAGGGTTTTTAGAGTTTTAGTGGGTTTTTAGGGTTTTTAGGGGTTTTATGTTTTCAAGGGGTTTTCAGGGTTTTTTAGGTTTTTTCTGTTTTTTTTTATTTTTATTGATTTTTTATGATTTTTATCGTTTGTAGAGGTTTTTTGGGTTTTTTGGGAATTTAAGGGGTTTTAGGGTTTTTTAGGTGTTTTTAGGGTTGTTTTGGGTTTTTAGAGTCTTTTGGGTGTTTTATTGTCTTTTTGGGTTATTAGGGTTTTTTATTGTTTTTGAGGGGTTTAAAGGTTTTTTAGATTATTTTAACCATTAAGGGGTTTTAGATGTTTTTAGAGTTTTTAGTGGTTTTTAGGGTTTTTGATGGTTTTCAGGGGTTTTTAGTGTTCTCATATTTTCATGGATTTTTAGGGGTTTTTAGCATTGTTTTATGATTTTTGGGATTTTGAGGGTTTTAAGGGGTTTTAGGTGTTTTTAGGGTACTTTTGTGGTTTTAGGGTTTTATGAGTTTTTTTTAGGTTTAAGGTTTTTTAGAGTTTCTTAACTTTTTCAGAGGTTATTCTGGGTTTTTTACATTTTCATGGATTTTTAGGGGGTTTTAGGGTCTTTTTAGATTTTTAGGGTTGTTATGTGTTTTTAGGGTTTTTAAGGTTTTTAGAGTTTTTTAAAGTTTTTAGGTATTTTAAGGGTTTTTAAAGGGTTTAGGGGTTTTTATTCTTTTCAAGGGTTTTTCTGGGCTTTTTAGGGTTCTTTATGTCTTCTTGTATTTTTAGGGTTTTTAAGGATTTTTATGGTTTTTAGGGGTTTTAGGGATTTTGAAGGGTTTTACGGGTTTTTCCGGGATTTTAGGCTTTTTAGTGTCTTTCATGGTTTTTTGGTCCTTTTGGGTTTTAGGGTTTTCTTTTTGAGTTTTTTTATGGTTTATAAGGTTTTTCAGATATTTTTAATGTTTTTAGGGGTTTAAAGGGGTTTTAGAGTTTTAGTGGGTATTTAGGATTTTTATGGGGCTTTAAGGTTTGGAGGTTTTTTTATGGTTTTAAGGATTTTTTAGGGTTTTCTATGTTTTCAAATATTTTGAGGGGTTTTTTAGGATTTTTTTAGTTTTTATGGGTTTTAGGGATTTTATGGATTTTCATGGGTTTTATGGGTTTTCATAGGTTTAAGGGGGTTTTGGGGGTTTTTAGTGTCTTTGGGCCTTTTTAGGGATGTTTTTTGAGTTTTTTGGGGTTTTAAAAAAATTAGACTATTAAATTTTTTAGAAGTTTTAAGGGTTTTTAGGGATGCTTTTTGAGTTTTTTGGGGTTTAAATATTTTTATACTATTTTAATGTTTTTAGGAGTTTTAAGGGTTTTTAGAGGATTTAGTGGCCTTTAAGGGTTTTATGGGTTTTTAAGGTTTTTAATGTTTTTAGGGGTTTTTTTGGGTTTTCAGAGGTTTTTTTTAAGGTTTTTAGGATTTTTTACGTTTTCATGGATTTTAGGGGTTTTTTCAGATTTTTATGGGTTTTAGGGTTTTATACGGATTTTAGGGTTTTTTAATATTTTTAGGGTTTTTTAGGGGTTTTGGATTTTTAGCGTTTTCCTGGGTTTTTAGAGTCTTTTTGGGTTTTGGGGGGTTTTATGTGATTTTTAGGGTTTTATGTTTTTTTAGAGTTTTTTTAATGTTTTAGGGGTTTAAAGGGTTTTTAGAGTTTTTAGTTGGTTTTTAGGGTTTTACTGGTTTTTCGGGTTTTTAAGGTTTTTAGGTGTTTTTATGGTTTTGAGGTGGTTTTTAGGGTTTTAAGTGATTTTTACATTTTCATGGATTTTTAGGGGTTTTAAAAGCTTTTTATGGTTTTTAGGGTTTTTTAGGGGTTTTAGGGATTTTGAGGTTTTTATGTTTTTTCAGAGATTTTTAGGGTCTGTGAGGGTGTTTAGTGTCTTTTTTTTTGGTTTTTAGGGTTATTTTGAAATTTTTAGGTTTTTTAAGGATTTTATAGTTTTTTAATGTTTTTAGGGGATTAAAGGTTTTCTAGATTTTTAGTAGTGTTTTTTTTGTTTTTATTGGTTTTATGGGTTTTTAAGGTTTTTAGGGGTTTTATGGTTTTCAGGGTTTTAAAGGTTTTCTACGTTTTTATAGATTTTTAGTGTTTTTTTGGGAATTTTATGATTTTTCGGGTTTTTAGGGGTTTTTTAGGGTTTTTAGTGTCTTTTTGGGTTTTCAGTGTCTTTTTGGGTTTTCATTGTCTTTTTTGGGTTTTTAGAGGTTTTTTTTTAAATTTTAGGGGTTTAAAGTTTTTTAGTGTTTTTTAACGTATTTAGGGGTTTTAAAGGGTTTTATATTTTTTGGTTTTTTTAGGGTTTTTAGGGGTTTTTAAGGTTTTTAGGGGTTTTTATGGTTTTGAGGGTTTTCTATGTTTTCAAGGTTTCTATTGATTTTTAGGGGTCTTTTGGTTTTTTGGGGTTTTTTAATGTTTTGGGGGTTTTTACATTTTCATGGATTTTTAGGGAGGTTTTAGGATTTCAATGGTTTTTAGTGTTTTTTAGGGTTTTGGGTATTTTGAGGTTTTTGGAGGTTTTTAGGGGTTTTTAGGTTTTCTTAGGGTTTTTATAGTCTTTTTGGGTTTTTGGGTTTTACCAGTTTTTTCGGTTTTTTTATAGTTTTTAACGTTTATAGGGTAATAAGGGTTTTTTGGGTTTTTACTATTTTTTAGGGTTTTATTGGTTTTTAGATGTTTAATGGTTTTTAGGGGGTTTTATGGTTTTCAGAGGTTTTTCAGGGCTTTTAGGGTTTTCTACGTTTTCATTGATTTTTAGGTTTTTTTTGGTTTTTTGGGTTTACCGGGTTTTTTTTGGGATTTTATGGGGTTTTTGGGGTTTTTTATGTTTTTTTGGGTCCTTTTGGGTTTTTGGGTATTTTTAGGGTTTTTATGTTTTTTAGAGTTTTTTAACATTTTTCGGGGTTTTTATGGTTTTTTTGGGGGTTTTAAGGTTCTTAGGGGTTTTTATGGTTTTTAGGGGTTTTCAGGTTTTTAGGGTTTTTAAGTTTTCATGGATTTTTAAGGGTTTTTAGGATTTTTATGGTTTTTTGAGACTTTGAGGGTTTCCTTGGTTTTTAGGGTTTTTTTGTGTTTTATAAGGGTTTTAAGGTTTTTAGAGTTTTTTTAACATTTTTAGGGGTTTAAAGGTTTTTTAGAGTTTTTAGTTGGTTTTTAGGGTTTTTTTAAGGCTTTAGGGGGTTTTTAGGGGTTTTAGGGGTTTTTATGTTTTCTTGGATTTTTGGGGGGTTTTTAAGACATTGATGTTTTTAGGGTTTTTTAGGGTTTAATGGATTTTTGGGGTTATTCAGATTTTTTAGGGTTTTTTAGGTTTTTAGGGTTTTTTTGGATATTTTGGGGGTTTTAGGTTTTTTTAATGTTTTTAGTTGTTTTAATGTTTTTTAGAGTGTTTTAACTTTTTGGGGGTTTAAGGGGTTTTCTATTTTTTTAGTTGTTATTTGGGTTTTAGGGGGTTTTGGGGTTTTTTAAGGTTTTTTGGGTCTTTATGGTTTTCAAGTCTTTTTAGGGTTTTTTACTTTGTTGTGGATTCTTAGGTGTTTTTTGGATTTAGTGGGTTTTATAGTTTTTATGGGTTTTAGGGTTTTTAAGGTTTCTAGTGTTTTTTATATTTTTTAGGGGTTTCTGGGTTTTTTTAAGGTTTTTAGGGGTTTTAGGGTTTTAAGGGGTTTTTAAGGGTTTTTTACATTTTTCATGGATTTTTAGGGGACTTTTATGACTAATTTGTTTTTTAGTTTTTTATAGGTTTTTGTGGATCTTGAGGGTTTTAAGGTTTTTAAGGGTTTTTAGGGTCTTTTGGGTTTTTAGGTTTTTTTGAGTTTTGTAAGATTTTTATTCTTTTTATAGATTTTTAACATTTTTAGGGGTTTTAAGGGTTTTTATTTTTTTTGTGGGTTTTACGTTTTTATGGGTTTTTTGAGTTTTTTACGGTTTTTAGGGGTTTTTATAGTTTTCAAGGGATTTTCAAGGTTTTTTGGGTTTTTTATATTTGCATGTTTTTCTAGAGGATTTTATGATTTGTGTGGTTTTTAGGGATTTTATGGATTCTGAGGGTTTTTATTGTTTTTCAAAGGATTTTAGGGGTTTTATGGTCTTTTGGGGTTTTAGGAATTTTAAGGATTTTTACAGTTTTTTACCGTTTTAGGGGTCTACAGTTTTTTTAAATTTTTTAGTGGGTTTTTAAGTTTTTATGAGTTTTTAGGGTTTTTTAAGGTTTTTAGGGGTTTTTATGGATTTCAGGGTTTTTTTCAGATTTTTAAGGGTTTAATGTTTTTATGGATTTTTAGGGGTTTTTAGGATTTCTTTGGTTTTTACAAGTTTTTTAGTGTTTTAAGGGATTTTGAGGGTTCTTAGGGTTTTCAGGTGTTTTTAGTGTTTTTCATGATTTTCAGGGACCTTTTGGGTTTTAGGGCTTTTTAGAGTTTTTTATGGTTTTAAGGTTTGTAGAGTTTTTTATCTTTTTTAGGGGTTTTAAGGGTTTTTAGAGTTTTTAGCATTTTTTGGATTTTTTAATGTTTTAGGGGTTTTATGGTTTTGAGAGGCTTTTCAGGGTTTCTAGTGTTTTGTACGTTTTCATGGATTTTTAGGTTTTTTTTTTATTTTTATGGTTTTTAGGGTTTTTAGGGATTTTTATGTTTTTAGGGTTTTAAGGGGTTTTTGGTTTTTTAGGGTTTTTAAGGATCTCAAGGTCTTTTTGGTTTTTTAGGTTTTTTTTTTGAATTTTTAGGGATTTTGAGGTTTTTAGAGTTATTTAATTAAGGGTTTTTAGATATTTTATTGGGTTTTTAGTGTTTTTATGGGATTTTCGGGTTTTTTAAAGTTTTTAGAGGATTTTATGGTTTTCAGGGGGTTTTAAGGTGTTTTAGAGTTTTTAATGTTTTCATGGATTTTTAGGGGTTTTTAAGATTTTTATGGGTTTTATAGATTTTTGGTGTTTTTAGGGATTTTGTGGGTTTTTTGGGGTTTTTAGGGGGTTTTATGGCTTTTAGTTGTTTTCAAGGTTTTTAGGCTTGTTTTGGGTTTTTGGGTTTTTTTAGTTTTTTTTTGTTTTTAAGGGTTTTTAGTGTTTTTAATGTTTTTAGTATTTTAAAATGTTTTTAGATTTTTAGTGCTTTTTTATTTTTTAGGACTTTTTAGGGTTTTTTACGGTTTTTAGGGGTTTTATGGTTTTTTGGGATCTTTTAGGGTTTTAGTGTTTTTTTTTTGTTTTAGGTATTTTTAAGGGTTTTTAGGTTTTTTATGGTTTTTAGTGTTTTTTTTTCATTTTCTGGTATTATGAGGGTTTTTGGGTGGTTTTTAGAATTTTTAGGGGTTTTAGGATTTTTAGGGTATTTTTGGGGTTCTAGGGGTTTTTTGAGTTTTTTAGGGTATTTAAGGTTTTTTTATAGTTTTTTTCATTTTATGTGTTTTAAAGATTTTTTTTATTTTTAGTGGGTTTTTAGGTTTTTATGTTTTTTTGGCTTTTTGGGTTTTTTATGGTTTTTAGGGGGTTTTATGGATTTTAGGGGTTTTTCAGTTTTTTTGGGTTTTTAGTTTTTGTTGGATTTTAAGGGGTTTTATAGCATTTTTATTGTTTTTAGGGTTTTTGGGGTTTTTAGGGGTTTTAGGGATTTTGAGGGGTTTTAGGGCTTTTTAAAAGCTATTTGGGGTTTTCTGGTTTTTTGCGGTTTTGTGAATTTTTTATGGTTTTATGGTCTTTAAAAGTTTTTAGCATTTTTCAGGTTTTTAATAATTTTAGAGTTTTTATTGGGGTTTTAGGGTATTATGGGTTTTTTGGTTTTTTTATGTTTTTTATGGGTTTTTAAGCGTTTTAGGAGTTTTCAAGGTTTTTAAGGTTTTTTACATTTTGATAGATTTCTAGGGGTTTTTAGGATTTTTATGGTATTTAGGGTATTTAGGATTTTTAGGAATTTTGAGGGGATTTTTTAGGGGTTTCAAATTTTTTTAGGGGGTTTTAAGGGTTTTAGTGTCTTTTTGGGGTTTTAGGGTTTTTTTGAGTTTTTATGGGTTTTAAGGTTTTTTAGAGTTTTTTAAGGTTTTTAGGGGTTTTAATGGTTTTTAGAGTTTTTTATGGTTTTATCTGTTTTTAGGGATTTATAGGTTTTTATGGGTTTTATAGTTTTCTAGGTTTTTCTGGGTTTTAAGGTTTTTTAAGTTTTTAGGGATTTTTTTGGGTTTTTTAGGTTTTTTAGGTTTTTATGGTTTTTTAGGGTTTTTAGGTATTTTCATGTGGTTTAGGGTATTTCAAGGGTTTTTAGAATTTTTCAGGGTTTGGGGGGCTTTCTGGGTTTTTAGGGGTAATTTGTGTTTTTATGGGTTTTAAGGTTTTTTTGAGTTTTTTAATGTTTTAGGGGGTTTTATGGGGTTTTAGGGTTTTCATAGTTTTTATAGTTTTTTTGGATTTTTTTTTTGCTTTTATGGGGTTTTAGTCTTTTTAGGGATTTTGAGGGGTTTCAGGGTTTTTAGGGTTTGTAGGGGTTTTAGGGTCTTTTTTTGGGGGGTTTTGAGTTTTTTAGGGGTTTTAAGGTTTTTAGAGTTTTTAGTGGGTTTTTAAGGGTTTTTATGTGTATTAAGGTTTTTAAGGTTTTTGGGATTTTTATGGCTTTCAGGGGTTTTCAGGGGTTTTATGGTTTTTTATGTTTTCATTGATTTTTAGGATTTTTATGGTTTTGGGGTTTTTAAGGGTTTTTAGGGTTTTTAGGGGATTTGAGGATTTTTATGGTCTTTTGGGGTTTTAGGGTATTTTTGAGTTTTTTAGGGTTTCAAAGTTTTTTTTATAGATTTTTAACCTTTTTATGGGTTTTAAGTGTCTTTAGAGTTTTTAGTCATTTTTTATTGTTTTTATGGGGTTTTTTTTGGGTTTTTTGGGTTTTTTAGGTTTTTAGGGGTTTTTCGAGTTTTTAAGATTTTCTGGGGTTTTGGAGGATTTTTAGGGTTTTTTAAATTTTCATGCATTTTAGTTTTTTTTGGTTATTTTTTTATAATTTCAAAGGGTTTTTAGGGATTATGAGTATTTTTAGTGTTTTTTGGTTATTTTTTTATAGTTTCATAGGGTTTTTAGGGATTATGAGTATTTTTCGCGTTTTTAGGGAGTTTTCAAGGTTTTAGGGTTTTTAGGGTCTTTTTGAGTTTTTAGGGTTTTTTGTGTTTTTAGAGTTTTTTTGTGTTTTTAGGGGTTTTTTATATTTTTTAGAGTTTTTTGAGTTTTTGGGGATTTTGGGTGGTTTTAGGGGTTTTCAAGTGTTTTTCGAATTTTTAGGGGTTTTCAGGGTTTTTAGAGTCTTTTTTGGTTTTTATGGATTTTTTGAGTTTTTTAGGGTTTTAAAGGATTTATAGAGTTTTTTAAATATTTTTAGTTGTTTTTAGAGATTTTAGAGTTTTTAGCGGTTTTTATGGTTTTTAAGGTGTTTAGGGTTTTTTTTGTTTTAAGATGTTTTTTCGGGGTTTTTAGGATTTTTTATGTTTTCATGGATATTTAGGGGCTTTTACGGATTTTTTCTTGTCTTCGGGTATTTTTGGTTTTTTAGGGATTTTTAGGATTTTTAGGTTTTTTCCAGGGTTTTTTTCGATTTTCGGGGTTTTCAGGGTCTTTAGGGTCTTTTCAGGTATTGACTGTTTTTTTTTGTTTTTTAGGGTTTTTAGTGTTTGTTAGAGTTTTTTAACATTTTTAGGGGTTTCAAGGGTTTTTAGAGTTTTTAGTGGTTTTAGGGTCTTTAACGTTTAGGGGTTTTTATGGTTTTTAGAGGGTTTTCAAGGTTTTGAAGTTTTTTTATGTTTTCATTGATTTTTAGGGGATTTTTAGGATTTTTATGTTTTTTAGGTTTTTAGGGTTTTTGGGGATTTTAAAAGTTTTTCTGGGGTTTTTAGGGTGTTTTAGGATTTTTAGAGTATTTAGAGGTTTTTTATGTGTTTTCTATTTTTTAACGTTTTAATGGTTTTATTGTTGTCATGGGTTTTTCAAGTTTTTTAGGTTTTTTCCATTTTTCATGGATTTTTAGGAGGTTTTAGAATTTTAATGGTTTTTGGGTTTTTTAGGGTTTTACGGAATTTGAGGGCTTTGGGGGGTTTTAAGGTTTTTAGAGCTTTTCAGGGGTTTTAGGGTCTTTTTGGTTTTTTACTGTTGTAAAGTATTTTTAGAGTTTTTAACATTTTTAGGGGTTTTAATTGTTTTTAGAGTTTTTAGTGGTTTGTTAGGGTTTTTAATTTTTTTAAGGGGTTTCATGGTTTTCAGGATTTTTCATGGTTTTTATGGCTTTTTTTGTTTCCATGGATTTTTAGGGTTTTTTTAGTATTTGATGGTTTTTAAGGTTTTTTATGGTCTTTAGGGATTTTGATGGGTTTTATGATTTTTAGGGGGTTTTAGGGTTTTTAGGGTCATTTCGGGTTTTTATGGGTTTTTTAGTTTTTTTGGGTTTTAAAGGTTTTTAGAGTTTTTTAACATTTTTAGGGATTTAAGGGTTTTTAGAGTTTTTAGGGGGGGTTTCATGGTTTCTAGGGTGTTTTATGTTTTCATTAATTTTTCAGGGGTTTTAGGATTTTGTTGTTTTTTGGGTTTTTTGAACTTTTAATGGGTTTTAAGGTTTTTATAGTTTTTTTAATTTTTTAGTGGGTTTTATGGGTTTTTATAGTTTTACAATTTTTAGGGGTTTTATGGTTTTCATGGGTTTTTTAGGGTCTTTTGGGTTTTTTACGTTTTTATAGATTTTAAAGGGGTTTTTAGTATTTTTATGGCTTTTAGGTTTTTTAGGGACGAGTTTGGGGTTTTTGGGGTTTTAGGGGTTTTAGGGGTTTTAAGGGGTTTTTGAATATTTAGTGGTTTTTTAGTGTTTTAATGGAGTTTTCAGAGATTTTAAGGTCTTTCATATTTTTAGGGGTTTTTTATTTTTAAGTGTTTTAAGGGTTGTTAGGGTTTTTAATGTTTTTAGGGGTTTAAAGGGTTTTTAGATTTTTAGTGGTTTTTAAGAGTTTTTTATTAGTTTTTAGGGTTTTATGGTTTTTAGGGGATTTTATTGTTTTAAGGGCGTTTAGGGTTTTTATGGTTTTTTACGTTTTCATGGAATTTTAGGAGTTTCTTAGGATTTTTATGGTACTTATGATTTTTAGGGATTTTAAGGGTTTTGAGGGGTTTTAGGTATTCCAAAGGCAGTTTAGGGTTTCTAGGGGGTTAAGGTATTTTCAGGGTTTTTATGGTCTTTTAGGGCTTTTGGGTTTTTTGAGTTTTTAGAGTTTTTAAGGTTTTTAGAGATTGTTAACATTTTTAGGGTTTTTAATGGTTTTGGATTTTTATGGGTTTTTATGGTTTTTAGGGGTTCTTCTGGTTTTGGGGAGTTCTCAGAGTTTTTATTATTTTTACATTTTGATGGATTTTGAAGGGGGGTTAGGATTTTTATTCTTTATGGGCTTTTTACGGTTTTAAGGTTTTTCAGATCTTTTTAATATTTTTATAGTTTTTAGTGGTTCTCAAGATTTTTTATGGGTTTTTTGGGTTTTTAATGTTTTTAGGTGTTTTATGGTTTTCAAGGACCTTTCATGGTTTTAGGGTTTTTTAAATTCTCATAGATTTTTTAGGATTTTAGGATTTTTATGGTTTTTGGAGATTTTTAGGGATTTTAGGGATTTTGAGGGTCTTTAAGGTTTTTAGTGGTTTTTAGGGTTTTAGGGTTTTTTTTTTGTTTTCTAGGGTTTTTAAGGGTTTTTATAATTTTTAATGTTTTTAATTTTTTCATGGGTTTTTAGGGGTTTAAATGTTTTTTGGGGGGTTTTATGGTTTTTAGGGGTTTTTAGGGGTTTTTAGGGGTTTTTAGGGGTTTTTCAGGGATTTAATTATTTTTTCATTTTCATTAATTTTTATGTGTTTTTTATGATTTTTAGGGTTTTTAGGATTTTTAGGATTTTGATGGTTTTTAGGGTCTTTCAGAGGGGGGAGGGAGGGTTAAGGTTTTTAGGGTTTTTAGGTTTTTTAGGATTTTTCTGAATTTTTATGATTTTTTTGAGTTTTTAGGGTTTTATACTTTTTTAACATTTTTAGGGGTGTTAAGGGTTTTTTGAGTTTTTATTGTTTTCTTAACATTTTTATGGGTTTTTTTTATTTTTTTTATGGGTTTTATGGGTTTTATGTTTTTCTAGGTTTTTAGGGTTTTTAGGCTTTTAATGTTTTCATGGATTTTTAGGGGTTTTTTAGGATTTTTATAGTTTATAAGGTTTTTAGGGTTTTTGAGGGATTTTGGAGTTTTTAAGGGGTTTTCAGGGTTTTTAGGGGTTTTAGGGTCTTTTAGGGGTGTTAGGGGTTTTTTTAGTGTTTTAGCGGTTCATGGTTTTTTAGAGTTTTTAACATTTTTAGGGGTTTAAAGGGTTTCTTAAGTTTTTACAGGGTTTTGGGGTTTTTATTGGTTTTTTTGGTTTTTATTTATTTTTATGGATTTTTAGGGCTTTTTAGGATTTTATTATTTTTAGGGTTTTATCATTTTTAGTGATTTTGAGGGGTTTCAATGTTTTTAGGGTATTTTTAGGTTTTTAGGGTTTTATTTTGAGCTTTTTGGGGTTTTTAGGGTTTTTTAGTTTTTTTTATTATTTTTAGGGGTTTAAAGTGTTTTTAGAGTATTTAATGGGTTTTTAGAGATTTTATGGATTTTTTAGGGTTTTTAAAGTTTTTTAGGGTTTTATAGTTTTTAGGGTTTTAGGATTTTTAGGTATTTTGAGGGGGTTTTTTGGGTCTTTCAGGGTTTTTATTGTATTCATATATTTTTAGGGTTTTTAGGGTCTTTAAGGGTTTTTAGGGTTATTTCAAGTTTTTTTTGGGGTTATAAGGTTTCTAGAGTTTTTTAACATTTTTAGGGGTTTTTAGGGTTTTATGGATTTTTAGGTGTTTTTAAGGGTTTTAGGGGTTTTGAGATTTTTTGGGGGGTTTTATGGTTTTCAGGGGGTTTTCAGGGTTTTTAGGATTTTTTACGTTTTCATGTATTTTTAGTCAGTATTTAGGATTTTTATGGTTTAGAAGTTTTTTAGGGATTGAAGTGTTTTCATGAGTTTTCAAGGGTTTTCGGGTTTTTATGGGTTTCTTGGTTTTTAGGTTCTTTTGGGTTTTTAGGTGTTTTTTAAGTTTTTTTTGGATTCTTAATGTTTTTTAGAGTCTTTTAACGTTTTTAGGGGTTTCAAGTGCTTTTTAATTTTTTTGGGGTTTTATGGTTTTTATGAGATTTTAGGGATTTTTATGTTTTTTAGGATTTTTTGTAGTTTTCATGGATTTTTAACATTTTCATGAATTTTTAGTGGTTTTTTAGTAATTTTATGGTTTTTTGAGTTTTTAATGTTTTACGGATTTTGAGGGTTTTTAGGGTTTTTTGAGGTTTTTAGGGTATTCTTGGGTTTTTAGGGTTTTCCTTAAGTGTTTTCAGGTATTTAACGATTTTTAGGGGTTTTAGGGTTTTTAGGCTCTTTTAGGTTTTTTAGGATTTTTCTTCTTCTGTTTATTATGGTTTTTAATGTTTTTAGAGTTTTTTTTACGTTTTTAAGGGTATTAATAGTTTTTAGAGTTTTTCATGGTTTTTAGGGTTTTTATTATTTTTTTGGGTTTTTAAGGGTCTTTATGGTTTTCAGGGTTTTTTAGGGTTTTTAGAGGGTTTTAGGGGTTTTTACGTTTTCATGGAATTTAAGGGGTTTTTAGGATTTTTGGGCTTTTATGGTTTTTAGGAATTTTGAGGGGGTTATGGGTTTTAAGTGGTTTTTAGGGTTTTTAGGTCCATTTTATATTTTGAGGGTCTTTTTTGAGTATTTTATCATTTTAAAGGTTTTTTAGAGTTTTTAAACATTTTTAGAGTTTAGTGGGTTTTAGGGTTTTATGGGGATTTAGGGGTTTTAATGGTTTTTAGGGGTTTTATGGTTTTCATGGGGTTTTCAGTGATTTTAGGGTTTTTTTGTTTTCATTGATTTTTTGGAGTATTTTTGGATTTTTATGGTTTTTTGGCTTTTTTAGCTTTTTATGGATTTTGAGGGGTTTTTGGGTTTTTCAGGATTTTTTTGGTTTTTTGGGGTTTTTTGAGTTTTTTAAGATTTTAAAGGTTTTTTAGATTTTTTTAACATTTTTAGGGGTTTGAGGGATTTTTAGTGTTTTTAGTGGTTTCTTAGGGGTTTTATGGTTTTTTAGGGTTTTTAATGTTTTTAGGCGTTTAGTGGTTTTCAGGAGTTTTTTAGGGTTTTTAGGGGTTTTTACGTTTTAATGGATTTTTAGGAGTTTTTTTAGGATTTTTATGGTTTTTAGGGGTTTTTAGGGTTTTTAGGGATTTTGAGGGGTTTTATGGGTTTTAAGGTTTTTTCTAGTTTTAAGGGACTTTTGAGGTTTAATGGTCTTTTGGGTTTTTAGAGTTTTTTTATTATTAGGGTTTATATGGTTTTAAGGGGATTTTCAAGGTTTTTTGGGTTTTTTACAATTTCATGGATTCTTAGGGGTTTCTTAGGATTTTTATGGTTTTAGAGGTTTTAGGGTCTTTTGGGGTTTAGGTTTTCGTTGAGTTTTTCGGGTTTTTGGTGTTTTTTAACGTTTTTTTTGGGGTTTATGATTTCTTATAGTTTTTAGTGGGTTTTTTTTGGTTTTTATGGGTTTTTAGTGTTTTAAAGGTTTTAGGGGTTTTTATAGTTTTAAGGGTTTTCAGTTTTTTGGGATTTTAGGGGTTTTAAGAGTTTTAGGGCTTTTAGGGGTTTTTAGGGATTTTAATGTGTTTGTTGGTTTTTTTTGAGTTTTTGTGTTTTTTAATATTTTTTTATGTTTTTTAACATTTTTAGGGGTTTAAAGGATTTTTAGTGTATCTATTTGTTTTTAGGGGTTTTATGAGTTTTTAGGAGTTTTAGGGGTTTTTAGGGGTTTTAGGGGTTTTAGGGGTTTTAGGGATTCTATTGGGTTTTAGGGGTTTTAGTGGTTTTTTAGGGTTTGTATGGTGTTTAGGTTTCTTGGTGATCTTGAGAGTTTTTAGAAATTTTAGGGGGTTTTATGGGTTTTAGGGTTTTCAAGTTTTTAAGGGTCGTTTTTTCCTTTGTTATTTTGAATTTTTAGGGTTCTTGTAGTTTTTTATAATTTTCTAATGTTTTTAGGGATTTTCAGGGTTTTTAGAGTTTTTAGTGGGTTTTTGGGTATTTGTGGGTTTTAGGGTTTTTATGGGTTTTATGGTTTTAGGGTGTTTTTAGATTTTTTAGGGATTTTAACTTTTTCATTGATTTTTATGGGTTTTAGGGTTTTTCAGGGGTTTTGGGGTTTTTAGGGGTTTTCAGGATTTTCAGGGTTTTTATGGCCTTTTAGGGTTTTAAGGTTTTTAAACGTTTTTAGGGGGTTTAAGGTGTTTTAGTATTTTTAACATTTTTTAAGTATTAAATGGTTTTTATAGTTTTTAGTTGTTTTTATGAGTTTTTAGGGTTTTTTAATGTTTTAAGAGGTTTTTATAGTCTGGAGGAGTTTTTAAGGGTTTTAAAGGTTTTTTACGTTTTCATGGATTTTTAGGGTTTTTTAGAATTTTTATAGTCTTTAGGGTTTTCCAGGGTATTAGGGATTTTTGAAGGTTTTTAAAGTTTTTCAGTGGTTTTAGGGTTTTAGGGACTTTTTGGTTTAAATGGGTTTTTTGAGTTTTTAGGGATTTTTTAGGTTTTTTAACGTTTTTAGTGGTTTTAAGGGTTTTTAGAGTTTTTTTTTCATTTTGGGGGTTTTATGGGTTTTTAGACTTTTAAGATTTTATGGGGATTTTTTTGGTTTTTAAGAGTTTTTTAGGGATTTTAGGGGTTTTTACATTTTTGTGCATTTTTGGGGTTTTTTACATTTTTGTGGATTTTTCGAGGTTTTAAGGATTTTTATGGTTTTTAAGGATTTCTAAGGTTTTAGGGATTTTGAGGGGTTTTAATAAATTTTTTGGGTTTTTTGGGATTTTTAGGGTTTTAGGATCTTTTTGGGTTTTTATGGTTTTTTGTTAGTTTTTTGTATTTTTAAGGTTTTTTAGAGTTTCTTAACGTTTTTAGGGGTTATGGTTTTTTTTATTTTTTACTGGTTTTTAGGTTTCTTATGGTTTTTAGGGTTTTATGGTTTTATGGTTTTTAGGGGTTAAATGGATTTTTAGGGTTTTTTACATTTTCATGGATTTTATGGATTTTTAGGATTTTTATGGATTATAGGATTTTTTGAATTTTTAGTGATTTTGAGGTGTTTTAGGGGCTTTCAGGTGTTTTTAGGGTTTTTATGATTTTTAGGGTTTTTAGGGCCATTTTGGGTTTTTAGTGTTTTTTTTAGTTTTTAGGGGGTTCAAGGATTTTTAGAGTTTTATAACATTTTAGGGGTTTTAAGGGTTTTTAGAGTTTTTATTTTTTTTTGGGGGGGGGGGGGTTTGGTTTCTAAATGTTTTTAGGGGTTTTATGGTTTTTGGGCAAGGAAGATGTGAGGGTCGGGCTATTCCTGGCCCCCCCAAATTTATTAGCAAGAAAAAAGGAGACACTGCAGACAAGGGAGGGGAAGGGTTTTTAGAGTTTTTGAACATTTTTAGGGGTTTAAATATTTTTTAGAGTTTTTAGTGGTTTTTAGGGTTTTTAAGGGTTTTTAGTTTTTTCAGGGTTTTTTTGGGTTTTTATGGTTTTCAAGGGGCTGTCAGTATTTTTAGGGTTTTTACCTTTTCATGGATTTTTAGGGGGGTTTTAGGATTTTTATGGGATTTAGGTTTTTAGGGTTTTTAAGGAATTTAAGGGTTTTTATGGTTTTTCGTGGGTTTTAGGGTTGTTTAGAGTTTTAAGGTCTTTTTCGGTTTTTAGGATTTTTTGGAGTTTTTAGTGGGTTTTTGAGTTTCTATAGGTTTTTAGGGTTTTTTAGGTTTTAAGGGTTTTTATGGGTTTTAAGGGGTTTTCAGGGTATTTAGGATTGTTACTTTTTCAGGGATTTGTTAGGTTTTTAGGATTTTTATGGTTTTTTGGGTTTTAAGGAGTTTTAAGGGTTTGTAGGGGTTTGTAGGGTTTTTGGTGTCTTTTTGGGTTTTATGGTTTTCTGATTATTTTAGGATTTTTAAGGTTTTTGGGATTTTTTAATGTTTTTAGGGGGTTTAAGGGTTTTTAGATTTTTTAGTGTATTTTTAGGGTTTTTATGGGTTTTTAGGGCAAGATTTTATGGATTTTTATGGCTTTTAAGAGGTTTTTCAGAGTTTTTTTTATTTCATGGATTTCTAGGGTTTTGTTAGTATTTTTATGGTTTTTAGGGTTTTTTTCATGTTTTTTAAGGGTTTTTACAATTTCATTGACTTTTAGGGGTTTTTATGGTTTTTCCGGTTTTTAAGGATTTTCAAGGTTTTTAGAGGTTTTCAGGGGTTTTTAGGGTTTTTAGGGGTTTAGGTTCCTGTGGGTTTTAGGAATTTTTGAGTTTTTAGGTTTTTTAAGTGTTTTTAGATTTTTTAACATTTTTAGGGGTTTTAGGTTTTAGGGGGTTTTGAAAGTTTTTATGTTTTTTATGTTTTTTAGTGTTTTAGGGATTTTGAGGGTTTTAGGGTTTTTTAGGGGTTTTTAGGGTTTTTAGGGGTTTTCAGGGTATTTTTTGTAATTTTAGGCTTTATGGTTTTTTTGAGTTTTTAGGGGTTTAAAGGTTTTTGGGATATTTTTAATGTTTTAGGGGTTTCCAGGGTTTTAAGAATTTTTAGTGTGTGTTTCGGGTTTTTATGAGTTTTTAGGGTTTTTAAGGTTTTTAGGGGGGTTTCAAGGTTTTTATCGGTTTTTACATTTTCATGGATTTTCAGGGTTTTTTAGGATTTTTATGGTTTTTAGTGTTTTAGGGTTTTTAAGGATTTTGATGGTTTTTAGGGTTTTTAATGGTTTTTAGGGCTTTTCATGTTTTTTAGAATCTTTTTGGGTTTTTAGGATTTTTTTGAGTTTCTTAGGTGTTTTATGGTTTTTTTGAGTTTTTAACGTTTTTATGGGTTTTTAGGGGTTTTAAGGGGTTTTAGAGTTTTTAGTAGGTTTTTCGGGGTTTTAGGGGTTTTAGGGATTTTAGGGGGTTTTAAGGTATTTAGTGTTTTATTAGGGGTTTTAAGTTTTTTTACATTTTCAAGAATTTATGGGGTTCTTAAGGATTTTGTTGGTTTTCAGGGTTTTTAGTGATTTTGTGGATTTTAGGGTTTTTCTAGGGTTTTAGGGTTTTAATGTTTTTTCAGGGTTTTAGGGTCTTTTTGAAGTTTTTTAGTTATCTTAATGTTTTTAAGTTCTTTTAATTTTTTAGGGGTTTTATGGATTTTTAGAGTTTTTTAAGTTTTTTAGGGTTGTTATGGGTTTTAGTGTTTTTTTTATGTTTTTAGGGGTTTTGTGGCTTTCAGGGGTCTATGAAGTTTTAGGGTTTCTTATGTTTCCATGGATTTTTAAGGATTTTTTTTGGATTTTTCTAGCTTTTATGGGTGTTTAGGATCTTAGATATTTTGATGGGTTTTAGGGGTTTTCAGGGGTTTTTGGTGTTTTTATCGTTTTTCAGGGTTTTTACGGTCTTTTTGGGTTTTGGAGTTTTTTTGAGTTTTTTTGGATTTTATGGTTTTTTTTATAGTTATTAACATTTTAGAGATTTTAAGGGTTTATTGAGTTTTTAGTGGTTTTTCGTGTTTTTATGGTTTTTGGGGCTTTTAATGTATTTGTGGTTTTTATGGTTTTCAGGGGTTTCTTGGGTTTTTATGGGTTTTTTCATTTTCAAACATTTTATGTGCTTTTTTAGGATTTTAATGGTTTTAGGTTTTTTATGAAATTTTTAGGGGTTTTATGGTTTTGGAGGGGTTTTTAGGGTTCTTCAGGGTTTTTAGGGTCTTTTTGGTTTTTTATGGGGTTTTTTGTGTTTTTTTGGGTTTTAAGAGTTTTTTTTACATTTTTAGGGTTTTTAAGGGTTTTTAAAGTTCATAGTGGTTTTTTGGGTTTTTATGGGATTTTAAGGTTTTTCACCTTTTAGGGGTTTTTTATAGTTTTCAGGGGGGTTTCACGTTTTTAGGGGTTTTTATGATTTCATGAATTTTTAGGTGTTTTTTAGGATTTTTAGGGTTTTAGGGATTTTGAAGATTTTTAGGGATTTTCAGTGGTTTTTAGGGTTTTTAGGGTTTTCAGGGTTTTTAAGTTCTTCTTGGGTTTTTAGGAGTTTTTTCTTTTGAGTTTTTAAGGTTTTTATGGGTTTTAAGGGTTTTAGTGTTTTTATGGGGTTTTTATGTGTTTTAGGGTTTTTTTACATTTTATTGTGTTTTTAGTGATTTTTAGGATTTTTATGGTGTTTTGGGTTTTTAGGTGTTTCTACGATTTTTAGGGTTTATAGGGGTTTCTAGGTGTTTTAGGGTTTTTAGTTTTTTAGGGTTTTTAGGGACTTTTTTTATGCTTAGGCTTTTTTTTAGTTTTTAAGGTTTTTAGAAATTTTTAACGTTTTTAGGAGTTTTAAGGGTTTTATAGTTTTTAGTGTTTTTTAGGGTTTTATGGGTTTTTAGGGTTTTAAGGTTTTTTTGGGGTTTTTATGGTTTTCTAGGTTTTTTTGGTTTTTTATGTTTGCATGGATTTTTAAGGGTTTTTTGGGGTTATTAGGGATTTTGGGGGTTTTATGGGTTTTTAGGGTTTTTAGGGTTTTTAGGGGTTTTCAAGCTTTATAGGTTTTTTTTGGGGTTTTATGGTTTTTTTTTTGTTTTTAAGGGTTTAAGGGTTTGGAGTTTTTTAAACATTTTTAGGGGTTTATAGGGTTTTTAGACTTTTTATTAGTTTTTAGGGTTTTTTTTATTTTTAAGGGTTTTATTTTTTTGAAGGGGTTTTCAGGGTTTTTTATGTTTTCATGGATTTTTAGGATTTTTATATTTTTTAGGGGTTTTAGGGTTTTTAGAGATTTGGAGGGTTCTTAAGGTTTTTAGGGTTTTTTAGGGTTTTTCTGGGTTTTTAGGGTTTTTGAGTTTTTAGGGTTTTAAATTGTTTTTAGATTTTTTTAACATTTTTTGGGGTTTGAAGGGATTTTAGATTTTTTGGCGATTTTTAGAGTTTTTATGGGTTTTTAGGTTTTCTTAAGGTTTTTAGTGTATTTTATGGTTTTCAGGGGTTTTTCACTATTTTTTGGGTTTCTTATGTTTTTATGGATTTTAAGGGGTTTTTTAGGATTTTTCTAACTTTTAGGGTTTTTAGTGAATATGAGGGTGTTTAGTTTTTTTCATGTTTTTTGGGGTTTCAAAGGGTTTTAGGGTTTTTATGATCTTTTTGGGATTTTTGGATCTTTTTCGGCTTTTAGGGTTTTTTTGACCTTTTGTTTTCGGGTTTTTAATGTTTTTTTGATTTTTAGAGGTTTTTCAGTGTTTTTAGGATTTTGTATGTTTTCATGGATTTTTAGGGTTCTTTATGATTTTTATGATTTTTTTGGTTTTTTGGGTTTTTTGCGTTTATTATGGATTTCGAGGGTTTTTAGGGGTTTTCAGGGCTTTTTAGGGTTTTGTGGGATTTTTAGGGTCTTTTGGGTTTTTATGGTTTTTTTAATTTATTATGTTTTTTAAGGTTTTTAGAATTTTTAACTTTTTAAGGGTTTTAAGTGTTTTTAGTGTTTTTAGTGGTTTTTAATGTTTTTACAGGTTTTAGGGTTTTTAGGGTTTTTAGGGTTTTTATGCATTTCATGGGGACTTCAGGGTTTTTAGGGTTTTTTACATTTTCATGGATTTTTAGGGGTTTATTAAGTTTTTTATGGTTTTAGGGATTTTTGGGGTTTTAGGGAATTTTCGGGGTTTTAGGGTTTTTAGGGTTTTTAGGGTTTTTAGGGTGTTTTAGGGCTTTTAGGGTTTTTCGGTCTTTTTGGGTTTTTAGGTTTTTCTTAAGTTTTATATGGATTTTAAGGGTTTTTATATTTTTTTAAGTTTTTATGGGTTTAAAGGGTTTCTAGAGTTTTAATGGGTTTTAAGGGTCTTTATTTTTGTATGGTTTTTAAGGTTTTTAGGATTTTTTTTCTTTTTATTGATTTTAGGGGTTTTTAAGGATTTTTTGGTTTTAGGGTTTTTAGAGCTTTGAAGGATTTTGAGGGGTTTTAGTGTTTTTTTCTCGGGGTTTTAGAGTTTTTTGGGTTTTTAGTGGATATAGTGTCTTTTTTTGTTTTTAGTGTCTAGAAATCTCCAAAATCCCTAAAAACCAAAACCCCCCCAAAAAGCCTTAGAAACCCATATATCCCCTAAAAGCCAGTAAAAACTCTAAAAACCCTTAAAACCCCTAAAAACCTTAAAAACTCTAAAAAACCTTTTAAATCCTAAAAAACTTAAAAAACCTAAAAACCCAGACACCCTAAGAACTCTAAAACCCCTAAAAGCGTATGAAAAACCCTAAAACCCCTCAAAATCCCTAAAAACAAAAAAAAAACCCTAAAACCATAAAAATCCTAAAAAACCACTAAAAATCCATGAAAACATTAAAAACCCTAAAAACCTTAAAAACCCTAAAAACCCATAAAAACCATAAAATGCCTAAAACCCTCAAAAAACCTAAAAACCATAAAACACCTAAAACCCTTAAAAAACCAAAAAACCCATAAAAACCACTAAAAACTCTAAAAACACTTAAAACACTAAAAACTATAAACAACTCTAAAAACCATTAAACCCCTAAAAAATCCTAAAAATCTTAAAAAAAATTGAAAACCCATATAAACCCTAAAAATCCCAAAAAACCCTAAAAAAGATTGAAAATCCTAAAAAACCAAAAAACCCCCTGAAAATACATGAAAACATAAAAACATATAGGAAACCTGAAAACCATCAAAAGCCCTAAAAACATTTCAACCCTAAAACCTCATAAAAACCCTAAACCACTAGAATCTCTAAAAACCCTTAAAATCCTGAAAAATGTTTAAAAACTCTAAAAAATCTTTAAAAAATCAAAAAAACCTTAAAAACCCAAAACGACCTTAAAGACCCTAAAACCCACAAAAATCCTAAAAAACCCTAAAAAATCAATGAAAATGTAAAAACCCCTAAAAACCCTGAAAAAACTCTAAAAACCATAAAACCCCCTAAAAACCTTGAAAACCCTAAAACCCCATTAAAACCCACTAAAACTCGAAAAACCCTTTAAACCCCTAAAACCTTAAAAAACTCTAAAAAACTATAAAAACTCTAATAAATTTGAAAAAACTCTAAAAACCTAAAAAGAGCATAAAAACACTTAAAATCTAAAAAAACCTCTTGAAAATCCATGAAAACGTAAAAAACCCAAAAACCCCTGAAAAAACCCTGAAAAACCTAAAATCCACTAAAACCTAAAAAACTATCAAAATCCCTAAAAATTCAAGAAAAAACCTAAAAACTGTCAAAATCCCTAAAAACCATAAAACCCCCCTAAAACCCATAAAAATCCTAAAAAACCCCCAAAAATCCATGAAAATGTAAAAACCCCTAAAAACAAAAAAACTCCTAAAAACTATAAAAACCCTTGAAAACCTTAAAACTCTAAAAACCCATAAAAACCCTAAAAACCACTAAAAACTCTAAATACTCTTAAAACCCCTAAAAATGTTTAAAAATTTAAAAAACCCTAAAAAACTCAAAAAAACCCTAAAAACCCAAAAAGACCCTAAAACCCCAAAAAAACCCCCTAAAACCCCCTAAAAACCCACAAAACCACTCAAAATCCTTAAAAATCCTAAAAAACTAAAAACCATAAAAAATATAAAAAACCCTAAAAATCCATGAAAACATAAAAACTCCAAAAACCATAAACACCCCCTAAAACCATAAAAATCCCAAAAAACCTGTAAAAAACATAAAAACCCTAAAACCACTAAAAACTCTAAAAACTCTTAAAACCCCTAAAATGTTTAAAAACTCTAAAAACCTTAAACCCCCTAAAAAGTTAAAAAAACACCAAAAAATCCAAAAAGATCCTAAAAACCCTTAAAACAACAAAAAACCAAAAAAACCCCTAAAACCGCTAAAACTATAAAAATTCTAAAAAAATCCCTAAAAATCCATGAAAACATAAAAAACCCTGAAAAAACACTCAAAACCATAAGAACTAAAAACCTTAGAAACCCTAAAACCCATAAAAACCCTAAAAACCACTGAAAACTCTAAAACACTTAAAACCCCTAAAAACGTTAAAAACTATTAAAAACTATGAAAACACTAAAAAAATCATAAAGAAATTAAAAAGACCATAAAAACCCTGAAAATACTTAAAAATCCAAAAAAACCCCGAAAACCCCTAAAAATCCAAAAAAATCAAAAAATCTGTAAAAATTCTAAAAAACACATAAAAATCCATGAAAACATAAAAGCCCTAAAAACCCAAAAAAAAACACTGAAACCCATAAAAACCTTTAAAAAAACTTAAAACCCCATAAAACTCTAAAAACCACTAAAAACTTTAAAACCCCTTAAAACACTAAAAAATGTTAAAAAAAACTCTAAAAACATTAAAAACACTAAAAACCTCAAAAAAAACTTAAAAACCCAAAAATACCCTAAAAACCCTAAAGCCTCTAGGAACCCTAAAAACACTAGAAACCCTAAAAACCCATAAAAACCCTCAAAAGCCTAAAAACCCTAAAAATCATTGAAAACATAAAAAACACTAAAAACCCCCGGAAAATCATAAAAACCCCTAAAAACCATAAAATACCCTATATACTAATAAATACCCGAAAACCACTAAAAACTCTAAAAACCTTAAAACCCATAAAAATGATAAAAAAACTCTAAAAAACCTAAACAACCCTTAAAAACTCAAAAAGACACAAAAAACCCAAAAAACCCAAAAAACCATAAAAACCCATTAAAACCACAATACCCTTGAAAAACCCTCAAATCCCTTAAAATCGTTAAAACACCAAAACCCCTAAACATCACAGAATTCCTAAAAACCCCATAAAATTAATGAAAATGTAAAAAAAAACCTAAAAAACCTGAAAAACCCCAAAAAACCATTAAAACACCTAAAAATCTTTAAAAAATGTTAAAACCATAAAAAAATTAAAATCTCTAATAACTCTAAAAATCCTTAAAAATCCTAAAAACATTAAAACACTAAAAAACCCTAATACCCAAAAAAGACCGAAAAACCCAAAAAGACACTAAAAACCATGAAAACCCTTAAAATCCTAAAAACCTCCTTAAAAACCTAAAAAAACCTCAAAATCCCAAAAAATCATTAAAAAGTTTAAAACCCATAAAATTCTTAAAAACCCTAAAAAATCCCTTGAAACAAAAAATCCCCCTAAAACCACATAAAACCATAAAAAATCACTAAAAAATTAAATCACTTGAAACCCTTAAAAATGTTAGAAAACTATAAAAAACATTAATAACAAAGAAAAACTCAAAAAAAACCCAAAAAACCCAAAAGGACCCTAAAAATCTAGAAAAACCCTATAACCCTAAAAACCTTCTAAAACCCTAAGAAACCTCAATATCCTGAAAAACCCAAAAATAATAAAAATCCTAAAAAACACATAAAAATCCAAGAAAACATAAAAACCCTAAAAACCCTAAAAACCCTAAAAACCCTAAAACCCCTTAAAAACCATAAAATCCCTCAAAACCAATAAAAACCTTAGAAAACCACTAAAAAATCAAAAATCCCATAAGACCCCTAAAAATGTTAAAAACCTCTAAAAACCCTTAAAAACCCTAAGAAACTCAAAAAAAACCTGAAATCCCAAAAAGACCCTAAAAACCTTGAAAAATGTTTAAAAAACCTGAAAATCCTTACAAACCCCTCAAAACCCTAAAAACCCTCTAAATCCCTAAAACCTTTAAAAACTCTCTAAAACTATAAATTCCTAAAAAACCCCTAAAAATTCATGAACACGTAAACAACTTTTAAACCCTTATAAATATTCAAGCCCCTAAAAACCATAAAAAATCATAAAACCCCATAAAAACCGAAAAACCCACTGAAAACTCTAAAACCATTAAAACCTATAAAATGTTAAAAAACATTAAAGAACCTTAAAAACCCCAAAAACACAAAAACCCTAAAAACCCCAAAAGACCCTAAAAACTCTGAAAAACCATAAAACCCCTAAAAACCCTTGAAAAACCCTAAACTCCCCAAAAATCTCAAAAAACTTTCAAAACACCAAAAAACCATAAAAACCCTTAAAACCATAAAAACCCTTAAAACCTTAAAAAACCCTGAAAACCCCTAAAAACCCCTAAAAACCATTAAAAACTCTAAAAATCCTATAAACCCATAAAAACGTTAAAATACACTAAAAAAACTTAAAAACATTAAAAACTCAAAAAAAACCCAAAAAGACCATAAAAACCTTGAAAACCCATAAAAACCCTAAAAACCCTAAAACCCTAAAAAACCTAAAAACTATAAAAACCATTAAAAACCCTAAAAACTATAAAAAAACTTAAAAACCTAAAAAACTAAAAAAAACCCTAAAACCCAGAAAACCGTAAAAACCCCTAAAACCCCCCAAATCCCTATTAACCCCTTAAACCCTAAAAACCAAAAAAATCCAAAAAAAACCCAACAATCCATGAAAATGTAAAAACCTTAAAAAACCTTAAAAAAAACTCTAAAAACTATAAAAACACATAAACCCCTAAAAAACTAACAATACCATAAAACCATAAAACCCCTAAAACCCCCTGAAAATCCCTGAAAAAATAAAAACTATTAAAACCCCTGTAAACATTAAAAAGCTTTAAAAAACCTTAAAAACCATAAAAACTGAAAAAAAACCCATAAAAACCCCAAAAACCCCAAAAAACCCCGAAAACACCTAAAAACCTTCAAAATCTATAAAAACCCTAAAAACCCTAAGGACCAAAAAAATCCTAAAAATCCCCAAAATATCTATCAAAATGTAAAACCCTTAAAACACTAAAAAACCATTGAAACCCATAAAAACCCCTAAAGCATTAAAAAAATCTAAAAACCCATAAAAACCTTTAAAGACTCCAAAACCCTTAAACCCCTAAAAATGTTAAAAAAACTCTAAAACCCCTTAAAACCCATAGAAAAATTAAAATAAAACCCTAAAAACTTAAAAGACCCTAAAAACCTAAACCCCCCTAAAACAGTTGAAAACCCCTAAAACCACTCAAAGTCCCTAAGAAACCTGAAAATACAAAAAACCATAAAAATCCTAAAAACCCCTAAAAATTAATGAAAATGTAAAAACCCTAAAATCCCATAATAACCCTAAAAACCACTAAAAAATATAACAACCCTTAAAAATGCTAAAAATGTTAAAAAAATGTAAAAAAACATTACAAACCCAAAGAAACTTTAAAAAAATACTAAAAACCATGAAAACCCTTAAAAAAATCTAAAGATCCCTAAAAACCCTAAAAATCCCTAAAACCCTAAAAACCCATAAAAATCCTAAAAAACACCTAAAAATCTATGAAGATGTAAAAACCCTAAAAACATGAAAATCTCTAAAAACCATAAAACCCCTAAAAACATTAAAACCCCCTAAAACCCGATAAAAACCCTAAAAACCATAAAAAATCTCTAAAAACCATAAAACCCAAAAAACATTAAAAAACCCTAAAACCACATAAAAACCCTAAAAGAACACTAAAAACTCTAAAACCTTTTAAGCCCCAAAAAACACTAAAAAACTTTAAAACCCTAAAAAACTCAAAAAAACCCAAAAAACTCAAAAAAACCCTAAAAACTCTGAAAAATCCTAAAAACCATAAAAACCCAAAAAAACCATGAAAATGTAAAAAACCCTAAAAACCCTAAAAAACCCTTGAAAACCATAAAAACCCCTAAAAACCATAAAAAACAAAAAAAAACCATAGAAACCCTAAAAACCCATGAAAAACTCTAAAAACCCTTTAAACCCCTTAAAATGCTAAAATACTCTAAAAACCCTTAAAACCCTAAGAACTCAAAAAAACCCTAAAAGCACAAAAAAGACCCTAAAACCATGAAAAACCCTAAAAACCCTTGAAAAACTCTCAAAATCCCTGAAAACCTAAAAAAAACTCTAAATACCATAAAAATACTCAAATACCCTTAAGAATCCATGAAAATGTAAAAACCTCTAAAACCCCCAGGAAACCCCTGAAAAACCATAAAAACCCATAAAAGCCTTAAAAACCCTAAAAATTCATAAAACCCTAAAGACCACTAAAAAGCCAAAAAAACCCTTTAAACCCCTAATAATGTTAAAAAACCTTAAAACATGAAAAGATTAAAAGAAACATAAAAACCCAAAAGAACCCTAAAAACTCGAAAAGCCCTTAAAACCCCAGAAAGCCCCTAAAAACCCTTGAAAACTCCTCAAAATCCCTAAAAATGCTTACAAATCCTAGAAATCCCCTAATAATCCAGGAAAACATAAAAAACCGTGAAAACCCTTGAAACCTATAAAACCACTAAAAACCATAAAACCTAAAAACCCAGAAAAAACCAAAAAACCCACTAAAATCTCTAAAAGAACTTCAAATCCCTAAAAACGTTAAAAATATCAAAGAAATCTTAAAAACCCTAAAAATTCAAAAAAATACCTAAAACCCAAAAAGACACCAAAAACACAAAAAACCACTAAAACCCTTTTAAGACCATAAAAATACTAAAACCCTTAAAAATCCATGAAAATGTAAAAAACCCTAAAATGCCCATGAAAAAAAACCCCTAAAAACCTTAAAAAGCATTAAAATCCATCAAAACCCAAAAAAACCGCTAAAAACTATAAAACCCTTAAAACACATAAAAACGCTAAAAACTCTAAAAAACCTTAAAACCATAAAAAACTCAAAAAAAAAAGCTTAGAAACCCAAAACGACCCTAAAAACCTAAAAATTCCAAAAAACCTTAAAAACCTAAAAATCATAAAAACCCCTAAAAATACAGGAAAACCTAAAAACCCCTAGAAACCATAAAATCCCTAAATTGCATAAAAACCCCTAAAAACCCATAAAACCCTAAAAACCACTAAAAACTCTAAAATTTCTTAAAACCCATAAAAACGTTAAAAAAACTCGAAAAAACCTTAAAATCCATAAAAACTCAAAAATACCCAAAAACCCAAAAATACCCGAAAACCCCTACAAGCCCCCAAAAACTCTAAAACCCCCCTAAAAACCCTACAAACCATCAAAATTTCTAAAAACCCTAAAACTCTACAAACCATAAAAATCCCAAAAACCCCTAAAATCGATAAAAACGTCAAAAAAATCCTAAAAACCGTGAAAAACCCCTAAAGACCATAAAAACCATAAAAACCTTAAAAACCCACAAAAACCCTAAAACCACTAAAAAATATAAAAACCCTTTAAACACCTAAAAATGTTAAAAAACTCTAAAAAACCTTAAAAAGCTTAAAAACTTAGAAAATCTATAAAACCCAAAAGACCATAAAAACATTGCAAACCCAAAAAAAACATAGAAAAAAACCCTAAAACCCATCAAAATCTATAAAATACCTAAAAAACCCTAAAAACATAGAAATCCTAAAAAACAACTAAAAATCCATGAATTTTGGCGTGGGTTGTAAGGGGATTTTGGGTGTGGGTCGATCGACCCCTCCCCTCCCTTGTCTACAGTGTCTGTGTCTTTTTGTTTTATAAATTTTGGGGGGGCCAGGAATAGCCTGGACCCAAGCCTTCTTTTCCTAAAAATGTTCAAAAATGCTTAAAAACCTTAAAAATCCTAAAAACTACAAAGAAACCCTAAAACCCAAAAGACCCTAAAAACCCTGAAAAACCTTAAAACCCCTGAAATTTCCTAAAAACCCTAAAAATACTAAAAATACTAAAACCCCTAAAACCCATAAAAATCCTAAAACACCCTAAAAATCCATGAAAATGTAAAAAACCCTAAAGACTCGGACAAGCACATGAAAATAAAAAGACAACAAAAATCTTTAAAACCCTAAAAAACCACTAAAAATTCTGGAAACCATCAAGACGCCTAAAAACATTAAAACCCTCTGAAAACTCTAAAAAAATCAAAAAAAAAACAAACTAAAAACACAAAAGGACACAAAAACCCCCAAAAACCCATGAAAAATTCTACAAAACCAAAAAATCACTAAAAACCCTAAAAACCTAAAAAACATAAAAAACATAAAAAACCCATAAAAACCAATGACAACGTAAAAACACTAAAAACCCCAAAAAACCTAAAACCCATAAAACTCCCTAAATACCTTAAAAACACTAAAAATCCATAAAAACCCACAAAAAACTCTAAAAAACCATTAAAAACCTAAAAACATTAAAAGACTATAATTTTTTTTTAAAATCCTAAAAAGTCAAAAAAAAACCCTAAAAACACAAATGACCTAAAAACCTAGAAAAACAACAAACCCCCTTAAATTTCATAAAACCCTAAAAATACCTAAAAACCCGAAAAACTGTAAAACCAAAAAAAACCCCAAAAAACCCACAAAAATCCATGAAAACGTAAAAAAAACTGAAAACCATAAATACACCTAAAAACCTTAAAACCCCTAACAACACATAAACCCCTGAAAATGGACTAAAAAATCTAAATGATGCGTCACCAAAAAGATCAAAATGAGTAAGCGGAGAGGACCAACGTAATGTAGCCAAATCGACCAAGGCTTAAAGACAATGCTACCCGCCAAGGTTTCTCCATGCTTAAAGACCACGTCACCAGCAATGGAGATGCACCACTAATTCCGGGCAAAGGGAAGGGGCTAAAGCTAGAAGAATGCACATCAAGCTTCACAAATTTTTCCAATTCAAAAACTTCCATCACAAATTGATGAAAATACATTATAAAGGCAAAATTAAGAAAGAAAAATGCCCCAATTCGATTTACAAGGCATGGGAAACCCAAAATGCACATAAAAATCATAAAATAACACTTTCCCAAGCCATTTAATGACCCCACTAGCTAAAGTAGCAGGATTATCTCTAAATGATACTTTTCTCCACATTCTCTCTCCTCATTAATGTACTGATACGAATTTCCACCCATTTCCATGTGGATAAATGATTTTGGGCCCCAAATAAGTGTGTTGTGGACAACCATAGTGTTGGAAATAAAGAAGTACAGGCTGATCCAATTCGAACAACAATTAGGCTTGAAATTTTTATCAAGCCCAAAATTTTTCTCCTTGGGTTGAATTTGATTCATATCATTCCCCCTGGTTGAAGAGTATTTTCCCTCAAATCCATGACATCATCTTCTTCAATGTAAGGAAATAAGTCCCCAATGTTGAACGTTGCAGAAATGCCGCCAAAATAATCTGGTAAATCAATTTTGTAAGCATTGTTTCCCACTCGTTCAAGCACTTTGAATGGACTTTCAGCTCGTGGTGCCAACTTTCTCTTCCTTTTGGATGGAAATCTCTTCTTATGAAGGTGAATCCACACTTTGTCTCCAAGTTGAAAAATATCCTACTTCCAATGCTTGTTTGCTTGCCTCTTGTATGATTCATTAGACTTCTCTATTTGAGCACGAATAGATTCATGAAGCTTCTTCATCTGCTTTGTCCTCTCCTCCGTATCAATATTCACCTGAAAATCAAGAGGCAAAAAGCACAATTCTATAGGAGTGATTGGATTGATACCATAAACCACTTCTAATGGAGAATTCCTAGTGGTAGCACTCGGAGATCTATTGTATGCAAATTCTACTTGTGCCAGTTGCAAATCCCAATCTCTCATGCTCTTATTCACCAATATTCTCAGAATAGTGCCCAATGTACAATTTGTAACTTATGTTTTCCCATCCATTTGAGGGTGATGGGATTTGCTGAAAAGGAGTTTTGTACCGAATTTCCCCCATAATGTCCTCCAAAAATTGCTGAGAAATTTTCTGTCTCTATTTGAAACAATGATGCGAGGAATTCCATGAAGGCGAACAATCTCTTTGAAAAACAATTCTACCACTTTCACCACATCTTTAATCTTATGAAAAGGTATGAAATGAGTTATCTTAGAAAATCGATCAACAACAACCATTATTGAATCTGTACCTTGCTGAGTCTTTGGTAACGCCATAATGAAATCCATGCTGAGATCTTCCCATGGCTGCTCCGGAATAGGTAACGGAGTGTATAAACCAGGCTTGAAATGACTCTTTGCTCTTTGACATGTTCCGCATCTCGAAAGAATTTCTTGGACATCTGATTTCATCTTCAGCCAGTAGAAATGCTCCTTTATTATCTCCAAGGTTTTATGGATGCCGAAATGACCTGCAAGTCCCCCTTCATGTGCTTCCCTAACGAGCAAGTCCCTGTAAATACCCTTTGGAGCACACAACTTGTTTCTCTTAAAGAGAAACCCATCATTTACAGAATAATCCTCCACAAATCCATCTTGGCATTAGATTAAAATAGAATTAAACTCCATATCATGCTGATAATCTTTTCTCATAAGCTGAAATCCAAGAATTCGAGCATCTAGAATGGTAAGTAATGCATACCTTTGAGATAAGGCATATTCCACCTGATTATCTTGCCCCTTATTGTATTTTGACACAAATGAGAATGATTGTAAGAATTACACCCACTTTGCATGCCTTGAACTTAGCTTGTGTTGACCATTGATAAACCTCAATGCCTAATAATAGGGCATATCCCAACTCCACTTGCATCACATTCCACTTAAAAGAATTGATCAAAATCAAACAATGCCAAAACCGGTGCTTCACACAAATTTTTCTTAATGATTTAAAATGATTCATTTGCTTCCTTTGACCAATTAAATTTCCCTTTTTTCAAGAATTCAGTGATAGGTACCATGGTAGTGCTGAAATTGGAAACAAAGTGACGATAAAAAGATTCCAAACCATGGAAACCTCTTCGGTGATGGATTCTGGTTGGGGTCAGGACTTGATTACTTCCACTTTTGATTCATCCACCATGATGCCTTCTTTGGTTACCACATATCCCAAAAACACCACTTTTGTTGCAAAGAACTCACATTTTTTCAGCTTTCTGTATAGCTTTTGTTTCCGTAGAACGTCAAATAACCACCGAAGATGATCGATATGGATCTCCACATCCTTGAAGTAAATCAAAATATCATCCAAATAAACAACCACAAATTTACCAATGAATGGTTTTAGAACTTCATTCATGAGTCGCATGAATGTTCTATGAGCATTTGAGAGGCTGAATGGCATGACCAGCCACTCAAACAATCCGCCTCTAGTTTTGAAGGTCGTTTTCCACTCATCCCCTTCCTTCATTCAAATCCGGTATCCACTATGAAGATCAACCTTAGAAAAGATTGATGAACCATGTAATTCATCAAGCATATCATCGAGTCATGGAATGGGATACCAGTATTTGATGGTAATATTATTGATAGCCCCACTATCAATGCACATGCGATACATACCATCTTTTTTTGGCACCAATAATGCAGGAACAGAACACGGGCTCATGCTTGGCCTTATAAAGCCTCGATCCATCAACTCGTCAATTGGCTTCTGCAATTCCCTTGATTCTCCAGGATTACACCGATATGCTAGTTTATTTGGCAATTGTGCACCCGGTACAAGATTAATCTAGTGTTAAATGCCTCTAAATGGTGGTAATCCTGCTGGAAGATCATTTGAAAAAACGTCATGATATTTCCCAATTAAGGAATGAGATAACGAATGTGGATGACTCTTCTCCTCATGGAACAACTTTTCCATCATCAATAAAGCAAAAACGGTCTTTTCTTATTTATGGCTTTCTCCACTTGAGCTTTGTTGATAAAGAGACTATCTTTGGGAACTTCCAAAATAGATTTTTCTTGAAGAGTTTGGGACAACTTCAAAGGGGCAAGTGTGATGTTCTTTTCCCTAGATCGAAAAGAAAATGTGTTCTTCCTCCCATTATATTTCACTTCCCTGTCAAACTGCCAAGGCCTTCCCAACAACAAGTGAAAAGCATCCATATGAATAACATCACACAATACTTCATCAGCATAGTTCTTACTAATAGAGAATGAAATTAGAACATGTTTGTTGACTTGTAGTGTGCTTCTATTGTTCAACCATTGCAATTTATACGACTAAGGATGATTCTGAGTTGGAAGCTTCAATTTATCCACTAGTGTTGTTAAACCCACATTTATACAGCTCCCACTATCAATAATCAGCATGTATACCTACTGATTAATGGTGCATCAAGTTTGGAACAAGTTTTCTCTTTGATCTTCTTCCGGGCAGATTTGATCTTGCAAAACTCTTCTTAGAACCAGCATATTTCCCACATCAGCTTCTTCCACAACATGTTCCTCATTTCTAGACTCTTCACCATCATTTTCATCTTCTTTGATTACCTATTCAATCTCTTCAATCTCCTTAATAGTAATAATTCAATTTTTTGGGCAATTGGCCTGAAAATTACCATACCCATGCCATTTGAAACACTTTCGATTCCCACGTTCAAAGGAGTTAGACTTCCCTTTTGGTTGTTCCATAGCCCCCTCTTTCCCTTTATCCAGTATCTTGTTCCTTCCAAATTCCTTCTCACCAACACCAGATTTATTAGAAGAAATACCTTTATAAAAATTTGTACCTCTATTGTAGTTTTTGAGCGCTGGTACCTTTGAGGTCCGCTTTTTCTTTTCCACCTTGATCGCTAGCTTGCAAACATCATCAAGTGAGCAGAATGGTTGCAACTCCACTAAATGTTAAATTTCTTCATTTAATCCACCCAAAAATCTTGCAATTTTTTTCTCTTTATGTTTTGGAACATCACTTCGCATCAATAAACGATCAAACTCCCGAATATACTCTTCAACAGATTTATCTCCTTGTCGCAGGCTATGAATTCGGAAATAAAGCTCTTACTTATAATTCTCGGGTAGAAATCGTCTCCTCAAAAGCATTTTTAACTTCTCCCATGAGCGTATTTTGCCTTTTTCATCATGTTCCCATTGTTTCTTCAGATTTTCCCACCAAAGAGATACATAATCTTTAAATTTCAGAATGGCTACCTTGCACTTCTTCTCATCAGAACAATTCTTAAATTCGAAGAACCATTCAATTTCCTGCATCCAATCCAGAAAATCATCCAGATTCATACTCCCATAAAAATCTGGAATGTGAATCTTCAACCCTCTTTCAATATCTTCACCATCTCTTCTTCTTCGCATATCCACCTCTGAATAACTGGAATCATCACCTTTTGCACGATCTTCATAAAATGGTGTTGGATTGCTCTTATTATGTGGTGATGAACGTTGGGGATGCCGCTGCAGTAGAGGGGAGTCAGGTCGCCGCACTCTCAATAGTTGGCCAAGTTTCTCATCGATTTGAGTAATTTGCGATTGTAGTTGTGCGTTGACTATTTCTCATGGAGCAGGAGGAGTAGAAGATCCTCTCTTGCGAGACATGATAGAGAATAACTTGAAGGATGCGATAGAACTTACTCGTAGGAACTGTGGCTCTGATACCAACTGATGTGTCGCCAGAAAGCTCAAAACGAGTAAGCGAAGAGGACCAGCGTAATGTAGCCGAATCGACCAAGGCTTAAAGGCAATGCCACCCACCAAGGTTTCTCGACACTTAAAGACCACATCACCTACAATGGAGATGCACCACCAATTCTGGGAAAAGAGAAGAGGCTAAAGCTAGAAGAATGCACAACAAGCTTCACAAATTCGTCCAATTCAAAAACCTCCATTACAAAGGGATGAAAATACATTATAAAGACAAAATTAAGAAAGGAAAATGCCCCAATTCGAGTTACAAGGCATGGGGAACCCAAAAGGCACATAAAAATAATAAAACAACACTTTCCCAAGCCATTTAATGAACCCACTAGCTAAAGTAGCAGGATTCTCTCTTAATGATACTTTTCTCCACCTTCTCTCTCCTCATTAATGTGCTGCTATGAATTTCCACCCATTACCATGTGGATAAGTGATTTCAGGCCCCAAATAAGTGTGTTGTGGCCCACCATAGTGTTGGACATCATGAAGTGCGGGCTGGTCCAATTCGAACAACAATTGGGCTTGAAATTTTTATCAAGCCCAAAATTATTCTCCTTGGCCTGAATCTCATCCATATCACTAAAACCCTTAAAATCCCAAAAAATGTTAAAGAATTCTAAAAGACTTTAAGAACCCTATAAAGCTCAAAAAACCCTTAAAAATCCTAAAAACCCAAGAAAAAACCCAAAAACCATCAAAATCCCCAAAAACTCTAAAAACCCTAAAACCCCATAAAAACCCCATAAAAACCCTAAACCCCAAAACCCTTAAAACTCCTATATATGTTAAAATACTGTAAAAAATCTTAAACCGCTAAAAAACTAAAAAGAACTAAAATCCAAAAAGACCCTAAAAACCCTAAAACCCCCTAAAAACCCATAAAAAAACTAAAATCCCTCAAAATCCGTAGAAACCCTAAAGCACTAAAAATCATAAAAAACCTAAAACCCCTAAATATCCATGAAAACATAAAAAACCCTACAAACCATGAAAAATCCCTAAAAAACACAAAACTCCCAAAAACCTTAAAAACCCAAAAAAACTCATAAAACCCTAAAAACCAATAAAAACTCTAGAACCCCTTTAAACCCCTAAACATGTTAAAAACTCTAAAAAACCATAAAAACCAGAAAAAACTCAAAAATACCCTAAACCCCCCAAAAGTCCCTAAAACCTCTGAAAACCCCTAAACCCCCCCCCCCCCAAATCTCTAAAATCACTAAAAAACCTAAACATCCATGAAAACATAAAAAACACTACAAACCCGGAAAAACCCCAGAAAACCATAAAAAACCCTTAAAACCTTAAAACCCTAAAAACCCATAAAAACCAAAAAAACACTAAAAATTCTCAAAACCCTTAAAACCCATAAAACGTTAAAAAACTCTATTTTAATTTTAAAACCCTAAAATACTAAAAAAACCATAAAAACCAAAAGACCCTAAAAACTAAGAAAACCCCTAGAACCCCTTGTAAAACCCTCAAACCCCCAAAACCCCAAAAAACCATAAAACCCCCCAAAAGCCAAAAAAACACTATAAAAATCCAAAAAAAACCCAGAAAAATCCATGAAAACCTAAAAACCCATAAAAACCATAAAACCCCCCAAAAACCCTAAAAACAAATATAAACCATAAAAACCACTAAAATCTCTAAAAACACTTAAAACCCATAAAAATGTTAAAAAACCTTAAAACCCCCAAAAAACTAAAAAACCCTAAAAACCCTCAAAATTCCTAAAAACCCTGAAAACCCTGGAAAACCACAAAAAACATAAAAACCCCTAAAAATCCTTGAAAACATAAAAAACCCTAAAAATGTTTAAAAACCCTTAAAACCTTAAAAACCCTTAAAACTATAAAGCCCATAAAAACATTAAAAAAACTCAAAGAAACCTTAAACCCCTAAAATACTCCTAAAAACACTAAAAAACCAAAAAGACCCTTAAAATCCCTAAAAACCATGAAAAACCCCTAAAACCATAAAAATCCCTAAAAACCCAAAAAGCACTAAAAAACTCAAAAAAAATACCCAAAAACAGCCAAAAATCCAAGAAAATGTAAAAAACTCTAAAAAAATTGAAAACCCCCAAAAAAACCATAAAACCCATAAAAACCTTAAAAACCCTAAATGCCAATAAAAACCCTAAAAACACTAGAAACTCTAAAAATCCTGAATACCCCTAAAAACGTTAAAAAAACTCAAAAAAACATTAAAACCTCTAAAAAACTAAAAAAAATGCCCTAAAAGGCCAAAAATTCCTAAAAACCTTAAAAAAATGCTAAAACCCCGAAAAAAACCCAAAAAAACTCTAAAAGCCCCCAAAACTTTGAAAAATGCTAAAACTTTAAAAATTATAAAAAACCCCAATAAATCCATGAAAAAGTAAAAAACCTAAAAAACCTAAAAAACACATAAAAACCATAAAACCCTTGAACACCATAAAAAACATTAAAACCCCATAAAAGCCACTAAAAACTCTAAAAATCTTAAACCCCTAAAAATATTAAGAAACTATAAAAAACCATAAAAACTAAAAAAATCTAAAAACCGAAAAGACCATAAAACCCTGAAAACCCCTAAAACCAATTAAATCCCTAAACCCCTCAAAATCCCTAAAAACCCAAAAAACCCTAAAACCCAAAAAAATATTAAAAGACCCCTAAAAATCCATGAAAATATATAAAACTATAAAAACCCTGAAAAACCACTAAAAACCATAAAAACCTCTAAAAACCTTAAAACCCCTAAAAACCCATAAAAACCCTAAAAAAACCACCAGAATCCAAAAATATCCTAAAAATCCATGAAAACATAAAAATCCCTAAAAACCCTGAAATACCCCTAAAAACCATAAAACACCTAAAAACATTTAAATAATCCTAAAAACCCATAAAACCCCTAAAACAGTAAAAACTCTAAAAACTCTTAAACCCCATAAAAACATTAGAAAACCCTAAAATACCATTAAAATTTTAAAAACTCAAGAAAAAACCTAAAACCAAAAAAGACCCTAAAAACCCTAAAAAACCATGAAAACCCTTAAAACCCCTAAAACCCCTCAATATCCCTAAAAAACCTTTAAAACACAAAAAACCTTAAAAATCACAAAAAACCATAAAAATCCATGAATACGTAAAAAATCGTAAAAACTCTCCAAAACCCATGAAAACCACAAAACCCTAAAAACCTTAAAAAATCCTAAAAAACATAAAAACCCTAAAAACCACTAAAAACCCTAAAACCCCTTAAAAATGTAAAAAACTTTAAAAATCCTTAAAGAACTAAAAAACTCAAAAAATCCATAAACCCCCCAAAGACCATAAAACCCTGAAAACCCCTAAAAAGCATGAAAACCCCCAAAAAACCATAAAACCCCAAAAAACCTTTAAAACCCTGAAAATCCCTAAAACCCTACAAAACCACTAAAAACACTAAAAACCCTTAAAACCCTAAAAACGTTAAAAACTCTAAAAAACTTTAAATACCCTAATAATCTCAAAAAAACCTAAAAAACCCCAAACTCCTAAAAGCCCCTTAAAATACCACAAAATCCTTAAAACCCAAAAACACCATAAAATCCTAAAAACTTCTAAAAATCCATGAAAATGTAAAAAACCCCAAAAAACATAAAAACCCTAAAACCCTTGAAAACCACAAAAACCCAAAACCCTTAAAACCATAAAAACCGAAAAACCGTTAAAAACCCTTAAACAAAAAAATCCCTAAAAAATAACTAAAAACTATAAAACCCCTTAAAACACCAAAAAACGTTAAAAACTCTAAAAACCTTAAAAACCCCAAAAATCCAAAAAAATTTCCAAAAACCCAAAATAACCCTAAAATCCCTAAAAACCCTAAAAACTCTAAAAGCCCATGAAAAACCCTAAAAACCTGAAAAAACCCTAAAACAAATAAAAATTATAAAATACCCCTAAAAATCAATGAAAATTTAAAAAAATATAAAAACCCATAAAAACATAAACAATTATTAAAAACTCAAAAAACCCTTAACACCCCTAAAAATGTTAAAAAACTCTAAAAAATCTTAAAACCACTAAAAACTCAAAAAAACCCTAAAACCCAAATAAACTCTAAAACCCCCTGAAATTTCCTAAAAGCTATCAAAATCCCTAAAAACCATAAAAACCCTAAAAACTGTAACAACAACAAAAATCCTAAAGAACCCCTTAAAATCTATGAAAACGTAAAAAATACAAAAAACCCTAAAACCCCCCTAAAAACCACAAAACCCCCTAAAAACCTTAAAAACCCTAAAATCCCATAAAACCCCAAAAAACAACTGAAAACTCTAAAAACCCATTAAACCCCTAAAATGTTAAAAACACTAATACCCTCAAAACCCTAAAAAACTCAAAAAGAACCCTTAAACCCAAAAGACCATAAAAACTATGGAAATTTATAAAAATCATAAATATGGTGAAAACCCTTAAAACTCTCAAAACCAATAAAAACTCTAAAAAACCCTAAAACCCATAAAAATCTTAAAAAACACTAAAAATCCATGAAAACGTAAAAAACCCTAAAAAACCTGAAAAGCCCCTAAAAACCATAAACCCTACAAACCTTAAAAAACCATAAAAACACATAAAACCCATAAAAACCTTAAAACACCCAAAAAACACTAAAAACCTTTAAAACCCCTAAAATGTTTAAAATTATAAAAAATCATAAAAACATAAAAACTCAAAAAAAACCCTGAAACCCCAAAATACCCTAAAAACCCTGGAAGACCCTAAATACCCCTAAAAATCCTTAAAACCCCCCAAACCACTCAAAATCCCTAAAAACATAAAAAATTAAAAAATCCATAAAAATCCTAAGAACCCCAAAAAATCCATGAAAATGTAAAAACTACAGAGAAACCCCGAAAAATCATAAAAAACCCTTAAAAACATTAAAACACCCTGAAAACTCTAAAAACACTTAAAACCCCAAAAAATGTTAAAAAAATCTAAAAAATGTTAAAATCCCAAAAAAAACTCCAAACAACCCTAAAAACCCAAAAAGACCCTAAAAACCTGGAAAACACATAAAACACCCTAAAACCCCTAAAACTCTTAAAAACCCCTAAAACCCCTAAAAACCCTAAAAGTCCATAAAAACGTAAAAACCCTAAAAAACCCCTGAAATCCATAACGATTTCTAAAAACATTGAAACATGTAAAAAGAAAGAAAAAACCTAAAAACCCACTAAAATCTCAAAAAAAACCTTAAAACCCCTAAAATGATAAAAACTCTAAGAAACCTTAAAAAACCTAAAAAATCAAAAAGAAACCCCTAAAACGTCAAAAAGTCCCTAAAAACCTTGAAAACCCCTGAAAAACACTAAAAATCCTAAAAATCCTAAAAAACCCTAAATAACATGAAAAACACAAGAAAACCAAAAAACACTAAAAACCTTAAATACCCTTAAAACCCATAAAAACCCTAAAACCCACCAAAAACTCAAAAAACCATCAAAACCCATAAAAATGTTGAAAAACTCTAAAAAACCTTAGAACCTAAAAAAACTCAAAAAAACCATAAAACCCCCTAAAGACCCTAAAAACCATAAAAAAACCCTAAAGCCACAGAAAATTCCTAAAAACCCTTAAAACCATCAATATATCTAAAAACCCAAAAAAACCTAAAAACCATAAAAATCCAAAAAAAATCCTAAAATCCAAGGAAACATAAAAAACCCTAAATACCCTGAAAAGCCTATGAAAACCATAAATACCCTAAAAACCCATAAAAATCCTAAAAAACCACTAAGACACTAAGAACACTTAAAATCCCTAAAAACCTTAAAAATCTCTAAAAACCCCTAAAAACTATAAAAAACTCAAAAAATACCCTAAAACCCAAAATGACATGAAATCCATGAAAACCCCTAAAACCCATAAAAAACCCTGAAAAACCATAAAACCCCTAAAATTTATAAAAATCCTAAAAACCCTTAAAGGACCTTAAAACCCCTAAAAATGAATAAAAACCATAAAACCCACTAAAAATTCTAAAACCCTTAAAAACCCTAAAAATGTTAAAAACTATAAAAAACCTTTAAAACCCTAAAATACTCCAAAAAATCCTTAAAATCAAAAGGACCATAAAACACATAAAAAATTTGTAAAACCCCATAAAAAACCCTAAATACCATCAAAATACCTAAAAACAATGGAAAACCAAAAAAACCCTGAAACAACCCCTGAAAACCATAAAACCCCTAAAAACCATAAAAACCATAAAAACCCTAAAACCCATAAATACCCTAAAACCCACTAAAAACTATAAATACTTATAGTTTTAGGGTTTTGGTGGGGGGGTTAAATTTTAAGTGTTTATAAGGTTTTTAGGATTTTTAACATTTTTAGGGGTTTTAATTATTTTCAAAGTTTTTAGTGGGTTTTGGGGTTTTATGGGTATTTAGGGGTTTTTAGGGTTTTAGCGTTTTTTATAGTTTTCAAGGGGTTTTTAGGGTTTTTTATTTTTTTCAGGGATTTATATGTTTTTTAGGATTTTTACAGTTTTTAGGAATTTTGGGTTTTTAGGGATTTTGGGGGGTTTTAGGGCCTTTCAAGGGTTTTCTGGTTTTTAGGGGTTTTTAGGGTTTTAGGGTCTTTTTAGGTTTTTAGGGTCTTTTTAGTTTTTAGGGTTTTTAATGTTTTTAGATATTTTTAACATTTTAAGGGATTTTAATTGTTTCTATAGTTTCTTATGGTTCTAAGGATTTTTATAGGGCTTTAGTGTTATTTATGGTTTTTAGTGGTTTTATGGGTTTCATGGGTTTTTTAGGGTTTTTATGATTTTTTACATTTTCATGTATTTTTAAGGGATTTTTGTGATTTTTACGGGTTTAAGGGTATTTTAGGTATTTTTGGTATTTTATGGATTTTGAGGGTTTTAGGGCTTTCAAGGGATTTATGATCTTTTTTGTTTTTTGAGTTGTTTTTTGAATTTTTTAGGATTTTAAGGTTCTTTAGAGTTTTTTAACATATTTATGGGGTTTAACATTTTTTTAGAGTTTTAGTGGGTTTTTAGTGGTTTTATAGGTGTTTTATGGGTTTTCATGTTTTTAGGGGGTTTATGGTTTTTAGGGGTATTTAGGGTATTATGTTTCCCTAGATTTTAGGGTTTTTTAAGGTTTTAAGGGATTTTGAGGAGTTTTAGGGTTTTCTATGGTTATTGGGGTTTTTAGGGCCTTTTGGGTTTTTAGGGAATTTTTTAGGTTTTTAAGGATTTAAGGTTTTTTAGGGATTTTTAACATTTTTAGGGTTTTAGTGGTTTTTTAGTTTTTAGTGACTTTTAGGGTTTTGTGGATTTTTTATGGGGTTTTATGGTTTTTAGGAGTTTTTATGGTATTTATGGTTCTCAAAGTTTTTTAGAATTTTTTAACATTTTTAGTGGTTTTAAGGATTTTTAGTCTTTTTAGTGGGGTTTTACCATTTTTATGGGGTTTTTAATGTTTTTATGGGTATTATAGTTTTAGGGGTTTTCCAGGGTTTTTGGGATTTTATGTTTTCATGGTTTTTAGTTTTTTTATGATTTTTAGGTTTTTTGGGGTTTCTTAGGGTTTTTAAAAATTTTGAGGGCTTTTAGTGGTTTTAGGGTTTTTTAGTGTTTTAGGGTCTTTTTTGGTTTTTTGTTTTTTTTTTAATTTTTAGGTTTTTAAAGGTTTTTTTGAGTTCTTAACGTTTTTAGGGGTTTTAAGGGTTTTTTTGTGCTTTTTTGTGCGTTTTAGGTTTTTAGGAGTTTTTTATTTTTAGGGTTTTTTTGGTTATCAAGGGTCTTTCCATATTTTTATGGTTTTTTTACATTTTCATGGATTTTCAATTTTTTTATGTTTTTTATGATTTTTAGGGTTATCTTGGGTTTTGAGGGTTTTTATGGCATTTTGGGTGTTCTCAGGGTTTTTAGTGTCTTCTGGGTTTTTTGAGTTTTTTAGAGTTTCTATGTTTTTTAAAAGTTTTTTAAAAGTTTTTTAATGTTTTTAGAGATTTAAAGGGATTTTAGATTTTTTTTAGTGGGTTTTTAAGATTTTTATGGGTTCTTTGAGTTTTTTAAGTTTTTTAGGGTTTATTGTTATTTATATGGGTATTTCATGGTTTTTTGGGTTTTTTATGTTTTCAAGGATTTTTAGGCATTTTTTATGATTTTTATGGTCTTTAGGGTTTTTCAGAGTTTTTACAGATTTTGATGCTTTTTAGGGTTTTCAGGGTTTTTTGGGTTTTTAGTAGTTGTATGTTTTTTAATGTTTTAGGGGTTTTACAGGATTCAGAGTTTTTAGTGGGTTTTTAGGGGTTTTGTAGGTTTGGGGGGTTAAGGTTTTTAGAAGTTTTTTGGTTTTCAGGGTTTTTTTGGAGTTTTTAGGGTTTTTTACGTTTTCATGTATTTTTTGGGATTATTTATGATTTTTATAGTTTTTAGGGTTGTTTACATTTTTCAAGGTTTTTAGGGTTTTTTGAGGTTTTATGGGGTTTTTTTTTGAGTTTTAGTGTTTTTTAGGTCTGTTGTGTTTCTTAACCTTTTTGGGGATTAATGATTTTTAGAGTTATTAGTGGATTTTAGGGTTTTTATAGGTTTTTAGAGTTTTTAGGTTTTTAGGGTTTTTATGATTTTTTTAGGTTTTTCAGTGTTTTTCGGGTATTTTACGTTTTCATTTATTTTTATGTTTTTTTAGGATTTTTGGTGTTTTTTAATTTTTAGGTTTTTTTTATCTTGAGGGGATTTTGGGGTTTTCACATTTTTAGGGTCTTTTGGGTTTTTATATTTTTTTAACTTTTTAGGTTTTTTATGGTTTTTAGAGTTTTCTTAAAGTTTCTAGGGATTGAAAGGGTTTTAGAGTTTTTAGTAATTTTTAGGGTTTTTATGGGGTTTTTTGGTTTTTACAGGTTTTGGGGGTTTTATGGTTTCCAGGGGGTTTTCAATGTTTTTGGGGTTTTTTACGTTTTCATCGATTTTTAGGGGTTTTTTAGGATTTTTATGGTGTTTTTGGTTTTTCAGGGTTTTTAGTGTTTCTAGTGTTTCTCAAGATTTTTATGGTCTTCTTGGTTTTTAGGGTTTTTTATTTTTTAGCGTTTTAAGGGGTTTTAGTGCTTTTACTGTTTTTAGGGGGTTTGAGGGTTTTAGAGTTTTTAGTGTTTTTAGGATTTTTTATGGGTTTTTAGAGATTTTTTTATTTTATTAGATGTTTTAAGGGTTTTTAGGGTTGTTTATGTTTTCAAGGTTTTGTAGGGGTTCTTAAGATTTTTATCGTTTTTAGTGTTTTTAGGGGTTTTAGGGATTTTAATGGTTTTTAGGGTTTTTTTGGGTTTTAGGGTTTTTAGGGTCTTTTTGTTTTTATAGGGTTTTTTTGAGTTTTTTAGGTGTTTTAAGGGTTTGTAGAGTTTTTTTTATCATTTTTAGGGGTTTTAAGGGTTTAAAACGTTTTTAGTGGTTTTATGGTTTTAGTATTTTTTAAGTTTTATAGAGTTATTTATGGTTTTTAGGGAGTTTTTTATTTTTTCATGGATTTTTACAGGTTTTTTAGGATTTTTATAATTTTTCAGGGTTTTTCGGGTTTTTAGATATTTTTAGGGTTTTTAGGTTTTTTACCAGTTTTTAGGGATTTTAGTTGTTTTCAAGGTTCTGGGGGTATTTTTAGGATTTTAGGGTTTTTTAAGAGTTTTATAGTTTTTAAGGTTTTTAGATTTTTTTAACGTTTTCGGGGTTTGAAGGGTTGTAGACATTTGAGTGGTTTTTTAGGTTTTTTATACTTTTAGGAGTTTTTATGATTTTCAACTATTTTGTAGGGATTTTAGTGTTTTTTATGTTGTCATGGATTATTATGGGTTTTTAAGATTTTTTTGGTTATTAGGGTTTTTAGGGATTTTAGGGATTTTTTGGATTTTTTGGGTTTTTAGGGGTTTTTAGGGGTTTTTAGGGGTTTCAAGGGTTTTTAGCTTTTTTAGGGTCTTTTGGGTTTTTAAGGGTTTTTTGAGTTATTATGGTTTTTAAGGTTTTTTATAGTTTTTTAATATTTTTAGGGCTTCTAATGGATTTATATTTTTGAGTGTTATTAGGGTTTTATGGGTTTTAGGGTTTTTTGATGATTTAGGGGTTTTATGGTTTTCATGGGTTTTCAGGGTTTTTATGGTTTTTTATGTTTTCATTGATTTTTAGGGGGTTTTCAGGATTTTTATGGGCTTTAGCATTTTTAGGGTTTTAGGGATTTTTATTATTTTTAAGGGTTTTAAGGGATTTTTAGGGGGGTTAGGGGTTTTCAGGGTTTTCAGGTTCTTTTGGGTTTTTTGGGTGTTTTTGCGTTTTTTAGGGTTTTATGGTTTTTATAATTTTTTAACATTTTTAAGGGTTTTAAGGGATTTTATAGTTTTAATGGTTTTAACTAGTTTTTAGGGGTTTTCAATGTTTTTATAGGTTTTATGGTTTTGAGGGGTTTTTCAGGGGTTTTAGTGGTTTTAGGTTTTTTATGGGTTTTATGGATTTTTAAGGTTTTTAGTGGTTGAGGTTTTTCAGGTTTTTTAGAGTTTTTTATGTTTTCATGGATTTTTTGGGGTTTTTTAGATTTTTATGTTTTTTTGGGTTTTTTATGGGTTTTATGGATTTTTGAGGGTTTTTAGGGTTTTAAGTGGTTTTTAGGCTTTTCAAGGTTTTTAGTGTTTTTTTGGGATTTTAGAGTTTTTTTGAGTTTTTAAGGGATTTTAAGGGTTTTTAGAGTTTTTGAGTGTTTTTAGGGGTTTAAAGGTTTTTTTGAGTTTTTTGTGGTTTTTAGTTTTTTTAAGGTTTTTTTGGGTTTTTATGGTTTTCAAGGGGCTGTCAGTGTTTTTAGGGTTTTTACCTTTTCATGGATTTTGAGGGGGGTTTTAGGATTTTTATGGGATTTAGGTTTTTAGGGTTTTTAAGGAATTTAAGGGTTTTTATGGTTTTTCAAGGGTTTTAGGGTTGTTTAGGGTTTTACGGTCTTTTTCGGTTTTTAGGATTTTTCGGAGTTCTTAGTGGGTTTTGGGTTTCTATAGGTTTGTAGGGTTTTTTAGATTTTAAGGGTTTTTATGGGTTTTAAGGGGTTTTAAGGGTTTTTAGGGATTTTGAGGGTCTTAAGGGTTTTTCATGGGTTTTTAGGTGTTTGTAGGGTTTTTATTGTCTTTTTGGGTTTTATGGTTTTTTGAGTATTTTAGGATTTTTAATGTTTTTGGGATTTTTTAATGTTTTTAGGGGGTTTAAGGGTTTTTAGAATTTTTAATGTATTTTTAGGGTTTTTATGGGTTTTTAGGGCTAGATTTTTTGGATTTTTATGGCTTTTAAGAGGTTTTTAGGAGTTTTTATGCTTTCATGGATTTCTAGGGGTTTGTTATGATTTTTATGGTTTTTATGGATTTTTCAAGTTTTTTAAGGGTTTTTTACAATTTTATTGACTCTTAGGGGTTTTTATGGTTTTTATGGTTTTTCTAGTTTTTAAGGATTTTCAAGGTTTTTAGGGGTTTTCATGGGTTTTTAGGGTTTCTTAGGGGTTTAGGGTCTTGTGGGTTTTAGGAAGTTTTAAGTTTTTAGGTTTTTTAAGGGTTTTTAGATTTTTTAAACATTTTTTAGGGGTTTCCAGGGTTTTAAGAATTTTTAGTGTGTGTTTCGAGTTTTTATTAGTTTTTAGGATTTTTAAGGTTTTTAGGGGGGTTTTTAGGTTTTTATGGGGTTTTACGTTTTCATGGATTTTCAGAGTTTTTTAGGATTTTTATGGTTTTTAGAGTTTTTAGGGTTTTTAGGGATTTTGATGGTTTTTAGGGTTTTTAATGGTTTTTAGGGATTTTCATGTTTTTAGCATCTTTTTTGGTTTTTAGGGTTTTTTTTGAGTTTCTTAGGTGTTTTATGATTTTTTTGAATTTTAACATTTTTATGGGTTTTTAGGGGTTTTAGAGTTTTTTGTAGGTTTTTCGGGGTTTTAGGGATTTTAGGGGTTTTTAAGGTATTCAGTGTTTTATTAGGGGTTTTAGGTTTTTTACATTTTCAAGATTTTATGGGGTTTTTAAGGATTTTATTGTTTTTCGGGGTTTTTAGCGATTTTGTGGATTTTATAGTTTTTCTAGGGTTTTAGGGTTTTAATATTTTTTCAAGGTTTTATGGTCTTTTTTAAGTTTTTTAGCTGTCTTAATGTTTTTAAGTTCTTTTAATGTTTTAGGGGTTTTATTGATTTTTAGAGTTTTTTAAGTTTTTAGGGGTTTTATGGGTTTTAGGGTTTTTTTATGTTTCTATGGGTTTTATGGTTTTTAGGGGTCTTCGAGATTTTAGGGTTTCTTATATTTTCATGGATTTTTAAGGATTTTTTTTTGGATTTTTCTAGTTTTATGGGTGTTTAGGGTATTAGATATTTTGAGGGGTTTTAGGGGTTTTCAGGGTTTTTTGGAGTTTTTATAGTTTTTCAGGGTTTTTAGGGTCTTTTGAGGTTTTTGGTGTTTTTTTTGAGTTTTTTTGGATTTTGAAGGTTTTTTAATAGTTATTAACATTTTAGAGGTTTTGAGGGTTTATTGAGTTTTTAGTGGTTTTAAGGTTTTTTATGGTTTTAGGGGGTTATAAGGTTTTTTGTGGTTTTTATGGTTTTCAGGGGTTTCTAGGGTTTTTATGGGTTTTTTCATTTTCAAGCATTTTTAGGGGATTTTTTAGGATTTTAATGGTTTTAGGTTTTTTGGGAAATTTTTTGGGGTTTTAAGAGTTTTTTTTACATTTTTGGGTGCTTTAAGGGTTTTTAAAGTTCATAGTGGTTTTTTGGGTTTTTATGGGGTTTTAAAGTTTTTCACTTTTTTAGGGGTTTTTATAGTTTTCAGGGGGGTTTCACGTTTTTAGGGGTTTTTATGTTTTCATGAATTTTTAGGTGTTTTTTAGTATTTTTAGGGGTTTAGGGATTTTGACGATTTTTAGGGATTTTCAGTGGTTTTTAGGGTTTTTAGGGTTTTCAGGATTTTTAAGTTATTCTTGGGTTTTTAGGAGTTTTTTTGAGTTTTTAAGGTTTTTATGGGTTTGAAGGGTTTTAGTGTTTTTATGGATTTTTTTATGTGTTTTAGGGTTTTTTACATTTTCTTGTGTTTTTAGTGATTTTTAGGATTTTTATGGTGTTTTGGGTTTTTAGGTGTTTCTAGGATTTTTAAGGTTTATAGGGGTTTTTAGGTGTTTTAGGGTTTTTTGGGACTTTTTTTATGCTTAGGCTTTTTTTTTGAGTTTTTAAGGTTTTTAGAAATTTTTAACGTTTTTAGGAGTTTTAAGGGTTTTTAGTTTTTAGTGTTTTTTAGGGTTTTATGGGTTTTTAGGGTTTTAAAGTTTTTTATTGGGTTTTTATGGTTTTTTAGGTTTTTTGGATTTTTTATGTTTTCATGGATTTTTAAGGGTTTTTTTGGATTTTTATTATTTTAGGGTTTTTTGGGTTATTAGGGATTTTGGGGGTTCTATGGGTTTTTAGGGGTTTTTATGTTTTTAGGGTTTTTAGGGGTTTTCAAGCTTTATAGGTTCTTTTTGGGGTTTTATGTTTTTTTTGTTCTAAAGGGTTTAAGGGTTTAGAGTTTTTTTTAACATTTTTAGGGGTTTAAAGGGTTTTTAGACTTTTTATTAGTTTTTTGGGTTTTTATGATTTTTAGGGTTTTTATTTTTTTTGAAGGAGTTTTCAGGGTTTTTTATGTTTTCATGGATTTTTAGGGATTTTTATGGATTTTTAGGATTTTTATAGTTTTTAGGGGTTTTAGGGATTTTAGAGATTTGGAGGGTTCTTAAGGTTTTTAGGGTTTTTTTGGGTTTTTAGGGTTTTTGAGTTTTTAGGGTTTTAAATTGTTTTTAGATTTTTTAACATTTTTTGGGGTTTGAAGGGATTTTAGATTTTTAGTGGTTTTTAGAGTTTTTATGGGTTTTTAGGGTTTCTTAAGGTTTTTAGGGGATTTTATGGTTTTCAGGGTTTTTTCATGATTTTTTGGGTTTCTTACGTTTTATGGAATTTAAGGGGTTTTTAAGATGTTTCTGGCTTTTAGGGTTTTCTGTGAATATGAGGGTGTTTAGTTTTTTTCATATTTTTTGGGGGTTTCAAAGGGTTTTAGGGTTTTTATGATCTTTTTGGGCTTTTTGGATCTTTTTGGGCTTTTAAGGTTTTTTTGACCTTTTTTCCGGGTTTTTTAATGTTTTTTTGATTTTTAGAGATTTTTCAGGGTTTTTGGAATTTTGTATGGTTTCATGGATTTTTAGTATTCTTTGTGATTTTTATGATTTTTTGGTTTTTTGGGGTTTTTGGGGTTTATTATGGATTTCGAGGGTTTTTAGGGGTTTTCAGGGATTTTTAGGGTTTTGTGGGATTTTTAGGGTCTTTTGGGTTTTTATGGTTTTTTTAATTTATTAGGTTTTTTAAGGTTTTTAGAATTTTTAACATTTTTAAGGGTTTTAAATGTTTTTAGTGTTTTTAGTGGTTTTTAAGGTTTTTATGGGTTTTAGGGTTTTTAAGGTTTTTAGGGGTTTAATGCATTTCAGGGGGTCTTCAGGGTTTTTAGGGTTTTTTACATTTTCATGGATTTTTAGGGGTTTATTATGATTTTTATGGTTTTTGGGATTTTTGGGGTTTTAGAGAATTTTCTGGGTTTTTAGGGTTTTTAGGGTTTTTAGGGTTTTTAGGGTATTTAGGGTGTTTTAGGGTTTTCAGGGTTTTTCGGTCTTTTTGGGTTTTTAGGTTTTTCTTGAGTTTTATAGGGCTTTTAAGGGTTTTTAGAATTTTTTATGTTTTTATGGGTTTAAAGGGTTTCTAGAGTTTTTAGTGGGTTTTAGGGTCTTTATTTTTTTATGGATTTTAAAGTTTTTAGTATTTTTTTTCTTTTTATTGATTTTAGGGGGTTTTAAGGATTTTTTGGTTTTAGGGTTTTTAGAGCTTTGGGGGATTTTGAGGGGTTTTTAGTGTTTTTTTCTCGAGGTTTTAGAGTTTTTAGGGTTTTTAGTTTTTTTTTTTCATTTTTAGTGTTTTTATGATTTTTTAGAGTTTTTATCCTTTTTGGGGTTTTAGGGGTTTTAGAGTTTTTAATGGGATTTTTGAGTTTTTATGGCTTTTTCGGTTTTTAGGGGTTTTATGGTTTTCAGAGGTTTTTTTGGTTTTTAGGGTTTTTTACATTTTCATTTATTTTTATGGGGTTTTTAGGATTTTTATGGACTATAGGGTTTTTAGGAATATTTAGGGTTTTTAGGGTCTTTTTGGGTTTCATGGGTTTTTTGAGTTTTTTAGGGTCTTTAAGGGTTTTTATTGTTTTTAACATTTTTAAGAGTTTTAAATTTTTTTACAGTTTTTAGTGGTTTTTGAGAGTTTTCATGGGTTTTTTGGTTTTTAGGGTTTTTTATTTTTTTTCTGGGGTTTTCCATGGTTTTTAGGTTTTTAGGACTTTTTTGGGTTTTGGGATTTTTTAGGATTCTTAGGGTTTTTGTGGGTTTTTAGTTTTTTTTCTGTTATTTTTAGGGTGTTTAGGGTTTTAAGGGTTTTTAGGGTCTTTTTTGGTTTTTATGATTTTTATTAGTTTTTTTTATGTTTTAAGATTTTTTAGAGTTTTTTAATGTTTTTAGGGGTTTTGATGTTAGAATTTATAGCGGTTTTTGGGGTTATTATGGGTTTATAGGTTTTTTATGGGTTTTAGGGGTTTTTATAGGTTTTAGGGGTTTTTTAGTATTTTTAGGGATTTTTATATTTTCATGGATTTTTAGAAGATTTTTAGGAATTTTATGGTTTTTAGGGTTTTTAGGGATTTTATGTGAGTTTTTTGGGTTTTTTGGGTTTTTCAGGGCTTTTTAGGGTTTTCAGGGTTTTTAGTGTCTTTTGGGTTTTTGGGGATTTTTTTGAGTTTTTTTGAGTTTTTTTGAGTTTTTAAGGTTTTTAATAGTTTTTAACCAATTTAGGGGTTTAAAGGGTTTTTAGAGTCTGTGGCTTTTCAGGGTTTTCAGGGGTTTTAAGGGGTTTTAGAGTTTTTAGTAGGTTTTTTGGGGTTTTAGGGTTTTTTACATTTTCATGAATTTATGGGAGGTTCTGAAGGATTTTTTTGGTTTTTAGGGTTTTTAGCGATTTTGTGGTTTTTAGGGTTTTTCTAGAGTTTTAGGGTTTTAATGTTTTTTCAGGGTTTTTAGGGTCTTTTTGAAGTATTTTAGGTGTATTAATGTTTTTATGTTCTTTTAATGTTTCAGGGGTTTTATGTATTTTTAGAGTTTTTAAAGGTTATTTTGGGGTTTTATGGGTTTTAGGGTTTTTTTTTAAGTTTTTAGGGGTTTTATGGTTTTCAGGGGTCTTCGAGGTTTTAGGGTTTCTTATGTTTTCATGGATTTTTAAGGATTTTATTATTATTTTTCTAGTTTTTAGGGGTGTTTAGGGTATTAGATATTTTTAGGGGTTTTAGGGGTTTTCAAGAGTTTTTATAGTTTTTCAGCGGTTTTAGGGTTTTTTTGGGTTTTTGGAGTTTTCTTGAGTTTTTTTGGATTTTTAAGGTTTTTTTATAGTTATTATCATTTTAGGGGTTTCAAGGGTTCATAGAGTTTTTAGAGGTTTTTTGGGTTTTTATGGTTGAGGGGGTTTTAAGCTTTTTCGGGGGTTTTACATTTTCAAGTATTTTTAGGGGATTTTTTAGGATTTTAATGGTTTTAGGGTTTTTAGGAAATTTTTAGGGGTTTTATGCTTTTGGAGGGGTTTTTAGGGTTCTTCATGGTTTTTAGGGTCTTTTTGGATTTTTATGGGGGTTTTTGTGTTTTTTTGGGTTTTGAAGGTTTTGTAGAGTTTTTAATGTTTTTAGGAGTTTTAAGGGGTTATAGAGTTATAAGTTGTTTTTCAGGGGTTTTATTGGTTTTTACTGGATTTAAGGTTCTTAGGGTTTTTTATGGTTTTAAGGGGTTTTTAGTTTTGTTTTGGATTTTCTACACTTTTATAGATTTTTAGGTTTCTTTTGGATTTTAATGGTTTTTAGGATTTTTAGAGGTTTTAGGGGTTTTTAGGGTTTTTTTGGTGTTTTGGGGTTTTTTTTACTTTTCTAGGGCTTTTAACATTTTGTAGAGTTTTTTTTACATTTTTACAAGTTTAAAAGGTTTTTATAGTTTTTGTGGCTTTTTGGGGGGTTTTATGATTTTTTATGGGTTTTATGTTTTTAAGGGGCTTTTATAGTTTTCAGAGTTTTTTAGTTTTTTTTGTTTTTAGGGGTTTTTCTATGTTTTTAGGGTTTTCCACATTTTCTTTGATTTTTAGGGGTTTTTTAGGACTTGGTTTTTATGGTTTTTTAGGATTTTTAGGAATTTTTAGGATTTTTAGGGGGGTTATGGTGTTTTAAGGGTTTTTATAGTTTTTAGGGTTTTTAGGAACTATTTGGTTTTCTAGGGTTTTTTGGATTTTTAGGGGTTTTATGGTATTTTAGTGTTTTTTAACATTTTTAGTGGTTTTAAGGGTTTTTAAAGTTCATAGTGGTTTTTTGGGTTTTTATGGGTTTCTAAGGTTTTTCACGGTTTTTAGGGGGTTTTATAGTTTTCATGGGGTTTTCACATTTTTTTGGGGATTTTATGTTTTCATGGATTTTTAGGTGTTTTTTAGGTTTTTTAGGGTTTTAGGGATTTTTAGGGATTTTTAGTTGTTTTTAGGGTTTTTAAGTTCTTCTTGGGTTTTTAGGAGCTTTTTTGAGTTTTTACTGTTTTTATGGGTTTTAAGGGTTTTAGAGTTTTTATGGGTTTTTTTATGTGTTTTAGGGTTTTTAACATTTTCTTGTGTTTTTAGTGATTTTTTAAGGACTTTTATGGTGTTTTGGGTTTTAGGTGTTTTTGGGATTTTGAGAGTTTATAGGGGTTTTTAGGTGTTTTAGGGTATTTAGTTTTTTAGGGTTTTAGGGACTTTTTTTATACTTGGGCTTTTTTTTGAGTTTTTAGGGGTTTTTAGGGTGTTAAGGTTTTTTAGGGGGTTTTATGGTTTTCTAGGTTTTTTGGGTTTTTTTGGATTTTTATAGTTCTATGGTTTTTTAGGGTTATTAGGGGTTTTAGGGTTTTTAGGGTTTTTCAGGATTTATAAGTTCTTTTGGGGGTTTTATGGTTTTTTTGTTTATAAGGGTTTAAGGGTTTTAGAGTTTTTTAACATTTTTAGGGGTTTAAAGGGTTTTTAGAGTTTTTATTAGTCTTTAGGGTTTTATGGTTTTTAGGATTTTTATGCTTTTTAGGGGTTTTATTTTTTTTCAAGGGTTTTTAGGGTTTTTTATGTTTTCATGGATTTTCCCGGATTTTGAGGATTTTTATAGTTTTTATAGGTTTTAGGGTTTTTAGATATTTGGAGGGTTCTTAAGGTTTCTAGGGTTTTTTGGGTTTTTTGGGTTTTTAGGGTTTTTGAGGTTTTAGGGTTTTAAATTATTTTTAGAATTTTTTAACATTTTTTGGGGTTTGAAGGGATTTTAGATTTTTTTAGTGGTTTTTAGAGTTTTTATGGGGTTTTAGGGTTTATTAAGGTTTTTTGGGGCTTTTATGGTTTTAGGGGGTTTTCACGATTTTTAGGGTTTATTACGTTTTTTATGGATTTTATGGGGTTTTTTAGGATTTTTCTGGATTTTAGGGTTTTTAGTGAATATGAGGGTATTTAGGGTTTTTCAAATGTTTTTGGGGTTTCATAGTGTTTTCAGGGTTTTTAGGATCTTTTTGGGCTTTTAGGATCTTTTTGGGATTTTAGGGTTTTTTTGACCTTTTGTTTTCGGGTTTTTCAATGTTTTTTTTTTATTTTTAGAGGGTTTTCAGGGTGTTTAATATTTTGTATGTTTTCATAGATTTTTAGGGTTCTTTATGATTTTTTTGATTTTTTTTGGGTTTTTTGGTTTTTTGGGTTTTTATGGATTTCGAGGGTTTTTAGGGATTTTCAGGGCTTTTTTGGGTTTTGTGGGATTTTTAGGGTCTTTTTGGGTTTTTATGGTATTTTTTAATTTTTTATGTTTGCTAAGGTTTTTAGAATTTTTAACATTTTTAAGGGTTTTAAGTGTTTTTAGTGTTTTTAGTGGGTTTTAAGGTTTTTATGGGGTTTTAGGGGTTTTTATGGTTTTTAGGGGTTTTATGCATTTCAGGGGGTCTTTAGGGTTTTTAGGGTTTTTTATATTTTCATGGATTTTTAGGGGTTTATTAAGATTTTTATGGTTTTAGGGATTTTTTTGGGGTTTTAGGGATTTTTTGGGTTTTTAGGGTTTTTAGGGGGTTTTAGGGTTTTCAGGGTTTTTTCAGTCTTTTTGGATTTTTAGGTTTTCCTTGATTTTTTTAGGGCTTTTAAGGGTTTTAGAGTTTTTTTACGTTTTTATGGGTTTAAAGTGTTTCTAGAGTTTTTAGTGGGTTTTAAGGGTCTTTATTTTTTTTATTGTTTTTAAGGTTTTTTATGGTTTTCAGGGGGTTTTTAAGGTTTTTAGGATTTTTTTATTTTCATGGATTTTTAGGGTTTTTAAGGATTTTTTGGTTTTAGGGTTTTTAGAGATTTTAGTGATTTTGAGGGTTTTGGGTGTTTTTTCTGGGGGTTTTAGAGTTTTTAGGGGTTTTAGGGTTTTTATTATTTTTTCGGTTTTTAGGGTTTTTATGTTTTTTTAGAGTTTTTAACCTTTTTGAGGTTTTAAGGGTTTTAGAGTTTTTAATGGGCCTTTTGGGTTTTTATGGGTTTTTATGGTTTTTGTGATTTTTAGGTGTTTTATGGTTTTCAGATATTTTTTTGGGTTTTTTGGGTTTTTTACATTTTCATGTATTTTTAGGGGTTTTTTAGGTTTTTTATGGTCTATAGGATTTTTAGGAATTTTTAGGGTTTTAGGGTCTTTTGGGGTTTCTTGGGGGTTTTTTTGAGTTTTTTAGGGTCTTTAAGGGTTTTTTGTGTTTTTAACGTTTTTAAGAGTTGATGAGAACCATGTTAAAGGCACCAAGTCGATTGGGCGGGAGGAAGAGTTGGATTTGCAAGGCCCAATGACGCGAGGGAGATTAAAGAGGCTTAATGCTACAATGGGCGTGCATCTTACTTCATTAAAGGCCCAATGGATCTTGCCTTGCATGGTTGGAGAAAATGGGCCTATAATATCACTTATTCAAGCCCAAAATTGATGTTTAAAGCTTGGCCCACATGGTTGCACGAATTTGGATGCCTTACCCGCATTGAGGATTCTAGAAATGGCATCTTAGGACACCAGAGTCAAATCTAGTGGGCTATGCACTCAAAGTCAAATCTGGTGGGCTATAGTTGGAAAGTTGTGTGCTACTTTTCCAAAAGTTTTTGTTAGAATTTATCTTTTTTACTTTTAAGGGGACAATGTTGGTTTAGCCTTTATGACTTTAGGATATTAGACCCTTGACTATTGTATCACCCCTTGGCTATAAATAGCCACCCCATGACACTGTATTTTCATTCAAGACTTAATTGAGAGCTTATGCTTTGTTTCTCTCCATTGTGTGAGGATTGTACCGGTTTTTCTCCTAACTCGTGTGCATTCTTACTTAGTCAATCTACAAGTTAGATTGGTGATCCAATATCACAAAGCCCCCAATTCTGTGCCTCACCCCAAGTCCGTTGTTGTGTGGATTGGCTATCACATCCCTCCCTTGAGCGTGTTGTCTAAGAAGTAATTCGCGCTCCTTATAGCTACGATTGACTACTTGCATCCACTATCCGTACCCATCATCAGACACTTAGCCTTGAACCGCATCTATCAACCGCCACCCCACGCCGTGAAGATCGGGCCTCCCCATGCGTCTCACATCAGTTAGTATCAGAGGTTTGGTTGAAACGGTAGGCATCTATCACCCTCTTTTATCCCATATATCTATCACCCTTCTTAGCTTTCTTTGTTATCCAGCCATTCAAAAAAACCTTTTCCTTGAAAACCACCAGAATTGGCCTTTTTGTGCAAGATTGAAATATTGTATCCAAAAAAAACAAAAAAAAAATCAAATTCTCTCAACTCATTATTTTGTGCTTCTCAAAATTAAGCACATCCTTTACTTTGAGAGATTTCAAAAAAAAATATTACTCTCCGTTCATCATTTTTTTCTTTAAAACTCTAAGTACAACACTTTTTGGGGAGATTTGAAAAAAGAAAGAAAAAAATCGGATACAATTACTTCATCATCGTGCTCTGCATTATTAGCACTTTCCATTTCCGTACATCAATTTGTCCATCATTTTGCTTTATCCTCATATTATAGTTGGCTCATATTATTATTATTTTTTCGTATCTTGTACAATCGGGAAAAACCCAAATACCACCTTTCTACCCCCTTTTCCACCCACCCTTTATCCATTTTTTACCCTCTTTTCACCCTTTACCCTTTACCACTCAACCGGGTTATGTTAAACCAGCCCCCGACACAATCTTGATTGGGGAAGGATTGGTGAAAAGTAATCACCCGAAACAAGGTATTATAAGAGCTTGGAATTTGAATTGAGTGTTGAGAGTGGAGAGAAATAAGAAAAAAAAAATATCTCGTGTGTGTGAGTGTGCATCTTGTTTTGTGTGTGTGCGTGTGTACATCTTGTGTGTGTGAGTGTGTATCCTTATGTGTGTTAGTGTGTATCCTTGTGTGTGTTAGTGTGTACATCCTGTGTGTGTGTGTGTATATCTCGTGTGTGTGATTGAGTGTGTATCATTGTGTGTGTCCCCCCCCCCATTGTGTGTTTGTATTTGTGTAATATATTATGGACGAAGATCATGGTAAGAAAATTGGTCATGCTAGTGATGAAGGAAGCCGAAGTAGGTCTCCTATATCGGAAGATTCACCACTCCAAATGCAAGCTTTGTTGAGCCATTTCGAGAAGCTTCTTGATTAAAATTTGGAGGTGCTACATGAGAGGATTGATAACCTGGAGAATCAACCAAGCCCAAGGATGATCCATGATAACTCGCGGCGAGCTCTGGCACCCCGTTGCCCCCACATCATGGAGGAGGAGATGGAAAACCTGGATAGTGATTTTGAGGATATCCCACAAAGGAGGAGGTTGTACCAACAACCTATAGGAGGAAAAAGGAGACAACATGATGATGACCTACTTGGCGGGATCAAGGTGAAGGCCCCTTCTTTTCAAAGGAAAAGAGATCCTGAAGCATACTTGGAGTGGGAGATGCAGATCGAGCAGGTCTTTTCATGCTATGCATAATCCAAGGAGAAAAAGGTCAAACTTTCTTCCCTTGAATTTTCTGTTTATGCTTTAATTTGGTGGTATTATGTTCAAAACGAGAGGGCTAGATATGGTGGATGTCCCATCAACACTTGGGAAGACATGAAGTTCACCATGCGGAGGCAGTTTGTTCCCACACATTACCATAGTGATCTCCACAACAAACTTCAACGCCTCACCCAAGGGAGTAAGAGTGTAGAAGACTACTACAAGGATATGCAAATTGTCATGATTCGAGCAAACATTGAGGAGGATCCGGAGGCAAACATGGGACGGTTCTTACATGGGCTCAATCGGGAGATTGCGGAACAAGTGGAGATGTACCACCATGTAGAGATACAAGATATGATCCACCAAACCACCAAGATTGAACAAAAAATCAAAAGGAGGAGCAACATGAGGAAACCCACTACTCCTTTCACACCATGGAGAAATATGAGGAAGGAGATTAAAGAACCGTTAAAGTCAAAAGAGGTGGTTGACCGCAAAAGTGACAAGGTAATTCTTCCACCTAGGAAACCTACTTTTGAGGCTAACCAAACCATGAATTGGGATATTCTTTGTTACAAATGTCAAGGAAGGGGTCACATTGCTAGTGAGTGCCTAAACCGGCGCACCATGACCATCAACAAGTATGGAGAATGGGAGACCGATGAAGAGAGCTTAGAAGAAGATGAAGAATAATATCTAGAAATTGATAGTGGAGAATTTGCAGAAGACAGCGAGAATCTTGTCACTAGGAGAGTTCTAAGTTCACAAATGACCATGGGAGAGGATTAGCGAGATAACCTTTTCCATACATGATGAAAGATCCATGGGAAGGTATATAGTGTTATTATTGATGGAGGAAGCTGTAGTAATGTTATGAGCATTGAGTTAGTAGAGAAGTTCGGACTTCCCACTTTGAAGTATCAACATCCATATCGGGTTCAGTGGTTGAATGATTGCGTGGAGCTGAAGGTCTCCAAGCAAGTGAAAGTATTATTCACCATCGGGAAGTACAAATATAAGGTCTTGTACGCTGATGTTCCTATGAAGGCTTTCCATTTATTGTTGGGACGACCAGGGTAGTATGATCGGCGTGTTACCCATGACAGTTTCTTGAATCGTCACTCTTTTTTACTTCAAGGGAAACCTATAACCCTCAACCCCATGTCCCCCAAAAAAATTTGGAAGATCACATTTTGAGAGAAAAGAAAAAAATGAGTGATGAGGAAAAAAAGAGTGAAAATGAAAAAGGGGAGAATGATGGAAAGAGAGAAAATGAGAGATGAAAAGAAATGGAGAGCAAAGAAAAATAAAGTGGGAAAAAGAATTTGAGAGAAGAGAAAAGTGTGATGTTGGAAAAAAAATTGAGGTTAAGGAAGCTTTGTTTTCATAGAAAACTCTCCTAATACTCATGTACAAAGAGGTGTTGCTAAATACTGACGACTTACCCCGTTTGACAAATGTTGTTGAGTCCATGTTGCAGGAGTATGATGATGTCTTTCCTGAAGATTTACCACTAGGTTTTCCACCCATTAGAGGTAACGAGCATCAAATTGACCTCATACCTGGAGCATCACTACCGAACCTCCCTACATATCGCACTAACCCAGAAGAGACATAAGAAATTTAGAGGCAAGTTCAAAAGCTTTTGGATGTGGGATATGTTAGAGAGAGCCTTAGTCCTTGTGCCGTACTAGTGATTCTAGTACCAAAGAAGGATGGAACATGGAGAATGTGCATTGACTATAGATCCATCAACAACATCATGGCCAGGTATCGTCATCTTATCCCTAGGTAAGATGATATGCTATATGAATTAAATGGATCAACTATTTTCTCAAGAATTGATTTAAGAAGTCGCTACCATCAAATTAGGATGAAAGAAGTAGATGAGGGGAAAATTGCATTTAAGACAAAACATGGACTTTAGGAATGGTTAGTCACGCCCTTTGGTCTCTTTAATTCACCTAGCACATTTATGAGGTTAATGAATCATGTCTTATGTGCATATATTGGAAAATTTGTGGTAGTTTACTTTGATGAAATTTTGGTTTATAGTAGGACCTTTCTTGAACATGTAAATCACTTAAGAAAAGTCTTAGAGGTGTTAAGGAAGGAAAAAATGTTTGCAAAGATAAATAAGTGAGAATTTTGTCCCGATAAGACTATTTTCCTTGGATTTTTTGTGAGCTTCAATGGAGTTGAAGTGGACATCGATAAGATCAAAGCAATACAAGAAGGGCCAACTCCAACATTTGTTGGATAGGTAAGAAGTTTTCATGGGCTTGCTAGTTTTTACAGGAGATTTGTGAAGGACTTCAGCACACTAGCATCATCGTTGATCGAGTTGACAAAGAAGAATGTTCCTTTCAAATGGGTGATAACTCAAGAGAAGGCCTTCCATGAACTTAAGGAGAGAATCACCCACGCTCCTCTACTTTCACTACTAGACTTCGGTAAGACCTTTGAAATTGAATGTGATGCAAGTGAAATTGGCATAGGAGGAGTACTCATGCAAGAAGGTAAGCCTGTTGCTTTCTTTAGCGAGAAGTTAAATGGCCCAACTCTAAACTATGATACATATGATAAATAGTTGTATGCATTGTTTAGAGTACTAGAGACATCGTAGTACTATCTTTGGCCTAAATAATTTGTGACCCATTCTGATCATGAGGCTCTTAAATACCTTAGGATCCAACATAAACTAAATAGAAGACATGCTAAATGGAAGGAATTCATTGAGTCATTTCTATATGTCATCAAGCATAAAAAGGGTAAAGAAAATACTGTGGTCAATGCACTTTCACGTATATATTCTCTTATATCCTTCTTGGATTCAAAACTCCTTGGTTTTGAATGCATTAAGGATTTATATTCCACTGATAGTGATTTTAGAGAACCTTATGAACATTGTAAACCTGGAGTTAGTTGAGAAAAGTTTTATTTACATAATGGATTCTTATTCCGGATTGATAAGATTTGCATTCTCAACTGCTCTATATGTTTACTTTTACTAAAGGAGTCACATTAGGGCGGGTTAATGGGGCATTTTGGTGTTGCAAAACTCTAAGTGTTCTTAGTGAGAATTTTTATTGGCCTAAGATATCTAGAGATGTTGAGAAATTTGTGGGAAAGTTCATTGTCTTCCATAAAGCCAAATCAAAACTGAACCCACATGGACTATATCTTCCTCTCCCAATCCCCAACACCCCTTGGGAGGACATATCAGTGGACTTTATTGTGGGGTTACCACGGACCAAGAGGGGGAGAGATTCCATTTTTGTTGTGGGGGATCGGTTTTAAAAAATGGAACATTTTATTCCTTGTCACAAAACAGATGATGCCACTAACATTGCAACACTTTCTTTCAGGAAGTAGTCAAACTCCATGGAATGCCAAGGGAAATTGTGTCGGATCGAGACACAAAATTTATTAGTTACTTTTGGAAGACCATGTTGAGCAAACTAGGTACAAAGTTACTATTTTCCACTACTTTTCATCCGCAAACCGATGGGCAAACAGAGGTGGTGAATCGGAAACTATCACCCCTTCTGAGAACAATTGCCAAGAAGAATATCAAGAATTGGGAAGAGTGTCTACCACATGTGGAATTCACATATAACAGGGCCAAGCACTCCACTACTCAATATTCTCCATTCAAAATTGTTTATTGTTTTAACCCTCTTACCCCTATATATCTAGTTCCTTTTCCTTTGTAGGAAGAAACTAATATGGATGAGAAAGGGGGAACATAATTCATCAAACAACTCCATGAAAAGGCAAGGAAAAATATTGAGCGGATGACCCAAAAATATGTTGATCGTGCAACCAAGGGTCGGAAGCAAGTGTTGTTCGAGCCCGGAGACTTGGTATGCATTTATATGCGGAAGGAGAGATTTTACGACAAGCGGAAATGAAAACTCATTCCATGAGGAGATGGTCCTTTTCGAGTGCTCGAGAAGATTAACAACAAAGCTTACAAGATAGATTTTCCAGGTGAGTATGGTGTAAGTTCAACTTTCAATGTTTTTGATCTTTCTCCTTTTTTGGGTGCAGAGGATGAAGAGTCGAGGACGACTCCTTTTCAAGAGGGGGAGGATGATGAGAACCATGTTAAAGGCACCAAGTCGATTGCATGGGGGAAAGAGTTGGATTTTCAAGGACCAATGACACGCGGGAGATTAAAGAGGCTTAATGCTACAATGGGCGTGCATTTTCATTAAAGGCCCAATGGATTTTTCCTTGCATGGATGGAGAAAATTGGTCTTATAATATCATTTATTCAATCCCAAAATTGATGTTTAAAGCTTGTCCCACATGGTTGCACGAATTTGGATGCATTTCCCACATGGAGGATTCTAGAAATGGCATCTTAGGACACCAAAGTCAAATCTGGTGGGCTATGCACTCGAAGTCAAATCTGGTGGGCTATAGTTGGAAAGTTGTGTGCTACTTTTCCAAAAGTCTTTGTTAGATTTATCTTTTTGACTTTAAGGGGAAATGGTTGGTTTAGCATTTATAACTTTAGGGTATTAGACCCTTGACTATTGTAACACCCCTAAAAATGTTAAAAAACTCTAAAAAATCTTAAAACCACTAAAAACTCAAAAAAACCCTAAAACCCCCAAAAAAACTCTAAACCCCCTGAAATTTCCTAAAAGTTATCAAAATCCCTAAAAACCACAAAAACCCTAAAATTGTAAAAACAACAAAAATCCTAAAGACCCCCTTAAAATACAAGAAAACGTAAAAAATACAAAAAACCCTGAAAACCCCCTGAAAACCATAAAAACCCCTAAATACCTTAAAAACCCTAAAATCCCATAAAACCCCAAAAAATAACTGAAGAATCTAAAAACCCATTAAAACCCATAAAATTTTAAAAACACTAATACCCTCAAAACCCTAAAAAACTCAAAAAGAGCCCTTAAACCGAAAAAGACCCTTAAAACTTTGAAAATTTATAAAAATCATAAATATGGTGAAAACCCTTAAAACTCTCAAAACACCTAAAAATTCTAAAAACCCCTAAAAACCATAAAAATCCTAAAAACACTAAAAATCCATGAAAACATAAAAAACCCCTAAAAACCCTAAAAATCCCCTAAAAACCATAAACCCTGCAAACCTTAAAAAACCATAAAAACTCATAAAAACCCATTAAAACCTTAAAACATCCAAAAAACACTAAAAAACTTAAAAACCCCAAAAAATGTTAAAATTTACAAAAAATCATAAAAACATAAAAACTCAAAGAAAACTCTGAAACCCCAAAAAACCCAAAAAACCATGGAAGACCCTAAATTCCCCTAAAAATCCTTAAAACCCCTAAAACCCCTCAAAATCCCTAAAAAACTTAAAAAATCCAAAAATCCATAAAAATCCTAAAAAACTCAAAAAAATCCATGAAAATGTAAAATCCGCAGAGAAAACCCTAAAAACCATAAAACCCCTAAAACCTTAAAACACCCTGAAAACTCTAAAAACACTTAAAACCCCAAAAAATGTTAAAAAACTCTAAAAACGTTAAAATCCCAAAAAAAACCCAAACAACCCTAAAAACCCAAAAAGACCCTAAAAACCTTGAAAAACTATAAAAAAACCCTAAAACCCCTGAAACTCTTAAACACCCCTAAAAACCCTAAAAATCCATAAAAACATAAAAAACCCTAAAACCCTGAAAACCCCCTAAAATCCATAAAAATTGCTAAAAACATTGAAACGTGTAAAAAGAAAGAAAAAACCTAAAAACCCACTGAAATCTCAAAAAAACATTAAAACCCCTAAAATGATAAAAACTCTAAGAAACCTTAAAGACCCTAAAAATAAAAAAGAAACCCCTAAAACATCAAAAAGTCCCTAAAACCCTTGAAAAACCCTAAAAACACTAAAAATCATAAAAATCCTAAAAAACCCTAAATACCATGAAAAAACAAAAGAAAACCAAAAAATTCTAAAAACCTTAAATACCCTTAAAACCCATAAAAACCCTAAAAACCTTCCAAAAAAATCAAGAAACCATTAAAACCCATAAAAATGTTGAAAACTCTAAAAAACCATAGAACCTAAAAAAACTCAAAAAAACCATAAAACCCCCAAAAGACCCTAAAAACCATAAAAAACCCTAAAACCCTGGAAAAACCCTAAAAACCATCAAAATATCTAAAAACCCAAAAAAACATAAAAACCATAAAAATCCAAAAAACCCCTAAAATCCAAGGAAACATAAAAAACCCTAGATACCCGGAAAACCTATGAAAACCATGAAAACATCTAAAAACCATAAAATACCCTAAAAACCCATAAAAATCCTAAAAAAACTAAGATTATAAAAAAACTTAAAACCCCTAAAAACCTTAAAAATCTCTATAAAACCCTTAAAAACTATAAAAAACTCAAAAAATACCCTAAAACCAAAAATGACCTGAAATCCATGAAAACCCCTAAAACCCACAAAACCCCCTGAAAAACCATAGAAACCCCTAAAATTTCTTAAAACCCTAAAAACCCCTAAAAGACCTTAAAAACCCTAAAAATGAATAAAAACCATAAAACCCACTAAAAACTCTAAAAACCCTTAACAACCCTTAAATACCCTAAAAATATTAAAGACACTAAAAAACCTTTAAAACCGTAAAATACTCAAAAAAACGCTTAAAATCAAAAAGACCATAAATCACATAAAAATGTGTAAAACCCCCTAAAAATCATAAATACCATCAAAATCCCTAAAAACAATGGAAAACCCAAAAAACCCTGAAACAACCCCTGAAAACCATAAAACCCCTAAAAACCATGAAACCCTAAAACCCATAAATACCCTAAACCCACTAAAAACTCTAAATCCTTATAGTTTTAGGGTGTTGGTGTGTGGGGGGGAGGGGGTGGGTGGGTTTGAGTTTTAAGTGTTTATAAGGTTTTTAGAATTTTTAACATTTTTAGGGGTTTTAAGTGTTTTCAAAGTTTTTAGTGGGTTTTGGGGTTTTATGGGTATTTAGGGGTTTTTAGGTTTTTAGGGTTTTTATGGTTTTCAAGGGGGTTTTAGGGTTTTTTTTTATTTTTTCAGGGATTTATAAGTTTTTTTAGGATTTTTATAGTTTTTAGGAATTTTGGGTTTTTAGGGATTTTTTTTGGGGGGCAGGTTAGGGATTTTCGAGGTTATTCTGGTTTTTAGGGGTTTTTAGGGGTTTTAGGGTCATTTTAGGTTTTTTGGGTCTTTTTAGTTTTTAGGGTTTTAAAGGTTTTTAGATTTTTTTACCATTTTAGGGGGTTTTAATTGTTTATTATGGTTTTAAGGGTTTTAACTTTTTTACCATTTTTTAAATTTCCTAAAAACAAAAAAATCCTAAAAACCTCAAAAGACCTGAAAAACCTTGGAAAACCCTAAAAACCTTAAAACCAGTAAAAAACCCTAAAAAACATTAAAATCCCTAAAAAAAATAAATCCCTAAAAACCCATGAAAACGTAAAAATCCTAAAACCATGAAAACCCATGAAAACCATAAAAAACCATAAAAAACATAAACACTAATAAAAACCTAAAAAATCCACAAAAATCTCAAAAAACCCTTTAAACCCCTAAAAACTTTAAAAATCTCTAAAAAATCATAAAACCCCTAAAAATCTCTAAAAAATCATAAAACCCCTAAAAAACTCAAAAAAACCTATAAACACAAAAATAACCTGAAATACCTGAATAACCCTAAATAAACATAAAATCCCCTAAAAACTATAAAAAACACCCAAATCACTAAAACCCCTAAACCCCCCAAAAATCGTAAAAATCCTAAGAAACCCCTAAAAATCCATGAAAATGTAAAAAACTTAAAAACCCATAAAACCCCCTAGAAACTCTAAAAACCTCTAAATTTTTAAAAATTATAAAACGCCATAAAAACCCAAAAAACCCCTAAAAACTCTAAAAATCCTTAAAACCCCTAAAAATATTAAAAACCCTAAAAATCACAAAAAAACCCCTTAAAACCCAAAAAGACCTTAAAACCACTGAAAAACATTAAAAACCCCTAAAGGACCCTAAAAATTGTCGAATATCCAAAAAAACACGAAAAACCTTAAAAACAATTAAAATCATAAAAAACAACAAAAGACCTTAAAAATAGTGAAAACCCACAAAAACCCTAAAACCCCTCAAAAACGCTAAAAACACTTAAAATCCCTAAAAACCCAAAAAACCATAAAAATCCTAAACCCCCTAAAAATTCGTGAAAGAAGAAAAACCCTAAAAACCCAAAAAACCATAAAAACCATAATAACCCTAAAAAACACTAAAACTCTAAAAACCCTTATAACCCCTATAAACGTTAAATACTATAAAAATCCTAAAAACCCTTAAAAAAATCAAAAAACCCTAAAAAAACAAAGACCTTAAAACCCTGAAGAACCCAAAAACCCCTAAAAGACCCTAAAAACACTCAAATCCCAAAACCCTTAAACATACTAAAAACCCCTAAAAAATAAAAAACCTAAAAATCCCCTAAAAATCCATGAAAACATAAAAAACCCTAAAACCCCCAAAACCCATAAAACCCCTAAAAAGCTTTAAAAACCCCTAAAACCCCATAAAAACTCGAAAACCCACTAAAAACTCGAAAAAACCTTAAAATGCCTAAAAATGTTAAAAAACTCTAAAAAGACTTAAGACCTTTAAAAAACTAAAAAAACCCTAAAAACCTAAAAGACCCTAAAACCCATGAAATGTCCTAAAAACACTAAAAAACTCTAAAAACCGTCAAAATTACTAAAAACCCTAAAAAACCCTAAGAACCATAAAATCCTAAAAAACCACTAAAATTCCATTAAAAATTAAAAACACAAAAAACCATGAAAAACCCCTAAAAACCATAAAACCCCTCAAACCTTAAAAACCACTAAAACCCATAAAAACCCTAAAAAGACACAAAGACTCTAAAAACCCATTAAACTGCTAAATTGGTTAAAAAACTATTAAAAATGTTAAAACTCTAAAAAAATAAAAAACAAAATCCCTAAAAACCCTAAAAAACCCTGAAAAACCAAAAAAAAACTCACAAAATCCCTAAAAACCCTAAAAACCACAAAATTTCAAAAAATCACCTAAAAATCCATGAAAATATAGAAATCCCTAAAAACACTAAAAAACCCCTAAAACCTATAAAACCCCCTAAAACCAATAAAAAATCCAATAAACCCACAACAACCCCCAAAACCACTATAAACTCTAACCTCAAAATCCCTAAAAACATAAAAAAAACTCTAAAAAACATTTAAACACCTAAAAAACTCTAAAAAACCTTAAAACACCTAAAAACTAATAAAAATCATAAAAACAAAAAAAGACCCTAAAAACACTTAAAAACCCTAAACACCCTAAAAATAACAGAAAAAAAACTAAAAACCCTCAAAAACCTAAAAAACCCTAAAACCCAAGAAAGTCCAAAAAAACCTAAAACATGGAAAAACCCTAAAAAAAATAAAAAACCCTAAAAACCAAAAAACCCATAAAAACTCTTAAAAACCACTAAAAACACTAAAACCCCTCAAAACTCTTAAAAATGTTAAAAACACTAAAAACCCTTAAAGACATTAAAAAACTCAAAACAAAACCAAGAAACCCAAAAAGACCCTAAAAACCCTAAAAATTCCTAAAAACCCTATAGACCATAAAAATCCAAAAAAACTCCTAAAAATGCATGAAAATGTCAAAAACCCTAAAAACCCCAAAAAACCACAGAAAACCATAAATACCCTAAAAACCGCAAAAACCATAAAAACCCATAAAACCCCAAAAAGTCCATTAAATACTCTAAAACCCTTAAAACCTCAAAAAGTTTAAAAACTCTAAAAAAACATAAAAACCCAAAAATCGAAAAAAACACTAAAAACCCTAAAAACACTAAAAACTCTAAAACCCCCAAAAAAACACTAAAAAACCTCAAAATCCCTCAAAGCTCTAAAAAACCTAATATCAAAAAATCTTTAAAAATCCCTAAAACTCCCTAAAAAGAAAAAAAAATCCTAAAAACCTTAAAAAACCCCTAAAAACAATAAAAAAATAAAGACCCTTAAAACCCACTAAAAACTCAAGAAACCCTTTAAACACATAAATATGTAAAAAAACTCTAAAAACCCTTAAAATCCCTAAAAACTCAAGGAAAACCTAAAAATCCAAAAAGACCAAAAAAACCCCGAAAACCCTAAAAACCCTAAAACCCCCCAAAAACCCTAAAAACCCAAAAATTCCCTAAAACCCCAAAAATTCCCTAAAACCAAAAAAATCTTAATAAACCCCTAAAAACCATGAAAGTGTAAAAAATCCTGTAAACCCTGAAAACCCCATGAAATGCATAAAACCCCTAAAACCCTTAAAAACCCTAAAAACCCTAAAAACCCATAAAAACAAAAAAACCACTAAAAACCACTAAAAACACTAAAAACACTTAAAACCTTTAAATGTTAAAAATTATAAAAACCTTAAAAAAATTAAAAATTAAAAAAAACCATAAAACCCCCAAAAGACCCTAAAAATCCCACAAAACCCTAAAACGCCATGAAAACCCCTAAAACACTGGAAATCCATAAAAACCCAAAAAACCTAAAAAATCATAAAAATCGTAAAGAACCCTAAAAATCCATGAAAACATTCAAATCCTAACAACCCAGAAAAACCTCTAAAAATAAAAAAAAAACATTAAAAAACATGAAAACAAAAGGTCAAAAAAGAACACTAAAAGCCCAAAAGATCCTAAAAATCCAGAATGCCCTTTGAAACCCCCAAAAAATAAGAAAAACCCAAACACCCTCATATTCACTAAAAACCCTAAAAGCCAGAAAAATCCTAAAAAACCCATTAAAAAACCTCTGAAAACCATAAATGTCCATAAAAACCTTAAGAAACCCTAAAAACCCATAAAAACTCCAAAAACCACTAAAAAATCAAAAATCCCTTAAAACCCCAAAAAATGTTAAAAAAATCTAAAAACAATTTAAAACCCTAAAAACTCAAAAACCCTAAAAACCCGAAAAACCCTAAACCCCCCTAAAAACCTTAAGAACCCTCCAAATCCCTAAAAACCCTAAAAAACCTAAAAACTATAAAAATCCCAAAAATCCCTAAAAATCCATGAAAACATAAAAAACCCTGAAAAAACCCTTGAAAAAAAATAAAACCCCTAAAAATCATAAAAATTGTAAAAACCCATAAAAACCTAAAAACTAATAAAAACTCTAAAAACCCTTTAAACGCCTAAAAATGTTAAAAAACTCTAAAACCCTTAAACCATTAAAAACAAAAAAACCATAAAACCCCAAAAGAACCTATAAAGCCTGAAAACCCCTAAAAACCCTAAAACCCCTAAAAACCCATAAAACCCCCAAAATCCCAAATAACCCCCCCAAACCCTAAAACTATAAAAATACAAAAAAACCAATTAAAAATCCATGAAAACTTAAAAAACCCAAAAAACCTAGAATACCATAAAACCCCCAAAAAAACTTAAAACCCTAAATACCCATAACACTCTAAAAAACACTAAAAACTATAAAACCCTTAAACTCCTAAAAATGTCAAAATTTATAAAAACCTTAAAACCCGTAAAAATAAAAAAAAACCTAAGCATAAAAAAAGTCCCTAAAAACCCTAAAAAAAATAAAAACCCTAAAACACCTAAAAACCCCTATAAACCCGCAAAATCCCAAAAACCCCTAAAAACCCAAAACACCATAAAAATCCTAAAAAATCACTAAAAACACAAGAAAATATAAAAAACCATAAAACACGTTAAAAAACCCATAAAAACTCTAAAACCCTTCAAACCCCTAAAACCCTTAAAAACTCCAAAAAAAAAAACTCCTAAAAACCCAATAAGAACTTAAAAACCCTGAAAACCCTGAAAACCTTAAAAACCACTGAAATCCCTAAAAATCCTAAAAATCCCTAAAACCCTAAAAATCATAAAAAACACTTAAAAATCCATGAAAACATAAAAACCCCTAAAAAATGTGAAAACCCCCTGAAAAGTATAAAAACCCCTAAAAACCGTGAAAACCTTAAAACCCCATAAAAACCCAAAAAACCACTATGAACTTTAAAAACCCTTAAAACCCTAAAAATGTTAAAAAAACTCTAAAATACCATAAAACCCCTAAAAACTCAAATAAAAACTAAAAAAACCAAATAGTTCCTAAAAACCCTAAAAACTATAAAAAACCTTAAAACACCATAAACCCCTTAAAAACCCTAAAAATACCTAAAAATCCTAAAAAACCATAAAAACCATATAAGTCCTAAAAACCCCTAAAATCCATGAAAATGTTAAAACCCCTAAAAACCTAAAAAACTATGAAAACCGTAAAAACCCCTTAAAAACTTAAAACCCATAAAAACTCATAAAAACCCAAAAAACCCAAAAATACTCTACAAACCTTTTAAACTATTAAAAATGTAAAAAAACTCTACAAAACCATAAAAACCCTAGAAAAGTAAAAAAAAACCGCCCAAAACACCAAAAATACCCTGAAAACTCCTAAAAACCCTAAAACCCCTGAAAACCCCTAAACCATTAAAATCCCTAAAAACCATTAAAATCCTAAAAAAACCTAAAAATACATAAAAATGTAAAAAATCCAAAAAAAATGAAAACCCCTAAAAACCATAAAAAAAACCCCTAAGAACCTTAAAATCCCGCAAAAACCAATAAAACCCCTAAAAATAACTTAAAACTCTAAAAATCCTTAAAACTTCTAAAAATGTTAAAAACTCTACAAAACCTTTAAAACCCAAAAAAACACAAAAAAACCCATAAAAATCCAAAGATACCCTAAAAACCCTGAAGAACCCTAAAAACCCCTCCAAAACCATAAAACCCCTAAAAATTTCCTAAAAACCCTAAACCATTAAAATCCGAAAAAAGCCCCTAAAAATGCTTGAAAATGAAAAAACCCCTAAAAACCCTAGAAACCCCTGAAAACCATAAAAACCCCTAAAAACCTTAAAACCCCCTAAAACCATAAAAAACCTAAAAACCTCTAAAAACTCAATAAACCCTTAAAACCCCTAAAATGTTAATAAATATAAAAAACCTTCAAAATCCAAAAAAACTCAAGAAAAATTCAAAAACCCAAAAAGACCCTAAAAACACTGAAAAACTATAAAAACTCCAAAACCCCCTGAAAACCCCTAAAACCCATCAAAATATCTAAGACCCTAAACACCCCTAAAAACTAGAAAAATCCTTAAAAATCCTTAAAAATACAAGAAACATAAGACACCCTAAAACCTCGAAGACCCCTGAAAACCATAAAACCCCTAAAAACATAAAAAACCCTAAAACCCATAAAAACCAAAAAAAAAACCTTAAAAAACTCTAAAAATCCATAAAACCCCTAAAACATTAAAAGAACTTAAAAACATTAAGACACCTAAAAAACTTCAAAAAGACCTTAAAAACCCTGAGAAAAAATTAAAACCTAAAACCCTAGAAAAATCCTAAAAACCACAAAATCGCTAAAAACTCTAAAAACGAACAGTATTCCTTAAAAACCCCCCATAAATCCATGAAAATGTAAAAAACCCTAAAATCCCTAATAAAACACTGAATACCTTAGAAACCCCTAAAAGCCTTAAAAACCCTAAAACCCCAAAAAACCTACTAAAAACTCTAAAACACCTTAAAACCCATCAAAACACATAAAACGCTAAAAACTCAAAAAAAAAACCATAAAACACCTAAGAAACTCAAAAAAAACCCTAAAAATTCAAAAACATGCTAAAAACCTTGAAAAGTCCTAAAAACCATTAAAACCCCTAAAAACCATCAAAGTCCCTAAAAAACCCGGTAAACCTAAAAAACCAAAAAAATCCAAAAAATCAATGAAAACATAGAAAACCCTAAAAGCCCTGAAAACCCCTGAAAACCATAAAACCCCCTAAAAATCATTAAAACACTAAAAACCAATAAAACCCTAAAACAGTAAAAACTCAAAAAACCCTTATAACCCTATAAACGTTAAAAACTATAAAAACCCTTAAAAACTGGAAAAACCCAAAAAGACCATAAAAAACCCTAAAAACCCCTAACAACCCCTAAAAACCTCCAAAACCCTCAAAATTCCTAAAACCCTAAAAAACACTAAAAACCATTGAAATCCTAAAACCCCCCTAAAAATCCATGAAAATGTAAAAAACTGAAAAACATTAAAAAACCCCAAAAAACCAAGAGACCCCTAAAAATCCCTAGAAACCATGAAAGCGTAGAAAACCCTCAAAACCATAAAAACCCCTAAAAACCTTAAAAACCCCTAAAACCCCTAAAAAACAACCAAAAAATATAAAAACTTTTAAAACCCCTAAATACGTTCAAAACACTAAAAACCTTAAAACCCATAATTTTTTTTAAAAACCACTAAAAACCCAAAAGGACACTAAAAACCCTATAAAAAACCCCTAAACACCGGAAAAATCATAAAATTCCTAAAAAAACACTAAAAATGAATGAAAACGTAGAAAACCTTTAAAACCACGAGAACCATAAAAATCCCTAAAAACCTTAAAAACCCATAAAACCCATAAAAACAAAAAAAAACTACTAAAAATCTAAAAAACCTTTAAACCCCTAAAAACATTAAAAACTATAAAACCTTTAAAAACCCTAAAAATTTCAAAATAACCCTAAAAACCAAAAAAGACACTAAACACCCTGAAATACCCTAAAAATCTCTGAAAAAACATAAAAACCTCAACATCCCTAAAAACCATGAAAAGGTTTTAAAACCCCTAAAAATCCATGAAAATGTAAAAAGCACTAAAAACCCCGAAAACCCCATCAAAACCATAAAAACCCCTAAAAACCTTAAAAACCCGAAAAACCCATAAAACCCTAAAAACCAACTAAAAACTCTAAAAACCCTTTAAACCCCTAAATCGTTAAAAAAACTCTAAAAACCCATAAAACCCAAGAAATCACATAAAACCCCTAAAAACCCAAAAAGACCCTAAAAACCTTGGAAAACCCTAAACACACAAAACCCCTTAAAACCCCAAAAAATACTAAAAAACCCTAAAATCCTTATAAAACCCTAAAACCCATAAAATTCCTAAAAAACCCCGAAAAATCCATGAAAACGTAAAAAATCCTAAAAACCTTTAAAAAACCCTTAAAAACCACAAAACCCCCAAAAAACATTAAAAACCTTAAAAACCCATAAAACCCTTAAAGGCCACTAAATCCTTTAAAACCCCTTAAAACTCCTAAAAACCTTAAAATAGTCTAAAAATTCAAAAACCCCAAAAAAACTCAAAAAGCATCCCTAAAAACCCTTAAAACTCCTAAAAACATCAAAATAGTCTAAAATTTTTAAAACCCAAAAAACTCAAAAAGCATCCCTAAAAGGCCCAAAGACACTAAAAACCCGGGAAACCCCTTAAACCTATAAAAACCCATAAAACCTCTGAAAATCCCTAAAATCCCTACAAACAATAAAGACCAAAAAAATCCTAAAAAACCCCACAAAATCTTTGAAAACATAGAAAACCCTAAAAAATCCTTAAAACCATAAAAACCCTACAAACCATAAAAACCTAAAAACCCCATAAAAACCCTAAATACCCACTAAAACTCTAAAACCCCATTAAACCCATAAAAACATTAAAAATCTCTAAAAAACCTTATAAACCATAAAACACTCAAAAAGAAAACCCTAAAAACCCAAAACGACCATAAAACCATAAAAGACACTAAAAAGCCTAAAATCCCTGAAAAACACATAAAACCCCTCAAAATCCCCAAAACCCCTAAAAACCATAAAAATCCTAATAAACCCTAAAATTCCAAAAAGACATAAAGAACCCTAAAAGGCCCATAAAAACCCTTGAAAACCATAAAAACCCCTAAACCCTTTAAAAACCCTTAAAATCCTCTAAACTTTAAAAAACTCAAAAAGACATAAAGAACCCTAAAAGGCCCAAAAAAACCCTTGAAAACCATAAAAACACCTAAACCCTTTAAAAAACCTTAAAATACTCTAAACTTTAAAAAACTCTAAAAACCTTAAACACCCTAAAAAAACTCATAACAACCCTAAAAATCTAAAAAGACCCTAAAACCCCCTAAAAATCCACGAAAATGTAAAAGACCCTAAATAACCTACGAAAACCATAAAAACCCAAAAAATCCATAAAAACCCTAAAAACCAATGAAAAACTCAGAAAACATTAAACCACATAAAAACGTTAGAAACTCTAAAAACCTTAAAACCCTAAAAAACTCATACAAAAACCTAAAAACCAAAAATGACCCTAAAATCCTTGAAAACCCCAAAAAACCCAAAAAACCAAAAAAACTTATGAAAAAAACATAAAAACCGTAAAAATCCCAAAAAAAACCTAAAAACCAAAAAATACTCCAAAAAACACCCCTAAAAAACCATGAGAACATGAAACTACCTAAAAACCCTAGAAAACCACTGAAAACCATAAAAATACCTAAAAACCATTGAAACTCTAAAAACATATAAAAACATAAAACCACTAAAACCTCTAAAAATCCTTAAAATCCCTGAAAAAGTTAAGAAACTCTAAAAAAATTTAAACCCCAATAAACTCATAAAAACCCTAAAACTAGAAAAAGTACCATAAAAACACCTAAAACCCCTAACAACCCTTTAAAACCCTCAAAATCCCAAAAAACCATAAAAAATGCTAAAAACCCCTAAAAATCCATGAAAACATAAGAACCCTAAAAACCCCTAAAAACCATAAAACCTCTAAAAACCTTAAAAAACCCTAAAACCACTAAAAACACCTAAAACCCCTTAAAGGTAAAAATAATCTAAAAAACCTTTAAACCCCTTAAAGGTAAAAATAATCTAAAAAACCTTTAAACCCCTCAAAAACAATAAAAACCCCTAATAACCCAAAAAGAAAATAAAACCCCCAAAAGACTCTAAAACCCTAAACAACCCTAAAAACACCTAAAAAACCCTGAAGCCCCTTAAAATCCCAAAAATCCCTAAAAACCCCTAGAAACCATAAAAATCAATAAAAATTAATAAAAACTAAAAAAAACTAAAAAACCCTGAAAACCCCTTGAAAACATAAAACCCCTACAAACCATAAAAAACCCTAAAAACCCACTAAAACTCTAAAAACCCTAAAACCCCAAAATACATTAAAACATCTAAAAAACCTTAAAACCCCAAAAAAATTAAAAAAACCCTAAAACCCCCAAAGACCCTAAAACCCTGAAAAACCCTAAAAACCCTGAAAAAACCTAAAACGCAAAAAATCCCGAAAAACCCTAAAAAATTAAAAACCAAAAAATCCTTAAAAAACCATGAAATTTTAAAAACCCAAAAAACCCTAAGAAACCCCTTAAATCCCTAAAAACCTATAAATCCCCTAAAATGTTAAAAAACTATAAAAAAAACCTTAAAACCCCTTTAAACTTGAAAAACCCAGAAAGACCCTAAAACCCTGAAAAAAAACTTAAAAACCCTTAAAACCCCTGAAAAACCCCAAAAACCCTCAAAATCCAAAAAAAACCTAAAAAACTATAAAATCCATCAAAATCCAAAAAAAACTCTAAAAATCCATGAAAACGAAAAGAAGCGTAAAAACCCCTCAAAACCATAAAAACCCTAAAACCCTAAAAACCAATTAAAAACTCTAAAAACCCTTAAACCCCCTAAAAACGATAAAAACTCTAAAAACCTAAAAGACACAAAAAAGCTAATAACCGAAAAAGAACATAAAAACCCAAAAACCCCTAAAAGCTATAAAAACCCTTGTAAACCCCTAAATACTCCTCAAACCCCTCAAATTCCCGAAAACCCTATAAAACCCTAAAAACAATAAAAATCCTAAAAACCCCTCAAAATCCATGAAAAAGTAAGAAACCCTAAAAACTCTTAAAACCATAAAAACTTCATCTTAAAAACCCATAAAAACCATAAAAACCACTAAAAAGACAAAAAACCCTTAAGACCCCTAAAAACCCTTAAAACCATAAAAACCAATGAAAACCCCTAAAAACCCTCAAAATCCCTAAAAATCCAAAAAAAATCATAAAATTAATAAAAATCCCCTAAAAATCCATGAAAGCATATAAAACCCTAAAATCCCTGAACCCCCCCCCCCCAAACAATAAAAACCCTAAAACCCCATAAAAACTCTAAAAACCACGAAAAACTCTAAAATCCCTTAAAACCCCTAAAATGTTAAAAACTCTAAAAAACATAAAATCCCAAAAAAAATCAAAAAACCCAAAAAACACACTAAAACCCTTCAAAGACCCCAAAACCCTAAAACCCCCCCAAAATACCTAAAAACTCCAAAAAACCATAAAAATTGTAAAACAATCCTTAAAAATCCATGAAAAACTAAAAAAATAATAAAACCCTTAAAACCCCCTAAAACCAGAAAACCCTTAAAAACCCTAAAAACCCTAAAATACCATAAAACCCCTAAAAACCCCTAAAAACCACTAAAAACTATAAAATCACTTAAACCCCTAAAAATGTTAAATACTTTAAAAACCCTTAAAAACTTAAAAAACCCTTAAAACCCAAAAAGACCCTAAAACCCCTAATAATCCCTAAATACCCTAAAACCCCTAAAAACGCTAAAAACCCTAAAAATATTTAAAACCCTAAAAATCCATGAAAGCAAAAAATCCCTAAAAACCCCTAAAAACTTTTAAAAACCATCAAAACACGTAAAAACACTTAGAAACCACTAAAAACATTAAAAACATTAAAACCCCTAAAAACATTAAAAAAACTCTAAGAAACCTTAAATTTACTAAAAAAAATCCTAAAAACCTCAAAAGACCTGAAAAACCTTGGAAAACCCTAAAAACCTTCAAACAAGTAAAAAAACCCTTAAAAACATTAAAATCACTAAAAAAATTAAATCCCTAAAAACCCATGAAAACGTAAAAATCCTAAAACCATGAAAACCCCATGAAAACCATAAAAACCCATAAAAAACATAAACACCAATAAAAACCTTAAAAATCCCCAAAAATCTCAAAAAACCCTTTAAACCCCTAAAAACTTTAAAAATCTCTAAAAACCCGTAAAACCCTAAAAAACTCAAAAATCCCTATGAACACAAAAATAACCTGAAATACCTGAATAACCCTAAATAAACCTAAAATCCCCTGAAAACTATAAAAAAACCCAAATCTTAAAACCCCTAAACCCCCCAAAAATCGTAAAAATCCTAAGAAACCCCTAAAAATCCATGAAAATGTAAAAAACCTTAAAAACCCATAAAAACCCCTAGAAACCCTAAAAACCTCTAAAATTTTTAAAAAATTCTAAAACACCATAAAAACCCAAAAAACCACTAAAAAATCTAAATTTTTTTAAAACCCCTAAAAATATTAAAAACCCTAAAAATAAATAAAAACACTTAAAACCCAAAAAGACCTTCAAACCACTAAAAAACATTAAAAACCCCTAAAGGACCCTAAAAATTGTCGAAGATCCAAAAAAAACCCTAAATACCTTAAAAACAATTAAAATCATAAAAAACTACAAAACACCTTAAAAACAGTGAAAACCCGCAAAACCCCTAAAACCCTCAAAAACCCTAAAAACACTCAAAATCCCTAAAAACCCAAAAAATCATAAAAATCCTAACCCCCCTAAAAATTCGTGAAAGAATAAAAACCCTAAAAACCCTGAAAACCTTAAAAACCATAAAAACCCTAAAAACACTAAAACTCTAAAAACCCTTATAACCCCTATAAACTTTAAATACTATAAAAATCTTTAAAACCCCATAAAAAATCAAAAAACCCTAAGAAAAAAAGACCTTAAAACTCTGAAGAACCCGAAAACCCCTAAAAGACCCTAAAAACACTCAAATCCCAAAAACCCATAAAACCCCTAAAAAGCTTTAAAAGACCCTAAAACCCCATAAAAACTCAAAAAACCCACTAAAAACTCTAAAAACCCTTAAAATTCCTAAAAATGTTAAAAAAACTCTAAAAAGACTTAAGACCTTTAAAAAACTAAAAAAACCCTAAAAACCCAAAAGACCCTAAAACCCATGAAAAGTCCTAAAACCCCGAAAAACACTAAAAAAATCTAATACCCGTCAAAATTACTAAAAACCCTAAAATAACCTAAGAACCATAAAATCCTAAAAAACCACTAAAATTCCATGAAAACTTAAAAAACACAAAAAAAACTATGAAAAACCCCTAAAACCATAAAACCCCTAAAACCCATAAAACCCCTAAAAGCCACAAAGACTCTAAAAACCCATTAAACCACTAAATTGGTTAAAAAACTTTTAAAAACCTAAAAACTCTAAAAAAATCAAAAACAAAATCCCTAAAAATCCTAAAAAACCCGAAAAACCCCCAAAAAAACCCACAAAATCCCAAAAAACCCAAAAACCCAAAAAATTCCAAAAAATCACCTAAAAATCCATGAAAAAATAGAAATCCCTAAAAACACTAAAAAACCACTAAAACCTATAAAAACCCCTAAAACCCATAAACAATTCAATAAACCCGCACCAACCCCCCAAACAACTATAAACTCTAACCTCAACACCCCTAAAAACATCAAAAAACTCTAAAAAACCTAAAAAACTAATAAAAATCATAAAAACCAAAAAAGACCATAAAAACACTTAAAAACCCTAAACACCCCAAAAATAAAAAAACTAAAAACCCTCAAAAACCTAAAAAACACTGAAACCCAAGAAAGTCCAAAAAAACCTAAAACATGGAAAAACCCTGAAAAAAATAAAAAACCCTAAAAACCAAAAAACCCATAAAAACTCTCAAAGACCACTAAAAACTCTAAAAAACCTTAAAACTCTTTAAAATGTTAAAAACACTAAAAACCCTTAAAGACCATAAAAAACTTAGAAAAAAACCCAAGAAACCCAAAAAGACCCTAAAAACCCTAAAAATTCCTAAAAACCCTATAGACCATAAAAATCCCAAAAAACCCCTAAAAATACATGAAAATGTCAAAAACACTAAAAACCCAAAAAAAACAATGAAAACCATAAAAACCCCTAAAAACTGCAAAAACCATAAAACCCCATAAAAACCCAAAAAGCCTATTAAATACTCTAAAACCCTTAAAACCTCAAAAAGTTTAAAAACTCTAAAAAAACATAAAAACCCTAAAATCGAAAAAAACACTAAAAACCCGAAAACACTAAAAACTCTAAACCCCCCCAAAAAAAAAACTAAAAACCCTCAAAATCCCTCAAATCTCTAAAAACCCTAATATCAAAAAATCCTTAAAAACCCCTAAAACTCCCTGAAAAGAAAAAAAATCCTAAAAACCTTAAAAAACCCCAGAAAACCATAAAAAAACCTTAAAAACCATAAAAAATAAAGACCCTTAAAACCCACTAAAAACTCTAGAAACCCTTTAAACCCATAAATATGTAAAAAAAACTCTAAAAAACCTTAAAAGCCCTAAAAACTCAAGAAAAACTTAAAAACCAAAAAAGACAGAGAAAATAAACTTGAAAACCCTAAAAACCCTAAAACCCCCTAAAAACACTAAAAACCCAAAAATTCCCTAAAACCCCAAAAATTCCCTAAAATGAAAAAAAATCTTAATAAACCCCTAAAAACCATGAAAATTTAAAAAATCCAAAAAACCCTGAAGACCCCCTGAAATGCATAAAACCCCTAAAAACTGTAAAAAACCCATAAAAACCTTAAAAACACTAAAAACACTAAAACACTTAAAACCCTTAAAAATGTTAAAAATTCTAAAAACCTTAAAAAAATTAAAAATTAAAAAAAACCATGAAAACCCAAAAAGACCCTAAAAATTCCACAAAACCCTAAAAACCCATGAAAACCCCTAAAAACACATGAAATCTATAACAACCCAAAAACCCCAAAAAATCATAAAAATCATAAAGAACCCTAAAAATCCATGAAAACATTCAAATCCTAAAAACCCTGAAAAACCTCTAAAAATAAAAAAAACATTAAAAAACTGAAAACAAAAGGTCAAAAAAGAACACTAAAAGCCCAAAACGATCATAAAAGCCCAAAAAGATCCTAAAAACCTAGAAATCCCTTTGAAACCCCAAAAAAATCTGAAAAACCCAAACACCCTCATATTCACTAAAAACCCTAAAAGCCAGAAAAATCCTAAAAAATCCATTAAAATCCATAAAAACGTAAGAAATCCTAAAAATCGTGAAAAACCCCTAAAAACCATAAAAGCCACTAAAAACCTTAAGAAAACCTAAAAAACCATAAAAACCCCCAAAACCACTAAAAAAATTAAAATCCCTTAAAACCAAAAAAATGTTAAAAAAATCTAAAAACAATTTAAAACCCTAAAAACTCAAAAACCCTAAAAACCCGAAAAAACCCTAAAAACCCCTAAAAACCTTAAGAACCCTCCAAATCTCTAAAAACCCTAAAACCCCTTAAAACTATAAAAATCCTAAAAATCCATAAAAATCCATGAAAACATAAAAAACCCTGAAAAAACCCTTGAAAAAAAAATAAAATCCCTAAAAATCATAAAAACTGTAAAAACCCATAAAAACCTAAAATCTAATAAAAACTCTAAAAACCCTTTAAACCCCTAAAAATGTTAAAAAACTCTAAAACCCTTAAACCCTTAAAAACAAAAAAAAACCATAAAACCCCAAAAAGAACCTATAAAGCCTGAAAAACCCTAAAAACCCTAAACCCCCTAAAAACCCATAAAACCTTCCAAATCCCGAATAACCCCCCAAAACCCTAAAACTATAAAAAACCAAAAAAACCCCATTAAAAATCCATGAAAACATAAAAAATCCAAAAAACCTAGAAAACCATAAAACCCCCAAAAAACCTTAAAACCCTAAATACCCATAAAACCCTAAAAAACACTAAAAACTATAAAACCCTTAAAACTTCTAAAAACGTTAAAAATTTATAAAAACCTCAAAACCATTAAAAACACAAAAAAATCCTAAGCATAAAAAAAGTCCCTAAAAACCCTAAAAAAATAAAAACCCTAAAACACCTAAAAATCCCTATAAACCAGCAAAATCCCAAAAACACCTAAAAACCCAAAACACCATAAAAATCCTAAAAAATCACTAAAAACACAAGAAAATGTAAAAACCCCTAAAACACATAAAAAACCCATAAAAACTCTAAAACCCTTAAAACCCATGAAACCCTTAAAGACTCAAAAAAACTCCTAAAAACCCAATGAGAATTTAAAAACCCTAAAAATCCTAAAAACCACTGAAAATCCCTAAAAAACCTCAAAATCCCTAAAACCCTAAAAATCCTAACAAACACTTAAAAATCCATGAAAACATAAAAACCCCTAAAAAATGTGAAAACCCCCTAAAAACTATAAAAACACCAAAAAAACCGTGAAAAACCTTAAAACCCCATAAAAACCAAAAAAACCACTATGAACTTTAAAAACCCTTAAAACCCTAAAAATGTTTAAAAACTCTAAAATACCATAAAACCCCTAAAAACTCAAAAAAAACTAAAAAAACCAAATAGTTCCTAAAAACCATAAAAACTATAAAAAACCATAAAACACCATAAACTCCCTAAAAAACCTAAAAATACCTAAAAATCCTAAAAACCATAAAACCAATATAAGCCCTAAAACCCCCTAAAAATCCATGAAAATGTTAAAAACTCTAAAAACATAGAAAAACCCCTAAAAACCATAAAAACCTAAAAAACTCTGAAAACCATAAAAACCCCTTAAAAACTTAAAACCCATAAAAACTCATAAAAACCCAAAAAACACACAAATACTCTACAAACCTTCTAAAATTGTAAAAATGTAAAAAAACTCTACAAAACCTTAAAAACCCTAGAAAAGTAAAAAAACCCCAAAACACCAAAAATACCCTGAAAACCCCTAAAAAACCTAAAACCCCTAAAAACTCCTAAACCATTAAAATCCCTAAAAACAATTAAAATCCTAAAAAACCTAAAAATCCATAAAAATGTAAAAAATCCAAAAAAACTGAAAAACCCCTAAAAACCATAAAACCCCTGAAAAACAACATAAAACTACAAATACCTTTAAAAATCTTAAAAATGTTAAAAACTCTACAAAATCTTAAAAACCCAAAAAAAATACACAAAAAAACCCCATAAAAATCCAAAAATACACTAAAAACACCTCCAAAACCATAAAACCCCTAAAAGTTTCTTAAAAACCCTAAAACCATTAAAAGCCTAAAAAAAGCCCCTAAAAATGCTTGAAAATGTAAAACCCCCTAAAAACCCTAGAAACCCCTGAAAACCATAAAAACCCCTAAAAACCTGAAAACCCCCTAAAACCATAAAAAACCTAAAAACCTCTAAAAACTCAATAAACCCTTAAAACCCCTAAAATGTTAATAAATATAAAAAACCTTAAAAATCAAAAAAAAACTCAGGAAAACTTTAAAAACCCAAAAAGACCCTAAAAACCCTGAAAAACAATAAAAACTCCAAAACCCTCTGAAAACCCCTAAAACCCATCAAAATATCAAAAACCCTAAACACCCCTAAAAACTAGAAAAATCCTTAAAAAACCTTAAAAATCCAAGAAACATAAGAAACCCTAAAACCTCAAAGACCCCTGAAAACCATAAAACCCCTAAAAACAAAAAAAACCTAAAACCCATAAAAACTCAAAAAAAAACCTTAAAAAATCTAAAAATCCATAAAACCCCTAAAACATTAAAAGAACTTAAAAACATTAAGACAACTAAAAAAATTCAAAAAGACCCTAAAAACCCTGAGCAATGGCTGGTTTTCTGCTCTTCTTGTTGGAGCTTTAGGCACAGTGACCAATTTGGAGGATGTTCTGGCCCTGTCAGGGGTGGTGGTTCTCTGGCTCGCATGTCTTCTAGTGAGAGCATCCTCCCTCTGGTGGAGGTGAAGGGGACAAAGGGGGTGGTTGAGTCCTCCCAACCTTTGGTTGCTAATGTTCCCTGCTCGTCTGCTTTGTGGGTTGGAAGTGAGTTAGAGGTTGCCCTGATGGATTCGGGTGGTTTCATTATAAGTTTGGCTGGAGGTGCTGGTGTTTCAGGAGATGCTGATGAGGAGGAAGTGCTACTGGCTGAGAGGGATAATCGGGTTTCTGCTGAAGGTGCTCACGGGTGTGGTGACTCCTCTAGGAGGCAGGAAGATTTAGGGAAGGCTATTGTGATGGGCATCTGGAAAGGAAATGAGGAGGAACCCTGTGCTCTGGATCTGGGATGAGATGATATAGCTGGTTTGAAGGTTAATGAGAGCACTGATGGATCCTTTCCAGCAGTTGAGGTTGCTGTGATTGCTCCAAACAACTTCCAGGTTGCATCCTTGGCTGAGCCTGATGTGGTGGACGTGCTGGTGGAAGATGTTGTGAAGGAGGTAGTGGTAGCTTAGGGCCCGAGGACTGGGGATAAGTGGAGCTTGTATTCAGCTGAGGAAAGTTCTATGGCGGAAGAGGAGACCTGGATCCCCAGGGTGCAACACATGAATTGGCGTGATGCCCCTCTGGTTTTGTCTGGGTGTCCCGGCATGGGGGGATCTGACATGGGGCCTGGGTTATCTCCTACCTCTGACAACATGAGCAGTGCTAAGGATCTTCTCAGTGCCTAGTTTTTGAACCCTCTGCCGGGGAATGCTGGTGACGCTGGTGATCCATCCATGGACCTGCAGAGGGATATGGTCCTTCATGGGGTTCCCTCTGCTGAAGATTATTGTGTGCAGTTGCATGAGATGGTGTGGGTTGAACGGGAAAGGTTACCGCTTGAGGGTGAAGCTAAGAGGCTTGGGGAGAGGTTTGCTGAGGCTGATCGCCGGATAAACGCTGCTATGGCCAGGTCAAAGGAGGAAAGAACCAGAGGAGGTGCTGAAACTCTTGGGCCAGAATGTAAGAAGGGGAAGGCACTATCAGCTGTCAGTGATGGTGTCACTTGTGCGAAGTTAGGTGTTGAAGCTGGATCCACTTCCGCCCCTCCGAGACGAAGACATAGGAGGGATTATTCTTCCCTCCCACATCCCATGGAAACTAGGGCCTCTTTACGAGCTATCAGACTTAATCTAAAGGTGAATAAGTGAGAACGACTTTCAGTTTCCGCTAAGCAAGAGAAGGCTAGGATGAATCTACTATCCAGGCTTGGCATGCAAGAGGACTTTGAGTCTGGATGGGATTCAATGGACATGGGTGCTGAGTCAGATTTCAGTTTTGCAGATGTGGACGACGGCTTTGGTGTGGGCATGGGGTATTGTGGTGCGGAGCTGGAAGATTTTGGTGGCGATGTTGACTGATTCTCCTCTTGTGTGCTTTCCCTTTTGGACTCTTAACTTGTTTGTTTTTTCCTTTTTCTTTTCTTCTTTTCTTTTTGTGCCCTCCGGGATGAGGTCGTAAGGGGCTTTGGGTGTGGATCGGCAGATCGGTGGATCCCTCCCCTCCCTTGTCTGCAGTGTCTTGTGTCTCTTCTTTTAATAAATTTTGGGGGGTACCAGGAATAGCCTGGACCCGAGCCTTCCTTGCCCTAAAATCCCTAAAAAATCCTAAAACCCCAAAAAACCTACTAAAAACTCTAAAACCCCTAAAAACCCATAAAAATGTTAAAAATTCAAAAAAAACCATAAAACACCTAAGAAACTCAAAAAACCCTAAAAACTCAAAAACATGCTAAAAACCATGAAAAGCCCTAAAACCCACTAAAAACCCTAAAACCCATCAAAATCCCTAAAAAAACCCAGTAAACCTAAAAAACCAAAAAAATCCTAAAAATCAACGAAAACGTAGAAAACCCTAAAAGGCCCGAAAACCCCTAAAAACCATAAAACCCCCAAAAAATCATTAAAACACTAAAAACCAATAAAACCCTAAAAAACAGTAAAAACTCACAAAACCCTTATAACCCTATAAACATTAAAAACTATAAAAAACCTCAAAAAACCTAAAAAACTGGAAAAACCCCAAAAGACCATAAAACCCTAAAAACCCCTAAAAACCTCCAAAACCCACAAAATTCCTAAAACCATAAAAAACACTAAAAACCATTGAAATCCTAAAACCCCCCTAAAAATCCATGAAAATGTAAAAACCCAAAAACATTAAGAAAACCCAAAAAACCAAAAGACCCCTAAAAATACCTAGAAACCACGAAAACGTAGAAAACCCTCAAAACCATAAAAACCCCTAAATACCTTAAAAACCACTAAAAACCCTAAAAACAACCAAAAAATATAAAAACCTTTAAAACCCCTAAATACGTTAAAAAACACTAAAAACATTAAAACCCCTAATTTTTTTAAAAAAAAAAACCTAAAGCCCAAAAGGACACTAAAAACCCTAAAAAACCCCTAAACACCTGAAAAATCATAAAATTCCTAAAAAAACACTAAAAATCTATGAAAACATAGAAAACCTTTAAAATCCTGAGAACCATAAAAACCCCTAAAACCTTAAAAACCCATAAAACCAATAAAAACAAAAAAACTACTAAAAATCTAAAAAACCTTTAAACCCCTAAAAACATTAAAAAAACTATAAAACCTTTTAAAACCCTAAAAATTTCAAAATAACCCTAAAAACCAAAAAAGACACTAAACACCCTGAAAGACCCTAAAAATCTCTGAAAAAACATAAAAACCTCAACACCCCTAAAAACCATGAAAAGATTTTAAAACCCCTAAAAATCCATGAAAATGTAAAAATCACTAAAAACCCTAAAAGCCCCCTCGAAACCATAAAAACCCCTAAAAACCTTAAAAACCAGAAAACCCTAAAAACCAACTAAAAACTCTAAAAACCCTTTAAACCCCTAAAACGTTAAAAAAATCTAAAAAACCATAAAACCCTAAAAATCACATAAAACCCCTAAAAACCCAAAAAGACCCTAAAAACCCTGGAAAACCCTAAACACACAAAACCCTTGAAAAAACCTAAAAATACTAAAAAAACCTAAAATCCGTATAAAACCCTAAAACCCATAAAATTCCTAAAAAACCCATAAAATTCCATGAAAACGTAAAAAATCCTAAAAACCTTTAAAAACCCTTAAAACCCATAAAACCCCCTAAAAACACTAAAAACCTTAAAAACCCATAAAACCCTTAAAGGCCACTAAATCCTCTAAAAACCCTTAAAACTCCTAAAAACATTAAAATAGTCTAAAAATTCTATAACCCCAAAAAACTCAAAAAGTATCCCTAAAAACCCTTAAATCTCCTAAAAACATTAAAATAGTATAAAATTTTAAAACCCCAAAAAACTCAAAAAGCATCCCTAAAAAGGCCCAAAGACACTAAAAACCCCTTAAACCTATAAAAACCCATAAAACCCCTGAAAATCCCTAAAATCCCTAAAATCCATAACAACTAAAAAAATCCTAAAAAACCCCACAAAATCTTTGAAAACTTAGAAAACCCAAAAAAATCCTTAAAACTATAAAAAACCCTACAAACCATAAAAACCTTTAAACCCCATAAAAATCCTAAATACCCATTGAAACTCTAAAACCCCTTTAAACCCCTAAAAACATTAAAAATCTCGAAAAAACCTTATAAACCATAAAAATAACTCAAAAAGAAACCCCTAAAAACCCAAAAGGACCATAAAACCATGAAAGACACTAAAAAGCCTAAATTCCCTAAAAAACACATAAAACCCCTCAAAATCCCTAAAACCCCTAAAAACCATAAAAATCCTAAAAAACCCTAAAAATCCAAAAAGACCTAAAGAACCCTAAAAAGCCCAGAAAAACCCTTGAAAACCATAAAAACCCCTAAACCCTTTAAAAACCCTTAAAATACCTCTAAACATTAAAAAACTCTAAAATCCTTAAAAACCCTAAAAAAACTCATAACAACCCTAAAAATCTAAAAAGACCCTAAAACCCCCTAAAAACCCATGAAAATATAAAAGACCCTGAATAACCTATGAAAACCAGAAAAACCCTAAAAATCCATAAAAACCCTAAAAACCAATGAAAAACTCAAAAAAACATTAAACCCCATAAAAACGTTAGAAACTCTAAAAACCTTAAAACCCTAAAAAACTCATACAAAAACCTAAAAACCAAAAATGACCCTAAAATCCTTGAAAACCCCAAAAAACCCAAAAAACTTATGAAAAAAACATAGAAACCCTAAAAATACCAAAAAACCCAAAAAACCAAAAAAAATCCAAAAAACACCCCTAAAAAACCATGAGAACTTGAAAATACCTAAAACCCATAAAAAACCACTGAAAACCATAAAAATCCTTAAAAACCATTGAAACTCTAAAAACATATAAAAAACATAAAACCACTAAAAACTCTAAAAAACCTTAAAATCCCTGAAAAAGATAAGAAACTCTAAAAAACTTTAAACCAAAAAAAAATCATAAAAACCCTAAAACCACAAAAGTACCCTAAAAACACCTAAAACCCCTTAAAACCATCAAAATCCCAAAAAAACATAAAAAATGCTAAAAAGCCCCAAAATCCATGAAAACATAAGAACCCTAAAAACCCCTGAAAACCATAAAACCTCTAAAAACCTTAAAAAACCCTAATAACCCAAAAAGGCAATAAAACCCCCAAAAGACTCTAAAAACCCTAAACAACCCTAAAAACACCTAGAAAACCCTAAATCCCCATAAAATCCCAAAAAACCCTAAAAACCCCTAGAAACCATAAAAATCATAAAAATCAATAAAAATTAATAAAAATAGAAAAAACCTAAAAACCCCTGAAAAACCCTTGAAAACATAAAACCCCTAAAAACCATAAAAAACCCTAAAAACCCACTAAAACTCTAAAAACCCTAAAACCCCAAAATACATATAAACATCTAAAAAACCTTAAAACCCCAAAAAAATTAAAAAAAAACCCTAAAACCCCAAAAGGCCCTAAAACCCTCAAAAACCCTAAAAACCCTTAAAAACCCAAAAATGAAAAAAATCCCTAAAAACCCTAAAAAATTAAAAACCAAAAAATCCCTAAAAAACCCTAAAAAACCATGAAATTTTAAAAAACCCAAAAAACCCTAAGAAACCCCTTATAGCCTTAAAAACCCATAAAACCTCTAAAATGTTAAAAATTTATAAAAAAAACCTTAAAACCCCTTTAGAACTCGAAAAACCATTAAAAACCCAGAAAGACCCTAAAACCCTGAAAAAAAATTAAAAACCCTTAAAACCCCTGAAAACCCCCCAAACCCCTCAAAATCCAAAAAAAACTATAAAACTATAAAATCCATCAAAATCCAAAAAAAGCCCTAAAAATCCATGAAAATGAAAAGAATCGTAAAAACCCCTGAAAACCATAAAAACCATAAAACCCTAAAAACCAATTAAAAACTCCAAAAACCCTTAAACCCCCTAAAAATAATAAAAACTCAAAAAACCTAAAAGACACAAAAACAGTAATAACCGAAAAAGAACATAAAAACCCAGAAAACCCCTAAAGCTATAAAAACCCTTGAAAACCCCAGAATACCCCTCAAAACCCTTAAATTCCATAAAACCCTAAAAAGAATAAAAATCCTAAAAACCACTTAAAATCCATGAAAAAGTAAGAAACCATAAAAACTCTTAAAACCATAAATACTCCATCTTAAAAACCCATAAAAACCCTAAAAACCACTAAAAACTCAAAAAACCCTTAAGACCCCTAAAAACCCTAAAAACCCTAAAAACCACTGAAAACCCCTAAAAACCCTAAAACCCCCTAAAAATCCAAAAAAATCTTAAAACCAAAAAAAATCCCCGAAAAATCCATGAAAGCATATAAAACCCTAAAAAACCCTAAAAAGAATAAAAATCCTAAAAACCCCTTAAAATCCATGAAAAAGTAAGAAACCATAAAAACTCTTAAAACCATAAAAACTCCATCTTAAAAACCCATAAAACCCTAAAAACCACTAAAAACTCAAAAAACCCTTAAGACCCCTAAAAACCCTAAAAACCCTAAAAACCCTAAAAACCACTGAAAACCCCTAAAAACCCTAAAAACCCCTAAAAATCCAAAAAAATCTTAAAACCAACAAAAATCCCCTAAAAATCCATGAAAGCATATAAAACCCTAAAAACCCTGAAAACACCCACAAACCATAAAAACTCTAAAACCCCATAAAAACTCTAAAAAACCACAAAAAACTAAAAAATCCCTTAAAACCCCTAAAAATGTTAAAAAATCTAAAAAACATAAAATCCCAAAAAAAATCAAAAAACCCAAAAATACAATAAAACCCTTCAAAGACCCGAAACCCCTAAAAACCCCCCAAATACCTAAAAATTCCAAAAAACCACAAAAATTGTAAAAAAATCCTTAAAAATCCACGAAAAACTAAAAAACAATAAAACCCCTACAACCCCCTAAAAACCATAAAACGACTAAAAACCTTAAAAATCCTAAAATACCATAAAACCCCTAAAAACCACTAAAAACTCTAAAAACACTTAAACCCCCTAAAAATGTTAAATACTTTAAAAACCCTTAAAAACTCAAAAAACCCTTAAAACCCAAAAAAACCCTAAAAACCCCTAAAACCCTTAATAATCCCTAAATACCCTAAAACCCCTAAAAACGCTAAAAACCCTAAAAATATTTAAAAACCCTAAAAATCCCTGAAAGCAAAAAATCTGTAAAACCCCTAAAAATGTTTAAAACCCATCAAAACCCATAAAAACACTAAGAAACCCCTAAAAACTTTAAAAACGTTAAAACCCCTAAAAACATTAAAAAAACTCTAAAAAAAATTAAATTTCCTAAAAACAAAAAAAATCCTAAAAACCTCAAAAGACCTGAAAAACCCTGGAAAACCCTAAAAACCTTAAAACCAGTAAAAAACCCTAAAAAACATTAAAATCCCTAACAAAATTAAATCCCTAAAAACCCATGAAAATGTAAAAATCCTAAAACCATGAAAACTCCATGAAAACCATAAAAAACATAAACACTAATAAAAACCCTAAAAATCCACTAAAATCTCAAAAAAACCCTTTAAACACTAAAAATCCCTGAAAATGAAAAGAACCATAAAAACCCCTGAAAACCATAAAAATCCTAAACCCCTAAAAACCAATTAAAAACTCTAAATACCCTTAAACCCCCTAAAAACGATAAAAACTCTAAAAACCTAAAAGACATAAAAACGCTAATAAACGAAAAAGAACATAAAAACCCAGAAAACCCCTAAAAGCTATAAAAACCCTTAAAAACCCCTGAATACCCCTCAACCCACTCAAATTCCCTAAAACCCTATAAAACCCTAAAAACAATAAAAATCCTAAAAACCCCTCAAAATTCATGAAAAAGTAGGAAACCCTAAAAACTCTTAAAACCATAAAAACTCCATCTTAAAAACCCATAAAAACCTTAAAACCCACTAAAAACTCAAAAAACCCTTAAGACCCCTAAAAACCCTTACAACCCTAAAAACCACTGAAAACCCCTAAAAACCATCAAAATCCCTAAAAATCCAAAAAAATCTTAAAATTAATAAAAATCCCATAAAAATCCATGAAAGCATATAAAACCCTAAAAACCCTAAACCCCCCCCCAAACCATAAAAACCCTAAAACCACATAAAAACTCTAAAAAACCACGAAAAACTCAAAAATCCCTTAAAACCCCTAAAAATGTTAAAAACTATAGAAAACATAAAATACCAAAAAAATCAAAAAACCCAAAAAAACACACTAAAACCCTTAAAAGACCCCAAAACCCTAACCCCCCCCCCCAAAAATACCTAAAAACTCCAAAAAACCATAAAAATTATAAAAAAATCCGTAAAAATTCATGAAAAACTAAAAAACAATAAAAACCCTAAAACCCCCTAAAAACCATAAAACCCCTAAAAACCTTAAAAACCCTAAAAAACCATAAAACCCCTAAAAACCACTAAAAACTCTAAAAACACTTAAACCCCCTAAAAATGTTAGATACTTTAAAAACCCTTAAATACTTTAAAAACCCTTATAAACTCAAAAAACCCTTAAAACCCAAAAAGACCCTAAAAACCCCTAAAACCCCTAAAAACCCTAAAACCTCTAATAATCCCTAAATACCATAAAAACCATAAAAACTATAAAAACCCTAAAAATATTTAAAAACACTAAAAATCCATGAATGCAAAAAATCCCTAAAAACCCCTAAAAACTTTTAAAAACCATCAAAACCATAAATACACTAAGAAACCTCTAAAAACTTTAAAAACATTAAAACCCCTAAAAACATTAAAAAAACTCTAAAAACCTTATATTTCCTAAAAACAAAAAAATCCTAAAAACCTCAAAAGACCTGAAAAACCTTGAAAATCCCTAAAAAACTTAAAACCAGTAAAAAACCTTAAAAAACATTAAAATCCCTAAAAAAATTAAATCCCTAAAAACCCATGAAAACATAAAAATCCTAAAACCATGAAAACCCCATGAAAACCATAAAAAACCATAAAAACAAAAACACTAATAAAAACCCGAAAAATCCACTAAAATCTCAAAAAACCCTTTAAACCCCTAAAAACTTTAAAAATCTCTAAAAACCCGTAAAACACCTAAAAAACTGAAAAACCCTATGAACATGCAAATAACCTGAAAACCTGAATAACCCTAAATAAACGTAAAATCCCCTGAAAACTATAAAAAACACCCAAATCTCTAAAACCCCAAAACCCCCCAAAAATCATAAAAATCCTAAGAAACCCCTAAAAATCCATGAAAATGTAAAAAACCTTAAAACCCATAAAACCCCCTAGAAACCCTAAAAACCTCTAATTTTTTTAAAAAATACTGAAACGCCATAAAAACCCAAAAAACTAATAAAATCTCTAAAAATCCTTAAAACCCCTAAAAGTATTAAAAACCCTAAAAATCACAAAAAAACCCTTAAAACCCCAAAAGACCTTAAAACCACTGAAAAAAATTAAAAACCCCTAAAGGACCCTAAAAATTTTCGAAGATACAAAAAAACCCTAAAAACCTTAAAAACAATTAAAATCATAAAAAACTATAAAAGACCTTAAAAATAGTGAAAACCCACAAAAACCCTAAAACCCCTAAAAAACCCTAAAAACAATCAAAATCCTTGAAAAACCAAAAAACCATAAAAATCCTAACCCCCCCTAAAAATTCGTGAAAGAAGAAAAACCCTAAAAACCCTAAAAACCTTAAAAACCATAAAACCCTAAAAAATAATAAAACTCTATAAACCCTTATAACCCCTATAAACGTTAAAAACTATAAAAATCCTAAAAAACCCTTAAAAAATCAAAAAACCCTAAAAAACAAAGACCTTAAAACCCTGAAGAACCCGAAAACCCCTAAAAGACCCTAAAAATACTCATATCCCAAAAACCATTAAAAACACTAAAAAACCCTAAAAAATAAAAAACCTAAAAATCCAAAAAAAACCCATAAAACCCCTAAAAAGATTTAAAAAACCATAAAACCCCATAAAAATTTGAAAAACCACCTAAAAAATCTAAAAACCCTTAAAATGCCTAAAAATGTTAAAAAACTCTGAAAAGACTTAAGACCTTTAAATAAATAAAAAAAAACCCTAAAAACCCAAAAGACCCTAAAACCCATGAAAAGTCCTAAAACCCCTAAAAACACTAAAAAACTCTAAAAACTGTCAAAATTACTAAAAACCCTAAAATACCCTAAGAACCATAAAATCCTAAAAAACCACTAAAATTCAATGAAAACTTAAAAAACACAAAAAACCATGAAAAACCCCTAAAAACCATAAAACTCCTAAAACCTTAAAAACCCCTAAAACCCATAAAAACCCTAAAAAACAACAAAGACTCTAAAAACCCATTAAACCGCTAAACTGGTTAAAAAACTATTAAAAACCTTAAAACTCTAAAAAAATCAAAAACAAAATCCCTAAAATCCTTAAAAAACCCGGAAAACCCCCCAAAAAAACCCACAAAATCCCCAAAAACCCAAAAAACCATAAAATTCCAAAAAATCACTTAAAAATACATGAAAATATAGAAATCCCTAAAAACACTAAAAAAACCCCAAAGACCTATAAAAACCCCTCAAACCCATAAAAAAATCCAATAAACCCACAACAACCCCCAAAAACACTATAAACTCTAACCTCAAAACCCCTAAAAACATCAAAAAACTCTAAAAAACCTTAAAACACCCAAAAACTAATAAAAATCATTAAAACCAAAAAAGACCCTAAAAACACTTAAAAACCCTAAACACCCTAAAAATAACAGAAAAAAAACTAAAAACCCTAAAAAACCTAAAAAACCCTAAAACCCAAGAAAGTCCAAAAAAACCTAAAACATGGAAAAACCCTGGAAAAAAATAAAAAACCCTAAAAACCAAAAAACCCATAAAAACTCTCAAAAACCACTAAAAACTCTAAAAAACCTTAAAACTCTTAAAAATGTTAAAAACACTAAAAACCCTTAAAGACCCTAAAAAACTCAAAAAAACCCAAGAAACCCAAAAAGACCCTAAAAACCCTAAAAATTCTTAAAAAACCTATAGACCATAAAAATTCTAAAAACCCCCTCAAAATACATGAAAATGTCAAAACCCCTAAAAACCCAAAAAAACCACTGAAAACCATAAAAACCCTAAAAACTGCAAAAACCATAAAAACCCATAAAAACCCCAAAAGCCCATTAAATACTCTAAAACCCTTAAAACCTCAAAAAGTCTAAAAACTCTAAAAAACATAAAAACCCTAAAATCGAAAAAAACACTAAAAACTCTAAAAACCCTAATATCAAAATATCCTTAAAACCCCCTAAAACTCCCTAAAAAGAAAAAATCCTAAAAACCTTAAAAAACCCCTGAAAACCATTAAAAAGCTTAAAAACCATAAAAAAATAAACACCCTTAAAACCCACTAAAAACTCTAGAAACCCTTTAAACCCATAAATATGTAAAAAAATTTAAAACCCTTAAAATCCCTAAAAACTCAAGAAAAACCTAAAAACCCAAAAAGACCGAAAAAAACCTAAAAACCCTAAAAACCCTAAAACCCCTTAAAAACCTTAAAAACCAAAAAATTCCCTAAAACCAAAAAAATCATAATAAACCCCTAGAAAACCACGAAAATGTAAAAAATCCTAAAAACCCTCAAGACCCCCTGAAATGCATAAAACCCCTACAAACCTTAAAAAACCCATAAAAACCTTAAAACCCACTAAAAACACTAAAAACACTTAAACCCCTTAAAAATGTTAAAAAATTAAAAACCTTAAAAAAATTAAAAACTGAAAAAAATACGATAAAAACCCAAAAAGACCCTAAAAATCCCACAAAACCCTAAAAAGCCACGAAAACCCCTAAAAACACTCGAAATCCATAAAAATCTAAAAAACCCAAAAAAATCATAAAAATCATAAAGAACCCTAAAAATCCATGAAAACATTCAAATCCTAAAAACCCTGAAAAACCTCTAAAAATAAATAAAAAACATTTAAAAACCTGAAAACAAAAGGTCAAAAAAGAACACTAAAAGCCCCAAAAGATCATAAAATCCCAAAACATCCTAAAAACCAAGAAAGACCTTTGAAACCTCAAAAAAATCTGAAAAACCCAAACACCCTTATATTCACTAAAAACCCTAAAAGCCAGAAAAATCCGAAAAAACCCATTAAAATCCATAAAAACGCAAGAAACCCTAAAAATCGTGAAAAATCCCTGAAAACCATAAAAGCCCCTAAAAACCCATAAAAACTACAAAAACCACTAAAAAATATAAAATCCCTTAAAACCCCAAAAAATGTTAAAAAAATATAAAAACAATTTAAAACCCTAAAAACTCAAAAACCCTAAAAACCCGAAAAAACCCTAAAATCCCCTAAAAACATTAAGAACCCTGCAAATCTCTAAAAACCCTAAAACCCCTAAAAACCATAAAAATCCTAAAAAACCCTAAATATCCATGAAAACAAAAAAAAACCCTGAAAAAACCCTTGAAAAAAATAAAACCCCTAAAAATCATAAAAATTGTAAAAACCCATAAAAACCTAAAAACTAATAAAAACTCTAAAAACCCTTTAAACCCCTAAAAATGTTAAAAAACTCTAAAACCCTTAAACCCTTAAAAACAAAAAAAAACATAAAACCTCAAAAAGAACCTATAAAGCCTGAAAAACACGAAAAACACGAAAAACCCTAAAACCCCTAAAACCCCCAAAATCCCAAATAACCCCCCAAAACCATAAAAATACTAAAAACTCTAAAAACCCTAATATCAAAAATTCCTTAAAAACCCCTAAAACTCCCTAAAACTAAAAAAATCCTAAAAACCTTAAAAACCCCCTAAAAACCATTAAAAACCTTAAAAACCATAAAAAATAAACACCCTTAAAACCCCCTAAAAACTCTAGAAACACTTTAAACCCATAAATATGTAAAAAACTCTAAAAACCCTGAAAACCCTAAAAACCCTAAAACCCCATAAAAACCCTAAAAACCCAAAAATTCCCTAAAACACCAAAAAAATCCCTAAAACAAAAAAAATCTTAATAAACCCCTAAAAACCCACGAAAATGTAAAAAATCCTAAAAACCCTCAAGACCCCCTAAAATGCATAAAACCCCTGTAAACCTTTAAAAACCCATAAAAACCTTAAAAACCACTAAAAACACTAAAAACACTTAAGCCCATTAAAAATGTTAAAAAATTTAAAACCTTAAAAAAATTAAAAACTGAAAAAAAATCATAAAAACCCAAAAAGACCCTAAAAATCCCACAAAACCATAAAAAGCCATGAAAACCCCTAAAACACTGAAAATCCATAAAAACCCAAAAACCCCAAAAAAATCATAAAAATCATAAAGAACCCTAAAAATCCATGAAAACACTCACATCCTAAAAACCCTGAAAAACCTCTAAAAATAAAAAAAACATTAAAAAACCTAAAAACAAAAGGTCAAAAAAGAACACTAAAAGCCCAAAAAGATCATAAAATCCCAAAAAAGATCCTAAAAACCAAGAAATCCCTTTGAAACCCCAAAAAAATCTGAAAACCCCAAACACCCTCATATTCACTAAAAACCCTAAAAGCCAGAAAAATCCTAAAAAACCCATTAAAATCCATAAAAACGCAAGAAACCCTAAAAATCGTGAAAAACCCATAAAAACCATAAAAGCCCCTAAAAACCCATAAAAACTACAAAAACCACTAAAAAATATAAAATCCCTTAAAACCCAAAAAAATGTTTAAAAAAATCTAAAAAACAATTTAAAACCCTAAAAACTCAAAAACCCTAAAAACCCGAAAAACCCCTAAAAACATTAAGAACCCTGCAAATCTCTAAAAACCCTAAAACCCCTAAAAACTATAAAAATCCTAAAAAACCCTAAATATCCATGAAAACAAAAAAACCCTGAAAAAAACCCTTGAAAAAAAATAAAACCCCTAAAAATCATAAAAATTGTAAAAACCCATAAAAACCTAAAAACTAATAAAAACTCTAAAAACCCTTTAAACCCCTAAAAATATTAAAAAACTCTAAAACCCTTAAACCCTTAAAAACAAAAAAAAACATAAAACCCCAAAAAGAACCTATAAATCCTGAAAAACACGAATAACCCAAAAACCCCTAAAAACCCATAAACCCCCCAAATTCCCAAATAACCCCCCAAAACCCTAAAACTATAAAAATCCAAAAAAACCCTTAAAATCCATGAAAACATAAAAAACCGAAAAAACCTAGAAAACCATAAAACCCCCAAAAAACCATAAAACCCAAAATACCAATAAACCCCTAAAAAACTAAAAAATATAAAACCCTTACAACTCCTTAAAACGTTAAAAATTTATAAAAACCTTAAAACCCTTAAAAACACAAAAAAATCCTAAACATAAAAAAAGTCCCTAAAAACCCTAAAAAAATAAAAACCCTAAAACACCTATAAACCCCTATAAACCCTCAAAATCCCAAAAACACCTAAAAACCCAAAAAACCATAAAAAACCTACAAAATCACTAAAAACACAAGAAAATGTAAAAAACCCTAAAACACATAAAAAAACCCATAAAAACTCTAAAACCCTTAAAACCCATAAAACCCTTAAAACTCAAAAAAACTTCTAAAAATCCAATAAGAACTTAAAAACCCTGAAAACCCTAAAAACCCTAAAAACCACTAAAAATCCCTAAAAACCCTAAAAACCACTGAAAATCCCTAAAAATCCTAAAAATCCCTAAAACCCTAAAAATCCTAAAAAACACTTAAAAATCCATGAAAACATAAAAACCCCTATAAAATGTGAAAACCCCCTGAAAACTATAAAAACCCCTAAAAACCGTAAAAAACCATAAAACCCCATAAAAACCCAAAAAACCACTATGAACTTTAAAAACCCTTAAAACCCTAAAAATGTTAAAAAAACTCTAAAATACCATAAAACCCCTAAAAACTCAAAAAAAACTAAAAAAAACCAAATAGTTCCTAAAAACCCTAAAAAATATAAGAAACCTTAAAACACCATAAACCCCCTAAAAACCTAAAAATAAATAAAAATCCTAAAAAACAATAAAAACCATATAAGTCTGAAAAACAAAAAAAATCCATGAAAATGTTAAAAACCATAAAAACATAGAAAAACCCTTAAAAACCACAAAAACATAAAGAACTATGAAAACCATAAAACCCCCTAAAAACTTAAAACCCATAAAAACTCATAAAAACCCAAAAAACACACAAATACTCTACAAACCAATTAAACTTGTAAAAATGTAAAAAACTCTACAAAACCTTAAAACCCCTAGAAAAGTAAAAAAAAACCCAAATCACCAAAAATACCCTGAAAACCCCCCAAAACCCAAAAACCCCTGAAAACCCCTTAACCATTAAAATCCCTAAAAACCATTAAAATCCTAAAAAACCTAAAAATCCATAAAAATGTAAAAAATCCAAAAAAACTGAAAAACCCCTAAAAACCATAAAAAACCCCTAAGAACCTTAAAATCCCATAAAAACCAATAAAACCCCAGAAAAAAAACTTAAAACTCTAAAACCCTTAAAACTCCTAAAAATGTTAAAAACTCTACAAAACCTTAAAAACCGAAAAAACACAAAAAAACCCCCATAAAAATCCAAAAATACCCTAAAAACCCTGAAGAACCGTAAAAACCCCTCCAAAACCATAAAACCCCGAAAAATTTCCTAAAAACCCTAAAACCATTAAAATCCTAAAAAAAGACCCTAAAAATGCTTGAAAATGTAAAAACCCCTAAAAACCCTAGAAACCCCTGAAAACCATAAAAACCCCTAAAAACCTTAAAACCCCCTAAAACCATAAAAAACCTAAAAACCTCTAAAAACTCAATAAACCCTTAAACCCCCTAAAATGTTAATAACTATAAAAAACCTTAAAAATCCAAAAAAACTCAAGAAAACTTCAAAAACCCAAAAAGACCCTAAAAACCCTGAAAAACTAAAAAAACTCCAAAACCCCCTGAAAACCCCTAAAACCCATCAAAATATCTAAGACCCCAAACACCCCTAAAAACTAGAAAAATCCTTAAAAAATCATTAAAAATACAAGAAACATAAGAAACCATAAAACCTCGAAGACCCCTGAAAACCATAAAACCCTTAAAAACATAAAAAACCCTAAAACCCATAAAAATCCAAAAAAAACCTTAAAAAACTCTAAAAATCCATAAAACCCCTAAAACCTTAAAATAACTTAAAAATATTAAGACATTTAAAAAACTTCAAAAAGACCCTAAAAACCCGGAAAAAAAATTAAAACCCTAGAAAAATCCTAAAAACCACAAAATCACTAAAAACCCCACAAAACCAACAAAATCCTTAAAAACCCCCCATAAATCCATGAAAATGTAAAAAACCCAAAACCCCTAATAAAACAATGAATACCTTAGAAACCCCTAAAAGCCCTAAAAAACCCTAAAACCCCAAAAAACCTACTAAAAACTCTAAAACCCCTTAAAACCCATAAAAACGTTAAAAACTCAAAAAAAAACCATAAAACACCTAAGAAACTCAAAAAAACCCTTAAAACTCACAAACATGCTAAAAACCTTGAAAAGACCTAGAAACCATTAAAAACTTTAAAAACCATCAAAATCCCTAAAAAAGCACAGTAAACCTAAAAAACTAAAAAAATCCTAAAAATCAATGAAAACGTAGAAAACCCTAAAAGCCCTGAAAACCCATGAAAACCATAAAACCCCCTAAAAATCATTAAAAAACTAAAAACCAATTAAAACCTAAAAAATAGTAAAAACTCAAAAAACCCTTATAACCCTATAAATGTTAAAAACTATAAAAAACCTTAAAAAACCTAAAAAACTGGAAAAACCCAAAAAGACCATAAAAACCCTAAAAACCCCCCAAAAACCCTAAAAACCTCCAAAACCCTCAAAATTCCTAAAACCCTAAAAAACACTAAAAACCATTGAAATCATAACCCCCCCCCCTAAAAATCCATGAAAATGTAACAACCCAAAAACATTAAAAAACCCCAAAAAACCAAAAGACCCCTAAAAATCCCTAGAAACCAAGAAAACGTAGAAAACCCTCAAAACAATAAAAACCCCTAAAAACCCCTAAAAACATTAAATACTCCTAAAAACCCTAAAAAAACCAAAAAATAAAAAAACCTTTAAAACCGCTAAATACGTGAAAAAACACTAAAAACCTTAAAACCCCTATTTTTTTTAAAAAAAACCACTAAAAACCCAAAAGGACACTAAAAACCCTAAAAAAACCCTAAACACCTAAAAATAATAAAATTCCTAAAAAAACACTAAAAATCTATGAAAACGTAGAAAACATTTAAAACCCTGAGAACCATAAAAACACCTAAAAAGCTTTAAAACCCATAAAGCCCATAAAAACAAAAAAAACGACTAAAAATCTAAAAAACCTTTAAACCCCTAAAAACATTAAAAAACTATAAAACCTTTAAAAACCCTCAAAATTTCAAAATAACCCTAAAAACCAAAAAAGACACTAAACACCCTGAAAGACCCTAAAAATCTCTGAAAAAACATAAAAACCTCAACATCTCTAAAAACCATGAAAAACTTTTAAAACCCCTAAAAATCCATGAAAATGTAAAAAGCACTAGAAACCCTAAAAACCCCCTAAAACCATAAAAACCCCTAAAAACCATAAAAACCCGAAAAACCCATAAAAACCTAAAAACCAACTAAAAACTCTGAAAACCCTTTAAACCCCTAAAATGTTAAAAAAACTCTAAAAAACCATAAAACCCTAAAAAACACATAAAACCCCTAAAAACCCAAAAAGACACTAAAAACCCTGGAAAACCCTAAACACACAAAACCCCTAAAAACCCTAAAAATACTAAAAAACCATAAAATCTGTATAAAACCCTAAAACCCATAAAATTCCTAAGAAACCCCTAAAAATCCATGGAAACGTAAAAAATCCTAAAAACCTTTAAAACCCTTAAAAACCATAAAACCCCCTAAAAAAATTAAAAACCTTAAAAACCCATAAACCCTTAAAGGCCACTAAATCCTCTAAAAACCATTAAAACTCCTAAAAACATTAAAATAGTCTAAAAATTCTAAAACACTAAAAAAATCAAAAAGAATCCCTAAAAACCCTTAAAACTCCTAAAAACATTAAAATAGTCTAAAATTTTTAAGACCCCAAAAAACTCAAAAAGCATCCCTAAAAAGGCCCAAAGACACTAAAAACCCCGAAAACCCTTAAACCTATAAAAACCCATAAAACCCATGAAAATCCCTAAAATCCCTAAAAACCATAAAAACCAAAAAAAATCCTAAAAAACCCCACAAAATCTTTGAAAACTTAGAAAACCCTAAAAAATCCTTAAAACTATAAAAAACCCTACAAACCATAAAAACCTTAAAACCCCATAAAAACCCTAAATACCCACTAAAACTCTAAAAACACTTTAAACCCCTAAAAACATTAAAAATCTCTAAAAAACCTTATAAACCTTAAAAAAACTCAAAAAGAAAACCCTAAAATCCCAAAAGGACCATAAAACCATGAAAGACACTAAAAAGCCTAAAATCCCTTAAAAACACCTAAAACCCCCCAAAATCCCTAAAACCTATAAAAACCATAAAAATCCTAAAAAACCCTAAAAATCCAGAAAGACATAAAGAACCCTAAAAATCCCAGAAAAACCCTTGAAAACCATAAAAACCCCTAAACCCTTTAAAAACCCTTAAAATACCTCTAAACTTTAAAAAACTCTAAAAACCTTAAAAACCCCAAAAAAACTCATAACAACCCTAAAAATCTAAAAAGACCCTAAAACCCCCGAAAAATCTATGAAAAAGTAAAAGACCCTGAATAACCTATGAAAACCATAAAACCCCTAAAAATCCATAAAAACTCTAAAAACCAATGAAAAACTCAAAAAAAAACATTAAACCCCATAAAAACGTTAGAAACTCTAAAAACCTTAAAACCCTAAAAAACTCATACAAAAATCTAAAAACCAAAAATGACCCTAAAATCCTTGAAAACCCCAAAAAACCCAAAAACACCAAAAAACTTATGAAAAAAACACAGAAAACCTAAAAATCCCAAAAAACCCAAAAAACCCAAAAAAATCTAAAAAACACCCCTAAAAAACCATGAAAACTTGAAAATACCTAAAAACCTTAAAAAACACTAAAAACCATAAAAATCCCTAAAAACCATTGAAACTCTAAAAACATATAAAAAACATAAAACCATTAAAAACTCTAAAAATCCTTAAAATCCCTGAAAAAGTTAAGAAACTCTAAAAAACTTTAAACCCCAAAAAAAATCATAAAAAACCTAAAACCACAAAAGTACCCTAAAAAAACTAAAACCCCTAAAACCCCCTTAAAACCCTCAAAATCCCAAAAAATCATAAAAAATGCTAAAAACCAATAAAAAACCATGAAAACATAAGAACCCTAAAAACCCCTTAAAACCACTAAAAACTCTAAAAACACCGAAAACCCCTTAAAGGTAAAAATAATCTAAAAAACAGTTAAACCCCTCAAAAAACAATAAAAAACCCTAATAACCCAAAAAGACAATAAAACCCCCAAAAGACTCTAAAAACCCTAAAAACACCTAGAAAACCCTAAAACCCCTTAAAATCCCAAAAATCCCGAAAAACCCCTAGAAACCATAAAAATCATAAAAAACAATAAAAATTAATAAAAACAGAAAAAACCTAAAAAACCCTGAAAAACCCTTGAAAACATAAAACCCCTAAAAACCATAAAATATCTAAAAACCCAGTAAAACTCTAAAAACACTAAAACCCCAAAATACATAAAAAACATCTAAAAAACCTTAAAACCCTAAAAAAATTTAAAAAAAATCCCCAAAAACCCAAAAGACCCTAAAACCCTGAAAAACCCTAAAAACCTTAAAATGCAAAAAATCCCTAAAACCCCTAAAAAATTAAAAACCAAAAAATCCTTAAAAATGCCTAAAAACAATGAAATTTCAAAAAACCCAAAAAACCCTGAGAAACCCCTTAAATCCCTAAAAACCCATAAAACCCCTAAAATGTTAAAAAACAATAAAAAAAACCTTAAAACCCCTTTAAAGCTCGAAAAAACCCCTAAAAACCCAGAAAGACCCTAAAACCCTGAAAAAGAAACTTAAAAACCCTTAAAACCCCTGAAAAACAACAAACCCCCTCAAAATCCAAAAAAAGCCCAAAAAATCCCTGAAAATGAAAAGAACCATAAAAAACCTAAAACCCTAAAAACCAATTAAAAACTCTAGAAACCCTTAAACCCCCTAAAAACGATAAAAACTCTAAAAACCTAAAAGACACAAAAACGCTAATAACCGAAAAAGAACATAAAAACCCAGAAAACCCCTAAAAGCTATAAAAACCCTTGAAAACCCCTGAATACCCCTCAACCCCCTCAAATTCCCTAAAACCCTATAAAACCCTAAAAACAATAAAAATCCTAAGAACCCCTCAAAATCCATGAAAAAGTAAGAAACCATAAAAACTCTTAAAACCATAAAAACTCCATCTTAAAAACCCATACCCTAAAAACCCTTACAACCCTAAAAACCACTGAAAACCCCTAAAAACCCTCAAAATCCCTAAAAATCCAAAAAAAATCTTAAAATTAATAAAAATCCCCTAAAAATCCATGAAAGCATATAAAACCCTAAAAACCCTAAAAACCCCCCCAAAACCATAAAAACCCTAAAACAACATAAAAACTCTAAAAAACCACGAAAAACTCAAAAATCAATTAAAAACCCTAAAAATGTTAAAATCTATAAAAAACATAAAATACCAAAAAAATCAAAAAAACCCAAAAAAACACACTAAAACCCTTCAAAGACCCCAAAACCTTAAAACCCCCCCAAAATACCTAAAAACTCCAAAAAACCATAAAAATTGTAAAAAATCCTTAAAAATCCATGAAAAACTAAAAAACAATAAAACCCCAAAACCCCCCTAAAAACCATAAAATCCCTAAAAACCTTAAAAACACTAAAAAACCATAAAACACATAAAAACCACTAAAAACTATAAAAACACTTAAACCCCCTAAAAATATTAAATACTTTAAAAACCCTTAAATACTTTAAAAACCCTTAAAAACTCAAAAAACCCTTAAAACCCAAAAAGACCCTAAAAACCCCTAAAACCCCTAAAACCCCTAGAACCTATAATAATCCCTAAATACCATAAAACCCCTAAAAACTCAAAAAACCCTAAAAATATTTAAAAACCCTAAAAATCCATGAATGAAAAAAATCCCTAAAAACCCCTAAAAACTTTTAAAAACCATCAAAACCCATAAATACATTAAGAAACCACTAAAAACATTAAAAACATTAAAAATCCTAAAAACATTAAAAAACTCTAAAAAACATTAAATTTCCTAAAAACAAAAAAAAATCCTAAAAACCTCAAAAGACCTGAAAAACCTTGGAAATCCCTAAAAACACTAAAACCACTAAGAAACCTTAAAAACATTAAAATCTCTAAAAAAATTAAATCCCTAAAAACCCATGAAAACGTAAAAATCCTAAAACTATGAAAACCCCATGAAAACCATAAAAAACCATAAAAAACATAAACACTAATAAAAAACCGAAAAATCCACTAAAATCTCAAAAAACCCTTTAAACCCCTAAAAACTTTAAAAATCTCTAAAAAACTGTAAAACACCTAAAAAACTCAAAAAACCCTATGAACATGAAAATAACCTGAAATACCTGAATAACCCTAAATAAACGTAAAAGGCCCTGAAAACTATAAAAAACACCCAAATCTCTAAAAATCCAAAATCCCCTAAAAATCGTAAAAATCCTAAGAAACCCCTAAAAATCCATGAAAATGTAAAAAACCTTAAAATCCATAAAAACCCCTAGAAACCCTAAAAACCTCTAAAATTTTTAAAAAATTCTGAAACGCCATAAAAACCCAAAAAACCAATAAAATCTCTAAAAATCCTTTAAACCCCTAAAAGTATTAAAAACCCTAAAAATCACAAAAAAAAAACCCTTAAAACCCAAAAGACCTTAAAACCACTGAAAAACATTAAAAACCCCTAAAGGACCCTAAAAATTTTCGATGATCCAAAAAAACCCTAAAAACCTTAAAAACAATTAAAATCATAAAAAACTACAAAAGACCTTAAAAACAGTGAAAACCCACAAAAACCCTAAAAACCCTCAAAAACCCTAAAAACACTCAAAATCCCTAAAAACCCAAAAAACCATAAAAATCCTACCCCCCCCCCCCAAATTTGTGAAAGAAGAAAAACCCTAAAAACCCTAAAAACTATAGAAACTATAAAAACCCTAAAAAAGACTAAAACACTAAAACCCCTTATAACGCCTATAAACGTTAAATACTATAAAAATCCTAAAAACCCTTAAAAATCAAAAAACCCTAAAAAAACAAAGACCTTAAAACCCTGAAGAACCAGAAAACCCCTAAAAGACCCTATAAACACTCAAATCCCAAAAACCCTTAAACACACTAAAAAACCCTAAAAAATAAAAAACCTAAAATTCACCTAAAAATCCATGAAAACATAAAAAACCCTATAAACCCCAAAAACCCATAAAACCCCTAAAAAGCTTTAAAAACCCCTAAAACCCCATAAAAACTCAAAAATCCCACTAAAAACTCTAAAAACCCTTAAAATGCCTAAAAATGTTAAAAAACTCTAAAAAGACTCAAGACCTTTAAAAAACTAAAAAAACCCTAAAACCCATGAAAAGTTCTAAAACCCCTAAAAACACTAAAAAACTCTAAAAACTCTCAAAATTACTAAAAACCCTAAAATACCCTAAGAACCATAAAATCCTGAAAAACCACTAAAATTCCATGAAAACTTAAAAAACACAAAAAACCATGAAAAACCCCTAAAAACCATAAAACCCCTAAAACCTTAAAAACCCCTAAAACCCATAAAAACCCTAAAAAGCCACAAAGACTCTAAAAACCCATTAAATTTCTAAATTGGTTAAAAAACTATTAAAAACCTTAAAACTCTAAAAAAATCAAAAACAAAATCCCTAAAAACCCTAAAAAACCCTGAAAACCCCCAAAAAACCCACAAAATCCCTAAAAACCCTAAAAACTATAAAATTCCTAAAAATCACCTAAAAATCCATGAAAATATAGAAATCCCTAAAAACACTAAAAACCCCTAAAACCTATAAAACCCCCTAAAACACATAAAAATCCAATAAACCCACAACAACCCCCAAAACCACTATAAACTTTACCCTCAAAAACCTAAAAAACCCTAAAACCCAAGAAAGTCCAAAAAAACCTAAAACATGGAAAAACCTTAAAAAAAACCCTAAAAACCAAAAACTCATAAAAACTCTCAAAAACCACTAAAAACTCTAAAAAACTTTAAAACTCTTAAAAATGTTAAAAACACTAAAAACCCTTAAAGACCCTAAAAACTCAAAAAAACCCAAGAAACCCAAAAAGACCCTAAAACCCTAAAAATTCCTAAAAACCCTATAGACCATAAAAATCCCAAAACCCCCCTAAAAATACATGAAAATGTCAAAAACCCTAAAAACCTAAAGAAAACCACTGAAAACCATAAAAATCCTAAAAATCGCAAAAACCATAAGAACCCATAAAAACCCAAAAGGCCCATTAAATACTCTAAAACCCTTAAAAACTCAAAAATTTTAAAAACTCTAAAAAACATAAAAACCCTAAAATCAAAAAAAACACTAAAACCCCTCAAAATCCCTCAAAGCTCTAAAAACCCTAATATAAAAAAATCCTTAAAAACCCCTAAAACTCCCTGAAAAGAAAAAAAATCCTAAAAGCTTTAAAGAACCCCTGAAAACCATAAAAACCCTTAAAAACCATAAAAAATAAAGACCCTTAAAACCCACTAAAAACTCTAGAAATCATTTAAACCCATAAATATGTAAAAAACTCTAAAAACCCTTAAAAGCCCTAAAAACTCAAGAAAAACCTAAAAACCCAAAAAGACCGAAAAAACCCTAAAAACCCTAAAAACCCTAAAACCCCCTAAAAACCCTAAAAACCAAAAAATTCCCTAAAACCCCAAAAAATCCCTAAAACCAAAAAAATATTAATAAACCCCTAAAAACCATGAAAATGTAAAAAATCCTAAAAACGCTGAAGACCCCCTGAAATGCATAAAACCCCTAAAAACCTTTAAAAACCCATAAAAACCATAAAAACCACTAAAAACAGTAAAACACTTAAAACCCTTAAAAATGTTAAAAATTCTAAAAACCTTAAAAAAATAAAAAATTAAAAAAAAACCATAAAAACCCAAAAAGACCCTAAAAATCCCACAAAACCCTGAAAAGCCATGAAAACCCCAAAAAACACTCGAAATCCATAAAAACCCAAAAACCCCAAAAAAATCATAAAAATCATAAAGAACCCTAAAAATCTATGAAAACATTCAAATCCTAAAAACCCTGAAAAACCTCTAAAAATCAAAAAAAATTAAAAAACCTAAAAACAAAAGGTCAAAAAAGAACACCTAAAAGCCCAAAATGATCATAAAAGCCCAAAATGATCCTAAAAACCCCGAAAGCCCTTTGAAACCCCAAAAAAATCTGAAAAACCCAAACACCCTCATATTCACTAAAAACCCTAAAAGCCAGAAAAATCCAAAAAAACCCATTAAAATCCAAAAAAACGTAAGAAACCCTAAAAATCGTGAAAAACCTCTAAAAACCATAAAAGCCCCTAAAAATCTTAAGAAACCCTAAAAACCCATAAAAAATCCAAAAAACCACTAAAAAATCTAAAATCCCTTAAAACACCAAAAAATGTTAAAAAAATCTAAAAACAATTTAAAACCCTAAAAACTCACTAACCCTAAAAACCTGAAAAAACCCTAAAAACCCCTAAAAACCTTAAGAACCCTCTAAATCTCTAAAAACCCTAAAACCCCTAAAAACTATAAAAATCCTAAAAATCCCTAAAAATCCATGAAAACATAAAAAACCCTTGAAAAAAAATAAAACCCCTAAAAATCATAAAAATTGTAAAAACCCATAAAAACCAAAAAACTAAAAAAAACTCTAAAAACCCTTTAAACCCCTAAAAATGTTAAAAAACTCTAAAACTCTAAAACCCTTAAACCCTTAAAAACAAAAAAAAAACATAAAACCCCAAAAAGAACCTATAAAGCGTAAAAAACCCTAAAAACCTTAAAACCCCTAAAAACCCATAAAACCCCCAAAATCCCGAATGACCCCCCAAAACCCTAAAACTATAAAAATCCAAAAAAAAACCTTAAAAATCCATGAAAACATAAAAAACCCAAAAAACCTAGAAAACCATAAAACCCCCAAAAAACCTTAAAACCCTAAATACCCATAAAACCCTAAAAAACACTAAAAACTATAAAACCCTTAAAACTCCTAAAAATGTTAAAAATTTATAAAAACATTAAAACCCTTAAAAACACAAAAAAAGCCTAAGCATAAAAAAAGTCCCTAAAAACCCTAAAAAAATAAAAAACCTAAAACACCTAAAAACCCCTATAAACCCGCAAAATCCCAAAAACACCTAAAAACCCAAAACACCATAAAAATCCTAAAAAATCACTAAAAACACAAGAAAATGTAAAAAACCCTAAAACAAATAAAAAAACCCATAAAAACTCTAAAACCCTTAAAACCCATAAAACCCTTAAAAACTCAAAAAAAAACTCCTAAAAACCCTAAAAACCACTGAAAATCCCTAAAAATCCTAAAAATCCCTAAAACCCTAAAAATTCTAAAAAACACTTAAAAATCCATGAAAACATAAAAACCCCTAAAAATGTGAAAACCCCCTGAAAACTATAAAACCCCCTAAAAACCCTAAAAAACCTTAAAACCCCATAAAAACCCAAAAAAACCACTATGAACTTTAAAAAACCCTTAAAACCCTAATATTTTTAAAAAACTCTAAAATACCATAAAACCCCTAAAAACTCAAAAAAAAACTAAAAAAACTAAATAGTTCCTAAAAACCCAAAAAACTATAAAAAACCTTAAAACACCATAACCCCGTAAAAAACCTAAATATAACTATAAATCTCAAAAAACCATAAAAACCATATAAGTCCTAAAAACCCCTAAAAACCATATAAGTCCTAAAAACCCCTAAAAACCCATGAAAACCCCCTAAGAACCTTAAAATCCTGTTAAAACCAATAAAACCCCCGAAAAACAACTTAGAACTCTAAAAACCCTTAAAACTCCTAAAAATGTTAAAAACTCTACAAAACCTTAAAAACACAAAAAAACACAAAAAACCCCATAAAAATCCAAAAATACCCTAAAACCCCCTCCAAAACCATAAAACCCCTAAAAATTTCTTAAAAACCCTAAAACCATTAAAAGCCTAAAAAAGCCCCTAAAAATGCATGAAAATGTAAAAACCCCTAAAAACCCTAGAAACCCCTAAAAACAATAAAAACCCCTAAAAACCTTAAAACCCCCTAAAACCATAAAAAACCTAAAAACCTCTAAAAACTCAATATACCCTTTAAACCCCTAAAATGTTAATAACTATAAAAAACCTTAAAAATCCAAAAAAAAACTCAAGAAAACTTCAAAACACCCAAAAGACCCTAAAAACCCTGAAAAACTATAAAAACTCCAAAACCCCATGAAAACCCCTAAAACCTAGAAGACCCCTGAAAACCATAAAACCCCTAAAAACATAAAAAACCCTAAAACCCATAAAACCCAAAAAACCTTTAAAACTCTAAAAATACATAAAACCACTAAAACATTAAAAGAACTTAAAAACATTAAGACACCTAAAAAACTTCAAAAAGACACTAAAAACCCTGAGCAATGGCCAGTTTTCTGCTCTTCTTGTTGGAGCTTTAGGCACAGTGACCAATCTGGAGGATGTTCTGGCCCTGTCAAGGGTGGTGGTTCTCTGGCTCACATATCTTCTGGTGAGAGCATCCTCTCTCTGGTGGAGGTGAAGGGGAGAAAGGGGGTGGTTGAGTCCTCCCAACCTTTGGTTGCTGATGTTCCCTGCTCATCTGCTTTGCTGGCTGGAAGTGAGTTAGAGGTTTCCCTAATGGATTCGGGTGGTTTCATTGTAAGTTTGGCTGGAGGTGCTAGTGTTTCTGGAGATGCTGATGAGGCGGAAGTGCTACTAGCTGAGAGGGATAATCTGGTTTCTGCTGAAGGTGCTCACAGGTGTGGTGACTCCTCTAGGAGGCAGGCAGATTTAGGGAAGGCTGTTGTGATGGGCGTCTGGAAAGGAAATGTGGAGGAACCCTGTGCTCTGGATCTGGGACGAGATGATATAGCTGGTTTGAAGGTTAATGAGAGCACTGATGGATCCTTTCCAGGAGTTGAGGTTGTTGTGATTGCTCCAAACAACTTCCAGGTTGCAACCTTGGCTGAGCCTGCTTTGGTGGATGTGCTGGTGGCAGATGTTGTGAAGGAGGCAATGGTTGCTCAGGGCCCGAGGACTGGGGATGAGTGGAGCTTGTCTTCAGCTGAGGAAAGGTCTATGGCAAAAGAGGAGTCATGGATCCCCAGGGTGCAACAAATGAATTGGCGTGATGCCCCTCTGGTTTGTCTGGGTGTCCCAGCTTGGGGGATCTGACATGGGGCCTGGGTTATCTCCTCCCTCTGACAGCACGAGTGGTGCTGAGGATCTTCCTAGTGCCCAGTTTTTGAGCCCTATGCCGGGGAATGCTGGCGACGCTGGTGATCCATCCATGGACCTGCAGAGGGCTATGTTCCTTCATAGTGTTCCCTCTGCTGAAGATTATTGTGTGCAGTTTCATGAGATGGTGTGGGTTGAACGAGAAAGGTTCCCGCTTGAGGGTGAAGCTAAGAGGCTTGGGGAGAGGTTTGCTAAGGCTGATCACCGAATAAATGCTTCTATAGCCAGGTCAAAGAAGGAAAGAACCAAAGGAGGTGTTGAAACTCCTGGGCTAGAATGTAAGAAGGGGAAGGCACCATCAGCTATCAGTGATGGTGTCACCTGTGCGAAGTCAGGTGTTGAAGCTGGATCCACTTCCGCCCCTCCGAGACGAAGATGGGGGAGGGATTATTCTGCCCTCCCACATCCCATGGAAACTAGGGCCTCTTCATGAGCTGTCATACTTAATCTAAAGGTAAATAAGCAAGAACTACTTTCAGTTTCTGCTAAGCAAGAGAAGGCTAGAATGAAGCTGTTATCCAGGCTTGGCATGCAAGAGGACTTTGAGTCTGGATGGGATTCAATGGACATGGGTGCTGAGTCAGATTTCAGTTTTACAGATGTGGGCGACGGATTTGGTGTGGGCCTAGGGTATTGTGGTGCGGAGCTGGAAGATTTTGGTGGCGATGTTGACTGATTCTCCTCTTGTGTGCTTTCACTTTTGGACTCTTGACTTGTTTGTTTTTTCTTTTTGCTTTTCTTCTTTTCTTTTTGTGGCCTTCGGGCTGAGGTCGTAAGGGGAGTTGGGTGTGGATCGGTGGATCCCTCCCCTCCCTTGTCTGTAGTGTCTTGTGTCTCTTCTTTTAATAAATTTTGGGGGGTGCCCGGAATAGCCTGGACCCGAGCCTTCCTTTCCCTAAAGCCCTAAAAAACCCTAAAACCCCAAAAAACCTACTAAAAACTCTAAAACCCCTTAAAACCCCTAAAAACCCATAAAAATGTTAAAAACTCAAAAAAAAAACCATAAAACACCTAAGAAACTCAAAAAAACCCTAAAAACTCAAAAACATGCTAAAAACCTTAAAAAACCCTAAAAACCATTAAAAACCCTAAAAACCATCAAAAACCATAAAAAACCAGTAAACCTAAAAAACCAAAAAAAAATCCTAAAAATCAATGAAAACGTAGAGAACCCTAAAAGCCCTGAAAACCCTTAAAAACCATAAAACCACCTAAAAATCATTAAAACACTAAAAACCAATAAAACCCTAAAAAACAGTAAAAACTCAAAAAACCATTATAACCCTATAAACGTTAAAAACTATAAAAAACCTTAAAAAACAAAAAAACTGGAAAAACCCAAAAAGACCATAAAAAACCTAAAAACCCCTACAAACCTCCAAAACCCTCAAAATTCCTAAACCCCCCATAAAAATCCATGAAAATATAAAAACCCAAAAACATTAAAAAACCCCAAAAAACCAAAAGACGCCTAAAAATCCCTAGAAACCATGAAAACGTAGAAAACCCTCAAAACCATAAAACCCCTAAAAACCTTAAGAACCCCTAAAAACCCTAAAAAACAACCAAAAAATATAAAAACCTTCAAAACCCCTAAATACGTTAAAAAACACTAAAAACCTTAAAACCCCTAATTTTTTTTAAAAAAAACCCCTAAAAACCCAAAAGGACACTAAAACCCCTAAAAAACCCCTAAACACCTGAAAAATCATAAAATTCCTAAAAAACATAAAAATCGATGAAAGCGTAGAAAACCTTTAAAACCCTGAGAACCATAAAAACCCCTAAAAACCTTAAAACCCCATAAAACCCATAAAAACAAAAAAAACTACTAAAAAACTAAAAAACCTGTAAACCCCTAAAAACATTAAAAAACTATAAAACTTTTAAAAACCCTAAAAATTTGAAAATAATCCTAAAAAACAAAAAAGACACTAAACACCATGAAAGACCCTAAAAAACCATGAAAATGTAAAAAATACTAAAGACCCCCTGAAATACATAAAACCCCTAAAAACCTTAAAAACCCATAAAAACCTTAAAAACACTAAAAACACTTAAAACCCTTAAAAATGTTAAAAATCTAAAAACCTTTAAAAAATTAAAAATTAAAAAAAACCATAAAAACCCAAAAAGACCCTAAAAATCCCACAAAACCCTAAAAAGCCATGAAAACCCCTAAAAACACTTGAAATCCATAAAAACCCAAAACCCCCAAAAAATCATAAAAATCATAAAGAATGCTAAAAATCCATGAAAGCATTCAAATCCTAAAAACCCTGAAAAACATCTAAAAAGCAAAAAAAACATTAAAAAACCCTGAAAACAAAAGGTCAAAAAAGAACACTAAAAGCCCAAAAAGAACAGAAAATCCCAAAAGATCCTAAAAACCTAGAAAGCCCTTTGAAACCCCAAAAAAATTGAAAAACCCAAACACCCTCATATTCACTAAAAAACCTAAAAGCCAGAAAAATCCTAAAAAACCCATTAAAATCCATAAAAACGTAAGAAACCCAAAAAATCGTGAAAAACCCCTGAAAACCATAAAAGCCCCTAAAAACCTTAAGAAACCCTAAAAAACCATAAAAACTCCAAAAACCACTAAAAAATCTAAAATCACTTAAAACCCCAAAAAATGTTAAAAAAAATCTAAAAACAATTTAAAACCCTAAAAACTCAAAAACCCTAAAAACCCCTAAAAACCTTAAGAACCCTCCAAATCTATAAAAACCATAAAACCCCTAAAAACTATAAAAATCCTAAAAATCCATGAAAACATAAAAAACCCTGAAAAAACCCTTGAAAAATAATAAAACCCCTAAAAATCATAAAAACTGTAAAAACACATAAAAACCTAAAAACTAATAAAAACTCTAAAAACCCTTTAAACCCCTAAAAATGTTAAAAAACTATAAAACCCTTAAACCCTTAAAAACAAAAAAATACCATAAAACCCCAAAAAGAACCTATAAAGCCTGAAAAAACCCAAAAAACCTAGAAAACCATAAAAACCCCAAAAAACCTTAAAACCCTAAATACCCATAAAACCCTAAAAAACACTAAAAACTATAATACCCTTAAAACTCCTAAAAGCGTTAAAAATTTATAAAAACCTTAAAACCCTTAAAAATACAAAAAAAACCCAAGCATAAAAAAATTCCCTAAAAACCCTAAAAAAATAAAAACCCTAAAACACCTAAAAACCCCTATAAACCCGCAAAATCCAAAAAACACCTAAAGACCCAAAACACCATAAAATTCCTAAAAAATCACTAAAAACACAAGAAAATGTAAAAAATCCTAAAACACATAAAAACCCATAAAAACTATAAAACCCTTAAAACCTATAAAACCCTTAAAAACTCAAAAAAACTCCTAAAAACCCAATAAGAACTTAAAAACCCTAAAAACCCTAAAAACCACTGAAAATCCCTAAAAATCCTCAAAATCCCTAAAACCCTAAAAATCCTAAAAAACACTTAAAAATCCATGAAAACATAAAACCCCTAAAAAATGTGAAACCCCCTTGAAAACTATAAAAACCCCTAAAAAATCGTGAAAAACCTTAAAACCCCATAAAAACCCAAAAAACCACTATAAACTTTAAAAACCCTTAAAACCCTAAAAATGTTTAAAAAACACTAAAATACAATAAAACCCCCAAAAACTAAAAAAAACTAGAAAAACCAAATAGTTCCTAAAAACCCTAAAAACTATAAAAAACCTTAAAACACCCTAAACCCCCTAAAAAACCAAAAATACCTAAAAATCCTAAAAAACCATAAAAACCATATAAGTCCTAAAAACCCCTAAAAATCCATGAAAATGTTAAAAACCATAAAAACATAGAAAAAACCATAAAAACCTAAAAAACTCTGAAAACCATAAAAACCCCTTAAAAATTTTAAACCCATAAAAACTCATAAAAACCAAAAAAACACACAAATACTCTACAAACCTTTCAAACTTGTAAAAATGTAAAAAAACTCTACAAAACCTTAAAAACCCTAGAAAAGTAAAAAAACCCAAAAACACCAAAAAAACCATGAAAACCCCTAAAAACCCTAAAACCCCTGAAAATCCCTAAACCATTAAAATCCCTAAAAACCATTAAAATCCTAAAAAAACCTAAAAATCCATGAAAATGTAAAAAATCCAAAAAAACTGAAAAGCCCCAAAAATCATAAAAACCCCCTAAGAACCTTAAAATCCCGTAAAAAACAACAAAACCCCTGAAAAACAACTTAAAACTCTAAAAACCCTTAAAACTCCTAAAAATGTTAAAAATTGTACAAAACCGTAAAAACCCAAAAAACACAAAAAAAAACCCATAAAAATCCAAAAATACCCTAAAAACCCTGAAGACCCCTCCAAAACCATAAAACCCCTAAAAATTTCCTAAAAACCCTAAAATCATTAAAAGCCCAAAAAAAACCCTAAAAATGCTTGAAAATGTAAAAACCCCTAAAAACCATAGAAACCCTTGAAAACCATAAAAACCCCTAAAAACCTTAAAACCCCCTAAAACCATAAAAAAACTAAAAACCTCTAAAAACTCAATAAACCCTTAAAACCCCTAAAATGTTAATAACTATAAAAAACCTTAAAAATCCAAAAAAACTCAAGAAAACTTCAAAAACCCAAAAAGACCCTAAAAACCCGGAAAAACTATAAAAACTCCAAAACCCCCTGAAAACCCCTAAATCCCATCAAAATATCTAAGACACTAAACACCCCTAAAAACTAGAAAAATCCTTACAAAATCCTTAAAAATCCCAGAAACATAAGAAACCCTAAAACCTCGAAGACCCCTGAAACCATAAAACCCCTAAAAACATAAAAAACCACCGAAAACATAAAAACCCCTAAAAAACCACTAAAAACATAAAAACCATAAAAACCCTAAAAAACTCTTAAAAATCCATGAAAACATAAAAACCCCTAAAAAATGTGAAAACCCCCTGAAAACTGTAAAAACCCCTAAAAACCGTGAAAAACCTTAAAACCCCATAAAAACCCAAAAACCCACTATGAACTTTAAAAACCCTTAAAACCCTAAAAATGTTAAAAAAACTCTAAAATTCCATAAAACCCCTAAAAAATAAAATAAAAACTAAAAAAACAAATAGTTCCTAAAAACCCTAAAAACTATAAAAAACCTAAAAATACCATAAACCCCCCAAAAAAACCTAAAAATACCTAAAAATCCTAAAAAACCATAAAAACCATATAAGTCCTAAAAACCCCTAAAAATCCATGTAAATGTTAAAACCCTAAAAACATAGAAAAACCCCTAAAAACCACAAAAACCCCTTAAAAACTTACAACCCATAAAAACTCATAAAAACCCAAAAAACTCACAAATACTCCACAAACCTTTTAAACTTGTAAAAATTAAAAAAAACTCTACAAAACCTTAAAAACCCTAAAAAAGTAAAAAAAAACCTCAAAACACCAAAAATACCTTGAAAATCCCTAAAAACCCTAAAACCCCTGAAAACCCCTAAACCATTAAAATCCCTAAAAACCATTAAAAACCTAAAAAAACCTGAAAATCCATAAAAAAGTAAAAAATCCAAAAAAACTGAAAAACCCCTAAAAACCATAAAAAACCCCTAAGAACCTTAAAATCCTGTAAAAACCAATAAAACCCCTGAAAAAAAACTTAAAACTCTAAAACCCCTTAATACTCCTAAAAATGTTAAAGACTTTACAAAACCTTAAAAACCCAAAAAAACACAAAAAACCCATAAAAATCCAAAAATACCCTAAAAACCCTGAAGAACCCTAAAAACCCCTCCAAAACCATAAAAACCCTAAAAATTTCCTAAAAACCCTAAAACCATTAAAATCCTAAAAAAAGCCCCTAAAAATGCTTGAAAATGTAAAAACCCCTAAAAACCCTAGAAACCCCTTAAAACCACAAAAACCCCTAAAAACCTTTAAACCCCCTAAAACCATAAAAAACCTAAAAACCTCTAAAAACTCAATAAACCTTTAAAACACCTAAAATGTTAATAACTATAAAAAACCTTAAAAATCCAATAAAACTCAAGCAAAATTCAAAAACACAAAAAGACCCTAAAAACCTTGAAAAACTATAAAAACTCCAAACCCCCTGAAAACCCCTAAAACCCATCAAAATATCTATGACCCTAAACACCCCTGAAAACTAGAAAAATCCTTAAAAATCCTTAAAATTCCAAGAAAACATAAGAAACCCTAAAACCTCGAATTACCCTGAAAACCATAAAACCCCTAAAAACATAAAAAACCCTAAAACCCATAAAAACCCAAAAAAACCTTAAAAAACTCTAAAAAACCATAAAACCCCTAAAACATTAAAAGAACTTAAAAACATTAAGACACCTAAAAACTTCAAAAAGACCCTAAAAACCCTAAAAGAAATTAAAACCCTAAAACCCTAGAAAAATTCTAAAAACCACAAAATCGCTAAAAACCCTAAAAACCAACAAAACCCTTAAAAGCCCCCCATAAATCCATGAAAATTTAAAAAACCCTAAAACCCCTAATAAAACACTGAATACCTTAGAAACCCCTAAAAGCCCTAAAAACCCTAAAACCCCAAAAAACCTACTAAAAACTCTAAAACCCCTTAAAACCCTTAAAAACCCATAAAAACGTTAAAAACTCAAAAAAACCATAAAACACATGAGAAACTCAAAAAAACCCTAAAAACTCAAAAACATGCTAAAAACCTTGAAAATCCCTAAAAACCATTAAAACCCCTAAAAACCATCAAAATCCCTAAAAACCCTAAAAACACTAAAAACCATTAAAATCCTAAAAAACCCTGAAAATCCATGAAAACGTAAAAACCCATAAAAACCTTGAAACCCATCTAAAATCCATTAATATCCCTAAAAACCTTAAAAACCCCTAAAAACACATAAAAACTCGAAAAAGGCATTAAAAACTCTTAAAACGCTCGAAACCCCTAAAAACATTAAAAATCTTACAAAAACCTTAAAACCCCTAAAAACTCAAAAAAACCACAAACCTTAAAATTACAAAAAAATACCATGAAAATCACTAAAAACCTTAAAAAACCCTGAAAACCCCTAAAAACCCTCAAAATCCCTAAAAATCCTAAAAAACATAAAAAAACATAAAAATCCTAAAAAAACCCTAAAAATCCATGAAATCATAAAAAATCCTAAAAACCTTGAAAACCCCCTAAAACCTAAAAACCCTAAAAATGTTAAAAAAAATCTAAAAACCCTTAAAAAACCTAAAAACTCAAAAATACCTAAAACCAACAAGACCCTAAACCCCTAAAAAACCCTAAAAATCCATGAAAACCCCTAAAAACCTTGAAAATCCTTAAAAACCTGAAAAACCATAAAAACCATAAAAACCCCTAAAAATCAATGAAATTATAAAAAGACCCTAAAAACCTTGAAAACCCCCTAAAAGCCATAAAAATCATAAAAAATCCCTAGAAATCCATGAAACCATAAAAACCTGAAAATCTCTTAAAATCCATAAAAATCCATAAAATATGGCCCTAAAAACCCATAAAAAACCCTAAAAATAAACTAAAAACTCTAAAAACCCTTACACCCCCCAAAAACATTAAAAATCCCCCAAAACCTTAAAATTCCTAAAATACTCAAAAAACCATAAAAACTCAAAGATTTCTGAGGCATCAGTACCTACAATAAGCTCCCTTCCTGGACGAATTTTAGGCCCCATGGAGGCCGAGGGTTCTGGATCTCATGGCACTAACTGCAGTAATCTAAAGGAGGTTCCTACTGTCCAGGTTTCTGAATCCCCTGCTGCTACAGATGGAGCTAACTTAGCCCCTATGGAGGCTGAAGATGTGGTAAATCAAGGAAATGAATGCAGTAACTTACTGGCTACTCCCTTACTAGAGGAAGGGAATGTTGAGCCTATATCTGGCTTTGAGGACAAGGTACCTCCTGAGGTCTCTGGTATCGTGCTAACTGATGACAAGGGAGCTAAGGAGGCCGGTGATCTACAGGCTGTCGGATCTCCTTCCCCTACTATTTCTGGAGGAATTGTTCCAGATTTAATTAATGCCCCTGTCACACCTTTGGATAGGGAAACTGAGGAGCCAAGTCAGCCGGAGCCACACTCAGGGAATGTCATCTTGGTTTCTAGTAAGGCACCGTCATCTGCTGAAACTCCTCAAGATGCACTGACCCCTCTTACGAGTCTAGAAGTGGAGCAACCATTACCTGTTCTCGCTCAGGGAGTTGCAGCAGCTGACAGATTCATGACAGTTACCTCAAAGAAATGTGCGAAGCGGATCCCCGAAGGTAAAACCATGCTGGAAGGAATGTGCTCACTGAACACATTCTCTCCATTATCAGGTAAGTTTTGGGCTGAAGACTCGGATCAGGCACACGGACAACATGAAGATGACAGGGCGAATTTGGTTATTGAATCCAAGCCTAGCAAGAGACTGGCTAGACGGCCACCAAAGAAGAAGGGTGGAAAGGTACACCGTTAGGATCAATGAAGATGCTATATTGGAATTGCAGAGGACTTGGTAATTCCCCAACGGCCTCCACTCTTAGATATTTTATCTCGCATTATAAACCAGGGTTGATTACAATTTCCAAGCCCAAGGTTGAGTTTAGTAAATGGAAAGGCTTCAGTTAGATTTCCCTTCACTACTCCCTGGCGGCACATAATGGGGATGCCAATGGAGTTGAATCATTATGAATCCTTAACCATCAGGAGGTTCAACTTCTTTCTGTAGAAGTATCCCCTCAAATCATAACCATATCAGCGAGTTTTTATGGGCTTGAAGCTTTTTTCTCCCTCGTTTATGCATCCTGTTCTTACATAAGAAGATGGGAGTTGTGGGGAGATTTGGAAAGAATCAATCATCAAGTGGATTGTCACTGGATTGTGGTGGGGGACTTTAATATAGTCTTAAGGCCCGAGGAGAAAATTGTTTCTCATTTCATTCATGCAGCTACAGATGAATTCTCTTGTTTCATTGATTCCTGCAACTTGACAGAGATCTCAATTACTGGGGATAAATTTACATGGGGAAGGTTCACTAGAAATCAACGACAAGCTAGTAAGCTTGACAGATGTTTTCTTCTAATAAATGAGAATGGGGTGCCTGTGGAAATTACTGGTCACACCCTTCCAAAGTATCATTCGGACCATAACCCATTGGTGATTAAATTTCAAGATGGTCCAGCAAGGTCATCCCCTCTACCCTTCAAGTTTAATAATGCATGGCTCACAATTCCTGGGTGCAGAGAAGCTGTCATTAATGGCTGGAGTCATGATACCCAAGTCAATTCCTTTTTTAAAGTGATCTATAAATTAAAAGTATCAAATCAAAGTTGAGAGAATGGAGCAGGAATTCATTCTCCAAATTGGACGATGAAATTAATGAGGCTGAATCTCAGCTTGCTCATTGCCAACTTCTGAACCAGCAGCAACATGAGCATTTGAGGGAGGAATTGCGGCTTACCTAAAAATTGGATTACCTTCTTTTGTTAAAAGAAAGGTTGATAAGAAATCAGTTCAATGTGACATGGCTAAAAGAAGGAGATAAGAACACAAAATTCTTCCACTGCCTTCAGAAGGAGAAAAAGGCAAAGAAAGTTTTTAGTGTTGTACGGGTAAATGGATCCCTCTTTACGGAAGAGCTTTATATAGCTAGTGTAGTGGTGGACTATTTCCAGGATCTATATACAGAATCTTGAACATCGTGGACCTGCCAAGTTTTAAATTCCATTGAACCGTGTATCAATGAGCAACAGAACATGCATCTGGCTGCTATTCCCTTTGATGATGAGATCAGGAATGCTCTATTTTCACTCAACATGGACAGCGCAGTGGGTCCTGACGGCTTCGGCAATAAGTTCTTCATGTTTTTCTGGGATATTGTGCATGTTGAGGTATCCTCTGCGATAAAGGACTTTTTTAGGACTGCATCTATACCACATGGGGATAACTCCAATTTTATTGCCTTGCTTCCGAAGTTGGAGAATGCGATTGACATCAAGGATTTTCGCCCAGTTGCACTTGGGAATACTATCCCGAAGGCCATCAGCAAAATCATTGTTATCAGGTTGTCAAAGATCCTCAACGATATTGTTACTCCAAATCAGTTTGGATTTGTTGCAGGAAGAAATATTAAAAGTTGTTTATACATTTCCTCAGAGGGAGTTAATGTTATGCGTAGGAAAACCAGATATGGCAGCTTTTCTCTAAATCTTGACATATCCAAAGATTTTGACACAATTAGATAGAGTTTCATCTTTGATATCCTTGGAAAATATGGTTTCTCTGAAAATTTCATCAAGATTATAAAATCTATCCTAGAGAGTGCAAGAATGTCTGTCAGGATAAATGGATCCCTAAAAGGTTTCTTTCGCTCCTCTCGTGGAGTCTGGTAGGGGGACCCCCTATCAGGTCTTCTTTTTTCCATTGCTGAGGATTATTTAAGTCGTTGTCTTATTGGCTTGGTTAATTAGAGCTTCTTCACACCTCTTAAAGCAAGTTGGTATCTTCATGTACCATCTCATCTGCTCTATGCTGATGATATCATTCTTTTTGGGGAGGCAAACCGTACAACACTTATTTCAATAAAGAAGCTCTTCCGGCACTATGAGGAGGTAGCAGGGCAATCTATTTGCTGGAGGAAATCATTCATCATCTTTGGAAAAGGAATCTCTAATTCTAGACAGATACGATATGCCCATCTTATGGGTGTGAAGAGGAGTTCATTGCCATTTACGTACCTCGGGGTTCCTCTCTTTTGGGGTAAGCCAAGATGTTCTCACTTTGAATCGATTGCGGCAAGAGTCATCAACCAACTTGACCGGTGGAAAGGGAAATATCTGTCACAAGCAGGAAGGGTTTGTCTGATCAATTCGGTTTTAATACCCATGCTGGAGCATGCCTTCTCGATTTACAGGTGGCCGGTCAGTTTTCTTAAGAAAATGCAAGAGAAAATCAGAAACTTCATGTGGACGGGATGCATCAATGAAAGGAAGCTTGTCATAGTGGCCTGGAAAAAGTGTACTGAACCAATTGACACGGGCGGCCTTGGTATCAAGGACTTGAGGAAGTTCAATGAGTCACTCCTGGGTAACTTTTTCTGGAATCTGATAATGATCGGTTTGTTTGCAGGCTGATGAATGAATCTGTTGGTTATTCTCTCTCTTCGGTTTGGCCCTCCATCAAGACAACATACCATGATATTATCTCCAATTCAAAGTGGATTGTCTCGAAGCAATATAGCTTGAACTGCTGGACCAGTACTTGGCTGGACACTCCACTAAATACAATACTTCAGACACCAGACAGCATGTAGAATATGCAAATTTCTGAGTTTTTGCAGAATTTTGATGACATGGCTTGCATGCTTCCGAGCATGATAGCCATGGAAATAAAGAGATATAAAATTTTCAATGTTGATGATTTAGTGTGTAAACCTGATCGGTGCGGTCTTCTTGATACCAAAGGGTTATATCGGCACAAATGTGAGTATAGCTCCTCTGTTCTAGCGTGGCTTTCCAAATTTAGGAAGCTGTTTATTCCTCCTTCAAGGCAGATTTTCCTATGGAAAATATGTAAAGGAAGACTGCCTCTACATGGGGCGCTAAAACTGGCCGGATGGCAGATTGTTTCAGGCTGTAACATTTGCTTGCGGACGGAGGAAACTAGTAGTCATCTTTTCATACACTGCAGTATGGCTTCTGAGCTATGGATTTATATTTAGGATGTCTTTGGAATTCATCTTAATGTGAGTAGGCAACAGGAGCTGGTGATTCTTCTTGTTGCGGTAACTGAGGTCGACCTAAGCTCACAGCTTCACAATCTTCTCCTAGCAGCGGTGGCGGCACTGCTCTCCTATGTTTGGTTTGCTAAAAATGCGGTGGCATATCGGAATAAAACAGGTTCTTTCCATGAAGGGGTGGCGAGCATTCACAGGGCTATCCATGCGGCGGCAGGTATCCAGAATGGGGAGATGAATAATGATATGAATGACTTCTTGGTCTTGCGCAGAATTGGAATTCCAGGGAGATGCAGAAGACCGAAGATGATGAAATTTATTAGGTGGATCCCTCCGATAGCAGGCTATATCAAGGTCAACGTTGATGGTGCTGCCATGGGTGCACCGGGTCCTTCAGGATGTGGTGGGGTCTTTCGTACCTCTCGGGGCTTTGTAAAAGGATGATTTTACCACTTCCTTGGGAGTGGTACCGCGTATGAGGCAGAACTTTGGGCCATCATAAAAGCGATTCAATATGCAACCCATTTCAGATGAAATAAGCTCTGGATTGAATCTGATTCATCATTAGCGGTGGAGGCCTTCAGGAAGCAGTCACGACTTATACCATGGAGACTTCTCCAATACTGGGTCGAGTGCCTCGATGCTGCCAAGACTCTAACCCTGAGCATCTCACATGCATATAGGGAGGAAAACTGGGTCGCAGATGCTCTTTCCAAGAGATCGATTGATGAAGGGACTTCGGTATGGTCTTTCAGGACTCTAGACTTTTGTTTGTCTTCAGTTGACTCAGACATGAAGAGGATGACCCACACTAGGATATGCAAGCCTCCCTTGTAATTCTTTGTACTTTACTTTTATGTTCTTTAATAAATCATGGGATCAGCTTTGTCTGATCCCACACCTTTTCTGCCCTAAAAACCCATGAAAAACCCTAAACCCCAAAATCCCTAAAAACCCTTAAAAACCCTTAAAACCCTAAAAACCATAAATATTATAAAACCCCCGAAAAATCCATGAAAACATAAAATCCTAAATACCCTAAAACCCCTTAAAACCCATAAAAAACCCTTAAAACCTAAAAAACCCTAAAAACCTAGAGAAACCCAAAAAACCACTAAAAACTCTAAAAACCACTTAAGAATCTAAAAATGTTAAAAAAACTCTAAAAACCATAAAAATCCGAAAAATTACAAAAAAAAATCCTAAAAATAAAAAAAGTCCTAAAAACCATAAACTACCCTAAAACCCCTAAAAACCCATAAAACCCTAAAAATCCTTAAAAACCCTAAAAACCTAAAACCCATAAAAATCCTAAAACCCCCCTAAAAATCCATGAAAGGTAAAAGCCCTAAAAACACCAACAACCCCTTGAAAACCATAAAAACACAAAAAAACCATAAAAAAACTAAAAACCCATAAAATCCCTAAAAACCACTAAAAACTCAAAAAACCCTTAAAACCCCTAAAAACGTTAAAAAACTGTAAAAACCCTTAAAATCCCTAAAAAACTCAAAGAAACTCTAAAATCCCAAAAAGACACTAAAAACCTTGAAAAGCCTTAAAAACAACTTAAAACCCTAAAAACCCTCAAAAATCCCTAAAAAACATAAAAAACCATAAAAACCATAAAAATCTGAAAAACCCCAAAAAATCCATGAAAACATAAAAAACTCTAAAAACCCTAAAAAACCCAAACCCTAAAAAACCTTAAAAACTCATAAAACCCATAAAAAACCTAAAAACCACTAAAAACTCTAAGAACCCTTAAAACACCTAAAAGATTAAAAACTCTAAAAAACCTTAAAAACTCAAAAAACCCGTAAAACCCTAAGAAGACAATAAAAATCCAGAAATACCCTTAAAACCCTAAAAAACCTGAAAACCCCTCAAAACCCTGAAAATCCCTAAAATCTCTAAACGCCCTAATAACCATAGAAATACAAAAAAACCCTAAAAATCCATGAAAAGGTAAAAAACACTAAAATCACTGAAAAACCCATGAAAACCATAAAACCTCTAAAAACATTGAAAAATCCTAAAAACCAGTTAATTCTGAGTCTCTTTTTTCTTTTTAATAAATTTGGGGGGGGGGGGTCGGGAATAGCCCGACCCTCACATCTTCCTTGCCCTAAAAACCAGTTAAAACCGTTAAAACTCTAAAATCCCTTAAATCCCTTAAAAACGTTAAAAAACTCTAAAAACCATAAAACCCTAAAAAATGCAAAAAAACCCCTAAAACCCAAAAGAACCTGAATACCATGAAAATCCCTGAAAACCCCCCTAAAATCCCTTAAAACCCTTAAAAATACTCAAAATCCCTAAACCCCTAAAAAATCTAAAGCCCGAAAAAATTCTAAAAACCCCTAAAAATCAATGAAAACATAAAAAACCATAAAAAACCTGAAAACCCATGAAACCCATAAAACCCCTAAATCCTCAAAAAACCCTAAAAACCCATAAAACCCCTAAAAACACTCAAAAATATAAATCCATTCAAAGCCCTAAAAACATTAAAAAACTCTAAAAAACCTTAAAAACCCTAAAAACTCAAAGAACCCTTAAAAACCCAAAGGACCCTAAAAATGCTAAAAACCCTAAAAACCCCTGAAAACCCCTAAAAACCCAAAAAATCCCTAAAATCCCTAGAAACCCTAAAAACCAAAAAAATACTAAAAACCCATAATAATCCATGACAACATAAAAAACCCAAAAATCCCTGAAAAATAGCTGAAAACCATAAAAACTCCTAAAAACATAAAAAACCTAAAAAACCTAAAGAAACCACTAAAATGTCTACAACCCTTAAAACCCCTAAAACATTAAAAAACTCTAAAAACCTTAAAAACTATAAAACTCTAAAAAAACACTAAAATCTAAAAATACCCCAAAAACCCTGAAAACACAAAAATCCCTAAAAACTAGTAAAAAACCTAAAAACTCGGACAACCCTAAAAATTATAAGAATCCTAAAAAACCTGTAAAATCCATGAAAAAATAAAAATCCCTAAAAAACACTGAAAACCATAAAGACCTCTATAAACCTTAAAAAATACTAAAACCCTAAAACCAATAAAAATGATAAAAAACTAAAAACCCCCTTAAACCCCCTAAAAAACTAAAAAAAAACCTATAAACACCAAAAGACCCTAAAAACCCTAAAACCCTAAAAACCCTAAAAACCATTAAAATCCCTAAAAACCCTAAAAACACTAAAAACTATAAAACTCTTAAAAACCCCTAAAAACCTTAAAAACATAAACAACACTAAAAACCCTTTAAATATCTAATAACATAAAAAATCTCTAAAAACCCATAAAAATCCTAAAAACACTAAAATCTCTAAAACCCTCAAACCCCCTAAAAACAGTAAAAGCATTAAAACCCCTTAAAACACTAAAATATAAAAAACCCTAAAAACCAAGAACACCATAAAAACCCTGATAAACACTAAAAACACTAAAAACCCTAAAAAACCAAAAAAACCATAAAAATCCTAAAAAACCCATAAAAAATCGATGAAAATGTAAAAAACCCCAAAAACCTTAAAAACCCCCTCGAAACCATAAAACCCCCAAAACCCCAAAACCCATAAAAACCCTAAAAATTACTAAAAACTCTAAAACCCTTTAAAACACGAGAAACTTTAAGAAAACTCTAAAAACCTAAAAACCCTAAAAGATAAAAAAAACATAAAAACCCAAAAAGACCCTAAAAAATGTGAAAACCCCAAAACCCCCTCAAGATAAAAAAAAACTAAAAAAAACCACAAAAATCCTAAAAAACCATAAAATAAATGAAAACATAAAACCCCCGAAAAACACTGAAAAACCTAAAAAAATCATAAAAACCCTAAAAACCTAAAACTATAAAAACCTATAAAAACCCTAAAACACACTAATAACTCTAAAAATCATTAAACCCCTAAATCACTACTAGGAAGCTGGGTTTTCCCAACACTTGTATGCCAATGGTTCACAGAACCGTTGGTATAGGGGTATAAAACGAGTATTTCCCAACGGTTTGAAGAAACCGTTGGGAAATCTAAATTTTTTCTCCCTTTCCAATGGTTTTTACAAACCGTTGGGAAAGGCCATGACTTAGGAAGGCTTTCCCGACAATTTCTGTAAACCATTGGGAAAATTTTCCCTAAATCCCAGAAAATCCGATATCCCATCCATGTGATTGAACTGGTAAAGTTGAGACCTAAGATCTCTCTCGCTTGGAAATCATTCCAACAGATCCATATTCAATCACAAACTTGTTCTGTTCTACACTTCAAATCAGTAAGTAGTACGTTATGTTTAATGTTTTTTCATCTAATTTTTTTCTTTCTGTTTTGATTTGTCTTAAACCTAAGGTTCGTGCAGTATGTTATACCCAACAATTTCAATTTTATTTGTTATTTGTTTTCTGTTTTTGTTCTGGTGTCATGTGTGAATCAATTTTTTGTTCTGCTTTTGTTTTCTGTTTTTGTTCTGGGTGGGAGGTGCTGGGGGTGCAGTAGGTGGGGGGAGGGGGTGTGTTGGTGGGGTGTTTAGGGTGGGGGGAGGGGGTGTGCTGGTGGGGTGTTGAGGTGGGGGGTTGTACAGGTAGGGGTGGGGGTGGGTTGTGCAGGTGGGGGTGCAAGTGGAGGGGGTTGTTGTGCAAGTGGGTGGGGGGGAGGGGAGTTTGCAGGTTGGGGTGGTGGGGGTGGGCTGGGCAGGTCAGAGTCTGTTGGTGGGGGGGGGTGAGGTGGGGGTTGTACGGTGGGGGTGGGGGTGGGTTGTGCAGGGTGGGGGTGGGGGAGGGGGGGCTGTTCAAGTGGGGGGTGAAAGTGGAGGGGGGTGTTGTGCAAGTAGGTGGGGGGGGGAGTGTGCAGTTTGGGGGGGGGGGGGGTGGCTGGGCAGGTGGGAGTCTGTTGGGGGTGAGGTGGGGGGTGGGGTGTACAAGTGGTGGTGGGGGGAGGGGGGATGTGCAGGTGGGGGTTGGGGGAGGGGGGTTATGCAAGTGGGGGGGGTGTAGGTGGGGGTGGCTGTGCAAGTGGGTGGGGGGGAGGGGAGTGTGTAGGTTGGAGGTGGGATGGGTAGGTGGGAGTATGTTGGAGGTGAGGTGAGGGGTGTACAGGTGGGGGTGGGGTGGGGTGGGGGGAGGGGGGTTGTGCAGGTGGGGGGGTGCAGGTGGGGGGGGGTGCAGTGGGTGGATGGGAGGGGGATGTGCAGGTGGGGGTGGGGGAGGGGGGGTTGTGCACGTGGGGGTGCAGATGGGGGGGTTGCAGTTAGTGGATGGGAGGGGGGTTGTGCAGGGGGAGTCTGTTGGGGGTGAGGTGGGAGGGGGGGTTTGTGCAGGTGGGAAGTAATCACTTCCATAGTTCACCAATAAGCATTGGGAATTCATCACTTCTAGAGATTTGGATAGTTTTGAGGCCTCTTTGGTTTTGGTTCTTGTCTAGTCCATCTTGATGAGTAAGGCATCACATGATCTAAAAGTGACATCAACTATATAGGATGAATTCCTTCTCCAACAACACATTTATCTAGAAATAATATATCCTTGGAAGGTTGTGGGAGCCTTTTAGAATCCAATGCACCAACATTTTCCCAATTGAAAACTTGATACCATTATGTTATCAAGTCACTAATCCTACCAAATTAGATTTTCACTAAAAAATACTATTATAATCCTTAACACCCATCTTTTGTTTTTCATAACATGAATGACAACCCAATTAAATCTCATAGCTCTCAGTCACACACCTGTGGATAACTCGTCCACCCCCCAGGACAACCCCTACCTCCTGGACAGCCCTGTCATCCTCGTGGATAGTCCGCCCACCCCCCTGGACACCTTGTACCCCCTGGACAACCCCGCCACCCTCGTGGAAAGCCTGCCCACCCCCTGGACACCCCCTACTCCCGGGACATCCCCCCAACCCCATGGATGTCCCGCCCACCCCCTGGAAACTCCCCCCACCCCCCCCCCCCCCCCGGACACCCCCACCCCCTGGACACCTTGTACCCCTGGAAAGCCCCCCCCCCCCCCATGGATAGCCTGCCCCCCCTGGACACCCCTCACCCTAGACAGCCCCGTCACCCTCTTGGACAGCCCGCCCATCCACCTGGACACCCCGTACCCCCTGGACAACCCCGCCACCCCCGTGGACAGCCCGCCCCCGATTACATAGAAGCAAATAACTCTGCATTTCCCCCGATTTCTAGAAGCCCCCGCGCAGGTGAACCCTAACCTGAGGTCTTCCATCTGATCGGCTGCAACTCCCCCATCCAGGTTAGACTCCTTCAACCTCTTCCCAAATACAGACATAGAATCCCTCATTGAGGTAATTGACATGGTTGGGGTAGTGGGGTAGGTGGTTTTCCTTTTTTTTAGTGGGGTGATATGGTACTTTCTGTGGACTTTAGTCTGGGTGTTATGAAATGTACTAACATTTCACAATATTTCCATTTTTTAGAATCAATAACTTATTTAAAAAACTCTCTTTACACATTCTTCATCTTTCATGAAAATCCTTCACTTTGTAATATCTTGAACAATGTTTTATCAGGTCTATGGTGTCTTCTTGGTATGTGATAGATGAAAAAATTACAAAACACATCTCACCTCAAATCTAGGCACACATAACTGAATTAATTATCATATCTTTATGTTGTTTTAATAGTTCACTACATCAACTAGAAACTCCTTCCTTTATCGTTTACCTAAATGTATTTTCTATTAAAGTTAAATCTTATTGAATTGTTTATGACAAAATGGATTATATAAATTCATTTTACAGAATGGACAGAAGTTGGATGTATGAAACTGATTAGATCTCAAGCGATTTTCAAAACAATTTGGAGAGCTTTATAGATTTTTCATTTCACAATGCTTCAGACAGTGGTCACATACACTGCCCATGTTACAATTGTGTTGGTAGACCTTGGTTGAGCCATGAAGAAGTCAGCTACCACATAACCAAAAATGGTTTTCAAGCAAACTACTTTGTGTGGTATCACAATGGGGAGAAAATGAAATCTCAAATTGGTGATGATCGAAATGAAAGGACTCGAATGGAGAATTTGTTAGATGATCGGTTTCCTTTTATTTGTCATCATGAAAAATAAAGGATTTAGACTCAAGAAGACTTCGATATGAGGACAGTTGATGCATCTAGTGAAAATGATGATATTGATAGGGTGAAAAAATTGAATGATGCTTCCACGACTCCAATATATTGACAATGCGATAAAATGAAAAATCTGGAATTTTTAATCCGATTGTTTCATGGGAAAACTATGTATGGGATTTCTAATACAGAAATTGATTACATTCTTGCCCTCTTGAAGGATTTTCTTCCAGATGATGCAGATATTCCTTCAAACCACTATATGGCATGGAAGTTAGTTGAGGAACTTGGATTTTCAAGAAACAAAATCCATGCTTTCCCCAAAGATTGCAGTTTATTCTGGGAGGAAACCACTGAATGAAATGATTGTATAAAATGTGGCACATCCCGCTGGAAGTCAAAATCTGATGGAACACCATCTCGCGTTCCACAAAAAGTAATGTGGCACTTTCCATTGATCCCCAGACTCCAAAAATCTTTTTATATCTGATGACATATCAATAAAAATGAGATGGCATGATACTGAGAGTTAGAATACTAATAATGAGTTGGTTCATCCTATAGATGGATTTTCATGGCAGAGATATGATGCTCGACATCCTGATTTTGCAGCTGACGTGCGTAATGTGAGGTTGAGTCTTTCATGCGACGGTTTTAATTTGTTGGGGCAGATGCTTACTTCGCACAACACATGGACAGTTTTTATACACATTTATAATCTTCCCCCATGGTTGTGTATGAAAAAAACTTTCACTTTCATGAGTATACTCATATATGGTCCTTATGATCCCGACATTGATATTTATGTATACATGCAACCTTTAATAAAAGAGTTGAAACTTCTTTGGGATGTGGGTGTGCACACATACAATGCATGTTCGAAAGACATATTTCAGATGCGTGTTGTGCTTATGTGGACGATCAATGATTTTCCGGCTTATGCAATGATATCTGGATGGAGCACGATGGGAAAAATTTCATGTCCAGTTTGTATGAAGAATACATGATCCAACAGACTGAAACATCATTGTAGTTTCAGTTTTATGGGACATCGACGATTCTTGCCAAAGGATCATCCATATAGAATGAATCGTCAAAGATTTGATAATACCATAGAGACCGATGACCCACCTCAGTGTATGTCTGGAACTGATGTGCTTAATGAATTGAAAGATTTCAGTTTTTCATTTGGGAACGGTCAAATGAAATATGGAAAGAGAAAGAATGTTTCCACTGAAACCTGTTACAATTGGAGGAAGAGGAGTATCTTTTTTTATTTGCCTTATTGATCAACCAATTTGTTACATCATTGCTTAGACGTAATACATATTGAAAAGAATATATGTGAAATGTTGCTTTCGGTTCTTCTAAATGTCAAGGGGAAGACAAAAGATGATTTATGATCTCGGCGTGACTTGGTGGATTTGGGCATCAGACCAGAATTGCATCCTGTGCATATCAGTGAAAATAAATGGCAACTTCCTTGTGATTCTTATGTGATGACACCTACAAAAAAAACAATTTCTGGAAGTATTAGAGACTATTAGATTTCCTGATGGTTATTCAAGCAACATATCTAAATGGATCAACAGAAGAGAGTTGAAGCTAAAATCTTTAAAGACTCATTATTATCACGTTCTACTGCATGAGTTTCTTCCAATAGAAATCAGTCATCTTTTTTCCAATAATGTAATGGTGGTTGTTGTTCGGTTGTGAAATTTGTTTAGAGATATTTGTGCTAATAATTTGTCCAAGTCTTTCTTGCAAAAAATGTTGACAGATGCCCCATTAATTTTGTGTGAGTTGGAGAAAATATTTCCTCCATCATTTTTCACATGCATGCTGCATCTGACTATCCATATTCCTACTGAAATACTTCTCGGAGGACCTGTTTCTTTTCTTTGGATGTATCCAACTGAAATAAATATGTTCACATTAAAGTCTTATGTCCGAAACAGAAATCATCCCGAAGGTTCTATCGTGAACAGTTACCTGGCTCAAGAATGTATGGATTTCTGCTTGATGTATTTGTCTGATCTTACTACAAGATTGAACAGACCAATGAGAAATAAAGAAGAACAATATGAGAAAATTGAACCCAGTTTTCCATCACTTCCTCAAACAGGAGGAATTCCTGGATCATATACATTGAAGATATTAAGCCATGAAGAGCGGGAGATGGCACATCGCACAGTTTTGTTCAACTATGATTTGTTCGATGATTATATCAGGTAACTAAATTAATTATGTATATCTTACATATATATCTGTAAAAATATTCATATTTTTTTATCTACAGGGAACATAAAACAATGATAAATAGGAAGCATCTTTCTTTATCTTTGAGAAGGAGAGAGACTTTGCATATCAAAGAGTTTTCTAATTGGTTAAAATTGAAGGTAAAAATATTACTGTTTAAATTAATTATTTCAATATTTAATTAAGTTTAATAGTCATTTATATTGCAGGTATTGAGTTTGTCTGCTGACTCTGTCTCTGAGGAAATAAGAGCTTTGGATTTTGGTCCTAATACCATGGTTCGTGACTGTAAATCAATTGTTATCAATGAGTACAAATTTATTGTCACTGAATGAGCAAAGAACATGAGAACACAACATGATGGTGTTATGGTTACTACCACAACATATTGTTATGCCAGTGCATCATATAGTAGACCTCAATTTGAAAATGTGGGTTATTATGGAGTCGTTGAGAAAATAATAATATTGGATTATTACTCTCATGGACGAGTCACAATGATGAAATGTCATTGGTTTGATTCGATGACGAGACATGGCACATTTATTGATGATTGTGGATTTCGAGTAATTAATATGACTCGCACTCTTGCTATCGAAGAACCATATGTGTTGGCATCAATGGCTAAACAAGTTTTTTATGTCAAAGACCAACTTCGACCTAAATTTCGTGTCATAGTTGAAGTAATTCTAAGACATATTTTTTATGATGGTGATGATGGAATTGAAACTTTCCCTATTTCCATTGGAACCAATCCATTTATTTCTTTTGATGACTCCAATAGATCAATTGTCAGAGTTGATTGTGAACCTCAAGTTGTGGTTGAAAATATATAGAATCATTCGTCCATGTTCTGAATTCTTTTGGTTTACCTCGAGTTGGGTTGTTAAGGTTGGTAATATTCAAATTGATTTAGTATTGATCACAATTATGTTTTAGATGACTTGACCGTTATGTGAATTTTCAATGTTTATTGGTTGCTGTTTTATTTGAATTGCATCTTCTAATTTGGAATTGCACTATATTCAAACCTAGTCAAACAATATTTCTAACTAGGTGAACATTACAACTTGTATGATTTATTAAATTCATTCAAGCTCTTCTAAAACAAGTGATAGATAAATTATTAATGAATCCCCCTATTCTCTCATATATTTAGTTTTTTTTACAAATTAGTTTCCTTTTTCTAATTAATTACATATTTGTTTTCAAAAGCAGGAAATACATCCAATTGAAGAGAGACGAAGGAAAAAATGATGGAGAAAAATCATCAGATAATAGAGATGGGTGTTCCACCATTAGTGCCTACAGTGATTACTTTATTTTAAATATATATATATATATATAAAGAAGATATAATGTCATGTGATTAATTTTTTTGTAAACATTTTTGTAGGATCCACCTATACGTCGACAGTTATTCGACGAGGAGCCTAGTACTGGTCCTAGTACTCAGGCCGGTGGTACGAGGAGGGTTCATACCAGAGGTGGACGATCATCTGCGCGTGCCCGACTAGACCCTACCCCTCCCACTGACATGTCATCATTCCCACATTCTGATCCCGGTGTGTCATTAGGGACACACAGGATATTTAGGCCTCCCATGTTTTCGCTACCTTCTGCATCTTATGGCCCATCATTTTCACATCCCATGATGATTCCCAGTCCCCAGTAAGCATCCGGTCATACTGTTGTCCCATATTCTTTTCCCTCTACTTCTGTCTCTCCGAGCTTCTATATTCCATCGTCTTCGACTCCTGTTCCACCATAGGGTGTTCCATCAGTTTCTGTGGATCCGGCGGCGCTCAGTGATCAGACCGACATAGGTATATTTATAGAACCCTAAAAAAAATTTATAGCAATATTTATTTTCATTATAACATGTTTTGATAAAATATTTGATTTTATTTCATGACAGATACATCAACTGACAGGAGGCGTGGGCGGGGGCGTACATGCATGTGTTCGGTGTGGAACAGACGCACACAGGTTATGGTGGATTATAATGAAGACAACCAAATAGTTGAGAAAACAGGGCAACAATGTCGGAGTTTTTTGGTGACGCTTGCCAAATACTCCGACAACATTCCCGTCAGCCCGCTGTCGTGGAGACATTTTCCACATGAGGTCAAGGATAGAGCTTGGGCAGAGATATGGGTAAAAAAATATGTTCTATTTAATTCCATGAATTATTTTTGTATTTATATGAATTAATATTTTGATTTCAGCTTCAATTTAATTTTCTTGATGGTGAGCGTGCACGAACGGAACGTCTAAAGGATTTAGGCAAGCTTTGGAGAGCCTACAAGCATGAGGTGTATATTGGATGGGTTTCTAGAGTTGGTACTGAGTTAGAGGCGGTACCAGTGGTGGATGATTGTCCATAGAGCAGTATCGTCAGATGATTACTCATTAGACGAGTACCCAGTTTAAGGTATGAATAACATTTGAGGTATTTAAATAAAAACTTTCATGTTTTGCATTAATACTATCTGTTGCATTTTCAAATTTTATTTATGAATCATCTAGAAAAAATAAAAAGAACATTGATGCAAAAAAATACCTCTACACACTGGGACGCACTACGATGCCTGGTCATGAGAGGAAGCAGGTATGACAATTGTTTATAAGTTTTCTTTACGACTTACACTTTCTTTTGTTTCCTCAATTATTTAATAGTTTTCTAAAGTTTTTATATAACTTTAGTTTTCAATGTCATTTTAGAGGCAAATACAAAATATTGAAGGACGTGTGCCTCGAGCAAAACTGTTTTGCTCGAGTAGACGGAAAAAGATGGAAGTGCCGTCAACGAAGCAACTCAGCAGCAGATTGTAAGTTTTAATCTGTTGATTTTATATTATAATATCTATTTTGTAACTTAATGATATATTTATATTTGTAACAGGCTACTTTAGAGGCCCTCGATGCCCAAGAACCAGACAATTTTGGGCCAACAGATCACTTACATCAGGTGTTGGGAGATGAGCATCCTCGCAGAGTATGTTGCTGACCTAGGATAGCCCCGACGAGGTATTGGCCCTCCTCAGATATGATCTGTAGTGCCACCGAGCTGCAGAAAGTTAGGGCACAGGTAGAACAAGCTGAGAAAGGGCCACAGAGACGACAGAACAGTCTGCTAGGGCAAACAGTGCATTTATGAAATTTATTGAAGTTCTACGTCCAACACTTCCAGCAGAGGCCAGCCCAGCTTTTGATGAGTATATTTCATCGATACGTTCTATATATGGTGTACCAGGTGGCAGTTCTAGTGGTGGTTAGGACGATGTCCATCTTGACGATGATGATGGCGAGGAGTCTGATTCGGAAGAGGAGGGAGAGGAGAAGGGCGAGGCTGGTGGCGAGTGCGAGGAGGAGGTCGAGGGTGAGGAGGAGGGCAAGGGTGAGGAGGGAGAGGACGATGATGGGGACGAGGACGAGGGTGATGATGATGGTGATGATGGTGACGGTGATGTGGGACAAGTTGATCTATTACATGTTTGACTGATATTACTGAGATTTGATATTTAATCTATTCTAGTTGTTGGTTTTATCTAGACTCGTAGTATAGTATTGGAGTTGAGTTATTTTTATATATTATCTGTTTTTATGGATGTTGTTGTCTTTTAGTGGTTGTGTGTTTGGGAACCCCCCCTCCTTCCTGGACCCTGGACAACCCCCCACCCTATTCCTTGGACCCCGAACAGCCCCCCGAACACCCCCGGACAGCCCCCAGACAGCCCCCTCACCCTCCTCCATGGACCCCGGACAACCCCCTAGACAGCCCCCAAGACAGCCCCTCGGACACCCCCCACCCTCTTCCTTGGACCCCAGACAACCCCCCGAACACCACGGACAGCCCCCGGACAGCTCCCCGAACAGCCCCTCGGACAACCCCCCGGACAACCCCCCCCACCCTCCTCCCTGGACCCCAGACAACCCCCCGGACAGCCCCCCACCCTCCTCCTTGGACCCCAGGAAACCCCCCGAACAGTCCCCGGATATCCCCCCGCACAGCCCCCCACCCTCCTCCTTGGTCCCCGGACAGCCCTCAGACACCCACCAGACAGCCCCCTGGACAGCCCTGCTGGACATCCCCCCACCCTCCTTGATTTCATTTAATACTATAAAATCTATAATATATATTTTATTTATTTTCATCATGATAATCAATGTAAATCACATTTACACATCTAATCAATATCATAGATTCTTGGCATGTTATAAAAGAGATGTATTCATTGGGCATGACATTGTTAGCTCCGAAATGTTTCATGGCATGATAAACTAAAATCTAATCCATACTAAGAATGATATAAAAATATTTTATATAAACGTCCACAAGATTTTAAGTAAATACCATTCCACTAATAGACACATGAGGATTCTCATAAAATGGACAACATTTTAAGTACATACGGAAAACTGATCAAACGCATTCAGTTTCCATTGAAACTTTAGGAGAACGATCGATGGGTCATATGTGACGTGTAAGAATCAACCCCACCTCAATCCGAGGTATGGTGTGGCCGCCACTATTCAAAGTGTCTGCCTTTTGTTTCAAAAGGACGTCATTTTAATTGAAAAACATCAACTGGCATACGGAAAACTGACCAAACGCATTCAGATTGTGTCGATACTTTAGAACAACAATCCATGGGTCATATGTGATGTGTACGAGTCAACCCTGTCTCAATCCAAGGCGCGGTGTGGCTGCCACCACTCAAAGTGTGTCTTTTGTTTCAAAAGGACATCATTTTAAGTGAAAGACATCAACTGGCATACGAAAAACCGACCAAACGCATTCAGATTGTGTTGATACTTTAGTATAACGATTCATGGGTCATATGTGACGTTTACGAGTCAACCCTGCCTTAATCTGAGGCACGGTGTGGCCGTAATCACTCTAAGTGTCTCTCTTTTGGTTAAAATGCACAACATTTTAAGTACATACAGAAAACCGACCAAACGCATTATGTTTCCATTGAAACTTTAGGATAACGATTCATGGGTCATATGTGACATGTACGAATTAACCCCGCCTCAATCTGAGACGTGGTGTGGCCGACACCACTCAAAGTTTCTGCCTTTTGTTTCAAAAGGACGTCATTTTAATTGAAAAACATCAACTATCATACGGAAAACCGACCAAACGCATTAGGATTGTGTAGATACTTTAGAAAAATGATCCATGGGTCATATGTAATGTGTATGTGTCAACCTCGCCTCAATCCGAGGCGTGGTGTGTCCTCCACCACTCAAGGTGTCTGTCTTTTGTTTCAAATGAACGTCATTTTAAGTGAAAAACATCAACTGGCATACAAAAAACTGACCAAACGCATTCAGATTGTGTCAATACTTTAGAAAAACGATCCATGGGTCATATGTGACGTGTACGAGTCAACCCTGCCTTAATTGGAGGCACGGTGTGGCCGAAATCACTCTAAGTGGCTCTCTTTTTCTTAAAATGGACAACATTTTAAGTACATACGGAAAACCGATCAAACACATTCGGATTGTGTCGATACTTTAGAACAACGATCCATGGGTCATATGTGATGTGTAAGACTCAACCCCGCCTCAATCCGAGGTGCGGTGTGACCACTACCACTCAAAGTGTCTGTATTTTGTTTCAAAAGGATGTCATTTTAAGTGAAAAACATCAACTAGCATACGAAAAACCAACCAAACGCATTCAGATTGTGTCAATACTTTATCACAATGATCCATGGATCATATTTGACGTGTAAGAGTCAACTCTGCCTTAATCTGAGGCACGGTGTGGCCGTAATCACTCTAAGTGGCTCTCTTTTGCTTAAAATGGACAACATTTTAAGTACATACGGAAAACCGACCAAATGCATTCGATTTCCATTGAAACTTTATGAGAACGATTCATGGGTCATATGTGATGTGTACGAATCAACCCTACCTCAATCTGATACGTGGTGTGGCTGGAACCACTCAAAGTGTCTGCCTTTTGTTTTAAAAGGACGTCATTTTAATTGAAAAACATCAACTGACATACGGAAAACTGACCAAACGCATTCGGATTGTGTCGATACTTTAGAACAATGATACATGGGTCATATGTGACATGTACAAGTCAACCCTAGATCAATATGAGGTGTGGTGTGGCCACCACCACTCAAAGTGTATGTCTTTTGTTTCAAAAGGACATCATTTTAAGTGAAAAACATCAACCGACATACGGAAAACTGACCAAACGCATTCGGATTGTGTCTATACTTTATAACAACGATCCATGGGTCATATATGACGTGTATGAGTCAACCCCGCCTTAATCGGAGGCACTCTGTGGCCAGAATCACTCTAAGTGGCTCTCTTTTGGTTAAAATGGACAACATTTTAAGTACATACGGAAAACCGACCAAACGCATTCTGTTTCCATTGAAACTTTAGGAGAACGATCCATAGGTCATATTTGACATGTACGAATCAACCCCTCCTCAATCCGAGGAACGGCGTGGCCTCCACTACTCAAATTGTCTGCCTTTTGTTTCAAAAGCACGTCATTGTAATTGAAAAACATCAACTGGAATACTGAAAACCGACCAAATGAATTTGGATTGTGTCGATACTTTAGTACAATGATACATGGGTCATATGTGACATGTATGAGTCAACCCCTCCTTAATTCGATGCATGGTGTGGCCGCCACCACTCAAAGTGTCTGTCTTTTGTTTCAAAAGGACGTCATTTTAAGTGAAAAACATCAACTGGCATACGGAAAACTGACCAAACACATTCATATTGTGTCAATACTTTATCACAATGATCCATTGATCATATGTGATGTGTACGGGTTAACCCCGCCTTAATTAGAGGCACGGTGTGTCCAAAATCACTCTAAGTGGCTCTCTTTTGTTTAAAATGGACAACATTTTAAGTACATACGGAAAACTGACCAAACGCATTATATTTCTATTGAAACTTTAGGATAACGATTCATGGGTCATATGTGACGTGTACGAATCAACCCCGCCTCAATCTGAGACACGGTGTGATCGTCACCACTCAAAGTGTCTGCCTTTTGTTTCAAAAGGACATCATTTTAAGTGAAAAACATCAGCTGGCATACGAAAAACCGACCAAACGCATTAGGGTTGTGTCGATACTTTATCACAATGATCCATTGGTCATATGTGATGTGTAAGAATCAACCCCGCCTTAATCTGAGGCACGGTGTGGCTGGAATCACTCTAAGTGGCTCTCTTTTTCTTAAAATGGACAACATTTTAAGTACATACGAAAAACTGACCAAACGCATTCAGTTTCCATTGAAACTTTAGGTGAACGATTCATGGGTCATATGTGACATGTACAAATCAACCCCGCCTCAATCTGAGACACGGTGTGGTCAGCACCACTCAAAGTGTCGGCCTTTTGTTTCAAAAGGATGTCATTTTAATTGAAAACATAAACTGGCATATGAAAAACTGACCAAACGCATTCGGATTGTGTCGATACTTTAGCACAACGATCCATGGGTCATATGTGACGTGTAAGAGTCAACCCCGCTTTAATCCGAGGCATGGTGTGGCCAGAATCATTCTAAGTGGCTCTCTTTTGCTTAAAATGGACAACATTTTAAGTACATATGGAAAACTGACCAAACGCATTCGGTTTCCATTGAAACTTTAGGAGAACGATTCGTGGGTCATATGTGATGTGTACAAATCAACCCCGCCTCAATCTGAGAGGTGGTGTGGCTGGAACCACTGAAATTGTCTGCCTTTTGTTTCAAAAGGACGTCATTCTAATTGAAAAATATCAACTGGAATACGGAAAACCGACCAAATGCATTCGTATTGTGTCAATACTTTAGAAAAATGATCCATGGGGCATATTTGACTTGTACGTGTTAACCCCACCTCAATCCGAGGCGCGGTGTGGCCGCCACCACTCAAAGTGTATGTCTTTTGTTTCAAAAGGATGTCATTTTAAGTGAAAAACATCAACTGGCATATGAAAAACAGACCAAATGCATTAGGATTGTGTCGATACTTTAGCACAACGATCCATGTGTCATATGTGACGTATACAAGTAAACCTATCCTTAATCGGAGGCACAGTGTGGCCAGAATCACTCTAAGTGGCTCTCTTTTTCTTAAAATGGACAACATTTTAAGTACATACGGAAAACTGACCAAACGCATTCGGTTTCCATTGAAACTTTAGGAGAACGATTCATGGGTCATATGTAACATGTACGAATAAACCACGCCTCAATATGAGACATGGTGTGGCTGGCACCACTCAAAGTGTCTGCCTTTTATTTCAAAAGGACGTCATTTTAAGTGAAAAACATCAACTGGCATACGGAAAGGTGACCAAACACATTAGGATTGTGTCGATACTTTAGCAAAACGATCCATGGGTCATATGTGACGTGTAAGAGTCAACCCCTCCTTAATCGGAGGCACATTGTGGCTGGAATCACTCTAAGTGGCTCTCTTTTGTTTAAAATGGACAACATTTTAAGTACATACGGAAAACCGACCAAACGCATTTGGTTTCCATTGAAACTTTAGGAGAACGATTCATGGGTCATATGTGATGTGTACGAATCAACCATGCCTCAATATGAGACGCGGTGTGGCCGGAACCAGTCAAAGTGTCTGCCTTTTGTTTCAAAAGGATGTCATTTTAATTGAAAAACATCAACTGGCATACAGAAAGCCAACCAAACGCATTCAGATTGTGTCGATACTTTAGCACAACGATCCATGGGTCATATGTGACATGTAAGAATCAACCCCACCTCAATATGAGGCGCGGTGTGGCCGCCACCACCCAAGTGTCTGTCTTTTGTTTCAAAAGTACGTCATTTTAAGTGAAAAACATCAACTGGCATATGGAAAACCGACTAAATGCATTCGGATTGTGTCCATACATTAGAAAAACAATCCATGGGTCATATGTGACGTGTACGTGTAAACCCCGCCTCAATCCGAGGCATGGTGTGGCCAGAATCACTCTAAGTGGCTATATTTTATTTAAAATGGACAACATTTTAAGTACATACGGAAAACCGACCAAACGCATTCGGTTTCTGTTGAAACATTAGGAGAACGATTCATGGGTCATATGTAACATGTAAGAATAAACCCTGCCTCAATTTGAGACGCGGTGTGGCTGGTACCACTCAAAGTGTCTGCCTTTTGTTTCAAAAGGATGTCATTTTAATTGAAAAACATCAACTGGCATACGGAAAACTGACCAAACGCATTCGGATTGTGTCGATACTTTAGCACAACAATTCATGGGTCATATGTGACGTGTAAGAATCAACCCCGCCTCAATCTGAGGTGCGGTGTGGCCGCCACTACTCAAAGTGTCTGTCTTTTATTTCAAAAGGACATCATTTTAAGTGAAAAACATCAACTGACATAAGGAAAACTGACCAAACGCATTAGGATTGTGTCGATACTTTAGCACAATGATCCATGGGTCATATGTGACGTGTACGAGTCAATCCCACCTTAATCGGAGGCACGGTGTGACCAGAATCACTCTAAGTGTCTCTCTTTTGTTTAAAATGAACAACATTTTAAGTACATACGGAAAACAGACCAACCGCATTTTGTTTCCATTGAAACTTTAGGAGAATGATATATGGGTCATATGTGATGTGTAAGAATCAACCCCGCCTCAATCCGAGACGCGGTGTGGCCGGCACCACTCAAAGTGTCTGCCTTTTGTTTCAAAAAGACATCATTTTAATTGAAAAACATCAACTGGCATACGGAAAACCAACCAAACACATTCGGATTGTGTCGATACTTTAGCACAACGATCCATGGGTCATATGTGACGTGTACGAGTCAAACCTGCCTCAATCCGAGGTGCAGTGTGGCCGGTAGTACTCTAGGTGTATGTATTTTGTTTAAAATGGATATCATTTCAGGTAAAAATATATGGTATACAAAAAACTGATCAAATTATGAATTGACTTCTGGATTCCAAATATAATTGTCATCTAAATTTTAAATTGGATTCTAAATGAATTATGTATGTTTATAATTACATTATGAATTCTAATTTAATTATGGATGTGTATAGTTCTAGCATTATATGTTAAATGTGTATGAATTTGTTCTCTATATGTAAGTGGTAGTTGGTTATTGCAGGTACAATAATTGTATATGTATGTGTTAGTTTATTGTAGGTACAATAATTGGATTGAAAATGAGAGGGAACCCACAAAATGAGACCTGCTGGGAATATTGCACAGCAGCTGGGCAAATTGCAGAGCTGTTGGGCAATTTCCCCCAGCATAGGCTATGCCAACGGTTTGAAACCATTGGCATAGCATGTTTGGGTTTTGTTTTACCAACAGTTCATAGAACTGTTTGTAAAACACTTTTCCCAATGGTTTACAAACCGTTGGGAAAGAAGAGACCTTGGGTTTTTCCCAATGGTTTGGCCAAACCGTTGGGAAAAACTTGGTAATTTTCTCCACTCTATCCCAATGGTTGTAAACCATTGGGAAAAAGCTTTCCCAACGGTTTTCCAGAACGTTGGGATAGGGTAATTTTTCTCCACCCTATCCCAATGGTTCACTGTAAACCGTTGGGAAAATCTTTCCAAATGGCTTACTTCCCTACGGTTTGCAGAACCGTTGGTATAACATATACCAACAGTTCTGTAGCCTTTCCCAATAGTTCTAAACCATTGGGAAATCCTGTATTTCCAGTAGTGAAGGTTAAGAAACACAACAAACCTAAAAAATACTAAAACTCAAAAAAAACCCATAAAACCTCAAAAAACCCTAAAAACCTTGAAAATGTTAACAACCCTAAAAACTATAAAAATCATAAATAACCCCAAAAAACCTATGAAAATGTAAAAAACCCTAAAAACTCCAAAAAAACCCATGAAAACCATAAATAAATCCTCAAAACATTAACCCCCTCAAACCCATAAAACCCCTAAAAACGCACTAAAAACTTTAAGAACCCATAAAAATACTAAAAACCCACTAAAAACTCTAAAGTCCCTTTAAATCTATAAAAACATTAAAAAAAATAAAAAAAACTTAGAAACCCTAAAAAACTCAAAAAACCCCGAAGACCCTAAAAACCCTGAGAACCCCCAAAACCCCATAAAAACCTTCAAAACCCTAGATAATCCTAAAAATCCTAAAAATCATAAAAAACACTTGAAAATCCATGAAAATGTAAAAAACCCATAAAAATATGGAAAAACCCTTGAAAATCGAAAAACCCCTAATAAATAAAAAACTCAAAAAAACCATTAAAATCCCTTAAAACGTTAAAAACTCAAAAAAACCCTTTAAAACCCTAAAAACTCAAAAAATAACAAAAAACCAAAAAATAACCTCAAGCACTAAAAACCCTAAAACCCCTAAAACCCCTCAAAATTCCTAAAAACCCTAAGAAACCCTAAAAACCATAAAAATCATAAAAAATACTAAAAATGCATGAAAACATAAAATCCCAAAAACAGGGCATCCAAATTCGTGCAACCATGTTAGCCAAGCTTTAAACATCAATTTTGGGATTGAATAAATGATATTATAGGCCCATTTTCTCCATCCATGCAAGGCAAGATCCATTGGGCCTTTAATGAAGCAAGATGCACGCTCATTGTAGCATTAAGCCTCTTTAATCTCCCTCGCGTCATTGGGCCTTGAAAATCCAACTCTTCCTCCCACGCAATCGACATAGTGCCTTTAACATGGTTCTCATCATCATCCCCCTCTTGAAAAGGAGTCATCCTCGACTCTTCATCCTCTACACCCAAAAAAGGAGAAAGATCAGAAACATTGAAAGTGGCACTTACACCGTACTCACTTGGAAAATCTATCTTGTAAGCATGTTGTTAATCTTCTCGAGCACTTGAAAAGGACCATCTCCTTGTGGAATGAGTTTTGATTTCCGCTTGTCGGGAAATATCTCCTTTCGCATATGAATCCAAACCAAGTCCCTGGGCTCGAACAATACTTATTTTCGACCCTTGTTTGCACGATCAACATATTTTTGGGTCATCCACTTGATATTTTTCCTTGCCTTTTCATGGAGTTGTTTGATGAATTTTGTGTGAACTTTCTCATCCATATTAGTTGCTTCCTACAAAGGCAAAAGAACTAGATCAATAGGGGCGAGAGGGTTAAAACCGTAAACAATTTCGAATGGAGAATATTGAGTAGTGGAGTGCTTGGCCCTGTTATATGTGAATTCCACATGTGGTACACACTTCTCCCAATTCTTGATATTCTTCTAGAAAATTGTTCGCAGAAGGGATGATAGTGTCTGATTTACAACCTTTGTTTTCCAATCGGTTTGCGGATGACAAGTAGTGGAAAATAGTAACTTTGTACCTAGTTTTCTCCACAAGGTCTTCCAAAAGTAACTAAGAAATTTTGTGTCTCAATCCGACACAATTTTCCTTGGCATTCCTTGTAGTTTGACTACTTCCTGAAAGAAAAGTGTTGCAATGTTAGTGGCATCATCTATTTTTTGACAAGGAATAAAATGTTCCATATTTGAAAACTGATCCACCGCAAAAAAATTGGAATATCTTCCCCTCTTGGTCTGTGGTAACCCCGCAATAAAGTCCATTGATATGTCCTCCCAAGAGATGTTGGGGATTAGGATAGGAAGATATAGTCCATGTGGGTTCAGTTTTGATTTGGATTTATGGTAGAAAATGCACTTTCTCACAAATTTCTCAACATCTCTAGATATCCTATGACAATAAAAATGCTCACTAAGAACACTTAGAGTTTTTGTAACACCAAAATGCCCCATTAACCCACTCGAATGTGACTCCTTTAGTAAAAGTAAACGGATAGAGCAGTTGGGAATGCAAATATTATCAATACGAAATAATAATCCATCATGTAAATAGAACTTTTCCCAACTAACTCAAGGTTTAAAATGTTCATAAGGTTCTCTAAAATCACTATCAGTGGCATATAAATCCTTAATGCATTCAAAACCAAGTAGTTTTGAATCCAACAAGGATATTAGAGAATATCTATATGAAAGTGATTCGGCCACAGTATTTTATTTACCCTTTTAATGCTTGATGACATATGGAAATGACTCAATGAATTCCATAAATATAGCATGTCTTCTATTTAGTTTATGTTGGATCCTAAGGTATTTAAGAGCCTCATGATCAGAATGGAACAAAAATTCTTTAGGCCAAAGATAGTGTTTCCATGTCTCTAATACTCTAAACAATGCATACAACTCTTTATCATATTTAGCATAGTTTAGAGTTGGGCCATTTCACTTCTCACTAAATAAAGAAATAGTCTTACCTTCTTGCATGATTACTCCTCCTATGCCAATTCTGGTTGCATCACATTCAATTTCAAAGGTCTTACTAAAGTCCGGTAGTGAAAGTAGAGGAGTGTGGGTGAGTCTCTCCTTAAGTCCATGGAAGGCCTTCTCTTGAGTTATCCCCCATTTAAAAGTGACATTCTTCCTTGTGAACTTGATCAATGGTTTTTCTAGTGTGCTAAAGTCCTTCACAAATCTCCTGTAAAAACTAGCAAGCCCATGAAAACTTCTTACCTATCCAACGGAGGTTGGAGTTGGCCCTTCTTGTATTGCTTTGATCTTATTGGTGTCCACTTCAACTCCATTTCCGCTCACAAAAAATCCAAGGAAAACAATCTTATCGAGACAAAATTCGCACTTATTTATCTTTCCAAACAGGTTTTCCTTAATTAACACCTCTAAGACTTTTCTTAAGTGATCTACATGTTCAAGAAAGGTCCTATTATAAACCAAAATGTCATCAAAGTAAACTACCACAAATTTTCCAATATATTCACGTAAGAAATGATTCATTAACCTCATAAATGTGCTAGGTGCATTGATGAGACCAAAGGGCATGACTAACCATTCATAAAGTCCATATTTTATCTTAAATGCGGTTTTCCACTCATCTCCTTATTTCATCCTAATTTTATGGTAGCAACTTCTTAAATCAATTTTTGAGAAAATAGTTGATCCATTTAATTCATCAAGCATATCATCTAACCTAGGGATATGATGACAAAAACTGACCATGATGTTGTTGATGGCTCTACAGTTAATGCACATTCTCCATGTTCCATCCTTCTTTGGTACTAGAATCACCGGTATGACACAAGGACTAAGGCTCTCTCTAACATATCCCTCATCCAACAACTCTTGAACTTGCCTCTGAATTTCTTTTATCTCTTCTGGGTTGGTGCGATATGCAGGGCGGTTCGGTAGTGATGCTCCAGGTATGAGGTCAATTTGATGTTCGATACCTCTAATGGGTGGCAAACCTGGTGGCACATCTTCACGAAAGACACCATCATACTTCTGTAACAAGGACTCAACAACATTTGTCAAATGGGGTAAGTCGTCAGTATTTAGCATCACATCTTTGTACATTAGTATTAGGATATTTTTCTGTGAAAACAAAGCTTCCTTAACATCACTTTTTTTTCCAACATCACACTTTTCTCTTCTCTGAAATTCTTTTTCCCACTTGATTTTTCTTTGCTCTCAATTTCTTTTCTTCTCTTATTTTCTCTCTTTCCCTCATTCTCTCCTTTTTCATTTCCACTCTTTTTTTCCTCATCACTCATTTTTTTTATTTTCTCTCAAAATGCAATCTTCCAGAATTTGTTTGGGGGACATGGGGTTGAGGGTTATATGTTCCCCTCAGAGTATAAAAGAGTGACGATTCAAGAAACCGTCATGGGTAACACGCCGATCATACTACCCTGGTCGTCCAAAAAAAATGGAAAGACTTCATAGGAATAACATCACACAAGACCTCATATTTGTACTTCCCAATGGTGAACAGTACCTTCACTTGCTTGGTGACCTTCATCTCCCCGCAATCATTCAACTGTTGAAGCCAATATGGATGTTGATGCTTCAAAGTGGGAAGTCCCAACTTCTCTACTAACTCGGTGCTCGCAACATTACTACAGCTTCCTCCATCAATAATAACACTACATACCTTTCCATGGATCTTTCATCATGTATGGAAAATGTTTTCTCGCTACTCTTTCTCTCCCACGGTCATTTGTGCACTTAGAACTCTCCTAGTGACAAGAATCTCGACGTCTTCTGCAAATTATCCACTATCAATTTCTAGAGATTCTTCTTCCTCTTCTTCTGATCTCTCTCCATCGGTCTCCCATTCTCCATACTTGTTTATGGTCATGGTGCACCGGTTTAGGCACTCACTAGCAATGTGACCCCTTCCTTGACATTTGTAACAATGAATATCCCGATTTCTGGTTTGGTTAGCCTCATATTTCTCCATAGTGTGAAAGGAGTGGTGGGTTTCCTCATGTTGCTCCTCTTTTTTATTTGTTGTTCAATCTTGGTGGCTTGGTGGATCATATCTTGTATCTCTACATGGTGTTACATCTCCACTTGATCCGCAATATCCTGATTGAGCCCATGTAAGAACCATCCCATGTTTACCTCCGGATCCTCCTCAACGTTTTCTTGAATCATGGCAATTTGCATATCCTTGTACTAGTCTTCTACACTCTTACTCCCTTGGGTGAGGTATTGAAGTTTTTTGTGGAGATCACTATGGTAATGTGTGGGAACAAACCGCTTCCGCCTGGCGAACTTCATGTCTTCCCAAGTATTGATGGGACGTCCACCATATCTAGCCCTCTCCTTTTGAACATGATCCCACCAAATTAAAGCATAATCAGAAAATTTAAGGGAAGAAAGTTTGACCTTTTTATCCTCGGAATATGCATAGCATGAAAAGACCTGCTCGATCTGCATCTCCCACTCCAAGTATGCTTCCAGATCGCTTTTCCTTTGAAAAGAAGGGACCTTCACCTTGATCTCGCTAAGTATGTCATCATCATGTTGTCTCCTTTGTCCTCCTCTAGGTTGTTGGTACAACCACCTCCTTTGTGGGACATCCTCAAAATCACCATCCAGGTTTTCCACCTCCTCCATGATGTGGGGGTGACGGGGTGTCGGAGCTCGCCGCGGGTTATCATGGATCATCCTTGGGCTTGGTTGATTCTCCAGGTTATCAATCCTTTCATGTAGCACCTCCAACTTTTGATCAAGAAGCTTCTCAAAATGGATCAACAAATCTTGCATTTGGAGTGATAAAGCTTCCGATGCGGGAGACCTACTTCGGCTTCCTTCATCACTAGAATGAACAATTTTCTTCCCAAGATATTTGGCCATAATATATTACACAAACATTAACACAAACACACAGAGGGGGGGCACACAACGATACACCCTCACTCACGCACGCGAGATGTACACACACACACAAGATGTACACACTCACACACACAAGGATACACACTCACACACACAAAGATTCACACTCACACACACAACAATATGCACACACTCACACACACAAGATATTTTTTTTCTTATTTCTCTCCACTCTCAACACTCAATTCAAATTCCAAGATCTTATAATACCTTGTTTCGGGTGATCACTTGTCACCAATCCTTCCCCAATCAAGATTGTGTCGGGGGCTGGTTTAACACAACCCACTTGAGTGGTAACGGGTAAAGGGGAAAAGAGGGTAGAAAATGGATAAAGGGTGGGTGGAAAAGGGGGTAGAAATGTGGTATTTGGGTTTTGCCTGACTGTGCAAGATAAGAAAAATTAATAACAATATGAGCCAACTATAATATAAGGATGGAGAAAAATGATGGATAAAGTGATGTACGGAAATGGAAAGTGCTAATAATGTAAATCACTTTGATGAAGTAATTGTATTCACTTTTTTTCTTTTTTTTTTGTCAAATCTCCCCAAAAAGTGTTGTGCTTGGAGTTTTAAAGCACAAGATGATGAACGAAGAGTAATATTTTTTTTGAAATCTCTCAAAGGAAAGGATGTGCTTAATTTTGAGAAGCAAAAAATGATGAGTTGAGAGAATTTGATTTTTTTTGTTTTTTTTCGGATACAAATCAAATATAGCGAATTAAATGTGAAAATAAGACAATTGACTCAATGTAAAAATATTTAAATCTTGCACAACAAAGGCCAATTCTGGTGGTTTTCAAAGAAAATGTTTTTTAATGGGTGGATAATAAAGAAAGCTGAGAAGGGTGATAGATATATGGGATAAAAGAGGGTGATAGATGCCTACCGTGTCAACCAAACCTCTGATACCAACTGATGTGAGACGCATGGTGTGGCCCGATCTTCACGGCATAGTGCGGAAGTTGATGGATGCGGTTCGAGGCTAAGTGGCAGATGATGAGTATGAATAGTGGATGCAAGTAGTCAATCAATGCTATAAGGAGCGCGAATTACTACTTAGACAACACACTCAAGGGAGGGATGTGATAGCCAATCCACACAATCACGCACTTGGGTTGAGGCACGGAATTAGGGGCTTTGTGATCTTGGATCACCAATCTAACTTGTAGATCGACAAGGCAAGAATGCACATGAGTTAGGAGAAAAACCGGGACAATCCTCACACAATGGAGAGAAACAAATCATAATCTCTCAATTAAGTCTTGAATGAAAATACAATGCCATGGGGTGGCTATTTATAGCCAAGGGGTGATACAATAGTCAAAGGTCTAATACCCTAAAGTCATAAATGAAAAACCAACCTTGTCCCCTTAAAAGTCAAAAAGATAAAGTCTAACAAACACTTTTGGAAAAGTATCACACAACTTTCCAACTATAGCCCACCAGATTTGACTTTGTGTGCATAGCCCACTGTATTTGACTTTGGTGTCCTAAGATGCCATTTCTAGAATCCTCCATGTCGGAAAGGCATCCAAATTCTTGAAACCATGTGGGCCAAACTTTAAACATCAATTTTGGGCTTGAATAAGTGATATTATAGACCCATTTTCTCCAACGATGCAAGTCAAGATCCATTGGGCCTTTAATGAAGCAAGATGCACGCCCATTGTAGCATTAAGCCTCTTTAATCTTCCTCGCATCATTGGGCCTTCCAAATCCAACTCTTCCTCCCGCGCAATCGACTTGGTGCCTTTAACATGGTTCTCATCAACTCTTAAAAACGTTAAAAACACTAAAAACCATTAACGACCCTAAAAAACTCAAAAAAAACCAAGAAACCCAAAAAGACCATAAAAACCCTAAAATTCCTAAAAGCCCTATAGACCATAAAAATCCTAAAAACCTCCTAAAAATAAATGAAAATGTAAAAAACCCTAAAAACCCAAAAAACCTCTGAAAACCATAAAACCCCTAAAACCCCAAAAACCATAAAAGCCCATAAAAACCAAAAAGGCCCATTAAAAACTCTAAAACCCTTAAAACCTCAAAAAGGTTAAAAACTATAAAAAAACATAAAAAACCTAAAAACCGAAAAAAATACTAAAAACCCTAAAAAACCTAAAACCCCCCAGAAAAAACAATAAAAACCCTCAAAATACCTAAAAGCTCTAAAAACCCTAAAACCAAAAAATCCTTAAAAAACCCTAAAAATACATGAAAAGAAAAAAAAACCTAAAAACCATAAAAAACCCCTGAAAACCATAAAAAACCTTAAAAACAATAAAAAAATAAAGACCCTTAAAACCCACTAAAAACTCCAGAAACCCTTTAAAAACATGAAAATGTCAAAAAACTCTAAAAACCCTTAAAAGCCCTAAAAAATGCAAGAAAAACCTAAAAACCCAGAAAGACCGAAAAAACCCTAAAACCCTAAAACCCCCTAAAATCCCTAAAAACCCAAAAATTCCCTAAAACCCCAAAAAATCCCCAAAACCATAAAAATATTAATAAACCCCTAAAAATCCCTGAAAATGTAAAAAACCCTAAAAACCCTGAAGACCCCCTGAAATGCATAAAACCCCTAAAAACCTTAAAAAACCCTAAAACCCCATAAAAACCTTAAAAACCACTAAAAACACTAAAAACACTTAAAACCCTTAAAAATGTTAAAAATTCTAAAAACCTTAGAAACCATAAAAAATTAAAAAATACCATAAAAACCTAAAAAGGCCCTAAAAATCCCACAAAACCCTAAAAAACCTTGGAAACCCCTAAAAACCCTCGAAATCCATAAAAACCCAAAAAACCCAAAAAACCCAAAAAATCTTAAAAATCATAAAGAACCCTAAAAATCCATGAAAACATACAAAATCCTAAAAACCCTGAAAACCCTCTAAAAATAAAAAAAAACATTAAAAAGCCCGAAAACAAAATGTCAAAAAATTCCTAAAATCCCAAAAAGATCCTAAAAGCCCAAAAAGATCCTAAAAACCCTGAAAACCCATTGAAACCCCAAAAAAATCTGGAAACCCCTAAACACCCTTATATTCACTAAAAACCCTAAAAGCCAGAAAAATCCTAAAAAAACCCTTAAAATCCCTAAAAATCGTAATAAACCCTAAAAATCATGAGAAACCCCTTAAAACCATAAAATCCCCTAAAAACCTAAACAAACCCTAAAAACCCATAAAAACTCAAAAAACCACTAAAAAATCTAAAATACATCAATCCCAAAAAAATGTTAAAAAAATCTAAAAACAATTTAAAACCCTAAAAACTCAAAAACCCTAAAAACCCAAAAAAAAACCCTAAAAACCCCTAGAAACCTTAAGAACCCTCCAAATCTCTAAAAACCCTAAAACCCATAAAAACTATAAAATCCTCAAAATCCCTAAAAATCCATGAAAACATAAAAAACCCTAAAAACCCTTGAAAAAAATAAAACCCCTAAAAATCATAAAAATCTTAAAAACCCATAAAACCCTAAAAACTAATAAAAACTCTAAAAACCCTTTAAACCCCTAAAAATGTAAAAAAACTCTAAAACCCTTAAACCCATATAAACAAAAAAACCATAAAACCCAAAAAGAACCTATAAAGCCTGAAAAACCCTATAAACCCTATAAACCCCTAATAACCCTAAAAACCATAAAACTATAAAAATCCAAAAAATCACTAAAAACATAAGAAAATGTAAAAAACCCTAAAACATGTAGAAACCCATAAAAACTCTAAAACCCTAAAACCCATAAAAACTGTACAAATAAAAAAAACTCCTAAAAACCCAAGAATAACTTAAAAACCCTAAAAAACCCTAAAAACCCTAAAAACAATTGAAAATCCCTAAAAATCCTAAAAATCTCTAAAACCCTAAAAATCCTAAAAAAACACCTAAAAATCCATGAAAACATAAAAACCCCAAAAAATGTGAAAACCCCATGAAAACTATAAAAACTCCTAAAAACCGTGAAAAACCTTACAACCCCATAAAAACCCAAAAAACCACTATGAACTTTAAAAACCCTTAAAACCACTAAAAATGTTAAAAAACTCTAAAATACCATAAAACCCTTAAAAAACTCCAAAAAACCCTAAAAAACCAAATAGTTCCTAAAAACCCTAAAAAACTATAAAAAACCTTAAAACACTATAAACCCCCTAAAAATACCTAAAAATCCTGAAAAACCATAAAAACCAACTAAGTCCTAAAAAACCCCTAAAAATCCATGAAAATGTGAAAACCCTAAAAACATAGTAAAACCCCTAAAAACCATAAAAACATAAAAAACTCTGAAAACCATAAAAACCCCTTAAAAACTTAAAACCCATAAAAACTCATAAAAACCCAAAAAAGCCAAAAAAAATCTAAAAACCTTTTAAACATGTAAAAATGTAAAAAAACTCTACAAAACCTTTAAAACCCTAGAAAAGTAAAAAAAACCCCAAAACACCAAAAATACCCTAAAAACCCCTAAAAACCCTAAAACCCCTAAAAACCCGTAAAACCACTAAAATCCCTAAAAACCATTAAAATCCTAAAAAAACCAAAAAATCCATAAAAATGTAAAAAATCCAAAAAAACTGAAAAAACCCTAAAAACCATAAAAAACCCTAAGAACCTTAAAATCCCGTAAAAACCAATAAAACCCCTGAAAAAACACTTATAACTCTAAAAACCCTTAAAATTCCTAAAAACATTAAAAACTTTACAAAACCTTAAAAAACTCAAAAAAACACAAAAAACCCCATAAAAATCCAAAAAGAACCTAAAAACCCTGAAGAACCTAAAAACCCCTCCAAAACCATAAACCCCTAAAAATTTCGTAAAAACCCTAAAACCATTAAAATCCTAAAAAGTCCCCTAAGAATACTTGAAAATGTAAAAACCCCTAAAAAGCCTAAAACCCCCTAAAGACCATAAAAACCCATAAAAACCTTAAAACCCCCTACAACCATGAAAACCCTAAAAACCTCTAAAAACTCTATAAACCCTTAAAACCCCAAAAATGATAATAACTATAAAAAACATTAAAAATCCAAAAAACTCAAGAAAACCCCAAAAACTCAAAAAGACCCTAAAACCCCTGAAAAACTATAAAAACTCCAAAAACCCCTGAAACCCCTAAAACCCCTCAAAATATCTAAGACCCCAAACACACCTAAAAACTAGAAAATCGTAAAAAAATCCTTAAAAATCCATGAAAACATAAGAAACCCTAAAACCTCGAAGACCTCTGAAAACCATAAAACCCCTAAAAACTTAAAAACCCTAAAACCCATAAAAACCCTAAAAAACCTTAAAAACTCTAAAAATCCATAAAACCCCTAAAACATTAAAAGAACTTAAAAACATTAAGACACCTAAAATACTTCAAAAAGACCCTAAAAACCCTGAAAAAACATTAAAACCCTAAAACCCTAGAAAAACCCTAAAAACCACAAAATCGCTAAAAACCCTAAAAACCAAAAAAATAACCCTAAAACCCCAAAAAACCTACTAAAAACTCTAAAACCCCTAAAAACCCAAAAAAGCCACAAAGAATCTAAAAACCCTTTAAACCCCTAAACTGGTTAAAAAACTATTAAAACCCTTAAAAAGTCAAAAAAACTCAAAAAAATCCCTAAAAACCCAAAAGACACTAAAAACCCTGAAAACCCTAAAAAGCCCTGAAAAACCCCAAAAACCCAGAAAATCCCTAAAAACCCTAAAAACCATAAAATTCCTAAAAATCATCTAAAAATCCATGAAAATATAGAAATCCCTAAAAACATTAAAAAACCCCTAAAACCTATAAAAACCCCTAAAACCCATAAAAAATCCTATAAACCCATAACAACCCCAAAAACCACTATAAACTCTAACATAAAAACCCCTAAAAACATCAAAAAACACTAAAAACCTTAAAACACCTAAAAAACTAATAAAAACCATAAAAACAAAAAAAGACCCTAAAAACCGTAAAAACCCTAAACACCCTAAAAATAACATAAAAAAACTAAAAACCCACAAAACCCTAAGAATCCTAAAAAATCCTAAAACCCAAAAAAGTCTTAAAAAACCTAAAAACCATGGAAAACCCTGAAAAAAAACCCTAAAAACCAAAAAACCCATAAAAACTCTCAAAACCCACTAAAAACTCTAAAAAACTTTAAAACTCTTAAAAATGTTAAAAACACAAAAAACCCTTAAAGACCATAAAAAACTCAAAAAAACCCATGAAACCCAAAAAGACCCTAAAAACCCTAAAAATTCCTAAAAACCCTATAGACCATAAAAATCCTAAAAAACACCTAAAAATACATGAAAATGTAAAAATCCCTAAAAACCCAAAAAAACCTCTGAAAAGCATAAAACACCTAAAAACCGCAAAAACCATAAAAACCCAAAAATCCCATTAAAAACTCTAAAACCCTTAAAACCTCAAAAAGGTTAAAAACTCTAAAAAATCATAAAAACATTAAAAAACGAAAAAAACACTAAAAACCCTCAAAATCCCTCAAAGCTCTAAAAACCCTAAAACCAAAAAATCCAAAAAACACCCCTAAAAATCCATGAAAAAAAATCCTAAAAACCTTAAAGAACTCCTGAAAACAATAAAAAACCTTAAAAACCATAAAAAAAAATAAAGACCCTTAAAACCCACTAAAAACTCTAGAAACCTTTAAACCCATAAAAACTTAAAAAAATTATAAAAACCCTTAAAAGCCCTAAAAACTCAAGAAAAACCTAAAAACCCAAAAAGACCAAAAAAACCCAAAAAAACCCAAAAAACCCTAAAACCCTCTAAAAACCCTAAAAACCCGAAAATTCCCTAAAACCCCAAAAAATCCCTAAAACCATAAAAATATTAATAAACCCCTAAAAATCCATGAAAATGTAAAAAAACCTAAAAACCCTAAAGCCCGGAAATGCATAAAACCCCTAAAAACCTTAAAAAACCCTAAAACCCATAAAAACCCTCGAAATCCATAAAAACCCAAAAAACCCAAAAAACCCAAAAAATCATAAAAATCACAAAGAACCCTAAAAATCCATGAAAACATACAAAATCCTAAAAACACTGAAAAACCTCTAAAAATAAAAAAACATTAAAAACCCCGAAAACAAAAGGTCAAAAAAAACCATAAAAGCCCAAAAAGATCCAAAAAGCCCAAAAAGATACTAAAAACCCAAAAACCCTTTGAAACCCCAAAAAAATATGAAAAAATCTAAACACCCTCATATTCACTAAAAACCATAAAAACCAAAAAAATACTAAAAAACCCCTTAAAATTCATAAAAACGTAAGAAACCCTAAAAATCGTGAAACAACCCTAAAACCATAAAATCCCCTAAAAACCTTAAGAAACCCTAAAAACCCATAAAAACTCTAAAAACCAGTAAAAAAATCTAAAATCCCTTCAAACCCCAAAAAATGTTAAAAAAATCTAAAAACAATTTAAAACCCGAAAAACTCAAAAACCCTAAAATCCAAAAAAAACCCTAAAACCCCCTAAAATCCTTAAGAACCCCCCAAATATCTAAAAATCCTAAAACCCCTAAAAACAAGAAAAATCCTCAAAATCAGTAAAAATCCATGAAAACATAAAAGGACCTGAAAAAACCTTGAAAAAAATAAAACCCTTAAAAATCATAAAAATCCCAAAAACCCATAAAACCCTAAAAACACTAAAAACTATAAAACCCTTAAAACTCCTAAAATTGTTAAAATTTTCTAAAAACCTTAAAAACCATAAAAAATAAAAAAAAACTAAGCATAAAAAAAGTCCCTAAAAACCCTAAAAAACTAAAAACCCTAAAACACCTAAAAACCCCTATAAACCTTCAAAATCCCAAAAAAAACCTAAAATCCCAAAACACCATAAAAATCCTAAAAAATCACTAAAAAACAAGAAAAGGTAAAAAACCCTAAAACACATAAAAACCCATAAAAACTCAAAAACCCTTATAACCCATAAAAACCTTAAAAACTTAAAAAAATCCTTAAAACCCAAGAAGAACTTAAAAACCCTGAAAAACCCTAAAAACCACTGGAAATCCCTAAAAATCCTCAAAATCCCTAAAACCCTAAAAATCCTAAAAAAAACCTAAAATTTCATGAAAACATAAAAACCCTTAAAAAACGTGAAACCCCACTGAAAACTATAAAAACCCCTAAAACCCCTAAAACCCATAAAAACGCTAAAAACGCTAAAAATATTTAAAACCCTAAAAATCCATGAAAGCAAAAAATCCCTAAAACCCCTAAAAACTTTTAAAAATAATCAAAACACATAAAAACGCTAAAAACCAATAAAAACTTTAAAAACATTAAAACCCCTAAAAAAATTAAAAAAAACTCTAAAAAACCTTAAATTTACTAAAAACAAAAAAATCCTAAAAACCTCAAAAGACCTGAAAAACCTTGGAAAACCCTAAAAACCTTAAAACCAGTAAAAAACCCTTAAAAACATTAAAATCACTAAAAAAATAAATCCCTAAAAACCCATGAAAACATAAAAATCCTAAAACCATGAAAACCGCATGAAAACCATAAAAACCCATAAAAAACATAAACACCAATAAAAACCCTAAAAATCCCCTAAAATCTCAAAATACCCTTTAAACCCTAAAAACTTAAAAAATCTCTAAAAAACCGTAAAACCCCTAAAAAACTCAAAAAACCCTATGAACACAAAAATAACCAGAAATACCTGAATAACTATAAATAAACCTAAAAGCCCCTGAAAACTATAAAAAACACCCAAATATCTAAAAACCCTAAACCCCCCAAAAATCGTAAAAATCCTAAGAAACCCCTAAAAATCCATGAAAATGTAAAAAACCTTAAAAACCCATAAAACCCCCTAGAAACCCTAAAAACCTCTAAATTTTTTTAAAAAAATTCTAAAAAACCATAAAAACCCAAAAAACCACAAAAAAATCTAATTTTTTTTAAAACCCCTAAAAATATTAAAAACCCTAAAAATCACAAAAAAAACCCTTAAAACCCAAAAAGACCTTAAAACCACTAAATAACATTAAAAACCCCTAAAGGACCCTAAAAATTGTTGAAGATCCAAAAAAAATTCTAAATACCTTAAAAACAATTAAAATCATAAAAAACTACAAAAGACCTTAAAAACAGTGAAAACCCACAAAAACCCTAAAACCCTAAAAACACTCAAAATCCCTAAAAACCCAAAAAACCATAAAAATCCTAACCCCCCCTAAAAATTCGTGAAAGAAGAAAAACCCTAAAAACCCTACAAACCTTAAAAACCATAAAAACCCTAAAAAACACTAAAACTCTAAAAACCCTTATAAAACGTTAAATACAATAAAAATCTTAAAAAACCCTTAAAAAAATAAAAAAACCCTAAAAAAACAAAGACCTTAAAACCCTGAAGAACCCGAAAACCTTAAAAGACCCTAAAAACACTCAAATCCCAAAAACCCATAAAACCCCATAAAAACTCGAAAAACCCACTAAAAACTCTAAAAACCCTTAAAATGCCTAAAAATGTTAAAAAATTATTAAAAGACTTAAGACCTTTAAAAAACTAAAAAACCCTAAAAACCCAAAAGACCCTAAAACCCATGAAAAGTCCTAAAACCCCTAAGAACACTAAAAAACTCTAAAAACCGTAAAAATTAATAAAAACCCTAAAATACCCTAAGAACCCTAAAATCCTAAAAAACCACTAAAATTTCATGAAAACTTAAAAAACACCAAAAAAACTATGAAAAACCCCTAAAACCATAAAACCCCTAAAACCTTAAAAAACCTAAAACCCATAAAACCCCTAAAAAGCCACAAAGACTCTAAAAACCCATTAAACCGCTAAATTGGTTAAAAAACTTTTAAAAACCTTAAAACTCTAAAAAAAATCAAAAACAAAATCCCTAAAAACCCTAAAAAACCATGAAAACCCCCCCAAAAATCCCCAAATCCCTAAAAACCCTAAAAACCATAAAATTCCTAAATATCACCTAAAAATCCATGAAAATATAGAAATCCCTAAAAACACTAAAAAACCACTAAAACCTATAAAAACCCCTAAACCCCATAAAAAATCCAATAAACCCACAACAAACCCCCAAACCACTATAAACTCTAACCTCAAACCCCTAAAAACATCAAAAACTCTCAAAAACCTTAAAAAACCTAAAAAATTAATAAAAATCATAAAAACCAAAAAAGACCCTAAAAACACTTAAAAATCCTAAACACCCCAAAAATAACAGAAAAAAACCAAAAACCCTCAAAAACCTAAAAAACACTGAAACCCAAGAAAGTCCAAAAAAACTAAAACATGGAAAAACCCTGAAAAAAAATAAAAAACCCTAAAAACCAAAAAACCCATAAAAACTCTCAAAAAACACTAAAAACTCTAAAAACCTTAAAACTCTTAAAAATGTTAAAAAAACTAAAAACCCTTAAAGACCATAAAAACTCAGAAAAAAACCCAAGAAACCCAAAAAGACCCTAAAACCCATAAAAATTCCTAAAAACCCTACAGACCATAAAAATCCCAAAAACACCCTAAAAATACACAAAAACCCTAAAATCGAAAAAAACACTAAAAACCCCTAAAACTCCCTGAAAAGAAAAAAAATCCTAAAAACCTTAAAAAACCCCTGAAAACCATAAAAAAACTTAAAAACCATAAAAAATAAAGACCCTTAAAACCCACTAAAAACTCTAGAAACCCTTTAAACCCATAAATATGTAAAAAAACTCTAAAAACCCCTAAAATCCCTAAAAACTCAAGAAAAACTTAAAAACCCAAAAAGATAGAAAAAAAACCTGAAAATCCTAAAAACCCTAAAAACCACGAAAAACCCTAAAAACCCAAAAATTCCCTAAAACCCCAAAAAAACCCTAAAACGAAAAAAAATCTTAATAAACCCCTAAAAAACCATGAAAATGTAAAAAATGCTAAAAACCCTGAAGACCCCCTGAAATGCATAAAACCCCTAAAAACCTTAAAAACCCCATAAAAACCTTAAAAACACTAAAAACACAAAAGACACTTAAAACCCTTAAAAATGTTAGAAATTCTAAAAACCTTAAAAAATTAAAAATTAAAAAAAACATAAAAACCCAAAAAGACCATAAAAATTCCACAAAATCCTAAAAAGCCATGAAAACCCCTAAAAACACTCGAAATCTATAAAAACCCAAAAACCCCAAAAAATCATAAATATCATAAAGAACCCTAAAAATCCATGAAAACATTCAAATCCTAAAAACCCTGAAAAACCTCTAAAAATAAAAAAACATTAAAAAACTGAAAACAAAAGGTCAAAAAAGAACACTAAAAGCCCAAAAAGATCATAAAATCCCAAAAAGATCCTAAAAACACAGAAAGCCCTTTGAAACCCCAAAAAAATCTGAAAATCCCAAACACCCTCATATTCACTAAAAACCCTAGAAGCCAGAAAAATCCTAAAAAATCCATTAAAATCCATAAAAACGTAAGAAACCCTAAAAATTGTGAAAAACCCCTGAAAACCATAAAAGCCCCTAAAAACCTTAAGAAACCCTAAAAACCCATAAAAACCCCCAAAACCACTAAAAAATCTAGAATCCCTTAAAACCCCAAAAAATGTTAAAAAAATATAAAAACAATTTAAAACCATAAAAACTCAAAAACCCTAAAAACCCGAAAAAACCCAAAAAACCCCTAAAAACATTAAGAACCCTCCAAATCTCTAAAAACCCTAAAACCCCTAAAAACTATAAAAATTATAAAAATCCCTAAAAATCCATGAAAAAATAAAAAACCCTGAAAAAACCCTTGAAAAAAAATAAAACCCCTAAAAATCATAAAAACTGTAAAAACCCATAAAAACCTAAAATATAATAAAAACTCTAAAAACCCTTTAAATCCCTAAAAATGTTAAAAAACACTAAAACCCTTAAACCCTTAAAAAAAAAATCCATAAAACCCCAAAAAGAACCTTTAAAGACTGAAAAACCCTAAAAACCCTAAAACCCCTAAAAACCCATAAAACCCCCCAAATCCCGAATAACACCCCAAAACCCTAAAACTATAAAAATCCAAAAAAAACCCCTTAAAAATCCATGAAAACATAAAAAACCCAAAAAACCTAGAAAACCATAAAACCCCCAAAAAACCTTAAAAACCTAAATACCCATAAAACCCTAAAAAACACTAAAAACTATAAAACCCTTAAAACTCCTAAAAACGTTAAAAATTTATAAAAACCTTAAAAACCTTAAAAACACAAAAAAAAATCCTAAGCATAAAAAAGTCCCTAAAAACCCTAAAACACCTAAAAACCCCTATAAACCCGCAAAATCCCAAAAACACCTAAACACCCAAAACACCATAAAAATCCTAAAAAATCACTAAAAACACAAGAAAATGTACAAACCCCTAAAACACATAAAAACCCATAAAAACCCATAAAAACCCTAAAACCCTTAAAACCCATAAAACCCTTAAAGACTCAAAAAAAAATTCTAAAAACCCAATAAGAATTTAAAAACCCTAAAACCCCTAAAAACCCTAAAAACCACTAAAAATCCCTAAAAATACTCAAAATCCCTAAAACCCTAAAAATCCTAAAAAACACTTAAAAATCCATGAAAACATAAAAACCCCTAAAAAATGTGAAAACCCCCTAAAAACTATAAAAACCCCTAAAAACCGTGAAAACCCTTAAAACCCCATAAAAACCCAAAAAACCACTATGAACTTTAAAAACCCTTAAAACCCTAAAAATGTTAAAAAAAATCTAAAATACCATAAAACCCCTAAAAACTCAAAAAAAAACTAAAAAAATCAAATAGTTCCTAAAAACCCTAAAAACTATAAAAAACCATAAAACACCATAAACTCCCTAAAAAACCTAAAAATACCTAAAAATCCAAAAGACCATAAAACCAATATAAGCCCTAAAACCCCCTAAAAATCCATGAAAATGTTAAAAACACTAAAAACATAGAAAAACCCCTAAAAACCATAAAAACCTAAAAAACTCCGAAAACCATAAAAACTCATAAAAACCCAAAAAAACACACAAATACTCTACAAACCTTTTAAAATTGTAAAAATGTAAAAAAACTCTACAAAACCTTAAAAACCCTAGAAAAGTAAAAAAAACCCCAAACACCAAAAATACCCTGAAAACCCCTAAAAAACCTAAAACCCATAAAAACCCCTAAACCATTAAAATCTCTAAAAACCATTAAAATCTTTAAAAAACCTAAAAATCCATAAAAATGTAAAAAATCCAAAAAAACTGAAAACCCCCTAAACACCATAAAACCCCCCTAAGAACCTTAAAATCCCGTAAAAACCAATAAAACCCCTGAAAAACAACTTAAAACTCCAAATACCCTTAAAACTCCTAAAAATGTTAAAAACTCTACAAAACCTTAAAAACCCAAAAAAACACAAAAAACAACCCCATAAAAATCTAAAAATACCCTTAAAACACCTCCAAAACCATAAAACCCCTTAAAATTTCTTAAAAACCCTAAAACCATTAAAAGCCTAAAAAAAGCCCCTAAAATGCTTGAAAATTTAAAAACCCCTAAAAACCCTAGAAACCCCTGAAAACCATAAAAACCCCTAAAAACTTGAAAACCCCCTAAAACCATAAAAAACCTAAAAACCTCTAAAAACTAAATAAACCCTTAAAACCCCTAAAATGTTAATAACTATAAAAAACCTTAAAAATCCAAAAAAAAAACTCAAGAAAACTTCAAAAACCCAAAAAGACCCTAAAAACCCTGAAAAACTATAAAAACTCCCAAACCCCCTGAAAACCCCTAAAACCCATCAAAATATAAAAAACCCTAAACAACCCTAAAAATAAGAAAAATCCTTAAAAAATCCTTAAAAATCCAAGAAACATAAGAAACCCTAAAACCTCAAAGACCCTAGAAAACCATAAAACCCCTAAAAACAAAAAAAAACCTAAAACCCATATAAACCACAAAAAACCTTAAAAACTCTAAAAAACCATAAAACCCCTAAAACATTAAAATAACTTAAAAACATTAAGACACCTAAAAAACTTCAAAAAGACCCTAAAAACCCTGACCAATGGCTGGTTTTCTACTCTTCTTATTGGAGCTTTAGGCATAGTGACCAATCTGGAGGATGTTCTAGCCCTGTCAGGGGTGGTGGTTCTCTGGCTCGCATGTCTTCTAGTGAGAGCATCCTCCCTCTGGTGGAGGTGAAGGGGACAAAGGGGGTGGTTGAGTCCTCCCAACCTTTGGTTGCTGATGTTCCCTGCTCGTCTTCTTTGCGGGCTGGAAGTGAGTTAGAGGTTTCCCTGATGGATTCGGGTGGTTTCATTGTAAGTTTGGCTGGAGGTGCTGCTGTTTTGGGAGATGCTGATGAGGAGGAAGTGCTACTGGCTGAGAGAAATAATCGGGTTTCTGCTGAAGGTGCTCACGGGTGTGGTGACTCCTCTAGGAGGCAGGCAGATTTAGGGAAGGCTGTTGTGTTGGGCGTATGGAAAGGAAATGTGGAGGAACCCTGTGGTCTGGATCGGGACGAGATGATATAACTGGTTTGAAGGTTAATGAGAGCACTGATGGATCCTTTATAGCAGTTGAGGTTGCTGTGATTGCTCCAAACAACTTCCAGGTTGCAGCCTTGGCTGAGCCTGATGTGGTGGACGTGCTGGTGGCAGATGTTGTGAAGGAGGCAGTGGTATCTTAGGGCCCGAGGACTGGGGATGAGTGGAGCTTTTCTTCAGCCAAGGAAAGGTCTATGGCGGAAGAGGATACCTGGATCCCCAGGGTGCAACACATGAATTGGCGTGATGCCCCTCTGGTTTTTTCTGGGTGTCCCGACATGGGGGGATCTGACATGGGGCCTGGGTTATCTCCTCCCTCTGACAGCACGAGCGGTGCTGAGGATCTTCCCAGTGCCAAGTTTTTGAGCCCTCTGCCGGGGAATGCTGGCGACGTTGATGATCCGTCCATGGACCTGCAGAGGTCTATGGTCCTTCATGGTGTTCCCTCTGCTGAATATTATTGTGTGCAGTTAAATGAGATGGTGTGGGTTGAACGGGAAAGGTTTCCGCTTGAGGGTGAAGCTAAGAGGCTTGGGGAGATGTTTGCTGATGCTGATCGCCGGATAAACGCTGCTATGGCCAGGTCAAAGGAGGAAAGAACCATAGGAGGTGCTGAAACTCTTGGGCCAGAATGTAAGAAGGGGAAGCCACCATCGGCTTTCAGTGATGGTGTCACTTGTGCGAAGTCAGGTGTTGAAGCTGGATCCACTTTCGCCCAACCGAGACGAAGACAGAGGAGGGATTATTCTTCCCTCCCACATCCGATGGCAACTAGGGCCTCTTCACGAGCTGTCAGACTTAATCTAAAGGTGAATAAGTGAGAACAACTTTTAGTTTCCACTGAGCAAGAGAAGTCTAGGATGAATCTGCTATCCAGGATTGGCATGCAAGAGGACTTTGAGTCTGGATGGGATTCAACAGACATGGGTGTTGAGTCAGATTTCAGTTTTGCAGATGTGGGCGACGGCTTTGGTGTGGGCATGGGGTATTGTGGTGCGGAGCTAGAAGATTTTGGTGGTGATGTTGACTGATTCTCCTCTTGTGTGATTTCCCTTTTGGACTCTTGACTTTTTTGTTTTTGCCCTTTGCTTTTCTTCTTTTCTTTTTGTGGCCTTCGGGCTGAGGTCGTAAGGGGCTTTGGGTGTGGATTGGTGGATCCCTCCCCTCCCTTGTCTGCAGTTTCTTGTGTCTCTTCTTTTAATAAATTTTGGGGGGTTCCAGGAATAGCCTGGACCCGAGCCTTCCTTGCCCTAAAAGCCCTAAAAAGCCCTAAAACCCCAAAAAACCTACTAAAAACTCTAAAACCCCTTAAAACCCCTAAAAACCCATAAAAACGTCAAAAACTCAAAAAAACGATAAAACACCTAAGAAACTCAAAAAAACCCTAAAAAATCAAAAACATGCTAAAAACCTTAAAAAGCCCTAAAAACCATTAAAAACCCTAAAAACCATCAAAATCCCTAAAAAAACCCAGTAAACCTAAAAAACCAAAAAAATCCTAAAAATCAACGAAAACATAGAAAACCCTAAAAGCCCTGAAAACCCCTAAAAACCATAAAACCCCCTAAAAATCATTAAAACACTAAAAACCAATAAAACCCTAAAAAACAGTAAAACCTCACAAAACCCTTATAACCCTATAAAAGTTAAAAACTAAAAAAAAACTTAAAAAACCTAAAAAACTGAAAAAACCCAAAAAGACCATAAAAACCCTAAACACCCCTAAAAACCTCCAAAACCCTCAAAATTCCTAAAACCCTAAGAAACACTAAAAACCATTGAAATCCTAAAACCCCCCTAAAAATCCATGAAAATGTAAAAACCCAAAAACATTAAGAAAACCCAAAAAACCAAAAGACCCCTAAAAATACCTAGAAACCACGAAAACGTAGAAAACCCTCAAAACCATAAACACCACTAAAAAACTTAAAAACCCCAAAAAACCCTAAAAAACAACCAAAAAATATAAAAACCTTTAAAACCCCTAAATACGTTAAAAAACACTAAAAACCTTAAAACCCCTAATTTTTTTTAAAAACCCCTAAAAACCCAAAAGGACACTAAAAACCCTAAAAAACCCCTAAACACCTGAAAAATCATAAAATTCCTAAAAAACACTAAAAATCTATGAAAACATAGAAAACCTTTAAAATCATGAGAACCATAAAAACCCCTAAAAAACTTAAAAACCCATAAAACCGCTAAAAACAAAAAAAACTAATAAAAATCTAAAAAACCATTAAACCCCTAAAAACATTAAAAAAATATAAAACCTTTAAAAACCCTAAAAAATTCAAAATAAAAGACACTAAACACCCTGAAAGACCCTAAAAATCTCTGAAAAAACATAAAAACCTCAACATCCCTAAAAACCATGAAAAACTTTTAAAACCCCTAAAAATCCAAGAAAATGTAAAAATCACTAAAAACCCTAAAAACCCCCTCAAAACCATAAAAACCCCTAAAAACCTTAAAAACCTGAAAACCCATAAAACCCTAAAAACCAACTAAAAAAGTCTAAAAACCCTTTAAACCCCTAAAACGTTAAAAACCTCTAAAAAACCATAAAACCTTAAAAAACACATAAAACCCCTAAAAACCCAAAAAGACCCTAAAAACCCTGGAAAACCCTAAACACACAAAACCCTTGAAAAACCCTAAAAATACTAAAAAACCCTAAAATCTGTATAAAACCCTAAAACCCATAAAATTCCTAAAAAACCCATAAAATTCCATGAAAACGTAAAAAATCCTAAAAACCTTTAAAAACCCTTAAAACCCATAAAACCCCCTAAAAACATTAAAAACCTTAAAACCACATAAAACCCTTAAAGGCCACTAAATCCTCTAAAAACCCTTAAAACTCCTAAAAACATTAAAATAGTCTAAAAATTATATAACCCCAAGAAACTCAAAAAGCATCCCTAAAAACCCTTAAAACTCCTAAAAACATTAAAATAGTATAAAATTTTTAAAACCCCAAAAAAATCAAAAAGCATCCCTAAAAAGGCCCAAAGACACTAAAAACCCCTTAAACATATAAAAACCCATAAAACCCCTGAAAATCCCTGAAAATCCCTAAAAACCATAAAAACTAAAAAAATCCTAAAAAACCCCACAAAATCTTTGAAAACTTAGAAAACCCTAAAAAATCCTTAAAACCATAAAAAACCGTACAAACCATAAAAACCTTAAAACCCCATAAAAACCCTAAATACCCACTAAAACTCTAAAACCCCTTTAAACCCCTAAAAACATTAAAAATCTCTAAAAACCTTATAAACCATAAAAAAACTCAAAAAGAAAAACCTAAAAACCCAAAAGGACCATAAAACCATGAAAGACACTAAAAAGCCTAAAATCCCTGAAAAACACGTAAAACCCCTCAAAATCCTTAAAACCCCTAAAACCCATAAAAATCCTAACAAACCCTACAAATCCAAAAAGACCTAAAGAACCCTAAAAAGCCCAGAAAAACCCTTGAAAACCATAAAAACCCGTAAACCCTTTAAAAACCCTTAAAATACCTCTAAACTTTAAAAAACTCTAAAAACCTTAAAAACCCTAAAAAAACTCTTAACAACCCTAAAAATCTAAAAAGACCCTAAAACCCCCTAAAAACCCATGAAAATGTAAAAGACCCTGAATAACCTATGAAAACCATAAAAACCCTAAAAATCCATAAAAACCCTAAAAATCCATAAAAACCCTAAAAACCAATGAAAAACTCAAAAAAACATTAAACCCCAAAAAAACATTAGAAACTCTAAAAACCTTAAAACACTAAAAAACTCATACAAAAACCTAAAAACCAAAAATGACCCTAAAATCCTTGAAAACCCCAAAAAACCCAAAAAAAACTTATGAAGAAAACATAGAAACCCTAAAAAACCCAAAAAACCCAAAAAACCAAAAAAAAATCCAAAAAACACACCTAAAAAACCATGAGAACTTGAAAATACCTAATAACCCTAAAAACCCAATGAAAACCATAAAAATCCTTAAAAACCATTGAAACTCTAAAAACATATAAAAAACATAAAACCACTAAAAACTCTAAAAAACCATAAAATCCCTGAAAAAGATAAGAAACTCTAAAAAACTTTAAACCACAAAAAAACTCATAAAAACCCTAAAACCACAAAAGTACCCTAAAAACACCTAAAACCCCTTAAAACCATCAAAATCCAAAAAACCAAAAAAAATGCTAAAAACCCCTAAAAATCCATGAAAACATAAGAACCCTAAAAACCCCTGAAAACCATAAAACCTTAAAAAACCCTAAAAACCACTAAAAACTCTAAAAACACCTAAAACCCCTTAAAGGATAAAATAATCTAAAAAACCTTTAAACCCCTCAAAAACAATAAAAAACCCCAATAACCTAAAAAGACAATAAAACCCCCAAAAGACTCTAAAATCCCTAAACAACCCTAAAAACACATAGAAAACCCTAAAGCCCCTTAAAATCCCAAAAATCCCTAAAATACATAAAAAAAATCTAAAAAACCTTAAAACCCCAAAAAAATTAAAAAAAAACCTAAAACCCCAAAAGGCCCTAAAACCCACAAAAACCCTAAAAACCCTGAAAAACCCTAAAACACAAAAAATCCCTAAAAACCCTACAAAATTAAAAACCAAAAAATCCTTAAAAAACCCCAAAAAACCATGAAATTTTAAAAAACCCTAAGAAACCCCTTATAGCCCTAAAAACCCATAAAACCCCTAAAATGTTAAAATATTATAAAAAAACCTTAATACCCATTTAGAACTCGGAAAACCCTTAAAACCCCAGAAAGACCCTAAAACCCTGAAAAAAAACTTAAAAACCCTTAAAACCCCTGAAAACCCCCCAAAACCCTCAAAATCCAAAAAAAAATATAAAACTATAAAATCCATCAAAATAAAAAAAGCCCTAAAAATCCATGAAAATGAAAAGAATCGTAAAAACCCCTTAAAACCATAAAAAACATAAAACCCTAAAAACCAATTAAAAACTCTAAAAACCCTTAAACCCCATAAAAACGATAAAAACTCTAAAAACCTAAAAGACACAAAAACCCTAATAACCGAAAAAGAACATAAAAACCCAGAAAACCCCTAAAAGCTATAAAAACCCTTGAAAACCCCTGAATACCCCTCAAACCCCTTAAATTCCCTAAAACCCTATAAAACACTAAAAAGAATAAAAATCCTAAAAACCCCTTAAAATCCATGAAAAAGTAAGAAACCCTAAAAACTCTTAAAACCATAAAAACTCCATTTTAAAAACCCATAAAAACCCTAAAAACCACTAAAAACTCAAAAAACCCTTAAGACCCCTAAAAACCCTTAAAACTTTAAAAACCACTGAAAACCCATAAAAACCCTCAAAACCCCTAAAAATCCAAAAAAATATTAAAACCAGCAAAAATCCCCTAAAAATCCTTGAAAGCATATAAAACCCTAAAAACCCTGAAAACACCCACAAAACCATAAAAACCCTAAAACCCCATAAAAACTCTAAAAAACCAAGAAAAACTCAAAAAGCCCTTAAAACCCCTAAAAATGTTAAAAACTCTAAAAAACATAAAATCCCAAAAAAAATAAAAAAACCCAAAAAACACACTAAAACCCTTAAACGACCCGAAAACCCTAAAAACCCACCAAATACCTAAAAATTCAAAAAAACCATAAAAATTGTAAAAAAATCCTTAAAAATCCATGAAAAACTAAAAAACAATAAATCCCCTACAACCCCCTAAAAACCATAAAATACATAAAAAACATCTAAAAAACCTTAAAACCCCAAAAAAATTAAAAAAAACCCTAAAACCCCAAAAGGCCCTAAAACCCACAAAAACCCTAAAAACCCTGAAAAACCCTAAAACACAAAAAATCACTAAAAACCCTAAAAAATTAAAAACCAAAAAATCCTTTAAAAACCCCAAAAAACCATGAAATTTTAAAAAACCCTAAGAAACCCCTTATAGCCCTAAAAACCCATAAAACCCCTAAAATGTTAAAATATTATAAAAAAAACCTTAAAACCCATTTAGAACTCGGAAAAACCTTAAAACCCCAAAAAGACCCTAAAACCCTGAAAAAAAACTTAAAAACCCTTAAAACCCCTGAAAACCCCCAAAAACCCTCAAAATCCAAAAAAAACTATAAAACTATAAAATCCATCAAAATAAAAAAAGCCCTAAAAATCCATGAAAATGAAAAGAATCGTAAAAACCCCTTAAAACCATAAAAAACATAAAACCCTAAAAACCAATTAAAAACTCTAAAAACCCTTAAACCCCATAAAAATGATAAAAACTCTAAAACCTAAAAGACACAAAAACCCTAATAACCGAAAAAGAACATAAAAACCCAGAAAACCCCTAAAAGCTATAAAAACCCTTGAAAACCCCTGAATACCCCTCAAACCCCTTAAATTCCCTAAAACCCTATAAAACACTAAAAAGAATAAAAATCCTAAAAACCCCTTAAAATCCATGAAAAAGTAAGAAACCCTAAAAACTCTTAAAACCATAAAAACTCCATTTTAAAAACCCATAAAAACCCTAAAAACCACTAAAAACTCAAAAAACCCTTAAGACCCCTAAAAACCCTTAAAACTTTAAAAACCACTGAAAACCCATAAAAACCCTCAAAACCCCTAAAAATCCAAAAAAATATTAAAACCAGCAAAAATCCCCTAAAAATCCTTGAAAGCATATAAAACCCTAAAAACCCTGAAAACACCCACAAAACCATAAAAACCCTAAAACCCCATAAAAACTCTAAAAAACCAAGAAAAACTCAAAAAGCCCTTAAAACCCCTAAAAATGTTAAAAACTCTAAAAAACATAAAATCCCAAACAAAATAAAAAAACCCAAAAAACTCACTAAAACCCTTAAAAGACCCGAAAACCCTAAAAACCCACCAAATACCTAAAAATTCAAAAAAACCATAAAAATTGTAAAAAAATCCTTAAAAATCCATGAAAAACTAAAAAACAATAAATCCCCTACAACCCCCTAAAAACCATAAAACCCCTAAGAACCTTAAAAATCCTAAAATACCATAAAACCCCTAAAAACCACTAAAAACTCTAAAAACACTTAAACCCCCTAAAAATGTAAATACTTTAAAAACCCTTAAAAACTCAAAAAACCCCTTAAAACCCAAAAAACCCCTAAACCCCCTAATAATCCCAAAATACCCTAAAACCCCTAAAAACCCTAAAAACCCTAAAAATATTTAAAAACCCTAAAAATCCATGAAAGCAAAAAATCCCTATAAACCCCTAAAAACTTTTAAAACCCATCAAAACCCATAAAAACACTAAGGAACCACTAAAAACATTAAAAACGTTAAAACCCCTAAAAAAATAAAAAAACTCTAAAAAACATTAAATTTCCTAAAAACAAAAAAATCCTAAAAACCTCAAAAGACCTGAAAAACCTTGGAAAACCCTAAAAACCTTAAAACCAGTAAAAAACACTAAAAAACATTAAAATCCCTAAAAAAATTAAATCCCTAAAAACCCATGAAAACATAAAAATCCTAAAACCATGAATACCCCATGAAAACCATAAAAAATATAAACACTAATAAAACCCCTAAAAATCCACTAAAATCTCAAAAAAACCCTTTAAACCCTTAAAAACCTGAAAAATCTCTAAAAAACCGTAAAATCCCTAAAAACTCAAAAAACCGTATGAACACGCAAATAACCTGAAATACCTGAATAACCATAAATAAACCTAAATCCCCTGAAAACTATAAAAAACACCCAAATCTCTAAAACCCCTAAACCCCCAAAAATCGTAAAAATCCAAAGAAACCCCTAAAATCCATGAAAATGTAAAAAACCTTAAAAACCCATAAAACTGCCAAGAAACCCTAAAAACCTCTAAAATTTTTAAAAAATTCTGAAACTCCATAAAAACCCAAAAAACCACTAAAAACTCTAAAAATCCTTAAAACCCTAAAAATATTAAAAACCCTAAAAATCAAAAAAAAAACCTTAAAACCCAAAAAGACCTTAAAACCACTGAAAAACATTAAAAACCCCTAAAGGACCCTAAAATTTTTTGAAGATCCAAAAAAACCCTAAAAACCTTAAAAACAATTAAAATCATAAAAAACTACAAAAGACCTTAAAAAGAGTGAAAACCCACAAAAACCCTAAAACCCCTCAAAAACCCTAAAAACACTCAAAATCCGTAAAAACCCAAAAAACCATAAAAATCCTAACCCCCCTAAAAATTCGTGAAAGAAGAAAAACCCTAAAAACCGTAAAAACCTTAAAAACCAAAAAACCCTAAAAACAATAAAACTCTAAAAACCCTTATAACCCCTATAAATGTTAAATACTATAAAAATCCTAAAAACCCTTAAAAAATAAAAAAACCCAAAAAAATCAAAGACCTTAAAACCCTGAAGAACCCGAAAACCCCTAAAAGACCCTAAAAACACTCATATCCCAAAAACCCTTAAACACACTAAAAACCCCTAAAAAATAAAAAACCAAAAAATCCCCCAATAATCCATGAAAACATAAAAAACCCTAAAAACCCAAAAAATCCAAAAAACCCCTAAAAAGCTTTAAAAAACCATAAAACCCCATAAAAACTCAAAAGACCCACTAAAAAATCTAAAAACCCTAAAATGCCTAAAAATGTTAAAAAAAACTGAAAAGACTTGAGACCTTTAAAAAACTAAAAAAAACCCTAAAATCCCAAAAGACCCTAAAACCCATGAAAAGTCCTAAAACCCCTAAAAACACTAAAAAACTCTAAAAACCGTCAAAATTACTAAAAACCCTAAAATACCCTAAGAACCATAAAATCCTAAATAACCACTAAAATTCCATGAAAACTTAAAAAACACAAAAAAACCATGAAAAGCCCCTAAAAACCATAAAACCCCTAAAACCTTAAAAACCCCTAAAACCCATAAAAACCCTAAAAAACAATAGACTCTAAAAACCCATTAAACCGCTTAATTGGTTAAAAATCTATTAAAAACCTTAAAACTCTAAAAAAAATGAAAAACAAAATCCCTAAAATCCCTAAAAACACAGAAAACCCCCAAAAAACCTACAAAATCCCAAAAAACCCTAAAAACCATAAATTCCTAAAAATCACCTAAAAATCCATGAAAATATAGAAATCCCTAAAAACACTAAAAAACCCCTAAAACCTATAAAAACCCCTAAAACCCATAAAAAATCCAATAAACCCACAACAACCCCCAAAACCACTATAAACACTCACCTCAAAACCCCTAAAAACATCAAAAAACTCTAAAAAACCTTAAAACACCTAAAAAACTAATAAAAATCATAAATACCAAAAAAGACCCTAAAAACACTTAAAAACCCTAAACACCCTAAAAAGAACAGAAAAAAACTAAAAACCCTCAAAAACCTAAAAAACCCAAAAACCCAAGAAAGTCCAAAAAAACCTAAAACATGGAAAAACCCTGAAAAAAAAATAAAAAACCCTAAAAACCAAAAAACCCATAAAAACACTCAAAAACCACTAAAAATTCTAAAAAACCTTAAAACTCTTAAAAATGTTAAAAACACTAAAAACCCTTAAAGACCTTAAAAAACTAAAAAAAACCCAAGAAACCCAAAAAGACCATAAAAACCCTAAAAATTCCTAAAAAACCTATAGACCATAAAAATCCTAAAACACCCCTCAAAATACATGAAAATGTCAAAACCCCTAAAAACCCAAAAAAACCACTGAAAACCATAAAAACCCTAAAAACTGAAAAAACCATAAAAACCCATAAAACCCAAAAAGCCCATTAAATACTCTAAAACCCTTAAAACCTCAAAAAGTCTAAAAACTCTAAAAAAACAAAAAAAAACCCTAAAATCGAAAAAAAACACTAAAAACCCTAAAAACACTAAAAACTCTAGAATCCCTAATATCAAAAAATCCTTAAAAACCCCTAAAACTCCCTAAAAACAAAAAAAATCCTAAAAACCTTAAAAAAACCCTGAAAACCATTAAAAACCTTAAAACCCATAAAAAATAAAGACCCTTAAAACCCACTAAAAACTCCAGAAACCCTTTAAACCCAAAAATATGTAAAAACTCTGAAAACCCTTTAAAGCCCTAAAAACTCAAGAAAAACCTAAAAACCCAAAAAGACCGAAAAAACCCTGAAAACCCTAAAAACCCTAAAACCCCCTAAAAATCCTAAAAACCCAAAAATTCCCTAAAACCCCAAAAAATCGCTAAAACCAAAAAAATCTTAATAATCCCCTATAAAACCACGAAAATGTAAAAAAATCCTAAAAACCCTGAAGACCCCCTGAAATGCATAAAAAACCTTAAAACTTTAAAAAACCCATAAAAACCTTAAAAACCACTAAACAAACAAAAACACTTAAAATCCTTAAAAATGTTACAAATTTTAAAACCTTAAAAAAATTAAAAATTGAAAAAAAACCATAAAAACCCAAAAAGACCCTAAAAATCCCACAAAACCCTAAAAAGCCACGAAAACCCCAAAAAACACTCGAAATCCATAAAAACCCAAAACCCCCAAAAAAATCATAAAAATCATAAAGAACCCTAAAAATCCATGAAAACATTCAAATCCTAAAAACGCTAAAAAACCTCTAAAAATAAAAAAAACATTAAAAAACCTGAAAACAAAAGGCCAAAAAAGAACACTAAAAGCCCAAAAAGATCATAAAATCCCCAAAAGATCCTAAAAACCAAGAAAGCACTTTGAAACCCCAAAAAAATCTGAAAAACCCAAACACCCTCATATTCACTAAAAACCCTAAAAGCCAGAAAAATCCTCAAAAACCCATTAAAATCCATAAAAACACAAGAAACCCTAAAAATCGTGAAAAACCCCTGAAAACCATAAAAGCCCCTAAAAACCCATAAAAACTACAAAAACCTCTAAAAAATATAACATCCCTTAAAACCCCAAAAAATGTTAAAAAATCTAAAAACAATTTAAAAACCTAAAAACTCAAAAACCCTAAAAACCCAAAAAAACCCTAAAAACCCCTAAAACATTAAGAACCCTGCAAATCTCTAAAAACCCTAAAACCCCTAAAAACTATAAAAATCCTAAAAAACCCTAAATATCCATGAAAACAAAAAAACCCTGAAAAAACCCTTGAAAAAAAATAAAACCCCTAAAAATCATAAAAACTGTAAAAACCCATAAAAACCTAAAAACTAATAAAAACTCTAAAAACCCTTTAAACCCCTAAAAATGTTAAAAAACTCTAAAACCCTTAAACCCTTAAAAACAAAAAAAAAACCAAAAAGAACCTATAAAGCCTGAAAAATACAAAAAACCCTAAAACCCCTAAAAACCCATAAAACCCCCAAAATCCTGAATAACCCCCCAAAACCCTAAAACTATAAAAATCCAAAAAAACGCTTAAAAATCCATGAAAACATAAAAAACCCAAAAAACCTAGAAAGCCATAAAACCCCCCAAAAACCTTAAAACCCTACATACCCATAAAACCCTAAAAAACACTAAAAACTATAAAACCCTTAAAACTCCTAAAAACATTAAAAATTTATAAAAACCTTAAAACCCTTAAAAACACAAAAAAGCCTAAGCATAAAAAAAGTCCCTAAAACCCTAAAAAAATAAAAACCCTAAAACACCTAAAAACCCCTTAAACCCACAAAATCCCAAAAACACCTAAAAACCCAAAACACCATAAAAATCCTAAAAAATCACTAAAAACACAAGAAAATGTAAAAAACCCTAAAACACATAAAAAAACCCATAAAAACTCTAAAACCCTTAAAACCCTTAAAACCCTTAAAACCCTTAAAAACTCAAAAAAAAACTTCTAAAAACCCAATAAGAACTTTAAAACCCTGAAAACCCTAAAAACCCTAAAAACCATAGAAAATCCCTAAAAATCCTAAAAATCCCTAAAACCCTAAAAATCCTAAAAAACACTTAAAAATCCATAAAAACATAAAAACCCCTATAAAATGTGAAAACCCCATGAAAACTATAAAAACCCCTAAAAACCGTGAAAAACCTTAAAACCCCATAAAAACCCAAAAAACCACTATGAACTTTAAAAACCCTTAAAACCCTAAAAATGTTAAAAAACTCTAAACTACCATTAAACCCCTAAAAACTCAAAAAAAACTAAAAAAACCAAATAGTTCCTAAAAACCCTAAAGACTATAAAAAACCTTAAAACACCATAAACCCCTTAAAAAACCTAAAAATACCTAAAAATCCTAAAAAACCATGAAAACCATATAAGCCCGAAAAACAACAAAAAATCCATGAAAATGTTAAAAACCATAAAAACATAGAAAAACCCTTAAAAACCACAAAAACCTAAAAAACTCTGAAAACCATAAAAACCCCTTAAAAACTTAAAAACCATAAAAACTCATAAAACCCCAAAAAACACACAAATACTCTACAAACATATTAAACTTGTAAAAATGTAAAAAAACTCTACAAAACCTTAAAAACCCTAGAAAAGTAAAAAAACCCCAAAACACCAAAAATACCCTGAAAACCCTAAAAACCCCAAAAACCCCTGAAAACCCCTAAACCATTAAAATCCCTAAAAACCATTAAAATCCTAAAAAAACCTAAATATCCATAAAAATGTAAAAAATACAAAAAAACTGAAAAACCCCTAAAAACCATAAAAAAACCCTAAGAACCTTAAAATCCCTTAAAAACCAATAAAACCCCTGAAAAAAACTTAAAACTCTAAAAACCCTTAAAACTTCTAAAAATGTTAAAAACTCTACAAAACCTTAAAAACCGAAAAAACACAAAAAAACCCCATAAAAATCCAAAAATACCCTAAAAACCCTGAAGAACCCTAAAAACCCCTCCAAAACCATAAATCCCCTAAAAATCTCCTAAAAACCCTAAAACCATTAAAATCCTAAAAAAAGCCCCTAAAAATGCTTGAAAATGTAAAAACCCCTAAAACCCCTAAAACCCCTGAAAATCATAAAAACCCCTACAACCTTAAAACCCCCTAAAACCATAAAAAACCTAAAAAACTCTAAAAACTCAATAAACCCTTAAAACACCTAAAATGTTAATAACTATAAAAAACCTTAAAAATCCAAAAAAACTCAAGAAAACTTCAAAAACCCAAAAAGACCCTAAAAACCCTGAAAAACTATAAAAACTCAAAAACCCCTGAAAAGGTGACCAATGTGGTGGTGGGAGAGACTGGTCGCGAAGGGGTGACTGGTGGAAGGTTATCTGAAATGGTCTTACTTTCATCTGGGGTGGTCCTTGAGGAGACTGTAGGTAGGGATAATATGACTACACAGGAGAGGGTGGAGGAGCAGGGGTTTACAGAGAACCTGGAGGAGGCCGCTGATCAGGGGGAGGGACAAGGGATGGGGGGTGTTTCCGAGCAGAGAGATGCTGCTGCTCATGTTCTTGCGGGCTGTTCACTTAACCAGGAATCCCCCTTCATTCCCGATCAAGTCCAAGAGGATAATAGTAGGATGTATCACAACATGGATATGGTCTTTAAGGAGAGGGCCATGCTTGAGGAGGCCACCGAGAAGGAAAACAAGCCTGTTGGGATCCATGTTGATCCAAAAAGGAGGAAGTCAAGGAAGGACTACTCATCCTTGATAAAGACTGTGTCTACAAGAGCATCCTGCAAAGCTAAGGAAAATACCTCTGGAGGAGGTGAAAGGGCTGCCAAGAAATAGCTGAATGTGGAGCAGATGAGGTTAAGGGAGTACTATGCAAATTTCTTGAAGCAATATGACTCTTCTGAATGGGAATCAGTAGACTCTGATGCAGCCTCCGGTTATGGTGCTGAGGGAGATCCCCATGGTGCAGATTATGATGATGATGGTGAGGAAGGTTGGTAGATCCTTTGCAAGGATGGGCTGCTGATGGATGCTTGGTACTTCTTTTGGGTTTCTTTTCTGTGGTCTTTGGGTGTGTGTTTGCTAAGGGCTTTTGGGTGTGGGTTGATTGACCCTGCCCCTCCCTTGTCTGCAGTGTCTTTCTATTCTCTAATAATTTTGGGGGGAGTCAGGAATATCCTGGCCCCGAGCCTTCTTTTAACCAAAACCCCCTAAAAACCCCTAAAACCCATCAAAATATCTAAGACCCCAAACACCCCTAAAAACTAGAAAAATCCTTAAAAAATCCTTAAAAATCCAAGAAATATAAGAATCCCTAAAACCTCGAAGACCCCTGAAAACCATAAAACCCCTAAAAACATAAAAAACCCTAAAACCCATAAAAACCCAAAAAAACCTTAAAAAACTCTAAAAATCCATAAAATCCCTAAAACGTTAAAAGAACTTAAAAACTTTAAGACACTTAAAAAACTTCAAAAAGACCCTAAAAACCTTGAAAAAAAATTAAAACCCTAAAACCCTAGAAAAATCCTAAAAACCACAAAATCGCTAAAAACCCTAAAAACCAACAAAATCCTTAAAAACCCCATAAATCCATGAAAATGTAAAAAACCCTAAAACCCCTAATAAAACACTGAATACCTTAAAAACCCCTAAAAGCCCTAAAAAACCCTAAAACCCCAAAAAAACCTACTAAAAACTCTAAAACCCCTTAAAACCCCTAAAACCCATAAAAATGTTAAAAACTCAAAAAAAACCATAAAACACCTAAGAAACTCAAAAAAACCCTAAAAACTCACAAACATGCTAAAAACCTTGAAAAGACCTAGAAACCATTAAAAACCCTAAAAACCATCAAGATTCCTAAAAAAACCCAGTAAACCTAAAAAACTAAAAAATCCTAAAAATCAATGAAAACGTAGAAAACCCTAAAACCCTGAAAACCCCTGAAAACCATAAAACCCCCTAACAATCATTAAAACACTAAAAACCAATAAAACCCTAAAAATAGTAAAAACTCAAAAAACCCTTATAACCCTATAAACGTTAAAAACTATAAAAAACCTTAAAAAACCTAAAAAATTGGAAAAACCCAAAAAGACCATAAAAACCCTAAAACCCCCTAAAACCCCCTAAAAAACTCGAAAACCCTCTAAATTCCTAAAACCCTAAAAAACAATAAAAACCATTGAAATCATAAAACCCCCCAAAAAATCCATGAAAATGCAACAACCCAAAAACATTAAAAAACCCCCCAAAACCAAAAGACCCCTAAAAATCCCTAGAAACCAAGAAAATGTAGAAAACCCTCAAAACCATAAAAACCCCTAAAAACCTTAAATACTCCTAAAAAACCCTAAAAAATCAAAAAATATAAAAACCTTTAAAACCCCTAAATACCTTAAAAAACACTATAAAAATTAAAACCCCTAATTCTTTTTAAAAAACCCCTAAAAACCCAAAAGGACTCTAAAAAACCCTAAAAAAACCCTAAAAACCCTAAACACCTGAAAATCATAAGATTCCTAACAAAACACTAAAAATCTATGAAAACGTAGAAAACCTTTAAAACCCTGAGAACCATAAAAACCCCTAAAAATCTTAAAAACCCATAAAGCCCATAAAAACAAAAAAAACTACTAAAAATCTAAAAAACCTTTAAATCCCTAAAAACATTAAAAAACTATAAAACCTTTAAAAACCCTAAAAATTTCAAAATAACCCTAAAAACCAAAAAAGACACTAAACACCCTGAAAGACCCTAAAAATCTCTGAAAAAACATAAAAACCTCAACATCCCTAAAATCCATGAAAATCTATTAAAACCCCTAAAAATCCATGAAAATGTAAAAAACACGAAAAACCCTAACCCCCCCCCCCTCAAAACCATAAAAACCCCTAAAAACCATAAAACCCGAAAAACCCATAAAAACCTAAAAACCAACTAAAAACTCTAAAAACCCTTTAAACCCCAAAAATGTTAAAAAAATCTAAAAAAAAATAAAACCCTAAAATTCACATAAAACCCCTAAAAACCCAAAAAGACACTAAAAACGCTGGAAAACCCTAAACACACAAAACCCCTAAAAACCCTAAAAATACTAAAAAACCCTAAAATCTGTATAAAACCCTAAAACCCATAAAATTCCTAAAAAAACCCTAAAAATCCACGGAAACGTAAAAAATCCTAAAAACCTTAAAAAAATCCTTAAAAACCATAAAACCCCCTAAAAAATTAAAAACGTAAAAAACCCATAAACCCTTAAAGGCCACTAAATCCTCTAAAAACCCTTAAAACTCCTAAAAACATTAAAATAGTCTAAAAATTCTAAAACACCAAAAAACTCAAAAAGCATCCCTAAAAACCCTTAAAACTCCTAAAAACATTAAAATAGTCTAAAATTTTTAAAACCCCAAAATACTCAAAAAGCATCCCTAAAAATCCCCAAAGACACTAAAAACCCCGAAAACCCCTTAAACCTATAAAAACCCATAAACCCATGAAAATCCTTAAAATCCCTAAAAACCATAAAAACCAAAAAAATCCTAAAAAACCCCACAAAATCTTTGAAAACTTAGAAAAACCTAAAAAATCCTTAAAACCATAAAAAAACCTACAAACCATAAAAACCTTAAAACCCCATAAAAACCCTAAATACCCACTAAAACTCTAAAAACCCTTTAAACCCCTAAAAACATTAAAAATCTCTAAAAAACCTTATAAACCATAAAAAACTCAAAAAGAAAACCCTAAAAACCCAAAAGGACCATAAAACCATGAAAGACACTAAAAAGCCTAAAATCCCTGAAAAACACGTAAAACCCCTCAAAATCCCTAAAACCCATAAAAACCATAAAAATCCTAAAAAACCCTAAAAATCCAAAAAGACATAAAGAACCCTAAAAAGCCCAGAAAAACCATTGAAAACCATAAAAACCCCTAAACCCTTTAAAAACCCTTAAAATACCTCTAAACTTTAAAAAACTCTAAAAACCTTAAAAACCCTAAAAAAACTCATAACAACCCTAAAAATCTAAAAAGACCCTAAAACCCCCTAAAAATCCATGAAAATGTAAAAGACCCTGAATAACCTATGCAAACCATAAAACCCCTAAAAATCCATAAAACTCTAAAAACCAATGAAAAACTCAAAAAAACATTAAACCCCATAAAAACGTTAGAAACTCTAAAAACCTTAAAACCCTAAAAAACTCATACAAAAACCTAAAAACCAAAAATAACCCTAAAATCCTTGAAAACCCCAAAAAACCCAAAAAACTCAAAAAACCCAAAAAACTTATGAAAAAAACACAAAAACCCTAAAAATAACAAAAAGACAAAAAAATCCAAATAACACCCCTAAAAAACCATGAAAACTTGAAAATACCTAAAAACCCTAAAAAAACACTGAAAACCATGAAAATCCCTAAAAAACATTGAAACTCTAAAAACATATAAAAAACATAAAACCACTAAAAACTCTAAAAAACCTTAAAATCCCTGAAAAAGTTAAGAAACTCTAAAAAAATTTAAACCCCAAAAAAACTCATAAAAAACCCTAAAACCACAAAAGTACCCTAAAAAAACTTAAAACACCCTTAAAACCCTCAAAATCCCAAAAAACCATAAAAAATGCTAAAACCCCATAAAAATCCATGAAAACATAAGAACCCTAAAAACCCCTTAAAACCATAAAACCTCTAAAAACCTTAAAAAACCCTAAAAACCACTAAAAACTCTAAAAACACCTAAAACCCCTTAAAGGTTAAAATAATCTAAAAAACCTTTAAACCCCTCAAAAAACAATAAAATCCCCAAAAGACTCTAAAAACCCTAAACAACCCTAAAAACACCTAGAAAACCCTAAAGCCCCTTAAAATCCCAAAAATCCCGAAAAACCCCTCAAAACAAAAAAAATCATAAAAATCAATAAAAATTAATAAAAATAGAAAAAACCTAAAAAACCCCGAAAACCCCTTGAAAACATAAAACCCCTAAAAACCATAAAAATCTCTAAAAACCCACTAACACTCTAACAACCCTAAAACCCCAAAATACATAAAAAACATCTAAAAAACCTTAAAACCCAATTTTTTTTAAAAAAATCCCCAAAACCCCAAAAGTCCCTAAAACCCTAAAAAACCCTAAAAACCCAAAAATACAAAAAATCCCTAAAAACCCTAAAAAATTAAAAACCAAAAAATCCTTAAAAATGCCTAAAAAACCATGAAATTTTAAAAAACCCAAAAACCCCGAGAAACCCCTAAAATGTTAAAAAACAATAAAAAAAACCTTAAAGCCCCTTTAGAACTCGAAAACCCCCTAAAACCCAAAAAGGCCCTAAAACCCTGAGAAAAAAACTTAAAAACCCTTAAAAACCCTGAAAAACACCAAAACCCCTCAAAATAAAAAAAAACTATAAAATCCATCAAAATCCAAAAAAAAACCCTAAAAATCCCTGAAAATGAAAAGAACCGTAAAAACCCCTGAAAACCATAAAAACCCTAAAACCCTAAAAACCAAATAAAAACTCTAAAAACCCTTAAACCCCCTAAAAATGATAAAAACTATAAAAACCTAAAAGACACAAAAACGCTAATAACCGAAAAAGAACATAAAAACCCAGAAAACCCCTAAAAGCTATAAAAACCCTTGAAAACCCCTGAATACCCCTCAAACCCCTCAAATTCCCTAAAACCCTATAAAACCCTAAAAACAATAAAAATCCTAAAAACCCCTCAAAATCCATGAAAAAGTAAGAAACCCAAAAAACTCTTAAAACCATAAAAACTCCATCTTAAAAACCCATAAAACCCTAAAAATCACTAAAAACTGAAAAAACCATTAAGACCCCTAAAAACCCTTACAACCCTAAAAACCACTGAAAACCCCTAAAACCCCTCAAAATCCCTAAAAATCCAAAAAAATCTTAAAATTAATAAAAATCCCCTAAAAATAAATGAAAGCATATAAAACCCTAAAAACCCTGAAACCCCCCCAAACCATAAAAACCCTAAAACCACATAAAAACTCTAAAAAAACACGAAAAACTCAAAAAGCCCTTAAAACCCCTACAAATGTTAAAAACTCTAAAAAACATAAAATACCAAAAATAAAATCAAAAAACCCAAAAAAAACACACTAAAACCCTTCAAAGACCCCAAAACCCTAACCCCCCCCCCCCAAAATACCTAAAAACTCCAGAAAACCATAAAAATTGTAAAAAAATCCTTAAAAATACATGAAAAACTAAAAAATAATAAAACCCCTAAAACCCCCTAAAAACCATAAAACCCCTAAAAACCTTAAAAACCCTAAAAAACCATAAAACCCCTAAAAACAACTAAAAACTCTAAAAACACTTAAACCCCCTAAAAATGTTAAATACTTTAAAAACCCTTAAAAACTCAAAAAACCCTTAAAACCCAAAAAGACCCTAAAAACCCCTAAAACCCCTAAAACCACTAATAATCCCTAAATACTATAAAACCCCTAAAAAATCTAAAAACCCTAAAAATTCATGAAAGCAAAAAATCCCTAAAAACCCATAAAAACTTTTAAAAACCATCAAAACCCATAAAAACACTAAGAAACCTCTAAAAACTTTAAAAACATTAAAACCCCTAAAAACATTAAAAAAACTCTAAAAAACATTAAATTTCCTAAAAACAAAAAAATCCTAAAAACCTCAAAAGACCTAAAAAACCTTGGAAATCCCTAAAAACCTTAAAACCAGTAAAAAACCCTAAAAGACATTAAAATCACTAAAAAAATTAAATCCCTAAAAACCCATGAAAACGTAAAAATCCTAAAACCATGAAAACCCCATGAAACCATAAAAAACCATAAAAAACATAAATACTAATAAAAACCCGAAAAATCCACTAAAATCTAAAAAAATACTTTGAACCCCTAAAAACTTTAAAAATCTCTAAAAAACCGTAAAACCCCTAAAAAACTCAAAAAACCCTATGAAAATGAAAATAACCTGAAATACCTGAATAAACCTAAATAAACGTAAAAGCCCCTGAAAGCTATAAAAAACACCCAAATCTCTAAAACCCAAACCCCCCCCAAAAATCGTAAAAATCCTATGAAACCCCTAAAAATCCATAAAGAGTCAGCGTGAAGAAAAAATGTCACCGCTCTCTCCTGGTCTCTCTCTCCCAACGCGGCGATCTTCAGGGCGTCATCATGGAATCCTTCTAGGCGTCTTCAGCGATCTCCTCCGGTTGGGTGCTGCAGATGGTTTTTGGTTCGTGCGGTCTTCCTCCTCGGTGTGTTTGCGGGTGACAAGGCGGTTTCTGGCTGGGGACGGATTCTGGAATTTCTTCTCAGGGAAAGGAAACGACTTCCTGACCTGGGTCCTGAGGCGCTTCTGTTCGTCAGATATTTCTGATCTGGTTTGTGGTGATGCTACCGATCCCTTGGAAGCCAAGACCCCTTCGGGATTTCAGCCTTTCTGGGCTGTTCTTTTAGATCTGATGTGTCGACGGATGGGTCAGCGAGGTCTAGGGATTCCCTGACAGTGTTGGAATGCTAGGTCCGAGGATCTCTTCAAGTCTGAGGTTGCGGTTGGTGTTCTGCCCGAGAGGTCTCCTCCCCTGGTGATCTTGCGGGAGATGCGGCAGGTGCTTGATGGAGTCGGGATTCGGCGATCCAGTCTGGGAAAGTCTGTCATCGAGTTGGCCGGGAACTTGTGGAGATTTGGATCTTCCTCGGAAGATATGGATTTTTCTCTTCTTTGTGGCATCCATGGTCAATGCGATGGGAGGCGGTTCTGGTGGAGTCAAGATGGGTCAAGCTTTCACCGCTGTGTCTTGGTTTTGCAGGTTCGTTTTCAACTCGCTTATTTTCATGCTGTTGTCGAACTTTTGGATTTCTGCTGGTTGCTGGATACTATGTTGGACATTAGAGGTGCCTTTTGTGCTCTTTTTGGCCACTATGGTGATGATTCTTGGTTTGGTTATGAGTTACTGTTGATGCTGGATCATGAGCTTGCTGCAAGACTGGACCCTCCTGGGGAGAACATGATGGTTGCTGGAAAGGGTGTAAGTGGAGGCTATTTGGGGAAAGGCTGCACTATTTTCTAGTGTTTGAATGCTATTTGGGGGATGCTGTTGGTGGTTGTTTGGTTATTTGTTTGGTTATTTGTTGCTGTTACGGATGAGTTTGTTGTTGTTCTGCTTTTCGCTGGTTATTGTTTGTTGGGAGGTGCTGATGGATGCTTCTGGTTCTGGTGCTTGTGTTTTGGTTTGATGCTGCTGGGTGTGAGTGGTTGTGATATCGGATGTGGTGCTGATGGTAGCTGGGGCTGGTTGGTTTGGATGTGTTACTGTTGGTGTGCTGCTGTGATGGTTGGATGTGGTGATGCTGGATGCTGGTACTGGCTGGATGTGACGTGATGATGCTGTTGTTGTGTCTGGTCCTTGAGTCATTTTTTCTTGGTTTTTCTTTTTTTTTGGCGTGGGTTGTAAGGGGTTTTTGGGCGTGGGTCGTTTGACCCCTCCCCTCCCATGTCTGTTGTGTCCTCTTTTTTTCTTTCTAATAAATTTGGGGGGCCGGGAATAGCCCGACCCTCGCATCTTCCTTGCCCTAAAAATCCATGAAAATGTAAAAAACCTTAAAAACCCATAAAACCCCATAGAAACCCTAAAAACCTCTAAAATTTTTAAAAAATTCTGAAACGCCATAAAAACCCAAAAAACCACTAAAATCTATAAAAATCCTTAAAACCCCTAAAAGTATTAAAAACCCTAAAAATCACAAAAAAAACCCTTAAAACCCAAAAAGACCTTAAAACCATTGAAAAACATTAAAAAAACCTAGAGGACCCTAAAAATTTTCGAAGCTCCAAAAAAAACACTAAAAACATTAAAAGCAATTAAAATCATAAAAAACTACAAAAGACCTTAAAAACAGTGAAAACCCACAAAAACCCTAAAACCCCTCAAAAACCCTAAAAACACTTAAAATCCCTTAAAACTGAAAAAACCATAAAAATCCCACCCCCCCTAAAAATCCGTGAAAGAAGAAAAACCCTAAAAACCATAAAAACCCTAAAAAAGACTAAAACTCTAAAAACCCTTATAACCCCTATAAACGTTAAACACTATAAAAGTCCTAAAAAACCCTTAAAAATCAAAAAACCCTAAAAAAACAAAGACCTTAAAACCCTGAAGAACCTGAAAATCCCTAAAAGGCCCTAAAAACACTCAAATCTCAAAAACCCTTAAACACGCTAAAAACCCCTGAAAAATAAAAAACCTAAAAATCACCTAAAAATCCATGAAAACATAAAAAACCCTACAAACCCCAAAAACCCATAAATCCCCTAAAAAGATTTAAAAAAACCCTAAAACACCATAAAAACTCACAAATCCCACTAAAAACTCTAAAAACCCTTAAAATGCCTAAAAATGTTAAAAAACTCTAAAAAGACTTATGACCTTTAAGAAACTAAAAAAACCCTAAAAACCCAAAAGACCCTAAAACCCATGAAAAGTTCTAAAACCCCTAAAAACACTAAAAAACACTAAAAAATTTCAAAATTACTAAAAACCCTAAAATACCCTAAGAACCATAAAATCCTAAAAAACCACTAAAATTCCATGAAAACTTAAAAAACACAAAACCATGAAAAACCCCTAAAAACCATAAAACCCTAAAAACCCCTAAAACCCATAAAAACCCTAAAAAGCCACAAAGACTCTAAAAATCCATTAAACCACTAGATTGGTTAAAAAACTATTAAAAACCTTAAAACTCTAAAAAAATCAAAAAAAAATCAATAAAAACCCTAAAAAACCCAGAAAACCCCCAAAAAACCCCACAAAATCCCAAAAAACCCTAAAAACCATAAAATTCTTAAAAATCACCTAAAAATCCATGAAAATATAGAAATCCCTAAAAACACTAAAAAACCCCTAAAACCTATAAAAACCCCTAAAACCCATAAAAAATCCAATAAACCCACAACAACCCCCAAAACCACTATAAACTCTGACCTCAAAACCCCTAAAAACATCAAAAAACTCTAAAAACCCTTAAAACACCTAAAAAACTAATAAAAATCATAAAAACCAAAAAAGACCCTAAAAACACTTAAAAACCCTAAAAACTGTAAAAATAACAGAAAAAAACTAAAAACCCTCAAAAACCTAAAAAACCCTAAAACCCAAGAAAGTCCAAAAAACCTAAAACATGGAAAAACACTGAAAAAACCCCCTAAAAACCAAAAAACCCATAAAAACACTCAAAAACCACTAAAAACTCTAAAAAACCTTAAAACTCTTAAAAATGTTAAAAACACTAAAAACCCTTAAAGACCCTAAAAAACTCAAAAAAAAACCAAGAAACCCAAAAAGACCCAAAATACCCTTAAAATTCCTAAAAAACCTATAGACCATAAAAATCCTAAAACACCCCTCAAAATACATGAAAATGTCAAAACCCCTAAAAACCCAAAAAAACCACTGAAAACTATTAAAACCCTAAAAACCGAAAAAACCATAAAAAGCCATAAAACCCCAAAAGCCCATTAAATACTCTAAAACCCTTAAAACCTCAAAAAGTCTAAAAACTCTAAAAAAACATAAAAACACTAAAAACCCTAAAACACTAAAAACTCTAAAAACCCTAATATCAAAAAATCCTTAAAAACCCCTAAAACTGCCTGAAAAGAAAAAAATTCTAAAAACCTTAAAAAACCCTGAAAACCATAAAAAACCTTAAAAACATAAAAAATAAAGACCCTTAAAACCCACTAAAAACTCTAGAAACCCTTTACACCCATAAATATGTAAAAAACTCTAAAAACCCTTAAAAGCCCTAAAAACTCAAGAAAAACCTAAAAACCCAAAAAGACCGAAAAAACCCTGAAAACCCTAAAAACCCTAAAACCCCCTAAAAACCCTAAAAACCAAAAAAAAATCCCTAAAACCCCAAAAAATCCCTAAAACCAAAAAAATCTTAATAAACTCCTAAAAAACCATGAAAATGTAAAAAATCCTAAAAACCCTAAAGACCCCCTGAAATGCATAAAACCCCCAAAAACCTTCAAAAACCCATAAAAACCTTAAAAACCACTAAAAACACTTAAAACCCTTAAAAATGTTAAAAATTCTAAAAACCTTAAAAAAATTAAAAATTAAAAAAAACCATAAAAACCCAAAAAGACCCTAAAAATCCCACAAAACCCTAAAAAGCCATGAAAACCGCTAAAAACACTCGAAATCCATAAAAACCCAAAACCCCCAAAAAAATCATAAAAATCATAAAGAACACTAAAAATCCATGAAAACATTCAAATCCTAAAAACCCAAAAAAACCTCTAAAAATCAAAAAAAAATTAAAAAACCTGAAAACAAAAGGTCAAAAAAGAACACTAAAAGCCCAAAATGATCATAAAAGTCCAAAAAGATCCAAAAAACCCAGAAATCCCTTTGAAACCCCAAAAAAAATCTAAAAAACCCAAACACCCTCATATTCACTAAAAACCCTAAAAGCCAGAAAAAATCCTAAAAAACCCATTAAAATCCATAAAAACGTAAGAAACCCTAAAAATCATGAAAAACCCCTGAAAACCATAAAAGCCCCTAAAAACCTTAAGAAACCCTAAAAAACCATAAAAACTCTAAAAACCACTAAAAAATATAAAATCCCTTAAAACCCCAAAAAATGTTAAAAAAATCTAAAAACAATTTAAAACCCTAAAACTCAAAAACCCTAAAAACCCGAAAAAACCATAAAAACCCCTAAAAACCTTAAGAACCCTCCAAATCTCTAAAAACCCTAAAACCCATAAAAACTATAAAAATCCTAAAAATCCCTAAAAATCCCTAAAAATCCATGAAAACATAAAAAACCCTGAAAAAACCCTTGAAAAAAAAATAAAACCCCTAAAAATCAAAAAAACTGTAAAAACCCATAAAAACCAAAAAACTAATAAAAACTCTAAAAACCCTTTAAAACCCTAAAAATTTTTAAAAACTCAAAAACCCTTAAACCCTTAAAAACAAAAAAAACCATAAAATCCCAAAAAGAACCTATAAAGCCTGAAAAACCCTAAAAACCCTAAAAACCCTAAAACCCCTAAAAACCCATAAAACCCCCAAAATCCCGAATGACCCCCCAAAACCCTAAAACTATAAAAATCTAAAAAAACCCTTAAAAATCCATGAAAACATAAAAAACCCAAAAAAACTTGAAAACCATAAAACCCCCAAAAACCTTAAAACCCTAAATACCCATAAAACCCTAAAACACTAAAAACTATAAAACCCTTAAAACTCCAAAAAACGTTAAAATTTTATAAAAACCTTAAAACCCTTAAAAACACAAAAAAAAGCCTAAGCCTAAAAAAGTCCCTAAAAACCCTAAAAAAATAAAAACCCTAAAACACCTAAAAAACCATATAAACCTGCAAAATCCCAAAAACACCTAAAAACCCAAAACACCATAAAATTCCTAAAAAATCACTAAAAACACAAGAAAATGTAAAAAACCATAAAACACATAAAAATCCCATAAAAACTCTAAAACTCTTAAAACCCATAAAACCCTTAAAAACTCAAAAAAAACTCTTAAAAACCCAATAAGAACGTAAAAACCCTGAAACCCCTAAAAACCCTAAAAACCACTGAAAATCCCTAAAAATCCTAAAAATCCCTAAAACCCTAAAAATCCTAAAAAACACTTAAAAATCCATGAAAACATAAAAACCCCTAAAAAATGTGAAAACCCCCTGAAAACTATAAAAACTCCTAAAAACCGTGAAATACCTTAAAACCCCACAAAAACCCAAAAAACCACTATGAACTTTAAAAACCCTTAAATCCCTAAAATTTTTAAAAAACTCTAAAATACCATAAAACCCCTAAAAACTAAAAAAAACTAAAAAAACTAAATAGTTCCTAAAAACCCAAAAAACTATAAAAACCCTTAAAACACCATAAACCCCGTAAAAAACCTAAATATACCAAAAAATATTAAAGACCATAAAAACCATATAAGTCCTAAAAACCCCTAAAAATCCATGAAAACCCCCTAAGAACCATAAAATCTCGTAAAACCCAATAAAACCCCCGAAAAACAACTTAGAACTCTAAAAACCCTTAAAACTCCTAAAAATGTTAAAAACTCTACAAAACCTTAAAAACGCAAAAAAACAAAAAAAAACCCCATAAAAATCCAAAAATACCCTAAAAACCCCTCCAAAACCATAAAACCCCTAAAAATTTCTTAAAATCCCTAAAACCATTAAAAGCCTAAAAAAAGCCCCTAAAAATGCTTGAAAATATAAAAACCCCTAAAAACCCTAGATCCCCTGAAAACCATAAAAACCCCTAAAAACCTTAAAACCCCCTAAAACCATAAAAAACCTAAAAAACTCTAAAAACTCAATATACCCTTTAAACCCCTAAAATGTTAATAACTATAAAAAACCTTAAAAATCCAAAAAAAACTCAAGAAAACTTCAAAAACCCAAAAAGACCCTAAAAACCCTGAAAAACTATAAAAACTCCAAAACCCCATGAAAACCCCTAAAACCCATCAAAATATCTAAGACCCTAAACACCCCTAAAAACTAGAAAAATCCTTAAAAAATCCTTAAAAATCCAAGAAACATAAGAAACCCTAAAACCTCGAAGACCCCTGAAAACCATAAAACCCCTAAAAACATAAAAAACCCTAAAACCCATAAAAACCCAAAAAACCATTAAAAACTCTAAAAATCCATAAAACCCCTAAAAATTTAAAAGAAATTAAAAACATTAAGACACCTAAAAAAAATAAAAAAGACCCTAAAACCCCTGAGCAATGGTCGGTTTTCTGCTCTTCTTTTTGGAGCTTTAGACACAGTGACCAATGAGGAGGATGTTCTGGCCCTGTCAAGCATGGTGGTTCTCTGGCTCACATGTATTCTGGTGAGAGGGGGTGGTTGAGTCCTCCCAACCTTTGGTTGTTGATTTTCCCTGTTCATCTGCTTTGCTAGCTGGAAGTGAGTTAGAGGTTGCCCTGATGGATTCGAGTGGTTTCATTGTAATTTTGGCTGGAGGTGATGGTGTTTTGGGAGATGCTGATGAGGCGGAAGTGCTACTGGATGAGAGGGATAATCAGGTTTCTGCTGAAGGTGCTCACAGGTGTGGTGACTCCTCTAGGAGGCAGGCAGATTTAGGGAAGGCTGTTGTGATGGGTATCTGGAAAGGAAATGTGGAGGAACCCTGTGCTCTGGATTTGGGACGAGATGATATAGCTGGTTTGAAGGTTAATGAGAGCAATGATGGATCCTTTCGAGCAGTTGAGGTTATTGTGATTGCTCCAAAAAACTTCCAGGTTGCAACCTTGGCTAAGCCCGCTGTGGTGGATGTGCTGGTGGTAGATGTTGTGAAGGAGGCAGTGGTTACTCAGGGCCCGAGTACTGGGGATGAGTGGAGCTTGTCTTGAGCTAAGGAAAGGTCTATGGCGGAAGAGGAGACCTAGACCCCCAGGGTGAAAAAAATGAATTGGCGTGATGCCCCTCTTGTTTTGTCTGGGTGCCCCGGCTTGGGGGGATCTGACATGGGGCCTGGGTTATCTCCTCCCTCTGACAGCACGAGTGGTGCTGAAGATCTTCCCAGTGCCCAGTTTTTGAGCCCTATGCCAAGGAATGATGGCGACACTAGTGATCCGTCCATGGACCTACAAAGGGCTATGGTCCTTCATAGTCCTCTGCTGAATATTATTGTGTGCAGTTCCATGAGATGGTGTGGGTTGAACGGGAAAGGTTCCCGCTTGAGGGTGAAGCTAAGAGGCTTGGGGAGAGGTTTGCTAAGGCTGATTGCCGGATAAACGCTGCTATGGCCAGGTTAAAGAAGGAAAGAACGAGAGGAGGTGCTGAAACTCCTGGGCCAGAATGTAAGAAGGGGAAGGCACCATCGGCTGTCAGTGATGGTGTCACTTGTGCGAAGTCAGGTGTTGAAGCTGGATCCACTTCCGCCCCTCCGAGACGAAGACGGAGGAGGGATTATTCTGCCCTCCCACGTCCCATGGAAACGAGGGACTCTTCACGAGCTGTCAGACTTAATCTAAAGGTGAATAAGCGAGAACGAATTTCAGTTTCTGCTGAGAAAGAGAAGGCTAGGATGAAGCTACTATCCAGGCTTGGCATGCAAGAGGACTTTGAGTCTGGATGGGATTCAACGGACATGGGTACTGAGTCAGATTTTAGTTTTGCAGATGTGGGCGACGGATTTGGTGTGGGCATGGGGTATTGTGGTGTGGAGCTGGAAGATTTTGGTGGCGATGTTGACTGATTCTCCTCTTGTGTGCTTTCCCTTTTGGACTCTTGACTTATTTGTTTTTTCTTTTTGCTTCTCTTCTTTTCTTTTTGTGGCCTTCGGGCTGAGGTCGTAAGGGGATTTCGGTGTGGATCGGTGGATCCCTCCCCTCCCTTGTCTGCAGTGTCTTGTGTCTCTTCTTTTAATAAATTTTGGGGGGTTCCAGGAATAGCATGGACCCGAGCCTTCCTTGCCCTAAAAGCCCTAAAAAACCCTAAAACCCCAAAAAACCTACTAAAAACTCTAAAACCCCTTAAAACCCCTTAAAACCCCTAAAAACCCATAAAAATGTTAAAAACCCAAAAAAAACCATAAAACACCTAAGAAACTCAAAAAAACCCTAAAAACTCAAAAACATGCTAAAAAACTTAAAAAGACCTAAAAACCATTAAAAACCTTAAAAACCATCAAAAGCCCTGAAAAAAACCCAGTAAACCTAAAAAACCAAAAAAATCCTAAAAATTAATGAAAACGTAGAAAACCCTAAAAGCCCTGAAAACCCCTAAAAACCATAAAACCCCCTAAAAATCATTAAAACACTAAAAACCAATAAAACCCTAAAAAACAGTAAAAACTCAAAAAACCCTTATAACCCTATAAACGTTAAAAACTATAAAAAACCTTAAAAAACCAAAAAAACTAGAAAAACCCAAAAAGACCATAAAAAACCTAAAAACCCCTAAAAACCTCCAAAACCCTCAAAATTCCTAAAACCCTAAAAAACCCTAAAAACCATTGAAATCCTAAAACCCCCCTAAAAATCCATGAAAATGTAAAAACCCAAAAACATTAAAAAACCCCAAAAAACCAAAAGACCCCTAAAAATCCCTAGAAACCATGAAAACGTAGAAAACCCTCAAAACCATAAAAACCCCTAAAAACCTTAAAAACCCCTAAAAACCCTAAAAAACAACCAAAAAATATAAAAACCTTTAAAACCCCTAAATATGTTAAAAAAACACTAAAAACCTTAAAACCCCCAATTTTTTTTAAAAAAAACCCCTAAAAACCCAAAAGGACACTAAAAACCCTAAAAAATCCCTAAACACCTGAAAAATCATAAAATTCCTAAAAAAACACTAAAAATCGATGAAAACGTAGAAAACCTTTAAAACCCTGAGAACCATAAAAACCACTAAAAACCTTAAAAACCCATAAAACCCATAAAAACAAAAAAACTACTTAAAATCTAAAAAACATTTAAACCCCTAAAAACATTAAAAAACTATAAAACTTTTAAAAACCCTAAAAATTTGAAAATAACCCTAAAAACCAAAAAAGACACTAAACACCATGAAAGACCCTAAAAATCTCTGAAAAAACATAAAAACCTCAACATCCCTAAAAACCATGAAAATATTTTAAAACCCCTAAAAATCCATGAAAATGTAAAAAGCACTAAAAACCCTAAAACCCCCCCTCAAAACCATAAAAACCCCTAAAAACCTTAAAAACCCGAAAAACCCATAAAACCTTAAAAACCAACTAAAAACTCTAAAAACTCTTTAAACCCCTAAAATGTTAAAAAACTCTAAAAAACCAGAAAACCCTAAAAGTCACATAAAACCCCTAAAAACCCAAAAAGTCACTAAAACCCCTGGAAAACCCTAAACACACAAAACCCCTGAAAAACCCTAAAAATACTAAAAAACCCTAAAGTCCATATAAAACCCTAAAACCCATAAAATTCCTAAAAACTCCCTAAAAATCCATGAAAACGTAAAAAATCCTAAAAACCTTTAAAAACCCTTAAAAACCATAAAACCGCCTAAAAACATTAAAAACCTTAAAAACCCATAAAACCCTTAAAGGCCACTAAATCCTCTAAAAACCCTTAAAACTCCTAAAAACATTAAAATAGTCTAAAAATTCTAAAACCCCAAAAAACTCAAAAAGCATCCCTGAAAACCCTTAAAACTCCTAAAAACATTAAAATAGTATAAAATTTTTTAAACCCCAAAATACTCAAAAAGCATCCTTAAAAAGGCCCAAAGACACTAAAAACCCCGAAAACCCCTGAAACCTATAAAAACCCATAAAACCCATGAAAATCTCTAAAATCCCTAAAAACCATAAAAATCAAAAAAATCCTAAAAAACCCCACAAAATCTTTGAAAACATAGAAAACCCTAAAAAACCCTTAAAACCATAAAAAACCCTACAAACCATAAAAACCTTAAAACCCCATAAAAACCCTAAATACCCACTAAAACTCTAAAACCCCTTTAAACCCCTAAAAACATTAAAAATCTCTAAAAACCTTATAAACCATAAAAAAACTCAAAAAGAAAACCCTAAAAACCCAAAAGGACCATAAAACCATGAAAGACACTAAAAAGCCTAAAATCCCTGAAAAACACGTAAAACCCCTCAAAATCCCTAAAACCCATAAAAACCATAAAAATCCAAAAAAAACCCTAAAAATCCCAAAAGACAAAGAACCCCAAAAATCCCAGAAAAACCCTTGAAACCCATAAAAACCCCTAAACCCTTTAAAAACCCTTAAAATACCTCCAAACTTTAAAAAACTCTAAAAACCTTAAAAACCCTAAAAAAACTCATAACAACCCTAAAAATCTAAAAAGACCCTAAAACCCCCTAAAAATCCATGAAAATGTAAAAGACCCTGAATAACCGATGAAAACCATAAAACCCCTAAAAATCCATAAAAACCCTAAAAACCAATGAAAAACTCAAAAAAAACATTAAACCCCATAAAAACGTTAGAAACTCTAAAAACCATAAAACCCTAAAAAACTCATACAAAAACCTAAAAACCAAAAATGACCCTAAAATCCTTGAAAACCCCAAAAAACCCAAAAAACCAAAAAAAAATTATGAAAAAAACATAGAAACACTAAAAATCCCAAAAAAACCCAAAAAACCAAAAAAAATCAAAGAACACCCCTAAAAACCCATAAAAACTAGAAAATACCTAAAAACCCTAAAAAACCACTGAAAACCATAAAAATCCCTAAAAAACAGTGAAACTCTAAAAAGATAGAAAAACATAAAACCACTAAAAACTCTAAAAAACCTTAATATCCCTGAAAAAGTTAAGAAACTCTAAAAAACTTTAAACCCCAAAAAAACTCATAAAAACCCTAAAACGACAAAAAAACCCTAAAAACACCTAAAACCCCTAAGAACCCCTTAAAACCCTAAAAATCCCAAAAAACCATAAAAAATGCTAAAAACCCCTAAAAATCCATGAAAACATAAGAACCCTAAAAACCCCTGAAAACCATAAAACCTCTAAAAACCTTAAAAAACCCTAAAAACCACTAAAAACTCTAAAAACACCTCAAACCCCTTAAAGGTTAAAATAATCTAAAAAACCTTTAAACCCCTCAAAAAACAATAAAAAACCCTAATAACCCAAAGAGACAATAAGACCCCCAAAAGACTCTAAAAACCCTAAATAACCCTAAAAACACCTAGAAAACCCTAAAGCCCCTTAAAATCCCAAAAATCCATAAAAACCCCTAGAAACCATAAAAATCATAAAAATCAATAAAAATTAATAAAAACAGAAAAAACCTAAAAAACCCTGAAAAACCCTTGAAAACATAAAACCCCTTAAAACCATAAAAAATCCTAAAAACCCACTAAAACTCTAAAAACCCTAAAACCCCAAAATACATAAAAAACATCGAAAAAATCTTAAAACCCCAAAAAAATTAAAAAAACCCCTAAAACCCCAAAAGACCCTAAAACCCTAAAAAACCCTAAAAACCCTGAAAACCCCTAAAATGCAAAAAATCCCTAAAACCCTAAAAAATTAAAAACCAAAAAATCTTTAAAAAACCCTAAAAAACCATGAAATTTTAAAAAACCCAAAAAACCCTGAGAAACCCCTTAAAGCCCTAAAAACCCATAAAAACCCTAAAATGTTAAAAAACTATAAAAAAACTTTTAAACCCCTTTAGAACTCGAAAAACCCCTAAAAAACTTGAAAGACCCTAAAACCCTGAAAATCCATCAAAATCCAAAAAAAGACCTAAAAATCGAAGAAAATGAAAAGAACCGTAAAAATCGCTGAAAACCATAAAAACCCTAAAACCCTAAAAACCAATTAAAAACTCTAAAAACCCTTAAACACCCTAAAAACAATAAAAACTCTAAAAGCCTAAAAGACACAAAAACGCTAATAACCGAAAAAGAACATAAAAACCCAAAAAACCCCTAAAAGCTATAAAAACCCTTGAAAACCCCTAAGTACACCTCAAACCCCTCAAATTCCCTAAAACCCTATAAAACCCTAAAAACAATAAAAATCCTAAAAACCCCTCAAAATCCATGAAAAAGTAACAAACCCTAAAAACTCTTAAAACCATAAAAACTCTTAAAAACCATAAAAATCCTAAAAACCACTAAAAACTCAAAAAACCTTTAAGACCCCTAAAAACCCTTAAAACCCTAAAACCACTGAAAACCCCTAAAAACCCTCAAAATCCCTAAAAATCCAAAAAAATATTAAAATTAATAAAAATCCAATAAAAATCCATGAAAGCATATAAAACTCTAAAAACCCTTAAAACCCCCCCAAAACCATAAAAACCCTAAAACCCCATAAAAACTCTAAAAAACCATGAAAAACTCAAAAATACCTTAAAACCACTAAAAAATGTTAAAAACTCTAAAAAACATAAAATCCCAAAAAAAATCAAAAAACCCAAAAAAACACACTAAAACCCTTTTTTGACCCCCAAACCCCCAAAACCCACAAAATACATAAAAAATCCAAAAAACCATAAAAATTGTAAAAAAAATCCTTTAAAATCCATGAAAAACTAAAAAACAATAAAACCCCTAAAACCCACTAAAAACCATAAAACCCCTAAAAACCTTAAAAACCCTAAAATACCATAAAACCCCTAAAAACCACTAAAAACTCTAAAAACACTTAAACCCCCTAAAAATGTTAAATACTTTAAAAACCCTTAAAACCCAAAAAGACCCTAAAACCCCCTAAAACCCCTAATAATCCATAAATACCCTAAAAACTTTTAAAACCCATCAAAACCTATAAAAACACTAAGAAACCACTAAAAACTTTAAAAACATTAAAACCCCTAAAAAAATTAAAAAAAAACTCTAAAAAACCTTAAATTTCCTAAAATCAAAAAAAATCCTAAAAACCTCAAAAGACTTGAAAAACCTTGGAAAACCCTAAAAACCTTAAAACCAGAAAAAACCGTAAAAACATTAAAATCCCTAAAAAATTAAATCCCTAAAAACCCATGAAAATGTAAAAATCCTAAAACCATGAAAACCTCATGAAAACCATAAAAAAACCATAAAAACATAAACAATAATAAAAACCCTAAAAAACCACTAAAATCTCAAAAAACACTTTAAACCCCTAAAAACTTTAAAAATCTCTAAAAAACCGTAAAACCCCTAAAAAACTCAAAAAACCCTATGAACATGAAAATAACCTGAAATACCTGAATAACCCTAAATAAACCTAGAAGACCCTGAAAACTATAAAAAACACCCAAATCTCTAAAACCCCTAAACCCCCCAAAAATCGTAAAAATCCTAAGAAACCCCTAAAAATCCATGAAAATGTAAAAAAACCTTAAAAACCCATAAACCCCCTAGAAACCCTAAAAACCTCTAAAATTTTTAAAAAAATATGAAACGCTATAAAAACCCAAAAAACCACTAAAAACTCTAAAAATCCTTTAAACCCCTAAAAATATTAAAAACCCTAAAAATCACAAAAAAACCCTTAAAACCCCAAAAGACCATAAAACCACTGAAAAAAATTAAAAACCCCTAAAGGGCCCTAAAAATTTTTGAAGATCCAAAAAAACCGTAAAAACCTTTAAAACAATTAAAATCATAAAAACTACAAAAGACCTTAAAAACAGTGAAAACCCACAAAAACCCTAAAACCCCTCAAAAACCCTAAAAACACTCAAAATCCCTAAAAACCCAAAAAACCATAAAAATCCTAACCCCCCCTAAAAATTCGTGAAAGAAGAAAAACCCTAAAAACCCTAAAAACCTTAAAAACCATAAAAACCCTAAAAAATACTAAAACTCTAAAAACCCTTATAACCCCTATAAACATTAAATAATATAAAAATCTTAAAAAACCCTTAAAATATCAAAAAACCCTAAAAATACAAAGACCTTAAAACCCTGAAGAACCCAAAAACCCCTAAAAGACCCTAATAACACTCAAATCCCAAAAACCCTTAAACACACTAAAAACCCCTAAAAAATAAAAAACCTAAAAATCACCTAAAAATCCATGAAAACAAAAAAGACCCTAAAAACCCCCAAAACCCATAAAACCCCTAAAAAGCTTTAAAAAACCCTAAAACCCCATAAAAACTCGAAAACGCCACTAAAAACTCTAAAACCCTTAAAATTCCTAAAAATGTTAAAAAACTCTAAAAAGACTTAAGACCTTTAAAAAACTAAAAAAACCCAAAAGACCCTAAAACCCATGAAAAGTCCTAAAACCCCTAAAAACACTAAAAACTCTAAACACCGCCAAAATTACTAAAAACCCTAAAATACCCTAAGAACCATAAAATCCTAAAAAACCACTAAAATTCCATGAAAAATTAAAAAACATAAAAAAACATGAAAAACCCCTAAAACCATAAAACCCCTAAAACCTTAAAAACCCCTAAAACCCGTAAAAACCCTAATAAGACACAAAGTCTCTAAAAACCAATTAAACCACTAAATTGGTTAAAAAACTATTAAAAACCTTAAAAATCTAAAAAAATCTAAAACAAATTCCCTAAAAACCCAAAAAAACCCTGAAAACCCCCCCAAAAACCCACAAAATAACTAAAAACCCTAAAAACCATAAAATTCCTAAAAATCACCTAAAAATCCATGAAAATATAGAAATCCCTAAAAACACTAAAAAACCCCTAAAACCTATAAAAACCCCTAAAACCCATAAAAATCCAATAAACCCACAACAACCCCCAAAACCACTATAAACTCTAACCTCAAAACCCCTAAAAACATCAAAAAACTCTAAAAAACCTTAAAACACCTAAAAAACTAATAAAAATCATAATAACCAAAAAAGACCCTAAAAACACTTAAAAATCCTAAACACCCTAAAAATAGAAAAAAAAAACTAAAAACCCTAAAAAACCTAAAAAAACCCTGAAAAAAAACCATAAAAACCATAAAAACCAAAAAACCCATAAAAACTCTCAAAAACCACTAAAAACTCTAAAAAACCTTAAAACTCTTAAAAATGTTAAAAACACTAAAAACCCTTAAAGACCCTAAAAAACTCAAAATAAAACCCAAGAAACCCAAAAAGACCCTAAAAACCCTAAAAATTCCTAAAAACCCTATAGACCATAAAAATCCTAAAACCCCCTAAAAATACATGAAAATGTCAAAAACCCTAAAAAACCAAAAAAACCACAGAAAACCATAAAAACCCATAAAAACCCAAAAATCCCATTAAATACTCTAAAACCCTTAAAACCTCAAAAAGTTTAAAAACTCTAAAAAAACATAAAAACCCTAAAATCAAAAAAAACACTAAAAACCCTAAAAACACTAAAACCTCTAAAACCCTCAAAATCCCTCAAAGCTCTAAAAACCCTAATATCAAAAAATCCTTAAAAACCCCTAAAACTCCCTGAAAAGAAAAAAAATCCTAAAAACCTTAAAAAACCCCTGAAAACCATAAAAAAACTTAAAAACCATAAAAAAAATAAAGACCCTTAAAACCCACTAAAAACTCTAGAAACCCTTTAAACCCATAAATATGTAAAAAAACTCTAAAAACCCTTAAAAGCCCTAAAAACTCAAGAAAAACCTAAAAACCCAAAAAGACAGAAAAAACCCTGAAAACCCTAAAACCCCCTAAAAACCCTAAAAACCAAAAAATTCCCTAAAACCCCAAATAATCACTAAATCCAAAAAAATCTTAATAAACCCCTAAAAAACCATGAAAATTTAAAAAATCCTAAAAACCCTGAAGACCCCCTGAAATGCATAAAACCCCTAAAAACCTTAAAAACCCATAAAAACCTTAAAAACACTAAAAATACTTAAAACCCTTAAAATGTTAAAAATTCTAAAAACCTTAAAAAAATTAAAAATTAAAAAAAAAACCATAAAAACCCAAAAAGACCCTAAAAAGCCCACAAAACCCTAAAAAGCCATGAAAACCCCTAAAAACACTTGAAATCCATAAAAACCCAAAAACCCCAAAAAATCATAAAAATCATAAAGAACGCTAAAAATCCATGAAAGCATTCAAAACAAAAAAACCCTGAAAAACATCTAAAAATCAAAAAAAACATTAAAAAACCTGAAAACAAAAGGTTAAAAAGGAACACTAAAAGCCCAAAAAGAACAGAAAATCCCAAAAAGATCCTAAAAAACCAGAAAGCCCTTTGAAACCCCAAAAAATCTGAAAAACCCAAACACCCTCATATTCACTAAAAAACCTAAAAGCCAGAAAAATCCTAAAAAACCCATTAAAATCCATAAAAACGTAAGAAACCCTAAAAATCTTGAAAAACCCCTGAAAACCTTAAAAGCCCCTAAAAACCTTAAGAAACCCTAAAACCCCATAAAAACTCCAAAAACCACTAAAAAATCTAAAATCACTTAAAACCCCAAAAAATGTTAAAAAAATCTAAAAACAATTTAAAACCCTAAAAACTCAAAAACCCAAAAAAACCCTAAAAACCCCTAAAAACCTTAAGAACCCTCAAAATCTCTAAAAACCCTAAAACCCCTAAAAACTATAAAAATCCTAAAAATCCATGAAAACATAAAAAACCCTAAAAAACCCCTTGAAAAATAATAAAACCCCTAAAAATCATAAAAACTGTAAAAACACATAAAAACCTAAAAACTAATAAAAACTCTAAAAACCCTTTAAACCCCTAAAAATGTTAAAAAATTCTAAAACCCTTAAACCCTTAAAAACAAAAAAAATACCATAAAACCCCAAAAAGAACCTATAAAGCCTAAAAAAGCCCAAAAAATCTAGAAAACCATAAAACCCCCAAAAAACCTTAAAACCCTAAAAAACACTAAAAACTATAAAACCCTTAAAACTCCTAAAAACGTTACAAATTTATAAAAACCTTAAAACCCTTAAAAATACAAAAAAAACCCAAGCATAAAAAAATTCCCTAAAAACCCTAAAACTCCTAAAAACCCCTATAAACCCGTAAAATCCCAAAAACACCTAAAAACCCAAAACACCATAAAATTCCTAAAAAATCACTAAAAACACAAGAAAATGTAAAAAATCCTAAAACACATAAAAAACCCATAAAAACTCTAAAACCCTTAAAACCCATAAAACCCTTAAAAACTCAAAAAAAAAACTCCTAAAAACCCAATAAGAACTTAAAAACCCTGAAAACCCTAAAAACCACTGAAAATCCCTAAAAATCCTAAAAATCTCTAAAACCCTAAAAAACCTAAAAAACACTTAAAAATCCATGAAAACATAAAAACCCCTAAAAAATGTGAAAACCCCCTGAAAACTATAAAAACCCCTAAAAATCGTGAAAAACCTTAAAACCCCATAAAAACCCAAAAAACCACTATGAACTTTAAAAACCCTTAAAACCCTAAAAATGTTAAAAAAAACTCTAAAATACAATAAAACCCTTAAAAACTAAAAAAAACTAAAAAAACCAAATAGTTCCTAAAAACCCTAAAAACTATAAAAACCCTTAAAACACCCTAAACCCCCTAAAAAAATACCTAAAAATCCTAAAAAACCATATAAGTCATAAAAACCCCTAAAAATCCATGAAAATGTTAAAAACCATAAAAACATAGAAAAACCCTAAAAACCATAAAAACCTAAAAAACTCTGAAAACCATAAAAACCCCTTAAAAATTTAAAACCCATAAAAACTCATAAAAACCCAAAAAACACACAAATACTCTACAAACCTTTTAAACTTGTAAAAATTTAAAAAAACTCTACAAAACCTTAAAAACCCTAGAAAAGTAAAAAAACCCAAAAACACCAAAAAAACCCTGAAAACCCCTAAAAACCCTAAAACCCGTGAAAACCCCTAAACCATTAAAATCCCTAAAAACCATTAAAATCCTAAAAAAACCTAAAAATCAATAAAAATGTAAAAAATCCAAAAAAACTGAAAAACCCCAAAAAACCATAAAAACCCCCTAAGAGCCTTAAAATCCCGTAAAACCCAATAAAACCCCTGAAAAACAACTTAAAACTCTAAAAACCCTTAAAACTCCTAAAAATGTTAAAAACTGTACAAAACTGTAAAAACCCAAAAAAACACAAAAAACCCATAAAAATCCAAAAAAACACAAAAAAACCCATAAAAATCCAAAAAAACCCTAAAAACCCTGAAGAACCCTAAAAACCCCTCCAAAACCATAAAACCCCTAAAAATTTCCTAAAAACCCTAAAACCATTAAAATCCCAAAAAAACCCCTAAAAATGCTTGAAAATGTAAAAACCCCTAAAACCCATAGAAACCCTTGAAAACCATAAAAACCCCTAAAAACCTTAAAACCCCCTAAAACCATAAAAAACCTAAAAACCTCTAAAAACTCAATAAACCCTTAAAACCCCAAAAATGTTAATAACTATAAAAAACCTTAAAAATCAAAAAAACTCAAGAAGACTTCAAAAACCCAAAAAGACCCTAAAAACCCTGAAAAACTATAAAAACTCCAAAACCCCCTGAAAACCCCTAAATCCCATCAAAATATCTAAGACACTAAACACTCATAAAAACTAGAAAAATCCTTAAAAAATCCTTAAAAATCCCAGAAACATAAGAAACCCTAAAACCTCGAAGACCCCTGAAACCATAAAACCCCTCAAAACATAAAAAAGCACTGAAAACAAAAAAAAACCCTAAAAAACCACTAAAAACATAAAAAACATAAAAATCCTAAAAAACATTTAAAAATCCATGAAAACATAAAAACCCCTAAAAAATGTGAAAACCCCCTGAAAACTGTAAAAACCCCTAAAAACCGTGAAAAACCTTAAAACCCCATAAAAACCCAAAAAACCACTATGAACTTTAAAAAACCTTAAAACCCTAAAAATGTTAAAAAACTCTAAAATACCATAAAACCCCTAAAAACTAAAAAAAACTAAAAAAACCAAATAGTTCATAAAAACCCTAAAAACTATAAAAAACCTTAAAACACCATAAACCCCCAAAAAACCTAGAAATACCTAAAAATCCTAAAAAAACCATAAAAACCTTATTAGTCCTAAAAACCCGTAAAAATCCATGAAAATGTTAAAAACCCTAAAAACATAGAAAAACCCCTAAAAACCATAAAAACCTAAAAAACTCTGAAAACCATAAAACCCCTTAAAAACTTTAAACCCATAAAAACTCATAAAAAACCAAAAAACCCACAAATACTCCACAAACCTTTTAAACTTGAAAAAATTAAAAAAAACTCTACAAAACCTTAAAAACCCTAAAAAAGTAAAAAAAACCTCAAAACACCAAAAATAGCCTGAAAATCCCTAAAAACCCTAAAACCCGTGAAAACCCCTAAACCATTAAAATCCCTAAAAACCATTAAAATTCTAAAAAAACCTAAAAATCCATAAAAATGTAAAAAATCCAAAAAAACTAAAAAACCCCTAAAAACCATAAAAACCCCTAAGAACCTTAAAATCCCGTAAAAACCAATAAAACCCCTGAAAAACAACTTAAAACTCTAAAAACCCTTAAAACTCCTAAAAATTTTAAAAAGTCTACAAAACCTTAAAAACACAAAAAAAAAACAAAAAAACCCATAAAAATCCAAAAATATCCTAAAAACCCTAAAACCATTAAAATCCTAAAAAAATCCCCTAAAAATGCTTGAAAATGTAAAAACCCCTAAAAACCCTAGAAACCCCTGAAAACCACAAAAACCCCTAAAAACCTTTAAACCCCTAAAACCATAAAAAACCTAAAAACCACTAAAAATTCAATAAACCCTTAAAACCCCTAAAATTTTAATAACTATAAAAAACCTTTAAAATCCAATAAAACTCAAGAAAACTTCAAAAACCCAAAAAGACCCTAAAAACCTTGAAAAACTATAAAAACTCTAAACCCCCTAAAAACCCCTAAAATGCATCAAAATATCTATGACCCTAAACAACCCTAAAATGTAGAAAAGTCCTTAAAATTACAAGAAAACATAAGAAACCCTAAAACCTCGAAGGCCCCTGAAAACCATAAAACCCCTAAAAACATAAAAAACCCTAAAACCCATAAAAAACCAAAAAAACCATAAAAAACTCTAAAAATCCATAAAACCCCTATAACATTAAAAGAACTTAAAATCATTAAGACACCTAAAAAACTTCAAAAAGACCCTAAAACCCCTAAAAAAATTAAAACCCTAAAACCCTATAAAAATCCTAAAACCCACAAATTCACTAAAAACCCTAAAAACCAACAAAATCCTTAAAAACCCCCATAAATCCATGAAAATTTAAAAAACCCTAAAACCCCTAATAAAACACTGAATACCTTAGAAACCCCTAAAAGCCCTAAAATACCCTAAAACCCAAAAAACCTACTAAAAACTCTAAAACCCCTTAAAACCCCTAAAAACCCATAAAAACGTTAAAAACTCAAAAAAACCATAAACCACCTAAGAAAGTCACAAAAACCCTAAAAACTCAAAAACATGCTAAAAACCTTAAAAAGCCCTAAAAACCATTAAAACCCCTAAAAACCATCAAAATCCCTAAAAACCCTAAAAACACTAAAAACCATTAAAATCCTAAAAAACCCTAAAAATCCATGAAAACGTAAAAACCCATAAAAACCTTGAAACCCATCTAAAATCCATTAATAGCCCTAAAAACCTTAAAAAACCCTAAAAACCCATAAAAACTTGAAAAACGCACTAAAAACTCTTAAAACGCTCGAAAACCCCTAAAAACCCTCAAAATCCCTTAAAACCCTAAAAATCATAAACAACATAAAAATCCTAAAAACCCCTAAAAATCCCTGAAATCAGAAAAAACCCTAAAAACCTTGAAAACCCCCTAAAACCTAAAAACCCTAAAAATGTTAAAAAAATCTAAAAACCATTAAAAAACCTAAAAACTAAAAAATACCTAAAACCCACAAGACCCTAAACCCCTAAGAAACCCTAAAAACCCATGAAAACCCCTAAAAACCTTGAAAATCCTTAAAAACCTAAAAAACCTAAAAAACCATAAAAACCATAAAAACCCATAAAAGTCAATGAAATTGTAAAAAGCCCCTAAAAACCTTGAAAACCACTAAAAACCATAAAAATCATAAAAAATCCCTACAAATCCACGAAAGCATAAAAAACCTGAAAATCTCTTAAAATCCATAAAAATCCATAAAATCTGGCCCTAAAAACCCATAAAAACCCTAAAAATACACTAAAAACTCTAAAAACCCTTAAACCCCCCCCAAAACATTAAAAATCCCCCTAAACCTCAAAAATCCTAAAATACTCAAAAAACCATAAAAACTCAAAAAGACACTAAAAACCCTGCAAAACCCATAAAAATCCTAAAACCCCTTAAAAACCCATAAAACCCTAAAAACCATAAAAATCCTAAAACCCCTAAAAAATCCATGAAAACATAAAAGCCTAAATACCCTGAAAACCGCTTAAAATCATAAAAAACCCTTAAAACCTAAAAAACCCTAAAAACCTAGAGAAACCCAAAAAACCACTAAAAACTCTAAAAACCACTTAAGAATCTAAAAATGTTAAAAAACTCTAAAAACCTTAAAAATCCTAAAAATTCCAAAAAATCCAAAAAATAAAAAAGTCCTAAAAACCATAAACTACCCTAAAACCCATGAAAACCCATAAAAACCCTTAAAATCCTTAAAAACCCTAAAAACCTAAAACCCATAAAAATCCTAAAACCCCCCAAAAAATCCATGAAAAGGTAAAAACCCTAAAAAAACCGACAGCCCCTTGAAAACCATAAAAACCCAAAAAAACCTTAAAAAAACTAAAAACCCATAAAATCCCTAAAAACCACTAAAAACTCTAAAAACCCTTAAAACCCCTAAAAACGTTAAAAAACTGTAAAAACCCTTAAAATCCCTAAAAACTCAAAGAAACTCTAAAATCCCAAAAAGACGCTAAAAACCTTGAAAAGCATTAAAATCCACTTAAAACCCTAAAACCCTCAAAAATCCCTAAAAAACATAAAAAACCATAAAAACCATAAAAATCTGAACAACCCCAAAAAATCAATGAAAACATAAAAAACTCTAAAAACCCTGAAAAACCCCAACCCCTAAAAACCTTAAGAACTCATAAAACCCATAGAAACCTAAAAACCACTAAAAACTCTAAGAACCCTTAAAACCCCTAAAAGATTAAAAACTCTAAAAAACCTTAAAAACTCAAAAAACCCGTAAAACCCTAAGAAGACAATAAAAATCCAGAAATACCCTTAAAACCCTAAAAAACCGGAAAACCCCTCAAAACCCTGAAAATCCCTAAAATCTCTAAAAGCCCTAATAACCATAGAAATACAAAAAAAACCCTAAAAATCCATGAAAAGGTAAAAAACACTAAAATCCCTGAAAAACCCCTGAAAACCATAAAACCTCTAAAAACATTGAAAAACCCTAAAACCAGTTAAAACAGTTAAAACTCTAAAATCCCTTAAAACCCTTAAAAACATTAAAAAACTCTAAAAACCATAAAACCCTAAAAAACACAAAAAACCCCCTAAAACCCAAAAGAACCTGAATACCCTAAAAACTCCTAACCCCCCCCCCTAAAAAGCCCTTAAAATCCTTAAAAATACTCAAAATCCCTAAAACCCTAAAAAAGATAAAGCCCAAAAAAATCCTAAAACCCCCTAAAAATCAATGAAAACATAAAAAACCATAAAAACCCAGAAAACCCATGAAACCCATAAAACCCCTAAATCCTCAAAAAACCCTAAAAACCCATAAAACCCCTAAAAACAATCAAAAATATAAATCCATTCAAATCCCTAAAAACATTAAAAAACTCTAAAAAACCTTAAAAACCCTAAAAACTCAAAGAACCCTTAAAAACCCAAAAGACCCTAAAAATGCTAAAAACCCTGAAAACCCCTGAAAACCCCTAAAAACCCAAAAAATCCCCAAAATCCCTAGAAACCCTAAAAACCAAAAAAAATACTAAAAACCCATAATAATCCATGACAACATAAAAAACCCAAAAATCCCTAAAAAATACCTGAAAACCATAAAAACTCCTAAAAACATTAAAAACCTAAAAAACCTAAAAAAACCACTAAAATGTCTACAACCCTTAAAACCCCTAAAACATTAAAAAAACTCTAAAAACCTTAAAAACTATAAAACTCTAAAAAAACACTAAAATCTAAAAATATCCCAAAAACCCTAAAAACGCAAAAAATCCCTAAAAACCAGTAAAAAACCTAAAAACCCGGAAAACCCTAAAAATTATAAAAATCCTAAAAAACCTGTAAAAATCCATGAAAAAATAAAAATCCCTAAAAAAACCTGAAAACCATAAAGACCTCTATAAACCTTAAAAAAGACCAAAACCCTAAAACCAATAAAAACGATAAAAAACTCAAAACCCCCTTAAACCCCCTAAAAAACTAAAAAAAACTCTATAAACACCAAAAGACCCTAAAAACCCTAAAACCCAAAAAACCCAAAAAATCATTAAAATACTTAAAAACCCTAAAAACACTAAAAATGATAAAAGTCTTAAAAACCCCTAAAAAACCTTAATAACATAAACAACACTAAAAACCCTTAAAATATCTAATAACATAAAAAATCTCTAAAAACCCATAAAAAATCCTAAAAACACTAAAATCTCTAAAACCCTCAAACCCCCTAAAAATAGTAAAAGCATTAAAACCCCTTAAAATACTAAAAATATAAAAAACCCTAAAAATCAAGAAGACCATAAAAACCCTGAGAAACACTAAAACCACTACAAACCCTAAAAAACTAAAAAAGCCATAAAAATCCTAAAAAACCCATAAAAATCGATGAAAATGTAAAAGACCCCAAAAACCTTGAAAACCCCCTCGAAACCATAAAACCCCCAAAATCCTTAAGAACCCTAAAACCCCTAAAAACCCTAAAAATTATTAAAAACTCTAAAACCCTTTAAAACCTGAGAAACTTTAAGAAAACTCTAAAAACCTTAAAAAACCCTAAAAAGCTAAAAAAAACATAAAAACCCCAAAAGACCCTAAAAATGTGAAAACCCCAAAACCCCCTCAAGATAAAAAAACCTAAAAATAAAAAAAAACCAGAAAAATCCTAAAAAAAACCATAAAAATAAATGAAAACGTAAAACCCCCGAAAAATACTGAAAAACCTAAAAAAATCATAAAAACCCTAAAACCCTAAAAACTATAAAAGCCTATAAAAACACTAAAACACACTAATAACTCTAAAAAACATTAAACCCCTAAAATCACTACTGGGAAGCTGGGTTTTCCCAACACTTGTATGCCAATGATTCAACAGAATCGTTGGTATAGGGGTATAAAACGAGTATTTCCCAACGGTTTGAAGAAACCGTTGGGAAATCTAAATTTTTTTCTCCCTTTCCCAACGGTTTTTACAAACCTTTGGGAAAGTTCATGACTTAGGAAGGATTTCCCAACAGTTTCTGTAAACCATTGGTAAAGCTCACCTTTCCCAACAGTTTTAAAAAACCGTTGGGAAAGTTTTCCCCTAAAATCCCAGCAAACTCGATATCCCATCCATGCGACTGAACTGGTAAAGTTGAGACCTAAGATCTCTCTCGCTTGGAAAATCATTCCACCAGATCCATATTCAATCACAAACTTGTTTTGGTCTACACTTCAAATCTGTAAGTAGTACGTTATGTTTAATGTTTTGCATCTAATTTTTTTCTTTTCTGTTTTGATTTGGCTTAAACCTAAGGTTCGTGCAGTAAGTTATACCCAACAATTTCAATTTTATTTGTTATTTGTTTTTGTTCTGGTGTCATGTGTGAATCAATTTTTTGTTCAGTTTTTGTTTTCTATTTTTGTTTTGGTGGGAGGTGCTGGGGGTGCAGTAGGTGGGGGGAGGGGGTGTGCTGGTGGGGGGAGGGGGTGTGCTGGTGGGGTGTTGAGGTGGGGGGTTGTATAGGTAGGGGTGGGGGTGGGTTGTGCAGGTGGGGGTGGGGGGAGGGGTGGGTTGTGCAGGTGGGGGTGCAAGTGGAGGGGGGTTGTTGTGCAAGTGGGTGGGGGGAGGGGAGTGTACAGGTTAGGGGGTGGGTTGGGCAGGTCAGAGTCTGTTGGGGGGGTGAGGTGGGGGTTGTACAGGTGGGGGGTGGGGGTGGGTTGTGCAGGTGGGGGTGGGGGAGGGGGGCTATTCAAGTGGGGGTGAAAGTGGAGGGGGGTGTTGTGCAAGTAGGTGGGGGAGGGGAATGTGTAGGTTGGGGGGTGGCTGGGTAGGTGGGAGTCTGTTGGGGGTGAGGTGGGGTGGGTGTACAGGTGGTGGTGGGGGGAGGGGGGCTATGCAGGTGGGGGTGGGGGGAGGGGGGTTGTTCAAGTGGGGGGGTGTAGGTGGGGGGAAGGGGAGTGTGTAGGTTGGGGGTGGGATGGGCAGGTGGGAGTACGTTGGGGGTGAGGTGGGGGGTGTACAGGTGGGGGTAGGGGTGGGGTGGGGGGAGGGGGGTTGTGCAGGTGGGGGGTGCAGGTGGGGGGGGTGTAGTGGGTGGATGTGAGGGGGCTGTGCAGGTAGGGGTGGGGGAGGGGGGTTGTGAAGGTGGGGGTGCAGGTGGGGGGGGGGGGTTGTGCAGTCGGTGGATGGGAGGGGGGTTGTGCAGGGGGAGTCTGTTGGGGGTGAGGTGGGTGGGGGGTTGTGCAGGTGGGAAGTCATCACTTCCATAGTTCACCAATAAGCATGGGGAATTCATCACTTCTAGAGATTTGGATAGTTTTGAGGCCTCTTTGGTTTTGGTTCTTGTCTAGTAATCTTGATGAGTAAGGCATCACATGATCTAAAAGTGACTTCAACTATATAGGATGAATTCCTTCTCCCATAACACATTTTTCTAGAAATAATATATCCTTGGAAGGTTGTGGGAGCCTTTTAGAATCCAATGCCCCAACATTTTCCCAATTGCAGACTTGATACCATTATGTTATCAAGTCACTAATCCTATCAAATTGGATTTTCACTAAAAAAATACTATTCTAATCCTTAACACCCATCTTTTGTTTTTCATAACATGAATTACAACCCAATTAAATCTCATAGCTCTCAGTCACACCCCTGTGGACAGCTCGCCCACCCCTGGACACCCCCTACCCACTGGACAGCCCTGCCACCCTCGTGGATAGTCCGCCCACCCCCTAGACACCTTGTACCCCTGGACAACCCCACCACCCCCCGTGGAAAGCCTGCCCACCCCCTGGACACCCCCTACTCCCTGGACAGCCCCAACCCCATGGATAGCCCGCCCACCCCCTGGACACTTCCCGCCCACCCCCCCTGGACACCCCACCCCCTGGACACCTTGTACCCCCTGGAAAGCCCCCCCCCCCCACCCCCGTGGATAGCCCGCCCACCCCCCTGAACACCCCCCCCCTAGACAGCCCTGCCACCCTCGTGGACAGCCCGCCCACCCCCCCTGGACACCTCGTACCCCCTGGAAAACTCCGCCACCCCCGTGGAAAGCCCGCCCCCAATTACACGGAAGCAAATAACTCTGCATTTCCCCAGATTTTCAAAATCCCCCGCGCAGGTGAACCCTAACCTGAGGTCTTCCATCTGATCGGCTGCAACTCCCCCATCTAGGTTAGACTCCTTCAACATCTTCCCAAATACAAACATAGAAGCCCTCATTGAGGTAATTGACGTGGTTAGGGTAGTGGGGTAGGTGGTTTTCCTTTTTTTTAGTGGGGTGATATGGTACTTTCTGTGGACTTTAGTTTGGGTGTTATGAAATGTACTAACTTTTCACAATATTTCCATTTTTTAGAATCAATAAATTATTTAAAAAACTATCTTTACACATTCTACGTCTTTCATGAAAATCCTTCACTTTGTAATATCTTGACCAATGTTTTATCAGGTCTATGGTGTCTTCTTGGTATGTGATAAATGAAAAAATTACAAAACACATCTCACCTCAAATCTAGGCACTCATAACTGAATTAATTAGTATATCTTTACATTGTTTTAATAGTTCACTACATCAACTAGAAACTCCTTCCTTTATCATTTACTTAAATGTATTTTCTATTAAAGTTCAATCCTATTGAATTTTTTATGACAAAATAACTTATATAAATTCTTTTTACAGAATGTATAGAAGTTGGATGTATGAAACCGATCATATCTCAAGCAATTTTTAAAACAATTTGGAGAGCTTTATAGATTTTTCATTTCAAAATGCTTCAGATAGTGTTCTCATACACTGCCCATGTTACAATTGTGTTGGTAGACCTTGGTTGAGCCGTGAAGAAGTCAGCTACCACATAACCAAAAATGGTTTTCAAGAAAACTACTTTGTGTGGTATCACAATAGGGATAAAATGAAATCTCAAATTGGTGATGATCAAAATGAAAGGAATGGAATGGAGAATTTGTTAGATGATCGGTTTTCGTTTATTTGTCATCATGAAAAAGAAAGGATTTTGACTCAAGAAGACTTCCATATGAGGACAGCTGATGCATCTAGTGAAAATGATGATATTGATATGGTGAAAAGATTGAATGATGTTGCCACGACTCCAGTATATCGAAAATGAGATAAAATGAAAAATCTAGAATTTTTAATCCGATTGTTTCATGGGAAAACTATGTATGAGATTTCTAATACAGAAATCGATTACATTATTACCCTCTTGAAGGATTTACTTCCAGATGATGCCGATATTCCCTCAAACCACTATATGGCATGGAAGTTAGTTGAGGAACTTGGATTTTCAAGAAACAAAATCCATGCTTGCCTGAAAGATTGCAGTTTATTCTGGAAGGAAACCACTGAACGAAATGATTGTATAAAATGTGGCACATCCCACTGGAAGTCAAAATCTGATGGAACACCATCCCGCGTTCCACAAAAAGTAATGTGGCACTTTCCATTGATCCCCAGACTCCAAAATCTTTTTATGTCTGATGACATATCAATAAAAATGAGATGACATGATACCGAGAGAAAGAATACTAATGATGAGTTGGTTCATCCTACAAATGGATTTTCGTGGCAGAGATTTGATGCTCGACATCCTGATTTTGTAGCTGATGTGCGTAATGTGAGGCTGGGTCTTTCATGCGACGGTTTTAATCTGTTTGGGCAGATGCTTACTTCACACAGCATATGGCCAGTTTTTATACACATTTATAATCTTCCCCCATGGTTGTGTATGAAAAAACCTTTCACTTTCATGAGTATACTCATATCTGGTCCTTCTGATCCAGGCATTGATATTGATGTATACATGAAACCTTTAATAAAAGAGTTGAAACTTCCTTGGGATGTGGGTGTGCGCACATACGATGCGATTTCGAAAGACATATTTCAGATGCGTGCTACGCTTATGTGGACGATCAATGATTTTCTGGCTTATGCAATGATGTCTGGATGGAGCACGAAGGGAAAACTGTCATGTCTAGTTTATATGACGAATACACGATCCAGAAGACTAAAACATTGCTGTAGTTTCAGTTTTATGGGACATCAACGATTCTTTCCAAATGATCATCCATATAGAATGAATCGTCGAAGATTTGATAATATCATAGAGACCGATGATCCACCTCAGTGTATGTCTGGAACTGATGTGCTTAATGAATTGAAAGATTTTAGTTTTTCGTTCGGGAAGGGTCAAATGAAATCTGGAAAGAGAAAGAATGTTTCCACTGAAACCTGTTACAATTGGAGGAAGAGGAGTATCTTTTTTGATTTTCCTTATTGATCAACCAATTTGTTACATCATTGCTTAGACGTAATTCATATTGAAAAGAATATATGCGAAATGTTGCTTTCGGTTCTTCTCAATGTCAAGGGGAAGACAAAATATGATTTACGATCTCGGCGTGACTTGGTGGATTGGGGCATCAGACCAGAATTGCATCCTGTGTGTATCAGTGAAAATAAATGGCAACTTCCTTGTGCTTGTTATGTGATGACACCTATGAAAAAAAACAATTTCTGGAAGTATTAGAGACTATTAGAGTTCCTGATGGTTATTCAAGCAACATATCTAAATGGGTCAACAGAAGAGAGTTGAAACTAAAATCTTTGAAGACTCATGATTATCACGTTCTACTGCATGAGTTTCTTCCAATAGAAATCTGTCATCTTTTGTCCAATAATGTAATAGTGGCTATTATTCGGTTGTGCCATTTGTTTAGAGATCTTTGTGCTAAGAATTTGTCCAAGTCTTTCTTGAAAAAAATGTTGACAGATTCCCCATTAATTTTGTGTGAGTTGGAGAAAATATTTCCTCCATCATTTTTCACATGCATGCTGCATCTGACTATCCATATTCCCACTGAAATACTTCTCGGAGGACCTGTTTCTTTTCGTTGGATGTATCCAACTGAAATAAATATGATCACATTAAAGCCTTATGTCCGAAATAGAAATCATCCCGAAGGTTCTATCGTGAACGGTTAGCTCAAGAATGTATGGATTTCTGCTCGATGTATTTGTCTGATCTTACTACAATATTGAACAGACCAATGAGAAATGAAGAAGAACAGTATGAGAAAATTAAACCCAGTTTTCCATCACTTCCTCAAACAGGAGGAATTCCTGGATCATATACATTGAAGACATTAAGCCATGAAGAGCAGGAGATGGCACATCGCACAGTTTTGTTCAACTATGATTTGTTCGATGACTATATTAGGTAACTAAATTAATTATGTATATATTACATATATATCTGTAAAACTATTCATATTTTTTATCTATAGGGAACATAAAACAATGATAAATAGGAAGCATCGTTCTTTATCTTTAAGAAGAAGAAAGACTTTTCATAGAAAGAGTTTTCTGCTTGGTTAAAATTGAAGGTAAAAATATTACTGTTTAAATTAATTATTTCAATATTTAATTAAGTTTAATAGTCATTTATATTGCAGGTATTGAGTTTGTCTACTGACTCCGTCTCTGAGAAAATAAGAGCTTTGGATTTTGGTCCTAATACCGTGGTTCGTGACTGTAAATCAATTGTTATCAATGGGTACAAATTTATTGTCACTGAACAAGCAAAGAACATGAGAACACAACATGATGGTGTTATGGTTCCTACCACAACATATTGTTATGCCAGTGCATCATATAGTAGACCTCGATTTGAAAATGTGGGTTATTATGGATTCGTTGAGAAAATAATAATATTGGATTATTACTCTCATGGACGAGTCACAATTATGAAATGTCATTGGTTTGACTCGATGACGAGACATGGCACATTTATTGATGATTGTGGATTTCGAGTAATTAATATGACTCACAATCTTGCTACCGAAGAACCATATGTGTTGGCATCAATGGCTAAACAAGTTTTTTTATGTCAAATACCAACTTCGACATGAATTTGGTGTCATAGTTGAAGTAATTCCAAGAAATATTTTTTATGATGGTGATGATGGAATTGAAACTGTCCCTATTTCCATTGTAACCAATCCATTTATTTCTTTTGATGACTCCAATAGCTCAATTGTCAGAGTTGATTGTGAACCTCAAGTTGTGGTTGAAAATATATAGAATCATTCGTCCATGTTCTAAATTCTTTTGGTTTACCTCGAGTTGGGTTGTTAAGGTTGGTAATATTCAAATTGATTTAATATTGATCACAATTATGTTTTAGCTGACTTGACCATTATGTGAATTTTCAGTGTTTATTGGTTGGTGTTTTATTTGAGTTTCATTTTTTAATTTGGAATTGCACTGTATTCAAACCTAGTCAAACAATATTTCTAACTTGGTGAACATTACAACTTGTATGATTTATTAAATTCATTCAAGCTCTTCTAAAACAAGTGATAGCTAAATTATCAATGAATCCCGCTATTCCCTCATATATTTAGTTGTTTTTTACACATTAGTTTCCTTTTTCTAATTAATTACATATTTATTTTCAAAAGCAGGAAATTCAGCCAATTGAAGAGAGACGAAGGAAAAAATGACGGAGAACAATCATCGGATGGCGGAGATGGGCGTTCCACCATTAGTGCCTACAGTGAGTACTTTATTTCAAATATATATATATATATTTAAAGAACATATAATGTCATGTGATTAATTTTTTTGTAAACATTTTTGTAGGATCCACCTATACATCGACAGTTATTCGACGAGGAGCCTAGTACTAGTCCTAGTACTCAGGCCGGTGGTATGAGCAAGGTTCGTACCAGAGGTGGACGATCAACTGCGCTTGCCCGACTAGACCCTGCCCCTCCCACTGACATGTCATCCTTCCCACATTCTGATCCCAGTGTGTCGTTAGGGACACACGGGATATTTAGGCCTCCCATGTTTTCGCTACTTTCTGTATCTTCTGGCCCATCATTTTCACATCCCATGATTATTCCCACTCCCCAGTCAGCATCCGGTCATACTGTTGTCCCATCTTCTTTTCCCTCTAATTATGTCTCTCCGAGATTCTATATTCCATCGTCTTCGACTCTTGTTCCACCACAGGGTGTTCCACCAGTTTCTGTGGATCCTACGGTGCTCAGTGATCAGACCGGCACAGGTATATTTATAGAACCCTAACAAATTTTTAGAGCAATATTTATTTTCATTATAACATGTTTTGATAAAATATTTGTTTTTATTTCATGACAGATACATCTACTAACAGGAGGCATGGGCGGGGGAATACACGCATGTGTTCGGTGTGGAACTGCCGCACACAGGTTATGGTGGATTATAATGAAGAAAACCAAATAGTTGAGAAAACAGGGTAGCAATGTCGGAGTTTTTTGGCAACGCTTGCAAAATACTCTGAAACCATTCCCGTCATCCCGTTGTCGTGGAGACATTTTCCACATGAGGTCAAGGATAGAGCTTGGGCAGAGATATGGGTAAAAAAATATGTTCTATTTAATTCCATGAATTATTTTTGTATTTATATGAATTAATATTTTGATTTCAGCTTCGATTTAATTTTCCCGATGATGAGGGTGCACGAACGGAACGTCTAAAGGATTTAGGAGAGCTTTGGAGAGCCTAAAAGCATGAGTTGTATATTGGCTGGGTTTCTAGAGTTGGAACTGAGTTAGAGGCAGTACCAGTGGTGGATGATTGTTCTATAGAGCAGTATTGTCAGATGATTACTCATTGGACGAGTACCCAGTATAAGGTATGCATAACATTTGAGGTATTTAAATAATAACTTTCATGTTTTTCATTAATAATATCTGTTGAATTTTCAAATTTTATTTAGGAATCATCTGGAAAAAATAAAAGAACATTGATGCAAAAAAATACCTCCACACACTGGGATGCAATACGATGCCTGATCATGAGAGGAAACAGGTATGACAATTGTTTATAAGTTTTATTTACGACTTGTACTTTCTTTTGTTTCCCCAATTATTTAATAGTTTGATAAAGTTTTCATATAACTTTAGTTTTCAATGTCATTGTAGAGGCAAATACAAAATATTGAATGACGTGTGCCTCGAGCAAAACTGTTTTGCTCGAGTAGACGAAAAAATGATGGAAGTTCCGTCAACGAAGCGACTCAGCAGCAGATTGTAAGTTTTAATCTATTGATTTTATATTATAATATATATTTTGTAACTTAATGATATATTTATATTTGTAATAGTCTACTTTATAGGCCCTCGATTCCCAAGAAGCAGACAATTTTGGGCCAACATATCACTTACATCAGGTGTTGGGAGAGGAGCATCCTGGCAGTGTATGCTGCCGACCTAGGATAGCCCCAACGAGGTATTGGACCTCCTCAGGTATGAGCTGTAGTGCCACCGAGCTGCACAAAGTTAGACCACAGGTAGAACAGGCTGAGAAAAGGGCCACAGAGATGACAGAACAGTCTGCTATGGCAAACAATGTGTTTATGAAATTTATTGAAGTTCTACGTCCAACACTTCCAGTAGAGGCCATCCCTGCTTTTGATGAGTATATGTCATCGATAAGTTCTATATATGGTGCACCAGGTGGCAGTTCTAGTGGTGGTCAGGATGATGTCCATCTTGACGACGATAATGGCGAGGAGTCTGATTCGGAAGAGGAGGGAGAGGAGAAGGGCGAGGTGGGTGGTGAGGGCGAGGAGGAGGGTGAGGGTGAGGAGGAGGGTGAGGGCAAGGAGGGTAAGGACAATGATGGGGACGAGGACGAGGGTGATGATGATGGTGATGATGGTGACGGTGATGTGGGACAAGTTGATCCATTACATTTTTGACTGATATTACTGAGATTTGATATTTAATCTATTCTAGTTATTGGTTTTATCTAGACTCGTAGTATAGTATTAAAGTTGAGTTATTTTTATATATTATCTATTTTTATGGATGTTTTTTTCTTTTAGTGGTTGTGTGTTTGGGAACCCCCTCCTTCCTGGACCCTGGACAACCCCCCACCCTCCTCCCTGGACCCCGGAAATCCCCCCGAACACCCCCGGACAGCCCCCAGAAATCCCCCCGAACAGCCCCCCGGATAGCCCCCCCACCCTCCTCCCTGGACCCCGTACAACCCCCCAGACAGCCCCCCAGACAGCCCCCAGACAGCCCCCACCCTCTTCCTTGGACCCCGGACAACCCCCCGAACACCCCGGACAGCCCCCGGACAGCTCCCTGAACAACCCCCCGGACAGCCCCCCGGACAGCCCCCCACCCTCTTCCTTGGACCCCAGACAACCCCCTGAACACCCCCCGGACAGCCCCCCGGACAGCCCCGCTGGACATCCCCCCACCCTCCTTGATTTCATTTAATACTATAAAATCTATAATATATATTTTATTTATTTTCATCATGATAATAAATGTAAATCACATTTACACATCTAATCAATATCATAGATTCTTAGTATGTTATAAAAGAGATGTATTCATTGGGCATGACATTGTTAGCTCCGAAATGTTTCATTGCATGATAAACTAAAATCTAATCCATACTAAGAATGATATAAAAATATTTTATATAAATATCCACAAGATTTTAAGTAAATACAATTCCACTAATAGACACATGAGGATTCTCATAAAATGGACAACATTTTAAGTACATATGGAAAACCAACCAAACGCATTCGGTTTCCGTTGAAACTTTAGGATTACGATCCATGGGTCATATGTGACGTGTAAAAATCAACTCTGCCTCAATCTGAGATGCGGTGTGTCCGCCACTACTCAAAGTTTCTGCCTTTTGTTTCAAAAGGACGTCATTTTAATTGAAAAAAATAAACTAGCATACAGAAAACCGACCAAACGCATTCAGATTGTGTCGATACTTTAGAACAACGATCCATGGGTCATGTGTGATGTGTACGAGTCAACCCCTCCCCAATCCGAGGCATGGTGTGGCCGCCACCACTCAAAGTGTGTCTTTTGTTTCAAAATGACGTCATTTTAAGTGAAAGACATCAACTGGCATAAGAAAAACCGACCAAACGCATTCGGATTGTGTCTATACTTTATCAAAACGATTCATGGGTCATATGTGATGTGTACGAGTCAACTCCACCTTAATCTAAGGCACGGTGTGGCCGTAATCACTCTAAGTGGCTCTCTTTTGGTTAAAATGGACAACATTTTAAGTACATACGGAAAACCGACCAAACGCATTTGGTTTCTGTTGAAACTTTAGGAGAACGATTCATGGGCATATGTGACATGTACGAATCAATCCCGCCTCAATCTCAAACGTGGTGTGGCCGTCACCACACAAAGTGTCTGTCTTTTGTTTCGAAAGTACATCATTTTATTTGAAAAACATCAATTGGCATACGGAAAACCGACCAAACAAATTCTTATTGTGTCGATACTTTAGAACAATGATCCATGGGTCATTTTTGATGTGTACGTGTCAACCCCTCCTCAATACGAGACGCGGTGTGGCTGCCACCACTCAAAGTGTCTGTCTTTTGTTTCAAAAGAACGTCATTTTAAGTGAAAAACATCAACTGGCATACGAAAAACTGACCAAACGCATTCGGATTGTGTTGATAATTTAGAAAAATGATTCATGGGTCATATGTGACGTGTACGAGTCAACCCCACCTTAATCGGAGGCATGGTGTGGCCGGAATCACTCTAAGTGGCTCTCTTTTGCATAAAATGGACAATATTTTAAGTACATACAGAAAACCAACCAAACGCATTCGGATTGTGTCAATACTTTAGAACAATGATAAATGGGTCATATGTGACGTGTACGACTCAACCCCACCTCAATCTGAGGCGCGGTGTGGCCGCCACCACTCAAAGTGTCTGTATTTTGTTTCAAAAGGACGTCATTTTAAGTGAAAAACATCAACTGGCATATGAAAAACTGACCAAACGCATTCGGATTGTGTCTATACTTTATAACAACAATCCATGGGTCATATTTGATGTGTACGAGTCAACCATGCCTTAATCTGAGGCACGGTGTGGCCGGAATCACTCTAAGTGGCTCTCCTTTTCTTAAAATGGACAAAATTTTAAGTACATACGGAAAACCGACCAAATGCATTCGGTTTCCGTTGAAACTTTAGGATAACAATTTATGGGTCATATGTGACGTGTAATAATAAACCCCACCTCAATATGAGACGCGGTGTGGCTAGCACCACTCAAAGTGTCTGCCTTTTGTTTCAAAAGGACGTCATTTTAATTGAAAAACATCAACTGGCATACGAAAAACTGACCAAACGCATTCGGATTGTGTCGATACTTTAGCACAATGATCCATGGGTCATATGTGACGTGTATGAGTCAAACTCGGCTCAATATGAGGTGTTTTGTGTCCTCCACCACTCAAAGTGTATGTCTTTTGTTTCAAAAGGACGTCATTTTAAGTGAAAAACATCAACTGGCATATAGAAAACTGATCAAACACGTCTAGATTATGTCTATACTTTAGAACAAGGATCCATGGGTCATATGTGACGTGTAAGAGTCAACCCCGCCTTAATCGGAGGCATGTTGTGGCCAGAATCACTCTAAGTGGCTCTCTTTTGGTTAAAATGGACAACATTTTAAGTACATACAGAAAACCGAACAAACGCATTCAGTTTCCGTTGAAACTTTAGTAGAACGATCCATGGGTCATATGTGACGTGTAAGAATAAACCCCACCTCAATACAAGGAACGGTGTGGCCACTACTCAAAGTGTCTGCCTTTTGTTTCAAAAGGACGTCATTTTAATTGAAAAACATCAACTGGAATAAGGAAAACCGACCAAACTCATTTGGATTGTGTCGATACTTTAGTACGATGATCCATGGGTCATATGTGATGTGTAAGAGTCAAGCTCGCCTCAATCCAAGGCGCAGTGTGGACGCCACCACTCAAAGTGTCTATCTTTTGTTTCAAAAGGACGTCATTTTAAGTGAAAAACAAAAACTGACATACAGAAAACCGACCAATCGCATTCGGATTGTGTCTATACTTTAGCAAAATGATCCATTGGTTATATGTGACGTGTACGAGTCAACCCCGCCTTAATCAGAGGCACGGTGTGGCCAGAATCACTCTAAGTGTCTCTCTTTTGTTTAAAATGGACAACATTTTAAGTACATACGGAAAACCGACCAAAAGAATTCGATTTCTGTTGAAACTTTAGGAGAATGATTCATGGGTCACATGTGATGTGTACGAATCAACCCCTTCTCAATCTGAGACGCGGTATGGCCATCACCACTCAAAGTGTTTGCCTTTTGTTTCAAAAGGACGTCATTTTAAGTGAAAAACATCAACTAGCATACGAAAAACTGACCAAACACATTCAGATTGTGTCGATACTTTAGCACAATGATCCATGGTTCATATTTGACATGTACGAGTCAACCCCTCCTTAATCTGTGGCACGGTGTGGCTGGAAACACTCTAAGTGGCTCTCTTTTGCTTAAAATGGACAACATTTTAAGTACATACTGAAAACCAAACAAACGCATTTGGTTTCCATTGAAACTTTAGGAGAACGATTCATGGATCATATGTGACATGTAAAAATCAACCCCGCCTCAATCTGAGACGTGGGGTGGTCGGCACCACTCAAAGTGTCTTCCTTTTATTTCAAAAGGACGTCATTTTAATTGAAAAAACATCAACTGACATACGGAAAACTGACCAAACGCATTCGGATTGTGTTGATACTTTAGAACAACAATCCATGGGTCATATGTGACGTGTGCGAGTCAACAATGCCTTAATCCGAGGCACGGTGTGGCCGGAATAATTCTAAGTGGCTCTCTTTTGCTTAAAATGGACAACATTTTAAGTACATACGGAAAACCAACCAAACGCATTCGGTTTCTGTTGAAACTTTAGGAGAACGATTCAAGGGTCATATGTGATGTGTATGAATCAAACCCACCTCAACCTGAGACATGGTGTGGCCAGCACCACTCAAAGTGTCTGCCTTTTGTTTCAAAAGGACGTCATTTTAATTGAAAAACATCAACTGGAATACGGAAAACCGACCAAACGGATTCATATTGTGTTGATACTTTAGAACAATGATCCATGGGTCATATTTAATGTGTACGTGTCAACCCCTCCTCAATATGAGGTGTGGTGTGGCTTCCACCACTCAAAGTGTCTATCTTTTATTTCAAAAGGACGTCATTTTAAGTGAAAAACATCAACTGGCATACGAAAACCGACTGAATGCATTCAGATTGTGTTGATACTTTAGCACAATGATCCATGGGTCATATGTGACGTGTACGAGTCAACCTCACCTTAATCGAAGGCATGGTGTGGTTGGAATCACTCTAAGTGTCTCTCTTTTTCTTAAAATGGACAACATTTTAAGTACATACAGAAAACCGACCAAATGCATTCAGTTTCCATTGAAACATTAGGAGAACGATTCATGGGTCATATGTGACGTGTACGAATCAACCCCGCCTCAATCTGAGATGTGGTGTGGCCGGCACCACTCAAAGTGTCTGCCTTTTGTTTCAAAAGGACGTCATTTTAAGTGAAAAACATCAACTGGCATACGGAAAGGCGACCAAACGCATTCAGATTGTGTCCATACTTTAGCACAACTATACATGGGTCATATGTGACGTGTAAGAGTCAACCCCGCCTTTATCTGAGGCACATTGTGGCTGGAATCACTCTAAGTATCTCTCTTTTGTTTAAAATGGACAACATTTTAAGTACATACGGAAAACAGACCAAACGCATTCGGTTTCCGTTGAAACTTTAGGAGAACGATTCATGGGTCATATGTGACGTGTACGAATCAACCCCACCTCAATCTGAGATGTGGTGTGGCCGACACCAGTCAAAGTGTCTGCCTTTTGTTTCAAAATGACGTCATTTTAATTGAAAAACATCAACTTGCATACGGAAAACCGACCAAATGCATTCGGATTGTGTCGATACTTTAGCACAAAGATCCCTGAGTCATATGTGACGTGTATGAGTCAACTCCGCCTCAATCCAAGGAACGGTGTGGCCGCCACCACTCAAAGTGTCTGTCTTTTGTTTCAAAAGTACGTCATTTTAAGTGAAAAACATCAACTGGCATACGGAAAACCGACCAAACGCATTCGTATTGTGTCGATACTTTAGCACAACGATCCATGGGTCATATGTGACGTGTACGTATCAACCCCGCCTCAATATGAGGCGTGGTGTGGCCAGAATCACTCTAAGTGGCTCTATTTTATTTAAAATGGACAACATTTTAAGTACATACGAAAAACCGACCAAACGCATTCGGTTTCCATTGAAACTTTAGGAGAACGATTCATGGGTCATATGTAACATGTAAGAATCAACCCCGACTCAATCTGAGATGTGGTGTGGCCGAAACCACTCAAAGTGTCTGCCTTTTGTTTCAAAAGGATGTCATTTTAATTGAAAAACATCAACTGGCATACGGAAAATAGACCAAACGCATTCGGATTGTGTCGATACTTTATCACAACGATCCATGGGTCATATGTGACGTGTAAAAGTCAACCCCGCCTTAATATGAGGCACAGTGTGGCTGGAATCACTCTAAGTGGATCTCTTTTTCTTAAAATGGACAACATTTTAAGTACATACGAAAAATTGACCAAACGCATTCGGTTTCCGTTGAAACTTTAGGAGAACAATTTATGGGTCATATGTGACGTGTACAAATCAACCCCACCTCAATCTGAGACGCGGTGTGGCTAGAACCACTCAAAGTGTCTGCCTTTTGTTTCAAAAGGACGTCATTTTAATTGAAAAACATCAACTGGCATACGGAAAACTGACCAAACGCATTTAAATTGTGTCAATACTTTAGCACAATGATCCATGGGTCATATATGACGCGTATGAGTCAACCCCGGCTCAATCCAAGGTGTGGTGTGGCCGCCACCACTCAAAGTGTATGTCTTTTTTTCCAAAAGATGTCATTTTAAGTGAAAAACATCAACCGGCATACAGAAAAATGACCAAACGCATTCAGATTGTGTCTATACTTTAGAACAACAATACATGGCTCATATGTGACGTGTATGAGTCAACCCTGCATTAATTGAAGGCACGTTGTGGCCAGAATCACTCTAAGTGGCTCTCTTTTGGTTAAAATGGACAACATTTTAAGTACATATGGAAAACCGACCAAACACATTCGTTTTCTATTGAAACTTTAGGAGAACGATCCATGGGTCATATGTGACATGTACGAATTAACCCCGCCTCAATCTAAGGCACGGTGTGGCCTCCACTACTCAAAGTGTCTGCCTTTTGTTTTAAAAGGACGTCATTTTAATTGAAAAACATCAACTGGAATACGGAAAACTGACCAAACGCATTTGGATTGTTTTGATACATTAGTAAAATGATCCATGGGACATATGTGACGTGTAAGAGTCAACCCCGCCTTAATATGAGGCACGGTGTGGCCGCCACCACTCAAAGTGTCTGTCTTTTGTTTCAAAAGGACGTCATTTTAAGTGAAAAACATCAACTGGCATACAGAAAACCGACCAAACACATTCAGATTGTGTCTATACTTTATCACAACGATCCATTGGTCATATGTGACATGTAGAAGTTAAACCCGCCTTAATCGGAGGCACGGTGTGGCCAGAATCACTCTAAGTGGCTCTCTTTTGTTTAAAATGGACAACATTTTAAGTACATACGGAAAACCGACCAAACGCATTCAGTTTCTGTTAAAAATTTTGGAGAACGATTCATGGGTCATATGTGACGTGTACGAATCAGCCCCTCCTCAATCTGAGATGCGGTGTGTCCATCACCACTCAAAGTGTCTTCCTTTTGTTTCAAAAGGATGCCATTTTAAGTGAAAAACATCAACTGACATACGAAAAACCGACCAAACGCATTCGGATTGTGTCGATACTTTAGAACAATGATCCATGGGTCATATGTGGCATATAAAAATCAACCCCGCCTTAATCTGAGGCACGGTGTGGCCGAAATCACTATAAGTGGCTCTCTTTTTCTTAAAATGGACAACATTTTAAGTACATATGGAAAATCGACCAAACACATTCAGTTTCCATTGAAACTTTAGGAGAATGATTCACGAGTCATATGTGACATGTACAAATCAACCTCGCCTCAATCTGAGATGCGGTGTGGTCGGACCACTCAAAGTGTCTCCCTTTTGTTTCAAAAGGATGTCATTTTAATTGAAAAATATTAACTGGCATACGGAAAAGCGACCAAACGCATTCGGATTGTGTCGATACTTTAGCACAACGATACATGGGTCATATGTAATGTGTACGAGTCAACCCTGCCTTAATCTGAGGCACGGTGTGACTGTAATCATTCTAAGTGGCTCTCTTTTGCTTAAAATGGACAACATTTTCAGTACATACGGAAAACTGAACAAACACATTCGGTTTACATTGAAACTTTTGAGAAAGATTCATGGGTCATATGTGACATGTATGACTCAACCTCTCCTCAATCTAAGATGTGGTGTGGCTGGCACCACTCAAATTGGCTGCCTTTTGTTTCAAAAGGACGTCATTTTAATTGAAAAATATCAACTGGAATACAGAAAACCAACCAAATGCATTCGGATTTTGTCGATACTTTAGAACAACAATCCATGGGTCATATGTGATGTGTACGTGTCAACCCCACCTCAATAAGAGGCGCGGTGTGGCCGCCACCACTCAAAGTGTCTGTCTTTTGTTTCAAAAGGACGTCATTTTAAGTGAAAAACATCAATCGGCTTATGAAAAACCGACCAAATGCATTCAGATTGTGTCGATACTTTAGCACAACGATCCATGGGTCATATGTGACGTATACGAGTCAACCTCGCCTTAATAGGAGGCACGGTGTGGCCGGAATCACTCTAAGTGGATCTCTTTTTCTTAAAATGGACAACATTTTAAGTACATACGGAAAACCGACCAAACGCATTCTGTTTCCACTGAAACTTTAGGATAACAATTCATGGGTCATATGTGACATGTACAAATCAACCCCGCCTCAATCTGAGACGTGGTGTGGCTAGCACCAATCAAAGTGCCTGCCTTTTGTTTCAAAAGGACGTCAATTTAAGTGAAAAACATCAACCGACATACAAAAAGGTGACCAAATGCATTCGGATTGTGTCAATAGTTTATCACAACGATCCATGGGTCATATGTGAGGTGTACGAGTCGAACCTGACTTAATCTGAGGCACATTGTGGCTGGAATCACTCTAAGTGGCTCTCTTTTGTTTAAAATGGACAACATTTTAAGTACATATGGAAAACCGACCAAACACATTCGGTTTCTGTTGAAACCTTAGGAGAACGATTCATGGGTCTTATGTGATGTGTAAGAATCAACCCCGCCTCAATCTGAGATGCGGTGTGGCCGGCACCAGTCAAAGTGTCTGCCTTTTGTTTCAAAAGGATGTCATTTTAATTGAAAAACATCAACTGGCATACAGAAAACTGACCAAACGCATTCAGATTGTGTCGATACTTTAGTACATAGATCCATGGGTCATATGTGACGTGTAAGAGTCAACCCCGCCTTAATCGGAGGTGTGGTGTGGCCGCCACCACTCAAAGTGTTTGTCTTTTGTTTTAAAACTACGTCATTTTAAGTGAAAACATCAACTGGCATACGGAAAACAGACCAAACGCATTAGGATTGTGTCGATACCTTAGAACAATGATCCATGGGTCATATGTGATGTGTACGTGTCAACCCTGCCTCAATCAGAGGCGCAGTGTGGCCAGAGTCACTCTAAGTGGCTCTCTTTTATTTAAAATGGACAACATTTTAAGTACATACGGAAAACCGACCAAACGCATTCAGTTTCTGTTGAAACTTTAGGAGAACGATTCATGTGTCATATGTAACATGTAAAAATCAACCTCGCTTCAATATGAGACGCGGTGTGGCCGAAACCACTCAAAGTGTCTACCTTTTGTTTCAAAAGGACATCATTTTAATTGAAAAACATCAACTGGCATAAGGAAAACCGACCAAACGCATTCGAATTGTGTCGATACTTTAGAACAACGATTCATGGGTCATATGTGACGTGTACAAGTCAACCCCGCCTCAATATGAGGTGCGGTGTGGCCGCCACCACTCAAAGTGTCTGTCTTTTGTTTCAAAAGGACGTCATTTTAAGTGAAAAACATCAACTAACATACGAAAAACCGACCAAACGCATTTGGATTGTGTCGATACTTTAGAAAAATGATCCATGGGTCATATGTGACATGTACGAGTCAACCCTGCCTTAATCGGAGGCACGGTGTGACCAGATTCACTCTAAGTGGCTCTCTTTTGTTTAAAATGGACAACATTTTAAGTACATACAAAAAACCGACCAACCGCATTCGGTTTCCATTGAAACTTTAGGAGAACGATCCATGGGTCATATGTGACGTGTACAAATCAACCCCGCCTCAATCCGAGATGCGGTGTGGCTAGCACCAATCAAAGTGTCTGCCTTTTATTTCAAAAAGACGTCATTTTAATTGAAAAACATCAACTGGCATACGGAAAACCAACCAAACGCATTCAGATTGTGTCGATACTTTAGCACAACGATCCATGGGTCATATGTGACGTGTACGAGTCAACCCCGCCTCAATCTGAGGCGCGGTGTGTCCGGTAGCACTCCAGTTGTATGTATTTTGTTTAAAATGGACATCATTTCAGGTAAAAATATATGGTATACAGAAAACCGATCAAATTATGAATTGGCTTCAGGATTCCACATATAATTGTCATCTAAATTTTAAATTTAATTCTAAATGAATTATGTATGTTTATAATTACGTTATGAATTCTAATTTAATTATAGATGTGTATAGTTCCAGCATTATATGTGAAATGTGTATGAATTTGTTCTCTATATTTAAGTGGTAGTTGGTTATTGCAGATACAATAATTGTATATGTATGTGTTAGTTTATTGCAGGTACAATAATTGGATTGAAAATGGGAGGGAACCCACAAAATGAGACCTACTGGGAATATTGCACAGCTGCTGGGCAAATTGCAGAGCTACTGGGAAATTTTCCCCCAGCAGAGGCTATGCCAACGGTTTGAAACCCATGTTTAGGTTTTGTTTTACCAACGGTTCATAGAACCGTTGGTAAAACACTTTTCCCAACAGTTTACAAACCGTTGGGAAAGAAGAGACCTTGGGTTTTTCCCAACGGTTTGGCCAAACCGTTGGAAAAAACTTGGTAATTTTCTCCACTCTATCCCAATGGTTGTAAACCATCGGGAAAAAGCTTTCCCAACGGTTTTCCAGAACCATTGGGATAGGGTAATTTTTCTACACCCTATCCCAATGGTTCACTGTAAACCGTTGGGAAAAGCTTTCCCAATGGCTTACTTCTCTACAGTTTACAGAACCATTGGTATAACATATACCAACGGTTCTGCAGCCTTTCCTAATAGTTCTAAACTGTTGGGAAATCCGGTATTTCCAGTAGTGAAGGTTAAGAAACACAACAAACCTAAAAAATACTAAAAATCAAAAAAACCTATAAAACCTCAAAAAACCCTAAAAACTTGGAAAATGTTAACAACCCTAAAAACTATAAAAATCATAAATAACCCCAAAAAATCTATGAAAATGTAAAAAACCCTAAAAACTCCAAAAAACCCATGAAAACCATAAACAAATCCTAAAAACATTAACCCCCACAAACCCATAAAACCCCTAAAAACGCACTAAAAACTCTGAATCCCATAAAACCCTTAAAACATTAAAAAACTTGAAAAAACATACAACCACAAAAAACCCAAAAAACCCTGAAAACCCTAAAAACCATCAAAATTTGTAAAAACTCTAAAAAACCTTAAAGAGCATAAAAATCCTAAAAAATGCCTTAAAATCCATGAAAACATAAAAAACCAAAAAACCATGAAATACCTCTATAAATAACAAAAACCACAAAACCTTAAAAAACTTTAAGAACCCATAAAAATCCTAAAAACCCACTAAAAACTCTAATGTCCCTTTAAATCTATAAAAACGTTAAAAAAAATTAAAAAAAACTTAGAAACCCTAAAAAACTCAAAAAACCCCGAAGACCCAAAAAACCCTGAGAACCCCCAAAACCCCATAAAAACCCTCAAAACCCTAGATAATCCTAAAAATCCTAAAAATCATAAAAAACACTTGAAAATCCATGAAAATGTAAAAAACCCATACAAATATGGAAAAACCCTTGAAAACCGAAAAACCCCTAATAAATAAAAAACTCATAAAAACCATTAAAATACCTAAAAACGTTAAAAACTCAAAAAAAAACTTTTAAAACCATAAAAAATCAAAAAAAAACCAAAAAACCAAAAAATAACGTAAAGCACTAAAAACCCTAAAACCCCTAAAAACCCTCAAAATTCCTAAAAACCCTAAGAAACCCTAAAAACCATAAAAATCATAAAAAACACTAAAAATCCATGAAAACATAAAAGCCCAAAAACCCTGGAAAATCCCTAAAACTATAATACCCATAAAAACATTAAAAACCCCATAAAAATGGTAAAAAACCACTAAAAAGACAAAAAAACCTTAAAACCACTAAAAATATTAAAAAACTCTAAAAAACCTTGAGGACCATAAATATCATAAAAGCTCCTAAAAACCATAAAACCCCATAAAAAATCCACAAAACCCTAAAAACCACTAAAATCTATAAAACCCCTAAAACCCTAAAAATGTTAAAAATCCCTAAAAAACCTTAAATTCCTAAAAACCTAAAAAATGACCTAAAAATCCAAAAGGCCCTAAAACCCTAAAACCCCTAATAACCCTAGAAAACCCTAAAACTCCTCAAAATCCCTTAAAACCTTAAAAAAACCTAAAAATCCAGGGAAACGTAATACCCTAAATACCCCTAAAAACCGTAAAACCCCTAAAAAACATAAAAACACATCAAACACCTATAAAACCACTAAAACCCACTAAAAACTCTAGAAAACATTAAACCCCATAAATATGGTAAAAACTCTAAAGAACTTGAAAATCCTAAAAAAATCAAAACACAACTTAAGAAAAAGACCCTAAATCCATTGAAAGACCTAAACCCCTCAAAATACCTAAAATACCTAAAATACCCTTAAAACCATATAAATCACAAAAATCCCTAAAAAATCCATGACAATGTAAAAAATCATGAAAACCCTAAAAAACCCCTGAAACCCATAAAACCCCTAAAAACCATAAAAACCCTAAAACCCCATAAAAATACTTAAAACCATAAGAAACTCTAGAAACAATTAAAACCCCCTAAAATGGTAAAAAATCTAAAAACCTTAAAAACCCTAAAAACTAAAAAGACCCTAAAAACCTAAAAGGACCCTAAAAACCCTAAAAACCTAAAAAGAACCTAAAAACCCTAAAACCCCTAAAAACCAGAAAACCCCTAAAAGCCCTAAACCCCCCCAATCCCTAAAAACCCAAAATTCCTAAAAACTATAAAAATTCTAAAAAACATATAAATCCCTGAAAAAATAAAAAACCCTAAAACCCCCTTGAAAACCATAAAAAACCCTAAAACCTCAAAACCCCTAAATACCCATAAAACCCCAAAACCCACTAAAAACTTTGAAAACACTAAAAACCCCTAAAAATGTTAAAAATTATAAAAACCTTATAAACACTTAAAACTCAACCCCCCCCCACCCACAAAAACCCTAAAACTATAAGGATTTAGAGTTTTTAGTGGGTTTTAGGGTATTTATGGGTTTTAGGGTTTTATGGTTTTTAGGGGTTTTATGGTTTTCAGGGGTTATTTTAGGGATTTTTGGGTTTTTTCATTATTTTTATGGATTTTTATGGTATTTCTGGTTTTTAGGGGGTTTTAAAAAAATTTATGTGTTTTATGGTCTTTTTGATTTTAAGGATTTTTTTGAGTATTTTAGGGTTTTAAATGTTTTTTAATGTTTTTAACATTTTTTGGGGTTTTAAGGGTTTTTAGAGTTTTTAGTGGGTTTTATGGTTTTTATTCATTTTTAGGGTTTTTAAGGTCTTTTAGGGGTTTTTAGGGTTTTTAGGGTTTTAAGAAATTTTAGGGGGTTCTATGATTTTTCAGGGGTTTTTATGGGTTTTAGGGGTTTTCATGGATTTCAGGTCATTTTGGGTTTTAGGATATTTTTTGAGTTTTTTATAGTTTTTAATGGTTTTTAGAGATTTTTAAGGTTTTTAGGGGTTTTAAGTGTTTTTAGAGTCTTAGTGTTTTTATGATTTTTATGGGTTTTTAGGGTATTTTATGGTTTTTAGAGGTTTTCATGGTTTTCATAGGCTTTCTAGGTATTTAGTGTTTTTTATGTTTCCTTGGATTTTAGGATTTTTAGGATTTTTATTGTTTTTAGTTTTTTTGGGTTTTTAGATATTTTGATGGTTTTTAGGGTTTTAGGATTTTTCCAGGGTTTTAGGGTTTTTTATGGTTTTTAGGGTCTTTAGGGGGTTTTATGGTTTTTTTGAGTTTTTTAGGTTCTAAGGTTTTTCAGAGTTTTTCAACATTTTTATGTGTTTTAATGGTTTTTTTAGTTCTTGGTAGGTTTTTAGGGGTTTTATGGGTTTTAAGGGTATTTAAGGTTTTTAGTGTTTTTTGGTTTTCTTGAGTTTTTCATGGTATTTAAGGTTTTTTTAGGATTTTTATGAATTTTAGTGTTTTTAGGGTTTTTCAAGGATTTTAGGGACTTTTTGATGTTTTAGGGGTTTCTTTTTTATTTTTTAGGGTTTTTAAGGTTTCTTAGAGTTTTTATCATTTTAGGGGTTTTAAGGTTTTTTTGAGATTTCCGTGGGTTTTTAGGTTTTTTCTTTCTTTTTACATGTTTCAATGTTTTTAGAAATTTGTATGGATTTTAGGGGTTTTTCAGGGTTCTTAGGGTTTTTTACATTTTTATGGATTTTTAGGGTTTTTAGGGGTTTTTAAGAGTTTTAGGGGTTTTAGGGTTTTTTTACGGGTTTTTAAGGTTTTTAGGGTCTTTTTGGGTTTTTAGGGTTGTTTGTAGTTTTTTTGGGATTTTAACATTTTTAGAGTTTTTCAACATTTTTTGGGGTTTTAAGTGTTTTTAGAGTTTTCAGGGTGTTTTGAGGTTTTTAGGGGTTTCTCTACGTTTTTTACATTTTCATGGATTTTTTGGGTTAATTAGGATTTTTATGGATTTTTGGATTTTTTAAGTTTTTTAGTGATTTTGAGGGGTTTTAGGGGTCTTAAGGAATTTTAGGGGTATTTAGGGTCGTCCGGGGTTTTAAGGTATTTTGGGGTTTCAGGGTTTTCTTTGAGTTTTCATGTTTTTTATGATTTTTTATAATTTTAAACATTTTTAGGGGTTTTAAAAGTTTTTAGTGTTTTTTGGGTGTTTTAAGGTTTTATGGGTTTTTATGAGTTTTTATGGTTTTTAGGGGATTTTTAGGTTTTTAGGGTTTTTTACGTTTTCATGTATTTTTAGTGTTTTTTAGGATTTTTATGGTTTTTAGGGGTTTTTAGAGTTTTTAGGGGTTTTGAGAGTTTTAAGGGTTTTCACCATATTTATGATTTTTATAAATTTTCAAAGTTTTTAGGGTCTTTTTAGGTTTAAGTGTTCTTTTTGAGTTTTTTAGGGGTTTAATGGGGTTTTAGAGTTTTCAGTTCTTTTTTGGGTTTTATAAGATTTTAGGCTTTTTAAGGTTTTTAGGGGTTTTTATGGTTTTCAGGGGGTTTTCAGGATTTTTTGTATTTTTTACATTTTCCTGGATTTTAAGGGGGTCTTTATGATTTTTTTTACAGTTTTTAGGGTTTTTTATGGATTTTAGGGATTTTCATAGCCTTTAGGAAATTTCAGGGGGTTTTAGAGTTTTTTTTGGGTTTTAGGGTTTTTTTGAGTTTTTAGTGGTTTAAAGATTTTTTAGAGTTTTTTTAACATTTTTAGGGGTGTTACAATAGTCAAGGGTCTAATACCCTAAATTCATAAAGGCTAAACCAACCTTTTCCCCTTAAAAGTCAAAAAGATATAGTCTAACAAAGAATTTTGGAAAAGTAGCACACAACTTTCCAAATATAGCCCACCAGATTTGACTTTGAGTGCATAGCCCACCATATTTGACATTTGTGTCCTAAGATGTCATTTCTAGAATCCTCCATGTGAACAAGGCATCCAAATTCATGAAACCATGTGAGCCAAGCTTTAAACATCAATTTTGGGATTGAATAAATGATATTATAGGCCCATTTTCTCCATCCATGCAAGGCAAGATCCATTGGGCCTTTAATGAAGCAAGATGCACGCTCATTGTAGCATTAAGCCTCTTTAATCTCCCGCACGTCATTGGGCCTTGAAAATCCAACTCTTCCTCCCGCGCAATCGACTTAGTGCCTTTAACATGGTTCTCATCATCGTCCCCCTCTTGAAAAGGAGTCGTCCTCAACTCTTCATCCTCTACACCCAAAAAAGGAGAAAGATCAGAAACATTGAAAGTGGCACTTACACCATACTCACTTGGAAAATCTATCTTGTAAGCATGTTGTTAATCTTCTCGAGCACTCAAAAAGGACCATCTCCTCGTGGAATGAGTTTTGATATCCGCTTTTCGGGAAATATCTCCTTTCGCATATGAATTCAAACCAAGTCCCTGGGCTCGAACAACACTTATTTCCGACCCTTGTTTGCACGATCAACATATTTTTGGGTCATCCGCTCGATATTTTTCCTTGCCTTTTCATGGAGTTGTTTGATGAATTTTGCGCGAACTTTCTCATCCATATTAGTTGCTTCCTACAAGGGAAAAAGAACTAGATCAATAGGGGTGAGAGGGTTAAAACCGTAAACAATTTCGAATGGAGAATATTGAGTAGTGGAGTGCTTGGCCCTGTTATATGTGAATTCCACATGTCGTAGACACTTCTCCCAATTCTTGATATTCGTCTTGAAAATTGTTCGCAAAAGGGATGATAGTGTCTGATTTACCACCTTTGTTTTCCAATCGGTTTGCGGATGACAATTAGTGGAAAATAGTAAATTTGTACCTAGTTTTCTCCACAAGGTCTTCCTAAAGTAACTAAGAAATTTTGTGTCTCAATCCGACACAATTGTCCTTGGCATTCCATGGAGTTTGACTACTTCCTGAAAGAAAAGTGTTGCAATGTTAGTGGTTTCATCTATTTTTTGACAAGGAATAAAATGTTCCATTTTTGAAAACCGATCCACCACAACAAAAATGGAATATCTCCCCCTCCTGGCTTGTGGTAACCCCACAATAAAGTCCATTGATATGTCCTCCCAAGAGGTGTTGGGGATTAAGAGAGGAAGATATAGTCCATGTGGGTTCAGTTTCAATTTGGCGTTATGGAAGACAATGCACTTTCCCACAAATTTCTCAACATCTCTAGATATCCTTGGACAATAAAAATGCTTACTAAGAACACTTAGAGTTTTTGTAACACCAAAATTCCCCATTAACCCACACGAATGTGACTCCTTTAGTAAAAGTAAACGGATAGAGCAGTTGGGAATGCAAATATTATCAATACGGAATAAGAATTCATCATGTAAGTATAACTTTTCCCAACTAACTCTAGGTTTACAATGTTCATAAGGTTCTCTAAAATCACTATCAGTGGCATATAAATCCTTATTTCATTCAAAACCAAGGAGTTTTGAATCCAACAAGGATATAAGATAATATCTATGTGAAAGTGATTCGGCCACAGTATTTTATTTACACTTTTTATGCTTGATGACATATGGAAATGAATCAATGAATTCCATAAATCTCTCATGTCTTCTATTTAGTTTATGTTGTCTCCTAAGGTATTTAAGAGCCTCATGATCAGAATGGATCAAAAATTCTTTAGGCCAAAGATAGTGCTGCCATGTCTCTAGTACTCTAAACAATGCATACAACTCTTTATCATATGTAGCATAGTTTAGAGTTGGGCTATTTAACTTCTCACTAAATAAAGCAATAGGCTTACCTTCTTGCATGAGTACTCCTCCTATGCCAATTCTGGTTGCATCACATTCAATTTCAAAGGTCTTACTCAAGTCCGGTAGTGAAAGTAGAGTAGCGTGGGTGAGTCTCTCCTTAAGTCCATGGAAGGCCTTCTCTTGAGTATTCCCCATTTAAAAGTGACATTCTTCTTTGTGAACTTGATCAATGGTGTTGCTAGTGTGCTGAAGTCCTTCACAAATATCTTGTAAAAACTAGCAAGCCCATGAAAACTTCTTACCTATCCAACGGAGGTTGGAGTTGGCCCTTCTTGTATTGCTTTGATCTTATTGGTGTCCACTTCAACTCCATTGCCGCTCACAACAAATCCAAGGAAAACAATCTTATCGAGACAAAATTCGCACTTATTTATCTTTCCAAACAGGTTTTCCTTCCTTAACTCCTCTAAGACTTTTTTTAAGTGATCTAGATGTTCAAGAAAGGTCCTACTATAAACCAAAATGTCATCAAAGTAAACTACCACAAATTTTCCAATATATGCATGTAAGACATGATTCATTAACCTCATAAATGTGCTAGGTGCATTGATGAGACCAAAGGGAATGACTAACCATTCATAAAGTCCATATTTTATCTTAAATACAGTTTTCCACTCATCTCCTTATTTCATCCTAATTTGATGGTAGCAACTTCTTAAATCAATTTTTGAGAAAATAGTTGATCTATTTAATTCATCAAGCATATCATCTAACCTAGGGATATGATGACAAAAACTGACCATGATGTTGTTGATGGCTCTACAGTTAATACAAATTCTCTATGTTCCATCCTTCTTTGGTACTAGAATCACCGGTATGACACAAGGACTAAGGCTCTCTCTAACATATCCCTCATCCAACAACTCTTGAACTTGCCTCTGAATTTCTTTTATCTCTTCTGGGTTGGTGCGATATGCAGGGCGGTTCGATAGTGATGCTCCAAGTATGAGGTCAATTTGATGTTCGATACCTCTAATGGGTGGAAAACCTGGTGGCACATCTTCAGGAAAGACATCATCATACTCCTGTAACAAGGACTCAACAACATTTGTCAAATGGGGTAAGTCATAAGTATTTAGCAACACATCTTTGTACATTAGTATTAGGAGAGTTTGTTGTGAAAACAAAGCTTCCTTAACCTTACTTTTTTTTCCAACAACACACTTTTCTCTTCTCCCAAATTCTTTTTCCCACTTGATTTTTCTTTTCTCTCCATTTCTTTTCTTCTCTCATTTTCTCTCTTTCCCTCATTCTCTCCTTTTTCATTTCCATTCTTTTTTTCCTCATCACTCATTTTTTTCTTTTCTCTCAAAATGCGATCTTCCAGAATTTGTTTGAGGGACATGAGGTTGAGGGTTATAGGTTCCCCTTAGAGTATAAAAGAGTGACGATTCAAGAAACCGTCATGGGTAACATGCCGATCATACTACCCAGGTCATCCCATCAAAAAATGGAAAGAATTAATAGGAATAACATCACACAAGACCTCATATTTGTACTTCCCGATGGTGAACAGTACCTTCACTTGCTTGGTGACCTTCAGCTCCCCGCAATCATTCAACCACTGAAGCCAATATGGATGTTGATGCTTCAAAGTGGGAAGTCCCAACTTCTCTACTAACTCGGTGCTCACAACATTACTACAGCTTCCTCCATCAATAATAACACTACATACTTTCCCATGGATCTTGCATCGTGTATGGAAAAGGTTCTCTCGCTACTCCTTCTCTCCCACGATCATTTGTGCACTTAGAACTCTCCTAGTGATAAGAATATCGACGTATTCTGCAAATTCTCCACTATCAATTTCTAGAGATTCTTCTTCCTCTTCTTCTGATCTCTCTCCATCAGTATCCCATTCTCCATACTTATTTATAGTCATGGTGTGCCGGTTTAGGCACTCACTAGCAATGTGACCCCTTCCTTGACATTTGTAACAATGAATATCCCGATTTCTGGTTTGGTTAGCCTCATATTTCTCCATAGTGTGAAAGGAGTGGTGGGTTTCCTCATGTTGCTCCTCATTTTGATTTTTTGTTCAATCTTGGTGGCTTGGTGGATCATATCTTGTATCTCTACATGGTGGTACATCTCCACTTGATCCGTAATCTCCTGATTGAGCCCATGTAAGAACCTTCCCATGTTTGCCTCTGAATCCTCCTCAATGTTTGCTCGAATCATGGCAATTTACATATCCTTGTAGTAGTCTTCCACACTCTTACTCCCTTGGGTGAGGTATTGAAGTTTTTTGTGGAGATCACTATGGTAATGTGTGGGAACAAACCGCTTCTGCCTGGCGAACTTCATGTCTTCCCAAGTGTTGATGGGACGTCCACCATATCTAGCCCTCTCCTTTTGAACATGATCCCACCAAATTAAAGAATAATCAGAAAATTTAAGAGAATAAAGTTTGACCTTTTTATCCTCGGAATATGCATAGCATGAAAAGACCTGCTCGATCTGCATCTCCCACTCCAAGTATGTTTCAGGATCGCTTTTCCTTTGAAAAGAAGGGACCTTCACCTTGATCCCACTATGTAGGTCATCATCATGTTGTCTCCTTTTTCCTCCTCTAGGTTGTTGGTACAACCTCCTCCTTTGTGGGACATCCTCAAAATCACCATCTAGGTTTTCCATCTCCTCCTCCATGATGTGGGGGTGACGGGGTGTTGGAGCTCGCCACGGGTTATCATGGATCATCCTTGGGATTGGTTGATTCTCCAGGTTATCAATCCTTTCATGTAGCACCTCCAACTTTTGATCAAGAAGCTTCTCAAAATGGCTCAACAAAGCTTGCATTTGGAGTGGTGAAGCTTCCAATGCGAGAGACCTACTTCGCCTTCCTTCATCACTAGAATGAACAATTTTCTTCCCAAGATCTTTGACCATAATATACTACACAAACACAAACACACAGCGGGGGGGGGCACACAATGATACACACTCACACACACACACGAGATGTACACACACACACACACACAAGATGTACACACTCACACACACAAGGATACACACTCACACACACAAAGATTCACACTCACACACACAAGATGTGCATATGAACACACACACAACAATATGCACACACTCACACACACAAGATATATTTTTTTCTTATTTCTCTCCACTCTCAACACTCAATTCAAATTCCAAGCTCTTATAATACCTTGTTTCGGGTGATCACTTGTCACCAATCCTTCACCAATCAAGATTGTGTCTGGGGCTGGTTTAACACAACCCACTTGAGTGGTAAATGGTAAAGGGTGAAAAGAGGGTAGAAAATGGATAAAGGGTGGGTGGGAAAGGGGGTAGAAAGGTGGTATTTGGGTTTTTCCTGACTGTGGAAGATAAGAAAAATTAATAACAATATGATCCAACTATAATATAAGGATGAAGCAAAATGATGGGTAAAGTGATGTACGAAAATGGAAAGTGCTAATAATGTAAAGCATGATGATGAAGTAATTGTATCCGCTTTTTTTCTTTTTTTGTCAAATCTCCCCAAAAAGTGTTGTGATTGGAGTTTTAAAGCACAAGATGATGAATGGAGAGTAAGATTTTTTTTAAATCTCTCAAAGGAAAGGATGTGCTTAATTTTGAGAAGCACAAAATGATGAGTTGGGAGAATTTGATTTTTTTTTGTTTTTTTTCGGATACAAATCAAATATAGAGAATTAAATGTGAAAATAAGACAATTGACTCAATGTAAAAATATTTCAATCTTCCACAACAAAGGCCAATTCTGGTGGTCTTCAAAGAAAAGGTTTTTTTTAATGGGTGGATAATAAAGAAAGCTGAGAAGGGTGATAGATATATGGGATAAAAGAGGGTGATAAATGCCTACCGTGTCAACCAGACCTCTGATACCAATTGATGTGAGACACATGGCGTGGCCCGATCTTCACGGCGTAGTGCGGCGGTTGATGGATGTGGTTCGAGGCTAAGTGGCAGATGATGAGTATGAATAGTGGATGCAAGTAGTCAATCAATGATATAAGGAGCGCGAACTACTACTTAGACAACACACTCAAGGGAGGTATGTGATAGTCAATCCACACAACAACGCACTTTGGTTGAGGCACGAAATTGGGGGCTTTGTGATCTTGGATCACCAATCTAACTTGTAGATCGACAAGGAAAGAATGCACATGAGTTAGGAGAAAAACTAGGACAATCCTCACACAATGGAGAGAAACAAATCATAATCTCTCAATTAAGTATTGAATGAAAATACAATGCCATGGGGTGGATATTTATAGCCAAGGGGTGATACAATAGTCAAGGGTCTAATACCCTAAAGTCATAAAGGCAAAACCAACCTTGTCCCCTTAAAAGTCAAAAAGATAAATTCTAACAAACACTTTTGGAAAAGTAGCACACAACTTTCCAACTATAGCCCACCAGATTTGACTTTGAGTGCATAGCCCACTGGATTTGACTTTGGTGTCCTAAGATGCCATTTCTAGAATCCTCCATGTCGGCAAGGCATCCAAATTCGTGTAACCATGTGGGCCAAACTTTAAACATCAATTTTGGGCTTGAATAAGTGATATTATAGACCCATTTTCTCCAACCATGCAAGGCAAGATCCATTGGGCCTATAATGAAGCAAGATGCACGCCCATTGTAGCATTAAGCCTCTTTAATCTCCCTCGCGTCATTGGGCCTTCCAAATCCAACTCTTCCTCCCACGCAATCGACTTGGTGCCTTTAACATGGTTCTCATCAACTCTTAAAAACGTTAAAAACACTAAAAACCATTAACGACCCTAAAAAACTCAAAAAAAAAACAAGAAACCCAAAAAGACCGTAAAAACCCTAAAAATTCCTAAAAGCCCTATAGACCATAAAAATCCTAAAACCTCCTAAAAATAAATGAAAATGTAAAAAACCCTAAAAACCCAAAAAACCTCTGAAAAGCATAAAACCCCTAAAAACCACAAAAACCACAAAAACCCAAAAAACCCAAAAGGCCCATTAAAAACTCTAAAACCCTTAAAACCTCAAAAAGGTTAAAAACTCTAAAAAAACATAAAAACCCTAAAAACCGAAAAAATACTAAAAATACTGAAAACCCTAAAAACTCTAACCCCCCCAGAAAAAACACTAAAACCCCTCAAAGTCCCTAAAATCTCTAAAAACCATAATACCAAAAAATCCTTAAAAAACCCTAAAAATCCATGAAAAGAAAAAAAAAACCTAAAAACCTTAAAAAACCCCTGAAAACCATAAAAAAACTTAAAATCAATAAAAAAATAAAGACCCTTAAAACCCACTAAAAACTCCAGAAACCCTTTAAACCCATGAAATTGTCAAAAAACTCTAAAAACCCTTAAAATCCCTAAAAAACTCAAGAAAAACCTAAAAACCCAAAAATACCGAAAAAACCCTAAAACCCTAAAACCCCCTAAAAACCCTAAAAACCCAAAAATTACCTAAAACCCCAAAAAATCCCGAAAACCATAAAAATCTTAATAAACCCCTAAAAATCCATGAAAATGTAAAAAACCCTAAAATCCCTGAAGACCCCCGGAAATGCATAAAACCCCTAAAAACCTTAAAAAACTCTAAAACCCCATAAAAACCTTAAAAACCACTAAAAACACTAAAAACACTTAAAACCCTTAAAAATGTTAAAAATTCTAAAAACCTTAGAAACCATAAAAAATTAAAAAATACCATAAAAACCTAAAAAGACCCTAAAAACCCCACAAAACCCTAAAAAACCTTGAAAACCACTAAAAACCCTCGAAATCCATAAAAACCCAAAAAACACAAAAAACCCAAAAAATCATAAAAATCATAAAGAACCCTAAAAATTCATGAAAACATACAAAATCCTAAAAACCCTGAAAACCCTCTAAAAATCAAAAAAACATTAAAAATCCTGAAAACAAAAGGTCAAAAAAATGCTAAAATCCCAAAAAGATCCTAAAAGCCCAAAAAGATCCTAAAAACCCTGAAAACCCATTGAAACCCCAAAAAAATCTGGAAACCCCTAAACACCCTCATATTCACTAAAAACCCTAAAAGCCAGAAAAATCCTAAAAAACCCCTTAAAATCCCTAAAAAACGTAATAAACCCTAAAAATCGTGAGAAACCCCTTAAAACCATAAAATTCCCTAAAAATCTTAATAAACCCTAAAAACCCATAAAAACTCTAAAAACCAATAAAAAATCTAAAATACCTTCAATCCCCAAAAAATGTTAAAAAAATCTAAAAACAATTTAAAACCCTAAAAACTCAAAAACCCTAAAAACCCAAAAAAAACCCTAAAAACCCCTAGAAACCCCTAGAAACCTTAAGAACCCTCCAAATCTCTAAAAACCTGAAACCCCTAAAAACTATAAAAAACCTCAAAATCCCTAAAAATCCATGAAAACATAAAAAACCCTAAAAACCCTTGAAAAAAATAAAAGCCCTAAAAATTATAAAATTCCTAAAAACCCATAACACCCTAAAAACTAATAAAAACTCTAAAAACCCTTTAAACCCCTAAAAATGTAAAAAAAACTCTAAAACCCTTAAACCCTTATAAACAAAAAAACCATAAAACCCCAAAAAGAACCTATAAAGCCTGAAAAACCCTATAAACCCTAAAACGCCTAATAACCATAAAAACCCTAAAACTATAAAAATCCAAAAAATCACTAAAAACATAAGAAAATGTAAAAAACCCTAAAACACATAGAAACCCATAAAAACTATAAAACCCTAAAAACCCATAAAAACTGTAAAAACACAAAAAAACTCCTAAAAACCCAAGAAGAACTTAAAAACCCTGAAAAAACCCTAAAAACCCTAAAACAACTGAAAATCCCTAAAAATCCTAAAAATCCCTAAAACACTAAAAATCCTAAAAAACACCTAAAAATCCATGAAAACATAAAAACCCCAAAAAATGTGAAAACCCCATGAAAACTATAAAAACCCCTAAAAACCGTGAAAAACCTTAAAACCCCATAAAAACCCAAAAAACCACTATAAACTTAAAAAACCCTTATAACCACTAAAAATGTTAAAAAACACTAAAATACCATAAAACCCCTAAAAAAATTCAAAAAACCCTAAAAAACCAAATAGTTCCTAAAAACCCTAAAAAACTATAAAAAACCTTAAAACACCATAACCCCCCTAAAAATACCTAAAAATCCTTAAAAACTATAAAAACCAAGAAAGTCCTAAAAACCCCTAAAAATCCATGAAAATGTGAAAACCCTAAAAACATAGAAAAACCCCTAAAAACCATAAAAACATAAAAAACTCTGAAAACCATAAAAACCCCTTAAAAACTTAAAACCCATAAAAACTCATAAAAACCCAAAAAATCCACAAAAAAATCTAAAAACCTTTTAAACATGTAAAAATGTAAAAGAAACTCTACAAAACCTTTAAAACCCTAGAAAAGTAAACACCCCCCCCCCCAAAACACAAAAAATACCCAGAAAACCCCTAAAACCCCTAAAAACCCTAAAAACCCATAAAACCATTAAAATCCCTAAAACCCATTAAAATCCTAAAAAAACCTAAAAATCCATAAAAATGTAAAAAATCCAAAAAAACTGAAAAAACCCTAAAAACCATAAAAAACCCTAAGAACCTTAAAATCCCGTAAAAACCAATAAAACCCCTGAAAAACAACCTATAACTCTAAAAACCCTTAAAACTCCTAAAAACATGAAAAACTTTACAAAACCTTAAAAACTCAAAAAAACACAAAAACCACATAAAAATCCAAAAAGAACCTAAAAACCCTGAAGAACCCTAAAAACCCCTCCAAAACCATAAACCCCTAAAAATTTCATAAAAACCCTAAAACCATTAAAATCCTAAAAAATCCCCTAAAAATACTTGAAAATGTAAAAACCCCTAAAAAGCCTAAAACCCCCTAAAGACCCCCCTAAAAACCTTAAAACCCCTACAAGCATAAAAACCCTAAAAACCTCAAAAAACTCTATAAACCCTTAAAACCCCAAAAATGATAATAATTATAAAAAAACCTTAAATATACAAAAAACTCAAGAAAACCCCAAAAACTCAAAAAGACCCTAAAACCCCTGAAAAACTATAAAAACTCCAAAAACCCTGAAACCCCTAAAACCCCTCAAAATATCTAAGACCCCAAACACACCTAAAAACTTGAAAATCATAAAAAAATCCTTAAAAATACATGAAAACATAAGAAACCCTAAAACCTCGGAGACCCCTGAAAACCATAAAACCCCTAAAAACTTAAAAACCCTAAAACCCATAAAAACCCTAAAAAACCTTAAAAAATCTAAAAATCCATAAAACCCCTAAAACATTAAAAGAACTTAAAAACATTAAGACACCTAAAATACTTAAAAAAGACCCTAAAACCCTGAAAAAACATTAAAACCCTAAAACCCTAGAAAAACCCTAAAAACCACAAAATCGCTAAAAATACTAAAAACCAAAAAAAATAACCCTAAAACCCCAAAAAACCTACTAAAAACTCTAAAACCCCTAAAAACCCTTTAAACCCCTAAATTGGTTAAAAAACAATTAAAAACCTTAAAAAGTCAAAAAAAATCAAAATAATCCCTAAAAACCCAAAAGACACTAAAAACCCTGAAAACCCTAAAAAGCCCTAAAAAACCCAAAAAACCCAGAAAATCCCAAAAAACCCAAAAAACCATAAAATTCCAAAAAAATCATCTAAAAATCCATGAAAATATAGAAATCCCTAAAAACATTAAAAACCCCTAAAACCTATAAAAACCCCTAAAACCCATAAAAAATCCTATAAACCCATAACAACCCCAAAAACCACTATAAACTCTAACATAAAACCCCCTAAAAACATCAAAAAACTCTAAAAAACCTTAAAACACCTAAAAAACTAATAAAAACCATAAAAACCAAAAAAGACCCTAAAAACCCTTAAAACCCTAAACACCCTAAAAATAACAGAAAAAAACTAAAAACCCACAAAAACCCTAAGAATCCTAAAAAATCCTAAAACCCAAAAAAGTCCTAAAAAACCCAAAAACCATGGAAAAACCCTGAAAAAAACACAAAACCCTAAAAACCAAAAAACCCATAAAAACTCTCAAAAACCACTAAAAACTCTAAAAAACTTTAAAACTCTTAAAAATGTTAAAAACACAAAAAAACACTTAAAGACCCTAAAAAACTCAAAAAAAACCCATGAAACCCCAAAAGACCCTAAAAACCCTAAAAATTCCTAAAAACCCTATAGACCATAAAAATCCTAAAAAACACCTAAAAATACATGAAAATGTAAAAATCCCTAAAACCCCAAAAAACCTCTGAAAAGCATAAAACCCCTAAAAACCGCAAAAACCATAAAAACCCATAAAAACCCAAAAATCCCATTAAAATATCTAAAACCCTTAAAACCTCAAAAATGTTAAAAACTCTAAAAAATCATAAAAACACTAAAAAATGAAAAAAAACACTAAAAACCCTAAAACCCCTAAAAACTCTAAAACCCCGAGAAAAAACACTAAAAGCCCTCAAAATACCTCAAACTTCTAAATACCCTAAAACCAAAAAATCCAAAAAAAAAACCCAAAAAATCCATGAAAAAAATTCCAAAAACCTTAAAAAACTCCTGAAAACCATAAAAAACCTTAAAAACCATAAAAAGAATAAAGACCCTTAAAACCACTAAAAACTCTAGAAACCCTTTAAACCCATAAAAACTTAAAAAAATTCTAAAAGCCCTTAAAATACCTAAAAAACTCAAGAAAAACCTAAAAACCCAAAAAGACCAAAAAAACCCAAAAAACCCTAAAACCCTCTAAAAACCCTAAAAACCCGAAAATTCCCTAAAACCATAAAAATCTTAATAAACCCCTAAAAATCCATGAAAAATCCAAAAAACCCAAGAAAGATGCCGCCGCTCTCACCAGGTTCTCTCCTGGTTTCGCGATTCCCAGGAGCCCCTCCTGGAAACCTTCTCGGCGGCTTCGCTGCTCCTTTCAAGACCTTGCGGTGTGACGTAGATACAGATTTTGGTGACGGGGCTTCTTGCTGGCGTAGATATATGCTCTCAGCCTCTTTTAGGCAGCTCATGGATCATGCGCTTCAGAGCTACAGAGGTATGGATGGAGCGGTTTTCGTCTGGCTGGAGGTGCGTTTGCAGGCATCGGGGACTCTCCATGACAGATCTGGGTTCTGGTGGTGTTCCTTGTTCCTTATTGGCTTTGTTTTGGATGGATTCTTGCAGCGGTGTGGTGTGGGCATGACAGATCTGGGATCTGTTTCTTGGATCGCAAGATCCTCAGTTCTGACGATGGCGATCCTCGATCGGGGAGGCAAGCAGTTTTCAACGGGTTTCTCCGACTTAAAGGCGAAATGCATCGATGACTTTCTCTACTTTCAACTCTCTGATTCTCGGTTCCGCACTGGAGAAGGTTTGTATCATTTTCTAAGTTGATCCATTCCTTGGTTCATGAAGCTGATGCAGGTGAGTGCTCTTCCTAATCTCTCGGATTCGTCTCCGATCCATGTTGTTGACGCTAGATCTGGCCGGACCTTTTGGCATTCTATGTCCTTTTCTTTCCTGATTGTGATGTTGGTTATGAATCATCTGGTTTTTCTGAAATGGTATAGATGAGTATTGATGTGTGCTTACTGGTGGTATGCGGTTAATTTTGATATGAGGTGTGGAATGCCGGATGTGGTTCGGTCTAATGGCCTTGATTGCTGGATGTGGAGCTGCGTTCCCTTGGGAGATGAAGGTTTTAGATGTGTTGTTTGCTGCGTTTTGTGCTGCATGTTGTTTGGGACTGGTTGGCTTGGAGGTGGTGTTGTTTTTGCTATTAATATTGGTGTTTCGGTGCTGTCTTTTGTTGGAGGCTGCTCCTGGTTTCTTGGGAAGATGAGCTTGTCTTGGGTTTCTGAGCAGGGTTTGCTTCGGTGCTGCGGTCTAGTTGTTACCTGTAGTTTTCTGTGCAATGGTTGGTTCAGCTGTGTTTTTTTGCGGGTGCTGGTCTTTGTTTATGTATGCTGGTTCTTGGCGAGGGTTGTTGTTCTGCTGTGTGGTAGCGAAGACGGCTTGGTTGTGGTTCGATGCGTATGTTGGCTATGGGTTCTGCTAAGTGGTTCTGTGCTGATGGCGGGGGATCTTCTGGGTGAGAAGGTGGTGGATGCTGGTCTGTGTAAGTTTGGATGCTGGTATCTGGTTGGTTGTGAGCTGCTGGTTTCTAGTGACGGCTGGATGATGGAGCTTCTTATGGCAGAGCTTCTTAGTGAGAAGGTGTTGGTTGTTGGAACTTGTGAGATTGGACGTTGGTCGCTGCTTGACAATGAGCTATGGATGCTGGTTTCTGCTTGGTTGGGAAGTGATAAAGGGGTGATGGTGCTGCTGAGAAGGTGCTGAAGATGTTGTGGGTTTGGTGTCGTGTCTTTCTTTCTTTTGATTTTCCTTTTTTGCAGTCTTTGTGTGTGTTTGTTAAGGGATTTTGGGTGTGGGTTGATTGACCCCGCCCCTCCCTATCTGTAGTGTCTTTCTGTCTTTTTTTTTTTGTAATAAATTTTGGGGGGTGTCAGGAATAGCCTGGCCCCGAATCCTTCCTTGCCCTAAAAATCCATGAAAATGTAAAAAACCCTAAAAACCCTGAAGCCCCCGGAAATGCATAAAACCCCTAAAAACCTTAAAAAACCCTAAAACCCATAAAACCTCTCGAAATCCATAAAAACCCAAAAAACCCAAAAAAATCATAAAAATCATGAAGAACCCTAAAAATCCATGAAAACATACAAAATCCTAAAAACCCTAAAAAACCTCTAAAAATCAAAAAAAAACTAAAAAACCCGAAAACAAAAGGTCAAAAAAACCCTAAAAGCCCAAAAAGATCCAAAAAGCCTAAAAAGATCCTAAAAACCCAAAAACCCTTTGAAACCCCCAAAAAAAATGAAAAACTTTAAACACCCTCATATTCACTAAAAACCCAAAAAAACCAAAAAAATACTACAAAAACCCTTAAAATTCATAAAAACGTAAGAAACCCTAAAAAACGTGAAACACCCCTAAAACCATAAAATCCCCTAAAAACCTTAAGAAACCCTAAAAACCCATAAAAACTCTAAAAACCACTAAAAAAATCTAAAATCCCTTCAAACCCCAAAAAATGTTAAAAAAATCTAAAAACAATTTAAAACCCAAAAAACTAAAAAACCTTAAAAACCCAAAAAAACCCTAAAAACCCCTAAAATCCTTAAGAATCCTCCAAATATCTAAAAACCCTAAAACCCCTAAAAACAGGAAAAATCCTCAAAATACCTAAAAATCCATGAAAACATAAAAGGGCCTGAAAAACCCTTGAAAAAAATAAAACCCCTAAAAATCATAAAAATCCTAAAAACCCATAAAACCCTAAAAAACAATAAAAACTATAAAACCCTTTAAACTCCTAAAAACGTTAAAATTTTCTAAAAACCTTAAAAACCTTAAAAAATAAAAAAAATCCTAAGAATAAAAAAAGTCCCTAAAAACCCTAAAAAACTAAAAACCCTAAAACACCTAAAAACCCCTATAAACCTTCAAAATCCCAAAAAAAACTAAAATCCCAAAACACCATAAAAATCCTAAAAAATCACTAAAAACACAATAAAAAGTAAAAAACCCTAAAACACATAAAAACTCTAAAACCCTTATAACCCATAAAAACCTTAAAAACCCAAAAAAAAAACTCCTAAAAACCCAAGAAGAACTTAAAAGCCCTGAAAAACCCTAAAAACCACTGGAAATCCCTAAAAATCCTCAAAATCCCTAAAACCCTAAAAATCCTAAAAAACACCTAAAATTTCATGAAAACATAAAAACCCTTAACAAACGTGAAACCCCACTGAAAACTATAAAAACCCCTAAAAACCGGGAAAAATCTTAAAACCCCATAAAAACCCAAAAAACAACTATGAACATTAAAAAAGCTTTAAACCCCTAAAAATGTAAAAAAAACTCTAAAATACCATAGAAACCCTAAAAAACTAAAAAAAACCCTAAAAAACCAAATACTTCCTAAAAACCCTAAAAACTACAAAAAACCTTAAAACACCATAAACCCCCTAAAAACCTTTTAAACTTGTAAAAATATAAAAAAACTCTAAAAAACCTTAAAACCCCTAGAAAAGTAAAAAAACCCCCAAAACACCAAAAAAACCCTGAAATCCCCTAAAAACCCGAAAACCCCTGAAAAACCCTAAACCAATAAAATCCCTAAAAACCATTAAAATCCAAAAAAAACCTAAAAATCCATAAAAATGTAAAAAATCCAAAAAAACTGAAAAACCCCTAAAAACCTTAAAAAACCCTAAGAACCTTAAAATCCCGTAAAAACCAATAAAACCCATGAAAAAAAACTTAAAACTCTAAAACCCCATAAAAATTTTAAAAAAGTTAAAAACTCTACAATACCTTAAAACCCAAAAAAACACAAAAAACCCCATAAAAATCCAAAAAGACCCTAAAAACCCGGATGAGCCCTAAAAACCCCTCCAAAACCATAAAACCCCTAAAAAATTCCTAAAAAACCTAAAACCATTAAAATCCTAAAAAAGCCCCTAAAAATTCTTGAAATTGTAAAAACCCCTAAAAACCCTAAAAACCCTAGAAACCCCTGAAAACCATAAAAACCCCTAAAAACATTAAAACCCCCTAAAACCATAAAAACCATAAAAATCTCTAAAAACTCAATAAACCCTTAAAGCATCTAAAATGTTAATAACTATAAAAAACCTTAAAAATCCAAAAAAACTCAAAAAAAACTACAAAAACCCAAAAAGACCCTAAAAACCCTGAAAAACTATAAAAACACCAAAACCCCCTGAAAACCCCCGAAAACCCCTCAAAATATCTAAGACCCTAAACACCCATAAAAACTAGAAAAAACCTAAAAAAAAATCCTTAAAATTCCATGAAAACATAAGAAACCCTAAAACCTCGAAGACCCCTGAAAACCATAAAACACCTAAAAACAAAAAAAAATAGTAAAGCCCATAAAAACCCGAAAAAACCTTAAAAAACTCTAAATATCTATAAAACCCCTAAAACATTAAAAGAACTTAAAAACATTAAGACACCTAAAAACTTCAAAAAGACCCAAAAAAACCCTGAAAAAACATTAAAACCCTAAAACCCTAGAAAAACCCTAAATTCCAAAAAAATCGCTAAAAACCCTGAAAACCAACAAAATCCTTAAAAACACCATAAATCCATGAAAATGTAAAAAACCCTAAAACCCCTAATAAAACACTGAATACCTTAAAAACCCCTAAAACCCCTAAAAAGCCCTAAAACCCCGAAAAACCTACTAAAAACTCTAAAACCCCTAAAAACCCCTAAAAACCCATAAAAAAGTTAAAAACTAAAAAAAAACCATAAAACACCTAAGAAACTCAAAAAAACCCTAAAAACCCAAAAAAGATGCTAAAAAACTAGAAAAACTCTAAAAACCATTAAAAACCTTAAAAACCATAAAAATCCCTAAAAACCCTAAAAACACAAAAAACCATAAAAATCCTAAAAACCCCTAAAAATCCATGAAAAAGTAAAAACCCATAAAAACTCAAAAAAACAATAAACCCTAAAATTAAAAAAATACCCTGAAAACCCCTAAAAACCCTAAAACCCCTGAGAAATCCTAAAACCCCTCAAAATCTCTAAAAACCTTAAAAATCCATGAAATCAAAAAAAACCCTAAAACCTTCAAAACCCCCTTAAACCTAAAACACCTAAAAATGTTTAAAAAATATAAAAACCCTTAAAAAACCTAAAAACTCAAAAATTCCTAAAACCCACAAGACCCTAAACCCCTATGAAACCCTAAAAACCCATGAAAACCCCTAAAAACCTTGAAAATCCTTAAAAACCCGAAAAACCATAAAAACCATAAAAACCCCTAAAAGTCAATGAAATTGTAAGAAACCCCTAAAAAACATGAAAAGTACATAAAAACCATAAAAATTCTAACAAACCCCTAGAAATCCATGAAAGCATAAAAAACCCTGAAAACCTCTTAAAAGTGATAAATATCCATAAAATTTGGCCCTAAAAACCCATAAAAAACCTAAAATACACTAAAAATTCTAAAAACCCTTAAACCCCCTAAAAACATTAAAAATCCCCAAAAACCTTAAAAATCATAAAATACTAAAAAAACCATAAAAACCCAAAAAGTCACTAAAAACCCTACAAACCCCTAAAAACCCATGAAAAACCCTAAAGACCCTCAATATCCCTAAAAACCCTAAAAACCCCTTAAAACCCCAAAAACCATAAAAATCCTAAAAACATGAAAAATACAAGAAAACGTAACAAGCCTAAATACCCTGAAAACCCATTAAAACCCATAAAAACCCCTTAAAACCTAAAAAACCCTAAAAACCTAGAAAAACCCAAAAACCCACTAAAAACCTTAAAAAATCCTAAAAACCAAAAAAGACCTTAAAACCCTAAACGACCCTAAAACCCCTGAAAAACCATAAAAACCCTTAAAATCCTTAAAAACCCTAAAAACCTAAATCCCATAAAAATCCTAAAACCCCTAAAAATCCATGAAAAAGTAAAAACCCTAAAAACACTTCCAGCCCCTTGAAAACCATAAAACCCCAAAAAAAACCTTAAAAAAACTAAAAACCCATAAAAACCCTAAAACCCCCTAAAAACACTAAAAAACCTTAAAACCCCTAAAAACGTACAAAAACTCTAAAAACCCTTAAAATCCCTAAAAAACTCAAAAAAAAACTCTAAAATCCCAAAAAGACACTAAAAACCTTGAAAAGCCTTAAAAACCACTTAAAACCCTAAAAACCCTCAAAAATCCCTAAAAACCATAAAACCCCTAAAAACCAAAAAAATCTGAAAATCCCCAAAAAATCCATGAAAACATAAAAAAACTCTAATAAACCTGAAAAACCTCAACCCCTAAAAACATTAAAAACCCATAAAAAACCTAAAAACCACTAAAAACTCTCAGAACCCTTAAAACCCCTAAAACATTAAAAACTCTAAAAAACCTTAAAAACTCAAAAAAAAACCATAAAAACCTAAGAAGACAATAAAAACCCAAAAATACACTTAAAACCCTAAAAAACCTGAAAACCCCTCAAAACCCTGAAAATCCCTAAAATCCATAAAAACCCTAATAACCATTGAAATACAAAAAAACCCCTAAAAATCAATGAAAAGGTAAAAAACCCTAAAATCCCTGAAAAACCCCTGAAAATAATAAAACCTCTAAAAACATTGAAAAACCCTAAAAACCAGTTAAAACCATTAAAAATCTAGAATCCCTTAAAACCCTTAAAAACGTTAAAAAACTCTAAAAACCATAAAACTCTAAAAAACGCAAAAACGCCCTAAAAACCCAAAAGAACCTGAAAACCCCTACCCCCCTAAAAAGCCCTTAATCCCCTTAAAAATACTAAAAATACCTAAAACCCTAAAGCCCATAAAAATCCTAAAAACACCTAAAAATCAATGAAAACATAAAAAACCATAAAACCCCCGAAAACCCATGAAACTCATAAAACCCCTAAATCCTCAAAAAACCCTAAAACCTATAAAACCCCTAAAAAACTCAAAAATATAAATGTCTTCAAATCCCTAAAAACATTAAAAAACTCTAAAAAACCTTAAAAACCCTAAAAACTCAAAAAACCCTTAAAAACACAAAAGACCCTAAAAATGATAAAAATCCTAAAAACCTCTAAAAACCCCTAAAAACCGAAAACATCCCTAAAATACCTAAAAACCCTAATAACCAAAAAAATCCTAAAAACCCATAATAATCCATGACAACATAAAAAACAATAAAATCCCTGAAAAATCGTTGAAAACCATAAAAACTCCTAAAAACATAAAAAACCTAAAAAATCACTAAAATGTCTACAACCCTTAAAACCCCTAAAACATTAAAAAACTCTAAAGACCTTAAATACTATAAAACTCTAAAAAACCCTAAAATCCAAAAAATACCCCAAAAACCCTGAAAACACCTAAAATCCCTAAAAACCGGTAAAAAACTTAAAAACCCTCAAAATCCCTAAAAACCAAAAAAACCCTGAAAAATTATAAATTTCCTAAGAAACTTGTAAAAATCCATGAAAAAATAAAAACCCCTGAAAACCCCTAAAAGCCAAAAAGACCTCTATAAACCTTAAAAAATACTAAAACCCTAAAACCACTAAAAACATTTAAAACCCTTAAAACCCCTAAAAATGATAAAAAAAACTCTAAAAACCCTTAAAACCTCTAAAAAACTCAAAAAAACCCCTATAAACACCAAAAGACCCTAAAAACCATTAAAATCCCTAAAAACCCTAAAAACACTAAAAACGATAAAAATCTTAAAAATCCCTAAAAAACCTTGAAAACATAACAACCCTAAAACCCCTAAAAACATCTGATAACATAAAAAAATCCCTAAAAACCCATAAAAAATCCTAAAAACACTAAAAACTCTAAAACCCTCAAACCCCCTAAAAACATTAAAAGCACTAAAACCCCTTAAAATGCTAAAAAAATAAAAAACCCTAAAAACTAAGAAGACCATAAAAACCCTAAGATGCACTAAAAACACTGCAAACCCATAAAAAACCATAAAAATCCTAAAAAACCCCTAAAAATCAATAAAAACGTAAAAAACCCCCAAAACCTTGAAACCCCCAAACCCCATAAAAACCCTAAAAATTACTAAAAAATCTAAAACCCTTTAAACCACTAGAAACTTTAAGAAAACTCTAAAAACCTTAAAAACCCTAAAAGGCTAAAAAAAATATAAAAACCAAAAAGACCCTAAAAATGTAAAAACCCCAAAACCCCCTCAAGATAAAAAAAACCTAAAAATTAAAAAACCACAAAAATCCTAAAAAAACCATAAAAATAAATGAAAACGTAAAAAACCCAAAAAACACTGAAAAACCTAAAAAAATTATAAAAACCCTAAAAAACTAAAAACTCTAAAAACCTATAAAAACCCTAAAACCCACTAATAACTCTAAAAATCATTAAATCCCTAAATGGTTAAGAAACACAACAAACCTAAAAAACACTAAATCTCAAAAAAAACCCCATAAAACCTCAAAAACCCCAAAAACCCTAAAAACCTTGAAAAATGTCAACAACCCTAAAAACTATAAAAATCATAAATAACCCCAAAAAATCCATGAAAACGTAAAAACCCCTAAAAACTCCGAAAAACCCCTGAAAACCATAAAAAATCCTAAAAGCATTAACCCCCAAACCCATAAAACCCCTAAAAACCCACTAAAAACTTTGAATCCCATAAAACCCCTAAAACATTAAAAAACTCGAAAAAGCATATAACCACTAAAAACCCAAAAACCCCTAAAAACCCTAAAAACCATAAAAATATGTAAAAACTCTAAAAAACCCTAAAGACCCTAAAAATCCTAAAAAATGCCTAAAAATCCATGAAAACATAAAAAACCCAAAAAACCATGAAATACCCCTATAAATAACAAAAATCCCTAAAAACATTAAAAACATTAAGAACCCAGAAAAATCCTAAAAACCCACTAAAAACTCTAAAATCTCTTTAAATATCTAAAAACATTAAAAAGCTTTAAAAAAACTTAGAAACCCTAAAAAACTCAAAAAACCCAGAAGACCCAAAAAACCCAGAGAACCCCCAAAACCCCATAAAAACCCTCAAAACCCTAGATAACCCTTAAAATCATAAAAATCATAAAAAATACTTGAAAATCCATGAAAATGTAAAAAACCATTAAAATATGGAAAGACCCTTAAAAACCAAAAAACCCCTAAAAAATAAAAAACTCATAAAAACCCTAAAACCCACAAAAAACTCTAAAAATCCTTAAAACCCCTAAAAACGTTATAAACTCAAAAAAAACCTTTCAAACCCTAAAAATTCAAAAAAAAACAAAAAACCAAAAAAGACCCTGAAACACTAAAAAACCCTAAAACCCCTAAAAACCCTCAAAATTCCTAAAACCACTAAGAAACCCTAAAAACCATAAAAATCATAAAAAACGCTAAAAATCCATGAAAACATAAAATCCCAAAAACCCTGGAAAATCCCTAAAACTATAACACCCATAAAAACATTAAAAACCCCATAAAATGGTAAAAACCCAATAAAAAGATTTAAACCCTTAAAACCGCTAAAAAGATTAAAAAAATCTAAAAAACCTTGAGAACCATAAATACCATAAAAACTCCAAAAAACCATAAAACCCCATAAAAAATACACAGAACCCTAAAATCACTAAAAACTATAAAACCCCTAAAACCCTAAAAATGTTAAAAATCCCTAAAAAACCTTAAATCCCTAAAAAGCTAAAAAATGCCCTAAAACCCCAAAAGGCCCTAAAACCCTAAAAACCCTAATTACCCTAGAAAACCCTAAAAATCCTCAAAATCCATTAAAACCTTAAAACCCTAAAAATCCAGGGAAACATAACACCCTAAATACTTTTAAAAACGGTAAAACCCCTACAAAACTTAAAAACCCATAAAACACCTATAAAACCACTAAAAACCCACTAAAAACTCTAAAAAATGTTAAACCCCATAAATATGTTAAAAAACTCTAAAGAACCTTAAAATCCTAAAAAATTCAAAAAACAACCCAAAAAAAGACCCTAAATCCCTTGGAAGCCCTAAAACCAACAAAATCCTTAAAATACCTAAAATACCCTTAAACCCATAAAAATCACAAAAATCCCTTAAAAATCCATGAAATTGTAAAAAATCCTAAAACCCCATAAAAATCCTTAAAACCATACGAAACTCTAGAAACAATTAAAACCCCTTAAAATGGTAAAAAACTCTAAAAAACTTAAAAACCCTGAAAACTAAAAAGACCCTAAAAACTTAAAAAGACCATAAAACCCTAAAACCCCCTAAAAACTAGAAAACCCTTGAAAAGCCCTAAAACGCACCAAAATCCCTAAAAACCCAAAATTCCTAAAAACTATAAAAATCCTAAAAAAACTTATAAATCCCTAAAAAAATAAAAAACCCTAAAAACCCCTTGAAAACCCTAAAAAACCCTAAAAACCTAAAAACCCCTAAATATCCATAAAACCCCAAAAACCACTAAAAACTTTGAGAACACTTAAAATCCGTAAAAATGTTAAAAATTCTAAAAACATTATAAACACTTAAAATTCAACCCCCCCCACCAAAACCCTAAAACTATAAGGATTTAGTGATTTTAGTGGGTTTTGGGTATTTATGGGTTTCAGGGTTTTTATGGTTTTTAGGGGTTTTCTGGTTTTCTGGTGTTGTTTCAGGTTTTTTTTGGTTTTCCATTATTTTTAGGTATTTTGATGGTATTTAGGGTTTTTTATGGGTTTTTACAATTTTTTATGTGTTTTATGGTCCTTTTGATTTTAAGGATTTTTTGGACTATTTTAGGGCTTTAAAGGTTTTTTAGAATTTTTAACATTTTTAGAGTTTTTAAGGGTTTTTAGAGTTTTTGGTGGGTTTTATGGTTTTTATTCATTTTTAGGGTTTTTAATGTATTTTAGGGGTTTTTAGGGGTTTTAGGGTTTTCATAAATTTTAGGGGTTTTTATGGGTTTTCAGGGGTTTTTATGGGTTTTAGGTGTTTTCATGGATTTCAGGTCATTTTGGGTTTTAGGGTATTTTTTGAGTTTTTTTATAGTTTTAAAGGGTTTTTAGAGATCTTTAAGGTTTTTAGGGGTTTTAAGTGTTCTTAGAGTCATAGTGGTTTTTTAGGATTTTTATGGGTTTTTAGGGTATTTTATGGTTTTTAGAGGTTATCATGGTTTTCATAGGATTTTTAGGGTATTTAGGGTTTTTTATGTTACCTTGGATTTTAGGATTTTTTTGGATTTTTATGGTTTTTAGATTTTTTTGGGTTTTTAGATATTTTGATGGTTTTAAGGGTTTTTAGGGTTTTTCCAGGGTTTTAGGGTTTTTATGGTTTTTAGGGTCTTTTGGGGGTTTTATGGTTTTTTTGAATTTTTTTATGTTGTAAGGATTTTTAGAGTTTTTCAACATTTTTATGGGTTTTAATGGTTTTTTGAGTTTTTGATAGGTTTTTAGGGTTTTTATGGGTTTTAATGGTATTTAAGGTTTTTAGTGTTTTTTGGTTTTCTTGTGTTTTTCATGGTATTTAGGGGTTTTTAGGATCTTTATGATTTTTAGTGTTTTTAGGGTTTTTCAAGGGTTTTAGGGACCTTTTTATGTTTTAGGGGTTTCTTTTTTATTTTTTAGGGTTTTTAAGGTTTCTTAGAGTTTTTATCATTTTAGGGGTTTAAGGTTTTTTTGAGATTTTAGTGGGTTTTTAGGTTTTTTCTTACTTTTTACATGTTTCAATGTTTTTAGCAATCATTATGGATTTCATGGGTTTTTCAGGGTTTTTAGGGTTTTTACGTTTTTATGGATTTTTAGGGTTTTTAGGGTTTTTAGGGGTTTTTAAGAGTTTTAGGGGTTTTTAAGAGTTTTAGGGGTTTTAGGGTTTTTTATGGTTTTTCAAGGTTTTTAGGGTCTTTTGGGTTTTTAGAGCTGTTTGGAGTTTTTTTGGGATTTTAAGGTTTTTTAGATTTTTTTAACATTTTTTGGTGTTTTAAGTGTTTTTAGAGTTTTCAGGGTGTTTTAAGGTTTTTATGGTTTTTAGGGGTTTCTCTGTGGTTTTTACATTTTCATAGATTTTTTGTTTTTTTTAGGATTTTTATGGATTTTTTATTTTTTTTAGGGATTTTGGGGGTTTTAAGGATTTTTAGGGGTATTTAGGGTCTTCCAAGGTTTTAGGGTATTTTGGGGTTTCAGGGTTTTCTTTGAGTTTTTATGTTTTTATGATTTTTTAATAATTTTAAACATTTTTAGGGGTTTTAAATGTTTTTAGTAATTTTTGTGTGTTTTAAGGTTTTTATGGGTTTTTATGAGTTTTTATGGTTTTTTAAGGTTTGTAGGGTTCATGGTTTTTAGGGGCTTTTCAGGTTTTTTAGTGTTTTTTAAGTTTTCATGGATTTTTATTGTTTTTTAATATTTTTATGGTTTTTAGGGGTTTTTAGAGTTTTTATTGGTTTTGGGAGTTTTAAGGACTTTCACCATATTTATGATTTTTATAAATTTTCACAGTTTTTGAGGTCTTTTTGGGTTTAAGGGTTCTTTTTTAGTTTTTTAGGGTTTTGAGGGTATTAATGTTTTTAACATTTTATGGTTTTAATGATTTTTTAGAGTTCTCAGTTGTTTTTTTGGGTTTTATGGGATTTTAGTGTTTTTAAGGTTTTTAGGGGGTTTTATGGTTTTCAGGGGGGTTTCAGGTTTTTTTGTATTTTTTACGTTTTCATGGATTTTAAGGGGGTCTTTAGGATTTTTATTGTTGTTACAGTTTTTAGGGTTTTTATGGTTTTTAGGGGTTTTGATAGCTTTTAGGAAATTTCAGGGGTTTTTAGAGTTTTTTTTTGGTTTTAGGGTTTTTTTGAGTTTTTAGTGGTTTTAAGATTTTTTAGAGTTTTTTATGTTTTTATGGGTTTTTATATTTTTTTATATTTTCATTGATTTTTAGGGGTATTTTAAAATTTTTATGGGTTTTAGGGTTTTTTTAGGTTTTTAGTGTTTTTCATGGGCTTTTAGAGTTTTTAGGGTTTTTAGGGATTTTGGGTTATTTTGGGTTTTTGGATTTTTTTTTGGATTGTTGGGGGTTTTAAGGTTTTTAGAGTTTTTAACGTTTTTTGTTGTTTTAAGGGGTTTTATAGTTTTTAGTTATTTTTTAGGGTTTTTTTTTGTTTTGGGGTTTTGGGTTTTTGTGGTTTTCAAGGGTTTTAGAGTTTTTATGTTTTTTTTGGGTTTTTTACATTTTCATGGATTTTTAGAGGTTTTTTAGGATTTTTATGGTGTTTTTGGGTTTTAAGGATTTTGATGTATTTTAAGGGGATTTTAGGAGTTTTTGAGTTTTTAGGTTTTTTTTTGAGATTATTAGGGTATTTAAAGTTTTTTAGAGTTTTTAGTTTGTTTGTGGGGTTTTATGGATTTTTAGGGGTTTTAAAGGTTTTTTGGGGTTTTATGGTTTTTCGGTGGTTTTCAGGCTTTTTAGGGTTTTTCAAGGTTTTATGGTCTTCGGGGGGTTTTATGGTTTTTTTTGAGCTTTTTAGGGCTTTAAGGATTTTTAAAGTTTTTTTTACATTTTAGGGGGTTTTAGGGTTTTTAGTGGTTTTTAGGGTTTTTATGTTTTTTAAGTATTTTTTAAGGTTTTTCGGGTTTTGTGGTTTTCATTGGTTTTGCAGCGTTTTTACAGTTTTTTACATATTCATGGATTTTTAGGGTTTTTTATGTTTTTTAAGGTTTTTGGTGTTTTTAAGGGTTTTTAGGGATATTGAGGGGTTTTAGGGTTTTTAAGGGTTTTCATGGTTTTTTAGGGTTTTTAGGGTCTTTTTGGGTTTTAGGGTCTTTTTGGGTTTTAGGGTCGTTTTGGGTTTTAGGTTTTTTCTTGAGTTTTTAGGGTTTCAAAGGTATTTTAGAGTTTTCTAATGTTTTTATGGGGTTTAAGAGTTTTAGAGTTTTTACTGTTTTATGGGTTTTATGGGTTTTTAAGATATTTAAATGTTTTTAGGTGTTTTATGGTTTTTAGGGGTATTTCAGGGTTTTTAGGGGTTTTTATGTTTTCATGGATTTTTAGGATATTTTTGGGTTTTGGAGGGCTTTTAGGGTTTTTATTCGTTTTTAGGGTTTTTAAGGTTGTTAGAGGTTTTTATGGTTTTTAGTGGTTTTTCTGTGTTTTTATAGTTTTATACATTTTCATGGATTTTTAAGGGTCTTAAGATTTTTATGGGTTTTAGGTTTTTTTTTGGGTTTTTAGGGATTTTGAAGGGTTTAGGGTTTTAATTGGTTTTATTGGTTTTTGGGGTTTTTAGGGTTTTATGATCTTTTGGGTTTTTAGATTTTTTATAGTTTTTATGGTTTTTTAGGTTTTTTAGATTTTCTTAACATTTTTAGGGGTTTAAGTTTTTTTAGAGTTTTTGGTGGTTTTTATGGGGTTTTAAGGTTTTTTAAGGTGTTTAAGGGTTTTATGGTTTTAGGTGTTTTTTAAGGTGTTTATGGGTTTTATGGTTTTTTGGGGGTTTTTAATATTTTTAGAGTTTTTTACATTTTCTTGGATTTTTGGGTGTTTTTTAGGATTTTTTTGAGTTTTTTAGGGTTTTTTGGGTTTTTAGGGATTTTTATGGTTTTTAGGGTTTTTTCATGATTTTTAGGGATTTTAAGGGTCTTTTTGGTTTTTTAGTGTTTTTAGGAGTTTTTTAGGGGTTTAAGGTTTCTTGGAGTTTTTTTAATGTTTTTATGGGCTTTATAGTTTTTAAGGGTTTTTAAGGTTTTAAGGTTTTTTAAATATTTTTAGGGTTTTTTTATGTTTTCAAGGATTTTTTGGGGTTTTTTTATGTTTTTTGTGGTTTTTCGAGGTTTTCAGGGTTTTTAGGGATTTTGAGGCTTTTTGGGGTTTTTGAGTTTTTTGGGGGGTTTTAAGGTTTTTTAACATTTTTATGGGTTTTAAGATTTTTTTAGATATTTCAGTGGCTTTTAGGGTTTATATTTGTTTTTAGGGTTTTTAGGGGTTTTTATGGTTTTTATGGGTTTTTAGGTTTTCGTGGATTTTTCTGGGTTTTTTGGATTTTTATAGTTTTTTTGGTTTTTAGGGGTTTTTTGGTTTTTTAGGGTATTTGGGGTTTGAGGTTTTTACAAGGGGTCCTAGGGGTTTTCTTGGTTTTTAGGGTCTTTTGGTTTTTAGAGTTTTTTGAGTTTTTTAGGGTTTTAAAAATAAATTAGAGTTTTTTAACGTTTTATGGGTTTTGAGAGTTTTTAGTGTTTTTTTGGTTTTTATGGGATTTTAGGGTTTTAAGGTTTTCAGGGGTTTTTATGGTTTTCAAAGGTTTTTTAGGGTTTGTATTGTTTTTTATGTTTTCTTGGATGTTTAGGTTTTTTAGGGTTTTTAGAGATTTGGGGGGGGTTAGGGTTTTTTAGAGGTTTTGGGGATTTTTGGGGGGTTTAGGGTATTTTTGAGTTTTTTTCTGGTTTTTATGGTTTTTAAGAGTTGTTAACATTTTTAGGGGTTTAAAGGGGTTCTAGAGTTTTTAGTGGTTTTTAGGGTTTTATGAGTTTTTGGGTTTTTTAAGGTTTTTGGGGGTTTTGTGGTTTTTAGGGATTTTTCATGGTTTGTAGGGTTTTTTATGTTTTCATGGATATTTAGGGGTTTTAGGTTTTTTATGATTTTTAGTGATTTTAGGGTTTCTAGGGATTTTGAGGGATTTAGGGTTTTTTTAGGGGTTTTTAGGGGGTTTTGGGTTTTTAGGGTCTTTTGGATTTTATGTGTTTTAGTTTTTTAGGGGTTTAAGATTTTTTATATTATTTTAACATATATAAGAGTTTTAAGGGTTTTTAGAGTTTCTAGTGGTTTTAGTGTTTTTATGGGGTTTTAGGGTTTTTTAGAGTTTTGGGGGATTTTGATGGTTTTTTGGTTTTTTCTTGGGTTTTTAGGATTTTTTAAGGGTTTTTAGAATTTAGTGTTCTTAAAGTCCTTTAGAATTCTTTAACATTTTTTGGGATTTTAAGGGTTTTAGTGATATGGATCAGCTTCAGGCCAAGGAGAATAATTTTGGGCTTGATAAAAATTTCAGGCCCAATTGTTGTTCGAATTGGACCAGCCCGCACTTCCTGATGTCCAACACTATGGTGGGCCACAACACACTTATTTGGGGTCCAAAATCACTTATCCACATGGCAATGGGTGGAAATTCATAGCAGCACATTAATGAGGAGAGAGAAGGTGGAGAAAAGTATCATTAAGAGAGAATCCCGCTACTTTAGCTAGTGGGGTCATTAAATGGTTTGGGAAAGTGTTGTTTCATGCTTTTTATGTGCCTTTTGGGTTCCCCATGCATTGTAACTCGAATTGGGGCATTTTCCTTTCTTAATTTTGCCTTTATAATGTATTTTCATCCCTTTATAATGGGAGTTTTTTAATTGGACGAATTTGTGAAGCTTGTTGAGCATTCTTCTAGCTTTAGCTTCTTACCTTTGCCCAGAATTGGTGGTGCATCTCCATTGCTGGTGACGTGGTCTTTAAGCATGAAGAAACCTTGGCGGGTGGCATTGCCTTTAAACCTTGGTCGATTCGGCTACATTATGCTGGTCCTCTTCGCTTACTCATTTTGAGCTTTCTAGTGACGCATCTGTTGGTATCAGAGCCGCAGTTCCTACGAGTAAGTTCCATCATATCCTTCTTGTTACTCTCCATCATGTCTCGCAAGAGCGGATCTTTTACTCCTCCTGCTCCATGGGAAATAGCTAATGCACAACTACAATCGCAAATTACTCAAATCAGTGAGCAACTTGCTCAACTATTGAGAGCGTGGCGACCTGACTCCCCTCCACTGCAGCGGCAACCCCGACATCCATCACCACATAATAGGTGCAATCCATTACCATTTTATGAAGATCGTGCAAATGGTGATGATTCCAGTGATTCAGAGGTGAATATGCGAAGAATAAGAGATGATGAAGATATTGAAATAGGGTTGAAGATTGACATTCCAGATTTTTATGGGAGTATGAATCCAGATGATTTTATGGATTGGATGTGGGAAATCGAATTGTTCTTCGAATTTAAGAATTGTTCTGACAAGAAGAAGTGCAAGGTATCCATTCTTAAATTTAAAGATTATGCATCTCTTTGGTGGGAAAATCTGAAGAAACAACGGGAACATGATGAAAACAGAAAAATACGCTCATCGGAGAAGTTGAAAAGCCTTTTGAGGAGACGATTTCTGCCCGAGAATATAATCAAGAGCTTTATTTCCGAATACATAGCCTGCGACACGGAGATAAATCTATTGAAGAGTATATTCGGGAGTTTGATCGTTTATTGATGAGAAGTGATGTTCCATAATATAAAGAGCAAACAATTGCAAGATTTTTGGGTGGATTAAATGAAGAAATTGCACATTATTGGAGTTGCAACCATTCTGATCACTTGATGATGTTTGCAAGTTGGCGATCAAGGTGGAAAAGCAAAAGCAGACCTCAAAGGTACCGATGCTCAAAAACTAAAATAGAGGTACAAATTTTTATAAAGGTATTTCTTTTAATAAATCTGGTGTTGGTGAGAAGGAATTTGGAAGGAACAAGATGATGGATAAAGGGAAATAGAAGGCTATGGAACAACCAAAAGAGAACTCCAACTCCTTTGAACGTGGGAATCGAAAGTGTTTCAAATGCCATGGGTATGGTCATTTTCTGGCTAATTGCCCAAAAAATCGAATTATTATTATTAAGAAGATTGAAGAGATTGAAGAGGCAATCAAAGAGGATGAACATGATGGTGAAGAGTCTGAAAATGAGGAACATGTTGTGGAAGAAGCTGATGTGGGAAACATGCTGGTGCTAAGAAGAGTTTTGCAAACTCAAATCTTCCCGAAAGAAGATCAAAGTTAAAACTTGTTCCAAACTCGCTGCACCATTAATCATCGGGTATGTATGGTGATCATTGATAGTGGGAGCTGTATAAATGTGGCTTCAACAACACTAGTGGACAAATTGAAGCTTTCAACTCAGAATCATCCTCACTCGTATAAATTGCAATGGTTGAACAATGGGATCACACTACAAGTCAACAAACAGGTTCTGATTTCATTCTCCATTGGTCAGAACTATGCTGATGAAGTATTGTGTGATGTTATTCCTATGGATGCTTCTCACTTGTTGCTGGGAAGGCCTTGGAAGTTTGATAGGGAAATGAAATATGATGGGAGGAAGAACACATATTATTTTCGATCTAGGGAAAATAACATCACACTTGCCCCTTTGAAGTCGTCCCAAACTCTTCAAGAAAAATCTATTTTAGAAGTGCCCAAATCTAGTCTCTTTATCAACAAAGCTCAAGTGGAGAAATCCATAAATAAGAAAAAGCTAGTTTTTTCTTTATTGATGATGGAAAAGTCGTTCCATGGGCAGAACAGTCATCCACATCCGTTATCTCATTCCTTAATTGGGAAATATCATGACGTTTTTTCCTAATGATCTTCCAGCAAGATTACCACCATTTAGAGGCATTGAACACCAGATTGATCACAATTGCCAAATAAAATAGCATATCGGTGTAATCCGGGAGAATCAAGGGAATTGTAGAAGAAAGTAGACGAGTTGATGGATCGAGGCTTTATAAGGCCAAGCATGATCCCGTGTTCTGTTCCAGCATTATTGGTGCCGAAGAAAGATGGTACGTATCGCATGTGCATTGATAGTAGAGCTATCAATAATATTACCATCAAATACAGGTATCCCATTCTAGAACTCAATGATATGTTTTATGAATGACATGGTTCATCAATCTTTTAGAAGGTTGATCTTCATAGTGGATACCACCAGATTCGAATGAAGTAAGGGGATGAGTGGAAGACGGCCTTCAAAACTAGATGTGGATTTTTTGAGTGGCTGGTCATACCATTCGGCCTCTCAAATGCTCCTAGCACATTCATGCGACTCATGAATGAAGTTCTGAAACCATTCATTGGTAAATTTGTGGTTGTTAATTTGGATGATATTTTGATTTACAGCAAGGATGTGGAGATCCATGTCGATCATCTTCAGTGGGTATTTGATGTTCTACAAAAACAAAAGCTGTATGGAAAACTAAAAAAATGCAAGTTCTTTTCAACAAAAGTGGTGTTTCTGGGATATGTGGTACCAAAGAAGGCATCATGGTGGATGAATCAAAAGTGGAAGTAATCAAGTCCTAGCAACAACCAGAATCCATCATTGAAGTAAAAAGTTTCCATGGTTTGGCATCTTTTTATCATCGCTTTGTTTCCAATTTTAGCACTATCATGGTACCTATCACTGAATTCTTGAAAAGGGGGAAATTTGAGGGTCAAAGGCAGAAAATGAATCATTTTAAATCATTAAGAAAAAGTTATGTGAAGCATCAGTTTGGGCATTGTCTCATTTTGATCAAGTCTTTGAAGTGGAATGTGATGCAAGTGGAGTTGGGATAAGCGCTATTATCATCAAAAGCAAGCATCCTATTGCACATTTTAGTGAGAAACTGAATGATTCAAGGAGGAATTATAGCACCTATGATAAGGAATTTTATGCAGTTATAAGATCCCTAGATCATTGGTCTCATTATTTGAGATTGAAGTAGTTTGTTATTTATTCTGACCATCAAGCATTGAGGTTTATCAATGGTCAACACAAGATGAGTTCAAGGCATGAAAAGTTGGTGGAATTCTTAAAATCATTCTCATTTGTGTCAAAATACAAGAAGGGGAAAGATAATCTGGTGGCAGATGCTTTGTCTCGAAGGTATGCATTACTTACCATTCTAGATGCTTGAATTATTGGATTTCCACTTATGAGAGAATATTATCAGCATGATATGGAGTTTAATTTTATTTTAATCCAATGTAAAGATGGATTTATGGAGGATTATTCTGTAAATGATGGGTTTCTCTTTAAGATAAACAAGTTGTGTGCTCCAAAGGGTAATTACAGGGACTTGCTCATTAGGGAAGCACATGAAGGGGGACTTGCTGGTCATTTTGGCATCCATAAAACCTTGGAGATACTAAAGGATCATTTCTACTAGCCGAAGATGCAATCAAATGTCCAAGAAATTCTTTCGATATGCGGAACATGTCAAAGATCAAAGAGTCATTTCAAGCCTGGTTTATATACTCCGTTACCTATTCCGAAGCAGCCACGGGAAGATCTCAACATGGTTTTCATTATGGCTTTACCAAAGACTCAGTGAGGTAAAGATTCAATAATTGTTGTTGTTGATCGATTTTCTAAGATAGTTCATTTCATACCTTGTCATAAGACTGAAGATGCGGTGAAAGTTGCAGAATTGTTTTTCAAAGAGATTGTTGGCCTTCATGGAATTCCTCACAGCATTGTTTTAGATAGAGACACAAAATTTCTTAGCAATTTTTGGAGGTCATTATTGGGGAAATTCAGTACAAAAATCCTTTTCAGCACATCCCATCACCCTCAAACGGATGGGCAAACATAAGTTGCGAATTGTACATTGGGCACTATTCTGAGAACATTGGTGAATAAGAGCATGAGAGATTAGGATTTGCAACTGGACCAAGAAGAATTTGCATACAATAGATCTCCGAGTGCTACCACTAGGAATTCTCCATTCGAAGTGGTTTATGGCATCAGTCCAATCACTCTTATAGAATTGTGCTCTTTGCCTCTTGATTTTCAGGTAAATATTGATGCAGAGGAGAAGACAAAGCAGATGAAGAAGCTCCATGAATCAATTCGTGCTCAAATAGAGAAGTCTAATGAAGCATACAAGAGGCGAGCAAACAAGCATCGGAAGCAGGCTATTTTCCAACCTGGAGACAAAGTGTGGATTCACCTTCGCAAGAAGAGATTCCCATCCAAAAGGAAGATAAAGTTGGCACCACGAGCTGAAGGTCCATTCAAAGTGCTTGAATGAGTGGGAAACAATGCCTACAAAATTAATTTACCAGATTATTTTGGTGGCGTTTATGCAACGTTCAACATTGGGGACTTATCTCCTTACATTGAAGAAGATGATGTCATGGATTTGAAGGCAAATCCTCTTCAACCAGGGGGGAATGATATGGATCAGATTCAACCCAAGGAGAATAATTTTGTGCTTGATAAAAATTTCCAGCCCAATTGTTGTTTGAATTGGGTCAGCCTGTACTTCTTGATTTCCAATACTATGGTATTTCAAGCCCAATTATGGGGTTTTAAGTTTTTTTAAGGTTTTAGGGAGTTTTATGGATTTTTGGGGTATTTTAGGGTGTTTAGGGTTTTTACATTATCATGGATTTTAGGGATTTTAGGATTTTAATGTTTTTTAGTGATTTTTAGTGTTTTTAGGGATTTTGAGGGTTTTAGGGGTTTTCATAGGTTTTTTATGATTTTTTAGGTTTTAGGATCTTTTTGGGTTTTTAAGATTTTTTTGAGTTGTTTAGGGTTTCTAAGGTTTTTTAGAGGGTTTTAATGTTTTGGGGGGTTTTAAGGTTTTTTAGAGTTTTTATTAGTTTTGGGGTTTTATAATTTTTTTATGGTTTTTAGGGGTTTTATGGTTTTTAGGGTTTATTGGGTTTTTATGTTTTCATGGATTTTTAGGGGTTATTTAGGATGTTTATGGTTTTTAGGGTTTTTCAGGGTTTTTAGTGTCTCTTGTGTTTTTAGGGGATTTTTGAGTTTTTAAGGTTTTTTAGTTCTTCTTAAGGTTTTGTGGTTTTAAAAGTTTTTAGTGTTTTTAGTGGTTTTTAGGGTTTTAAGGGGATTTTATTTTATTTTTGGATGGTTTTAGAGTTTTTAGGGGTTTTCAGGGGTTTTCAGGGTTGGCAGGGTCTTTTGGGGTTTTTAGGATATTTTTTTAGTTTTTTAGAGTTTTAAGGTTTATAGAGTTTTTAACATTTTTAGAACTTGTAAGGGTTTTAAAGTTTTTAGTGGGTTTTTAGGGTTTTATGGGTTTTTATGATTTTCTAATATTTTTAGGGATTTTTATGGTTTTCTTGGGTTTTTTTGGGTTTTTAGGGATTTTTAGGTTTTCATGGATTTTTAAGGGTTTTTTAGGATTTATATGGTTTTTTGGGTTTTTTAGGGGTTTAAGGTATTTTGAGGAGTTTTAGGGGGTTTTAAAGGTTTTTAGGGGTTTTTAGGGATTTTAGTGTCTTTTGGGGTTTTAGGGGTTTTTTTTGAGTACTTTGGGGTTTTTGAAGTTTTTTAGATATTTTTAACATTTTTAGGGGTTTTAAGGGTTTTTGGAGTTTTTGGATTTTTAGTGTTTTTTATGGTTTTTATGGGTTTTAGGGTTTTTTAAGGTTTGGGGGGGTTATTGTTTTAAGGGTTTTTAAGGGTTTTTCATGTTTTTAGGGTTCTTGGGGATTTTATGGTTTTTTAGGGATTTTAGGGATTTTAGGATTTTTAGAGGTTTTAGCTATTTTTGCGGTTTTTAGTGTTTCATAGGGTTTTTAGGGTATTTTTGAGTTTTTTGGGGTTTAAACGGTTTTTATAGTTTTTAAACATTTTTAGGGGTTTAATGGGTTTTTATAGTATTTAGTGGTTTTTAGAGTTTTTTATGAATTTTTAGGATTTTTTAAGTTTTTTTGGGCTTTTTAGGATTTTTAAGATTTTTTAGAGTTTTTTAACGTTTTTAGTTGGTTTACGGTTTTTATCAGTGTTTTTGTTTTTTTAATGTTTTTAGGGGGGATATGGTTTTAAGGGGGTTTCATGGTTTATAGGGTTTTTTCATTTTCATGGATTTTATGGGTTTTTTAGGATTTTTATGGTTTTTGGGGTTTTCTGGGTTTTTAGGGATGTTGAGAGTTTTTAGACTTTTTTGATGGTTTTATGTGTTTTTTACTTTTTTAGTGTCTGTTTGGGATTTTAGATTTTTTTTTTGAGTTTTTTAGAATTTTTAGAGTTTTTAAGTTTTCAGTGGTTTTTATGGTTTTAGGGGTTCTTCTCGGTTTATAGGGTTTTTTACATTTTCATTGATTTTTATGGGTTTCATTTATATTTTTTTGGATTTTAGGGTTTTTTATGGTTTTTCATAATTTTGACGGTTTTTAGGGTTATCAGGGGTTTTAGGGTCTTTCATGTTTTTTGGGGACCTCTGGGATTTTGGGTTTTTTTGGTTTTTTAGTTTTTTATGGTTTTTAAGGTTTTTGGATGTTTTAAGGTTTTTTGGGCTTTAAAGGGTTTTTAGAGTTTTAAAGGTTTTATGAGGTATTAGGGTTTTTTAGGATTTTTAGGGGTTTTAGGGGTTTTAGGGTTTTTTGGGTTTTTATGGTTTTTGAGGGTTTTTAGGGTTTTTCTAGGGTTTTTAGGGGTTTTCAGGCTTTTTACGGTCTTTTGGGTTTCCAGGGATTTTTTGAGTTTTTTATAGTTTATAAGGTTTATAGAGTTTTCTAATGTTTGTAAGGGATTTAAGGGATTTTAGAGTTGTAGTGGTTTTTTATGTTTTAACATTTTTTTAATGTTTTTAGGAGTTTTTATGGGTTTGAGGGGTTTTTCTAGGTTTTTAGGGTTTTTACATTTTCATAGATTTTATGGATTTTTTAATATTTTTATTTATTTTGGGGTTTTCAAGATTATGATGGGTTTTAGGGGGTTTCAAGTGTTTTTAGGGGTTTTATTGGTTTTTATGATTTTTAAGTTTTTTAGGGTTGTTATGGTTTTCATGGGGTTTTCTGGGTTTTTAGGGTTTTTTATGTTTTCGTAGATTTTTTGTAGTTTTTAGGAATTTTATGGTCTTTATGGTTTTTAGGGTTTTTAGGGATTTCGAGGGTTTATAGGGATTTTAAGGGGTTTTTAGGGTTTGGGGGGTTTTCAGGGTTTTAGGGTCTTTTGGGGGGTTTTTGAGTTTTTTAGGGTTTTAAGGGTTTAAAGTGTTTTTAACCATTTTTAGGGGTTTTTAAGTTTTTAGTGTCTTTTAGGGTTTTATGGGGTTTTAGGGTTTTTTAAGGATTTTAAGGGGTTTTTATGGTTTAATGGGTTTTTAGGGTTTTTCATGATTTTTTTTCTTTTTAGGGTTTTGTAGGGTTTTTAGGGTTTTTAGGGGTTTTCAGGGGTTTGGGGGTTTTTATGGTTTTAGGATTTGATGGGTCTTTTTGGTTTTTATGGTTTTTAAAGTTTTATAGGGTTTTCTTTTTTTTAGAGTCTTATAAAGTTTTTATATTTTTAAATGGTTTTTAGATATTTTAGTGGATTTATGGGTCTTTACAGTTTTAGGGGGGTTTATGGTTTTTAGGGGTTTTTTAATTTTCATGGATTTTTAGGGGGTTTTAAGTTTTTCTTTTTTAGGGGTTTTATGGATTTTGAAGGTTTTTACGGGTTTTTATGGGGTTTAGGGTTTTTAGGGGTTTTATGGTCTTTTTGGAGTTTTAGGGGCTTTTTGAATTTTTTAGGGTTTTAAGGGTTTTTAGAGTTTTTTAACGTTTTTAGGTATTTGATGGGTTTTCAGAGTTTATAGTGGGTTTTTAGGGATTTTATGGATTTTTAGGGTTTTTAAGGTTTTTAGGTGTTTTTTGGTTTTCAAGGATTTTTCAGGGGTTTTTAGAATTTTTTATGTTTTCATGAATTTTAGGGGTTTTTTAGGTTTTTTATTATTTTTTAAGTTTTTAGGGATCTTTATAGTTTTTTGGGGTTTTCAAATGTTTTTAGGGTTTTTAGGAGTTTTTATGGTTTTAAGAGTCTTTTTGGGTTTTAGGTTTTTTTTTATTTTTTAGGGTTTTTAAGTTCCTTTATAGTTTTATAACATTTTTATGAGCTTTAAGGGTTTTTATAAATTTTTATGGGTTTTAGGGTTTTTTTGGGTTTTTATGATTTTTAAGGCTTTTAGGGGTTTTTATGGTTTTTAGGGGTTTTCTAGGGTTTTTATGTTTTCATGGATTTTAGGGGTTTCTTAGGAATTTTAAGGTTTTAAGGTTTTTAGGGGTTTTAGTGGTTTTTCACAGTTTTTAGGATTTTTTACTTCTTCATGTATTTTTATGGGCTTTTTTTGGATTTTTCCTGTTTTTATGGGTTTTAGGGTTTTTAGGGATTTTGAGGGTTTTTAAGTGTTTTTAGGGGTTTAGGGTTTTTCAGGGTTTTTAGGGTATTTTTGGGATTTAGGGTTTTTTGAGTTTTTAAGGTTTTTTAATTTTTTTGAGAGATTTTTGTCGTTTTTAGGGTTTTTAGAGTTTTTTGTGGATTTTTAGGGGTTTTATGGGGTTTTAGGGTATTTATGTTTTTTAAGGGTTTTAATGGTATTCAGGTTTTTTCAATATTTTTTCCGTTTTTTATGTTTTCATGGATTTTTAGGTGGTTTTAGGTTTTTTGTGGTTTTCAGTGTTTTTTGGGTTTTTGGGATTTTGATGAATGTTTTATTTTCCTAGGTTTTTTGTGTTTTCCATGTTTTTTATGTCTTTTTGGGTTCTATTGTTTTCTTTGTGTTTTTTAATGTTTTATGGGTTTTAAGTATTTTTAGAATTTTTAGTGGGTTTTTAGGGTTTTTAAGGTTATTTAGAAATTTTTAAGGGTTTTAGGGATTTTTATGGTTTCAAGGTTTTTTCAAGGTTGTTATGGTTTTTTATGTTTTAATGGATATTTAGGGTTTTTTTAGGATTTTTTTGGTTTTTAGAGATTTTGAGGGTTTTTAGGGGTTTTCAGGAGTTTTAGGGTTTAAAGGGTTTTTAGGGTTTTTATTGTCTTTTTGGGTCTTTATGGTTTTTTATTATTTTAGGCTTTTTAGGGTTTTATAGAGTTTTTTTAACATTTTAGGTGTTTTAAGGGTTTTTTTGGGTTTTTTGAGTTGTAGTGGATTTTTAGAATTTTTATGGGTTTTTAGGGTTTTTGATGTTTTTTAGGGTGTTTCATGGCATTCAGGGGATTCTCATAGTTTTAGTGTTTCTTACATTTTCAGGGTTTTTTGAGGGATTTTTTTGGATTTTTTTGGTTTTAGGGATTTTGAGGGTTTTTTAGGATTTTTTAGGGGTATTTGTGGTTTTTAGGGTTTTTAGGGTCTTTTTGGGTTTTTAGGTTTTTTTGAATTTTTTTAGGATTTTGAAGTTTTTTTTAGAGTTTTTAATGTTTTTTGGGGTTTAAAGGGTTTTTAGTGTTTTTACTGGATTATTAGGGTTTTATGGTTTTTTTGGATTTTTATATTTTTTAGGGTTTTTTATGTTTTTAAGGATTTTTTTGGGGTTTTTAGTTTTTTTTTACATTTTCATGGATGTTTAGGGGGGTTTAGGATTTTAAATGGTTTTTATGGTTTTTAGGGTTTTTAGTGAAAAAGAGATCAATGTGGTCCTTTGTCACCCCACATTTTTGAGAGTGAGGTCCTCGTATACCTTGAGGCAATCAATCTAATGTGGTAGAATTATCCAAGGTACCCTTCTTGATTTGTTTTTGAGGGCCTCCACCACCAAGATTGAGTCAGATTCATTCCAAAGGTGCTTCCACCAAAATTGATTAGCAAAATGAACTACTTTGATCATTTCCCAAAGCTCCGCCTCCTAATCACATTTAGAGTTTTTAGGGATTTTGAGGGGTTTTCAAGGTTTGTATGATTTTTTAGGGTCTTTTAGGCATTTTAGTGCTTTTTTAGTTTTTTAGGTGTTTATGGTTTTGTAGAGTTTAAAATTTTATGGATTTTAAGGGTTTTTTGAGATTTAAGTGGTTTTTAGGGTTTTTACTATTTTTTATGTTCTTACGGGGTTTTATGGGTTTTAAGGTTTTTTAGGGTTTTTTGTGTTTTTTATGTTTTCATCGATTTTTAGGGATTTTTTAGGATCTTTATGGTTTTTAGGGTTATTAGGGATTTTAGGGGTTTTGTGGGGGTTTTAGGGGTTTTCAGGGGTATTTAGGGGTTTTCAGGGGTTTTCATGGTTTTTAGGGTATTTTTGGGATTTTAGGGGTTTTTTTTGAGTTTTTAGGGTTTTTAAGTTTAACTTGAATTTTTTAACATTTTTAGGGGTTTTAAGGGTTTTTATATTTTTTTAGTAGTTTTTAGGGTTTTTATGGGTTGTAGGGTTTTTTAAGGTTTTTAGGGGTTTTATGGTTTTCAAGGTGTTTCTACATTTTTTTATTTTTCATGGATTTTTAGGGGGTTTTTAGGATTTTTATTGTTATTAGTGTTTTGAGGGTTTTTAGGGATTCTGAAGATTTTATGGGGTTTTAGGTGTTTTATGGTTTTAGGTTTTTTAATGTATTTTGGGGGTTTTTATAGTTTTTAGTGCTTTTAGGGTCTTTATGGATTTTTAGGGTTTTTAAAGTTTTTAGGGGTTTTATGGTTTCCAGGGGTTTTCAGGGTTTTCTATGTTTTCATGGATATTAGTTATTTTTAGGGGTTTTAGGGATATTTTTGGGTTTTAGGGGTTTTCAAGGTTTTAGTGCCTTCTTGGTTTTTAGAATATTTTGAGTTTTTTAAGTTTTTTTTATGGTTTTTAGAGTTTTTTAACTTTTTTAGGGATTTTAAGGGTTCTAGATTTATTTAGTGGTTTTTAGGGTTTTAGGGTTTGTTAAGGTTTTTAGGTATTTTTATTGGTTTGAGGGGTTCTTCATAGTTTTTTTTTTGTTTTTCACTTTGTCATGGATTTTTATTGGGTTTTTAGGATTTTTATGGTTTTTATAGACTTTTTGGGTTTTTTTTGAGTTTTTTGTTGTTTTTAGGGATTTTATGGGGTTTTTACGGTTTTTAGGGGGTTTATGGTTTTAAGGGGGGTTTTAGGATTTTTTATGTTGTCACGGATTGTTTAGAATTTTTTATCTTTTTATGGGTTTAGGGGTTTTTAGGGTTTTTGAGGGTTTTTAGGGATTTCTCGAGGTTTTATGGTTGTTAGTGTTTTTTTTTCGGGTTTATATGGTCTTTTTGGGTTTGATGGGTTTTAGAGTTTTTTATGGTTTTTAAGGTTTTTTAAGAGTTTTTAACATTTTTAGGGGTTTTAGACTTTTTAGTGGTTTTTAGGGTTTTTATTGGTGTTTTTTGGATTTTTAAGGTTTTTAGGGGTTTTTCAGGGTTTTTAGGGCATTTTATTTTTTCCTGAATATGTATTTATTTTTTAGGATTTTTAGGTTTTTCAGATATTTTGAGGGTTTTTAGCGTGTTTTGGGGGTTTTTATGGGTTTTCAGGGTTTTAGGGTCTTTTGGGGTGGTTTTAGGGGTTTTTTGTTTTTTAGGGTTTTATTGGTTTTTAGAGTTTTTACACATTTTTAGGGTTTTAAGGGTTTTTTGATTTTTTAGTTGTTTTTTGAAGTTTTTATAGGTTTTTTGTGTTTTATAAATTTTTAGGGGGTTTTGTGGCTTTCAGGGGTTTTTAGGATTTTTTGGGTTTCTTACGTTTTCATGTATTTTTAAGGGGTATTTGAGGATTTTTATGGGTTTTATTGTTTTTAGGGCTTTTAGTGATTATGAGGGTTTTTAGGGGTTTTCAAGGATTTTTAGTTTCTTTTTTGGGTTTTAGGTTTTTTTAGTTTTTAGGGGTTTTAAGGTTTTTATGACTTTTTAACGTTTATTTGGGTTTAAAGGGTCTTTAGATTTTTTTAGTGGTTCTTATGGGTTTTTTGGAGTTTTTTAAAGGTTTTTATGGTTTTTAGGTTTTTTTACATTTTTATGGATTTTAATGGTTTTGTAGGAATTTTATGGTTTTTAGGGTATTTAGGTTTATTAGGGTTTTTGAGAGTTTTTGGGGTTTTTCAGGGGGTTTTTCTGGGGGGTTTTAGGTGTTTTAGTGTCCTTTTGGGATTTTTGGGTTTATTTTAATTTTTAGGGTTTAAATATTTTATATATTTTTTAACCTTTTTAGGGGTTTAAAGGGGTTTTAGTGGTGTTTAGGGTTTTTATGGGATTTTAGGGGTTTTTATGTTTTATGGTTTTTATGGTTTTTAGGGGTTTTTCTAGGTTTTTAGGGATTTTGACTTTTCCATGGATTTTATGGGTTTTTTAGGATTTGTATTTTTTATGGTTTTTTGGGTTTTTAAGGATTTTGAGGGTTTTTAGGGTTTTTAGGGGTTTTAGGGTTTTTCAGGGTTTAAAGTATTTTTTAAATTTTCTTGGAATTTACGGGGGTTTTTAGGATTTTTATGGTTTTTAGGGTGTTTTAGGGTTTTTAGGATTTTTCCAAGGTTTTAGGGATTTTCAGGGGTTTTAGGGTTTTTATGGTGTTTCGAGGTTTTTAGGGGTTTTTTTGAGTTTTTAGGGTTTTTAAGGTTTTTTAGAGTTATTTAACATTTTTTGGGTTTTAAAGGTTTTTAGAGTTTTAGTGGTTTTTATCGGTTTGGTGGGGAGTTAAGGTTTTTAGGGGGTTTTATATATTTTAGGGGTTCTTAAGTATTTTTATGTTTTTTTTACATTTTCATGTATTTTAGGGGGGGTTTAGGATATTTATGGTTTTTATGGGTTTTTGGGGTTTTTATGAAATTTTGGGTTTTTAGGGTTCTTCAAGGGTTTTAGGGCTTTTAGGGGTTTTCAGGATTTTTAGGATCTTTTTGGGGTATTATGTTTTTTTCGAGTTTTTTAGGTTTTTAAGGTTTTTTTGAGTTCAACATTTTTAGGGGTTTAAATGGTTTTTAGAGTTTTTATTGGTTTTGGGGATTTTATGGGTTTTTAGGGTTTTTAATTGTTTTTATGGGTTTTTCTAGTTTTCATGGTTTTAAGGATTTTTTACGTTTTCATGGATTTTTTGGGTTTATTAGGATTTTTATGGTTTTTAGGGTTTTTTGTGATTTTGAGGGGTTTTAGGGGTTTCTAAGTTTTTTAGGGGTTTTAAGAATTTTTAGGGTCTTTTTTTTGGGGGGGTTTTGAGTTTTTTAGGATTTTTATGGTTTTTAGAGTTTTTTAACGTTTTAGGGATTTTTAGGGGTTTTAGGGGTTTTAGAGGTTCTTTGGACTTCTAAAGGTTTTAAGGGTTTTTAGTGACTTTTTGGGTTTTTAGGATTTTTAAGGATTTTTAGAGTTTTATAACATTATTATGGGTTTAAAGGGTTTTTTATAATTTTCAGTGGGTTTTTAGGGTGTTATGGGTTTTAGGTTTTTTTAAGGTTTTTAGGGGTTTTTATTGTTTTCATGGGTTTTTCAAGTTTTTAGGGTTTTTTACGATTTCATAGATTTTTTGGGGGGTTTTAGGATTTTTTTGGTTTTTAGGGTTTTTAGGGATTTTTGTGGATTTTAGGGTTTTCAGAGGTTTTTTGGTTTTTAAGAGTTTTTTTGTGTTTTAGGGCCTTTTTTGTTTGTAGTGTTTTTTTTATTTTTTAGGGTTTTTATTGTTTTTTATAATTTTTTAATGTTTTTAGGGGTTGAAGGGTTTTTAGAGTTTTTAATGGTTTTTTGGATTTTTTATGGGGTTTTAGGTTTTTATGTTTTTTTTGGATTTTATGGTTTTTAAGTGTTTTTAGGCACTTTAGTTTTTTTTTTGCATTTTCATGGATTTTTAACAGTTTTTAGGATTTTTACGGTTTTCAAGGTTTTTTAGGGATTTTAGGGATTTTGAGGGTTTTTAGATTTTCATGTTTTTAGGGAATTTTAGGTTTTTAAGGGTGTTTTTCCTTTTTCAAGGTTTTATAGGTTTTTTAGAGTTTTTTAACATTTTTAGGGCAAAGAAGGTTCGAGGCCAGACTATTCCTGACCCCCCCCCCAAATTTATTAGAAAAAAAGACACAAAGACACTGTAGACAAGGGAGGGGAGGTGTCAAATAACCCGCACCCATTAACATTTTAGGGGTTTTAAGGGTTTCTAGAGTTTTGCGTGGTTTTTTAGTGTTTTTATGGGTTTTGAAGTATATTAAGGTTTTTAGGGGTTTTTATGGTTTTTCGGAGTTTTTCAGGGTTTTTAGAGATTTTAAAGTTTTCATGGATTTTAAGTGGTTTTTTGGATTTTTATGGTTTTTATGCTTTTTAGGGTTTTTAGGGATTTTGAGGGGTTCTAGGGTTTTTGGGTTTTTAGTTGGTTTTAGGGGATTTTATGTTTTTAGGGTATTTTTGGGTTTTTAGGGTTTCTTGAGTTTTGAGGGTTTCTAATGGTTTTTTTTAATTTTTTTAGAGGTTTTAAGGGTTTTTTAGAGTTTTAGTGGGTTTTTAGGGTTGTTATGGCATTTTATGGTTTTAGGGGATTTAAGGTTTTTAGGGGGTTTTGAGGGTTTTTAGGATTTTTTACATTTTCATGCATTTTTAGGGGGTTTTAGGATTTTTGTGGTTTTTAGGGTTTTTAGGGTTTTTAGGTTTTTTAGGGATTTTGAGGGTTTTTAGGGTTTTTAGTATTTTTAGGACCATTTTGGGTTTTTATGGTTTTTATTTATTTTTTAGGGTTTTTTAGATTTTTAAATGTTTTTAGGTATTTTATGGGGTTTTATAGTTTTTAGTGGTTTTTAGGATTTTTATGGGTTTTGGGGTTTTTTAATGTTTTTCGGGGTTTTATGGTTTTCAGGGGTTTTTAGGGTTTTTTTTGTTTTTTTCATTTTCATGGATTTTAAGGGTTTTTGGGATTTTTTATTATTTTTATGGTTTTTTTGGATTTTGAGGGGTTTAGAGTTTTTCAGGGGTTTTTAGGGTTTTGTTGTGAGATGCAGGGGGTGGTACAATAGTCAAGGGTCTAATACCCTAAGTCATAAAGGATAAACCTACTTTGTTCCCTTAAATTCAAAAAGATAAAGTCTACCAAAAAGTTTTTGGAAAAGAAGCACACAACTTTCTAACCATAGCCCGCAGGATTTGATTTTCAGTGCCTAGCCCACCAAATTTGACTTTGGTGTCAAAATATGCCATTTTAGAATCCTGGGAAAGGCTTCCAAAATTCATGAATTTGTGTGAGACAAGATTTAAACATCGTGTTTGGGATTGAATAAGTGATATACTAGTCTCGTTTTCTCCATCTATGCAAGGAGAGATCCATAAGACCATTAATGAAATGAGATGGGCACCAATTGTTGCATTCAACTTCTTAAATCTCCCTCACATCATCGAGCCTTGAAAATCCAACTCCTCCACCTGGGTAATCGACTCAGTGCCTTCAACATGGTTCTCATCATCCTCCCCCCATTGAAAAGGAGTCATCCATGACTCTTCATCCTCTACATCCAAAAAAGTAGAAAGTTCAGAAACATTAAAAGTGGCACTTCTCACATGGAAGAGCTATCTTGTAAGCATTGTTGTTAATATTCTTGAGCACTCAGAAAGGTTCGTCTTCTCAAGGCATGAGTTTTGATTTCTTCTTGTTGGGAAATATTTCCTTTCACATAAAAATCCAAACTTAGTCATCGGGTTTGAACAACACTTGCTTGCGACCTTTTTTTGAAAGATCAGTGTATTTCTGGGTCATCCGCTTGATATTTTTTCTTACATTTTTATGGAGTTTCTTGATGAATTCTTCACACCCTTTCACATCCATATGATTTGCTTCCTAGAAAGGCAAAGGAACTAGATAAATAGGGGAAAGGGGGTTAAAACCATAAACAATTTTGAAATAGAGAATATTGAGTAATGGAATGCTTAGCCATGTTATATGTGAATTCCATATATGGCCAACACTCCTCTAAATTCTTGAGATTCTTCATGAAAATTGTTCATAGAAGATATGATAGTGTCTGATTCCCCACCTTTGTTTTCCCATCAATTTTCAGATGAAAATTAGTGGAAAATAGCAACTTTGTACCTAGTTTTCACTACAAGGTCTTCCAAAAGTAACTAAGGAATTTTGTGTCGTGATCCAATAAAACCATCCTTGGAATTCCATAGAGTTTTTTTTACTTCCTAAAAGAAAAGTGTTTCAATATTAGTGGCATCATTTGTTTTGTAACAAGGAATAAAATGTTACATTTTAGAAATCTGATCCACCACAAAAAAATGAAATCTCACCCTCTTAGTCCTTGGTAAGACCACAATAAATTTCATTGGCATGTCCTCCCAAGGGGTGTTGGTGATATGGATCAGATTCAGCCCAAGGAGAATAATTTTGGGCTTAATAAAAATTCCAAGCCCAATTGTCGTTCGAATTGGACCAGCCCACACTTCTTGATGTCTAACACTATGGTGGACCACAACACACTTATTTGGGACCCAAAATCATTTATCCACATGGCAAATGGTGGAAATTCGTAGCAGCACATTAATGAGGAGAGAGAAGGTGGAGAAAAGCATCATCAAGAGGGAATCCCGCTACTTTGGCTAGTGGGGTCATTAAATGGCATGGGAAAGTGTTATTTTATGCTTTTTATGTGCCTTTTGGGTTCCCCATGTCTTGTAACTCGAATTGGAGCATTTTTCTTTATTTATTTTGTCTTTATATTGTATTTTCACCCCTTTGTAATGGGGATGGATGAATGTGACGGGATTTTGAAGTTTGCTGTGCAATATTCTTGCTTTAGCCTCTTCCCTTTGCCGGAATTGGTGGTGCATCTCCATCGCCGGTGACGTTGTCTTTAAGCGTGGAGAAACCTTGGCGGGTGGCATTGCCTTTAAGCCTCGGTCATTCGGCTACATTACCTGCTCCTCTTCACTTACTCGTTTTGAGCTTCCGGCGACGCATCAATTGGTATCAGAGGCGCGGTTCCAACGAGTAAGTTCTATCGCATTCTTCTTATTACTCTCCATCATGTCTCGCAAGAGCGGATCTTCTACTCCTCCTGCTCCATGGGAAATAGCTAATGCACAGCTACAATCACAAATTACTCAAATCGGTGAGCAACTTGCTCAACTTTTGAGAGCGCGGCGACCTGACTCCCCTCCACCGCAGCGACATCCTCGACGTCCATCACCACATAATAGATTCAATCCAGTACCATTTTATGAAGATCGTGCAAATGGTGATGATTCCAGCGATTCAGAGGTAGATATGCGAAGAAGAAGAGATGATCAAGACATTGAAAGAGGGTTGAGGATCGACATTCCAGATTTTTATGGGAGTATGAATCCGGATGATTTTCTGGATTGGATGCGGGAAATCGAACGGTTCTTCGAATTTAAGAATTGTTCTGATGAGAAGAAGTGCAAGGTAGCCATTCTAAAATTTAAAGATTATGCATCACTTTGGTGGGAAAATCTGAAGAAACAGCGGGAACGTGATGATAAAGGCAAGATACGCTCATGGGAGAAGTTGAAAAAGCTTTTGAGGAGACGATTTCTGCCTGAGAATTATAAGCAAGATCTTTATTTTCGAATGCATAGCCTACGACAAAAAGATAAGTCTGTTGAAGAGTACAGTCGGGAATTTGATCGTTTATTGATGCGAAGTGATGTTCCAGAATATAAAGAGCAAACAATTGCAAGGTTTTTGGGTGGATTAAATGAAGAAATTGCACATTCAGTGGAGTTTCAATCATTCTGCTCACTTGATGATGTTTGCAAGCTGGCGATCAAAGTGGAAAAGAAAAAGCGGACCTCAAGGGCACCGGCGCTCAAAAACTACAATAGAGGTACAACTTTTTATAAGGGTATTTCTTCTAATAAATCAGGTGTTGTTGAGAAGGAATTTGGAAGGAACAAGATGCTGGATAAAGGGAAAGAGAAGGCTATGGAACAAACAAAAGGGAAGTCGAACTCCTTTGAACGTGGGAATCGAAAGTGTTTCAAATGCCATGGGTATGGTCATTTTTAGGCCAATTGCCCTAACAACCAGATTATTACTATTAAAGAGATTGAAGAGATTGAAGAGGCAATCAAAGAGGATGAACATGATGGTGAAGAATCTGAAAATGAGTTGCATGTTGTGGAAGAATCTGATGTGGGAAACATGCTGGTGCTACGAAGAGTTTTGCAAGCTCAAATCTGCTCGGAAGAAGATCAAAGAGAAAACTTGTTCCAAACTCGCTGCACCATTAATCAGCGGGTATGCATGGTGATTATTGATAGTGGGAGCTGTACAAATGTGGCTTCAACAACACTAGTGGAGAAATTGAAGCTTCCAACTCAGAATCATCCTCGCTCGTATAAATTGCAATGGTTGAACAATGGGAGCACACTCCAAGTCAACAAACAGGTTCTGATTTCATTCTCCATTGGTAAGAACTATGCTGATGAAGTATTGTGTGATGTTATTCCTATGGATGCTTGTCACTTGTTGTTGGGTAGGCCTTGGCAGTTTGACAGGGAAGTGAAATATGATGGGAGGAAGAACACATATTCTTTTCGATCTGGGGAAAAGAATATCACACTTGCTCCTTTGAAGCCATCCCAAACTCTTAAGAAAAATCTGTTCCAGAAGTGCCCAAAGGTAGTCTCTTTATCAGCAAAGCTCAAGTGGAGAAAGCCATAAATAAGCAAAAGCCAGTTTTTGCTTTATTGATGATGGAAAAGTCATGCCATGAGGAGAAGAGTCATCAACATCCTTTAGCTCATTCTTTAATTGGGGAATATCATGATGTTTTTCCTAATGATCTTCCAGCAGGATTACCACCATTTAGAGGCATTGAACACCAGATTGATCTCGTTCCAGGTGCACAATTGCCAAATAAACCAGCATATCGGTGTAATCCTGGAGAATCAAGGGAATTGCAGAAGCAAGTAGATGATTTGATGGATCGAGGCTTTATAAGGCCAAGCATGAGCCCGTGTTCTGTTCCAGCATTATTGGTGCCGAAGAAAGATGGTACGTATCGTATGTGCATTGATAGTAGAGCTATCAATAATATTACCATCAAATACAGGTATCCCATCCCACGACTTGATGATATGCTTGATGAATTGCATGGTTCATCAATCTTTTCAAAGGTTGATCTTCGTAGTGGATACCACCAGATTCGAATGAAGGAAGGGGATGAGTGGAAAACGGCCTTCAAAACTAAAGGCGGATTGTTTGAGTGGCTGGTCATTCCATTCGGCCTCTCAAATGCTCCTAGCACATTCATGCAACTCATGAATGAAGTTCTGAAACCATTTATTGGTAAATTTGTGGTAGTTTATTTGGATGACATTTTTATTTACATCAAGGATGTGGAGAGCCATGTGGATCATCTTCGGTGGGTATTTGACGTTCTACGGAAACAAAAGCTATATGGGAAGCTTGAAAAATGCGAGTTCTTTTCAACAGAAGTGGTGTTTTTGGGATATGTGGTAACCAAAGAAGGCATCATGGTGGATGAATCAAAAGTGGAAGCAATCAAGTCCTGGCCACAACCAGAATCCATTACCGAAGTAAGAAGTTTCCACGGTTTGGCATCTTTTTATCGTCGCTTTGTTTCCAATTTCAGCACTATTATGGCACCTATCACTGAATGCTTGAAAAGGGGGAAATTTGAGTGGTCAAAGGCAGCAAATGAATCATTTGAAATCATTAAGAAAAAGTTGTGTGAAGCACCGGTTTTGGCGTTGCCTGATTTTGATCAAGTCTTTGAAGTGGAATGTGATGCAAGTGGAGTTGGGATAGGCGCTGTTCTCATCCAAAGCAAGCGCCCTATTGCATATTTCAGCGAGAAACTGAATGATTCAAGGAGGAATTACAGCACCTATGATAAGGAATTGTATGCGGTTATAAGAGCCCTAGATCATTGGTCTCATTATTTGAGACCGAAGTAGTTTGTTCTTCATTCTGACCATCAGGCTTTGAGGTTTATCAATGGTCAACACAAGCTGAGTTCGAGGCATGAAAAGTGGGTGGAATTCTTACAATCATTCTCATTTGTGTCAAAATACAAGAAGGGGCAAGATAATCTGGTGGCAGATGCTTTATCTCGGAGGTATGCATTACTTACAATTCTTGATGCTCGAATTCTTGGATTTCAGCTTATGAGAGATGATTATCAGCATGATATGGAGTTTAATTCTATTTTAATCCAATGTCAAGATGGATTTGTGGAGGATTATTCTGTACATGATGGGTTTCTCTTTAAGAGAAACAAGTTGTGTGTTCCAAAGGGTAATTACAGGGACTTGCTTATTCGGGAAGCACATGAAGGGGGACTTGCTGGTCATTTTGGCATCCATAAAACCTTGGAGATACTAAAAGAGAATTTCTACTGGCCAAAGATGCAATCAAATGTCCAAGATATTCTTTCAAGATGCAGAACATGTCAAAGAGCAAAGAGTCATTTCAAGCTTGGTCTATACACTCCGTTACCTATTCCGGAGCAGCCATGGGAAGATCTCAGCATGGATTTCATTATGGCTTTACCAAAGACTCAGCGAGGTAAAGATTCAATAATGGTTGTTGTTGATCGATTTTCTAAGATGGCTCATTTCATACCTTGTCATAATACTGAAGATGCGGTGAAAGTGGCAGAATTGTTTTTCAAAGAGATTGTTCGCCTTCATGGAATTCCTCGCAGCATCGTTTTGGATAGAGACACAAAATTTCTCAGCCATTTTTGGAGAACATTATGGGGGAAATTCGGTACGAAACTTCTTTTCAGCACATCCCATCACCCTCAAACAGATGGGCAAACAGAAGTTACCAATCGTACATTGGGCACTATTCTGAGAACATTGGTGAACAAGAGCATGAGAGATTGGGATTTGCAACTTGCACAAGCTGAATTTGCATACAATAGATCTCCCAGTGCTACCACCCGACATTCTCCATTCGAAGTGGTTTATGGAATCAATCCAATCACTCCTATAGAATTGTGCTCTTTGCCTCTTGATTTTCAGGTAAATATTGATGCGGAGGAGAAAAAAAAGCAGATGAAGAAGCTCCATGAATCTATTCGTGCTCAAATAGAGAAGTCTAATGAAGCATACAAGAGGCGAGCAAACAAGCATCGGAAGCAGGCTATTTTCCAACCTGGAGACAAAGTGTGGATTCACCTTCGCAAGGAGAGATTTCCATCCAAAAGGAAGAGCAAGCTAGCACCACGAGCTGAAGGTCCATTCAAAGTGCTTGAACGAGTGGGAAACAATGCCTACAAAATTGATTTACCAGATGATTTTGGCAGCGTTTCTGCAACGTTCAACATTGGGGACTTATCCCCTTACATTGAAGAAGATGATGTCGTGGATTTGAGGGCAAATCCTCTTCAACCGGGGGAGAATGATATGGATCAGATTCAGCCCAAGGAGAATAATTTTGGGCTTAATAAAAATTCCAAGCCCAATTGTCGTTCGAATTGGACCAGCCCACACTTCTTGATGTCTAACACTATGGTGGGCCACAACACACTTATTTGGGACCCAAAATCATTTATCCACATGGAAAATGGTGGAAATTTGTAGCAGCACATTAATGAGGAGAGAGAAGGTGGAGAAAAGCATCATCAAGAGGGAATCCCGCTACTTTGGCTAGTGGGGTCATTAAATGGCATGGGAAAGTGTTATTTTATGCTTTTTATGTGCCTTTTGGGTTCCCCATGTCTTGTAACTCAAATTGGAGCATTTTTCTTTATTTATTTTGTATTTATATTGTATTTTCACCCCTTTGTAATGGGGATGGATGAATGTGACGGGATTTTGAAGTTTGCTGTGCAATCTTCTTGCTTTAGCCTCTTCCCTTTGCCGGAATTGGTGGTGCATCTCCATCGCCGGTGACGTTGTCTTTAAGTGTGGAGAAACCTTGGCGGGTGACATTGCCTTAAAGCCTCGGTCATTCGGCTACATTACGCTGCTCCTCTTCACTTACTCGTTTTGAGCTTCCGGCGACGCATCAGTTGGGGATTGGGAGGGGAAGATATAATTCATTTGGGTTCAGTTTAGATTTGGATTTATGGAAGACAATGCAATTTATCACAAATTTTTAAACATCTCTAGACATCCTAGGCTAATAAAAATGATCACTTAGAATTCTTAAAGTTTTTGCAACACCAAAACGTCCCATTAACCCACCATAATTTGTCTCCTTTAGTAAAAGTAAATAGATAGAGCAATTTCTAATACACAACTTATCAATCCAAAATAAGAATACATCATGCAAATAAAACTTCTCCCAACTAACTCTAGGTTTTCAATGACCAAAAGGTTCCCCAAAACATGTATAAGTGGAATATAAATCCTTATGTATTTAAAACCAAGGAGTTTAGAATCCAGTAAAGATAAGAGAGAATATCTATGTGAAAGTAAAATAGCCATTGTATTTTCTTTACACATTTTATGAGTTTTAAGGGTTTTTAGAGTTTTTAGTCATTTTTAGGATTTTTATGGGTTTTAGGGTTTTAAAGGTTTTGAGGGGTTTTTATGGTTTTTAGGGGGGATAGGGTTTTTACACTTTTAGGGATTTTTAGAGGTTTTTTTATTTTTGTGGTTTTTATGGAATTTTACGGTTCTTAGGGATTTTTAGGGTATTTAGATTTTTAAGGGGGTTTTATGGCTTTTAGAGGTTTTATGGGTTTTTTGGGTCTTTTTGTGGTTTTCTGGTTTTTTTGAACTTTTGTTGGGTTTTTAAGGTTTTTAGAGTTTTTTAAAGTTTTTAGGGGTTTTAAGGCTTTTTATAGTTTTTAGTGGTTTTTAGGGTTTTTATGGTTTTCTGGGGTTTTTTAGAGTTTTTAGAGTTTTTATGTTTTCATGGATTTTTAGGGGGGGTTTTGGATTTTTATGGTTTGTAGGGGTTTTTAGGGTTTTAGGGATTTTGAGGGTTTTTATGTTTTTTAGAGATTTTTAGGGTTTTTAGGATTTTTAAGGTAATTTTGGGTTTTTATATCTTTTTTTTTCAGTTTTTTATGTTTTAAGGTTTTTTAGGGTTTTAAACATTTTTAGGGGTTTTAAGGAGTTATATAGTTTTCAGTGGTTTTAGGGCTTTTATGGGTTTTTAAGGGTTTTTATGGTTTTTAGGGGGTTTTATGGTTTTAAGTGGGGTTTCAGTGTTTTTAGGGTTTCTTACATTTCATGGATTTTTACAGGTTTTCAGGATTTTTATGGTTTTTTTGGTTTTTAGGGTTTTTAGGGATTTTTACAGTTTTTAGGGATTTTTAGGGTTTTTCGGGGTTTTTAGAGTCTTTTGGGGTTTTGTTATTTTTATGGTTTTTAGGGTTTTTTAGGGTTTGTAGATTTTTTTAACATCTTTATAGGTTTTAAAGGTTTTAGGGTTTTTAGTGTTTTTAGTATTTTATGGGTTTTTAGGGTTTTTTATGGTTTTTAGGGGTTTTATGGTTTTCAAGGGTCTTTCAGGGTTTTTAGGGAATTTAACCTTTTCATGAATTGTTAGGGTGGTTATATGATTTTTATAGTTTTTAGGGATTTTGAGGGGTTTTAGTGTTTTTCAGGGGTTTTATGGTTTTAAGGTTTTTTAGGGTCTTTTAGGTTTTTATCTTTTTTGTGTTTTTTAGGGGATTTAAATGGTTTTTAGAGTTTTTTAACATTTTAGAGGTTTTTAAGGGGTTTTAGAGTTTTTATTGGTTCTTTAGTGTTTTTTTGGTTTTTAGTGTTTTTAAGGATTTTAGGGGGGTTATGGTTTTCAGGGTTTTTAGGGGTTTTTACATTTTCATGGATTTTTTGGATTTTTATAGGATTTTTATGGTTTTTAGGGGTTTTTTTGGGTTTTTTGGGATTTTGACGATTTTTAGGGGTTTTCAGGCATTTTGAGGGTTTTATATTTTTTTTGGGTTTCTCATATTTTTAGAGTCTTTTTAGGTTTTTAGGGTTTTTTGAGGTTTTTAAGGTTTTTAGTGTTTTTTAAAATTTTTAGGGCTTTTAAGGCTTTTAGAGTTCTTAGTGATTTTTTGGCCATCTATTCATTTTTAGTGTTTTTTACTGTTTTTAGGGGTTTCATGGTTTTAAGGGTATTTTTAGGGGTTTTTAGGCTTTTTACGTTTTCATGGATTTTTAGGGTATTTGTGGATTTGTATGGTTTTTTGGGTTTTTATGGATTTTGAGGGTTTTAGGGTTTTTAGGGTCTTTTTGGGTTTTTTGGGTTTTTTTTAGTTTTTTATGGGTTATAAGATTTTTTGGATTTTTTTGTTTTTTTAGGGGTTTTAATGGTTTTTAGAGTTTTTTGTGGGTTTTTATAGATTTTATGGGTTTTTAATCTTTTTTAATCTCTTCAGGTGTTTTTATATTTTTCAGGGGTTTTCAATGTTTATAGGGATTTTTTCATTTTCATGGATTTTTAGTGGGTTTTTGGATTTTTATGGTTTTTAGGAACTTTTAGGGTTTTTACGAGTTTTAATATTTTTAGGGGTTTTCATGTGTTTTTTGTGGTTTTAGGGGGTTTCAGGCTTTTATGGTCTTTATGGGTTTTTAGGGTTTTTTTTGGGTTTTTTATGGTTTTTAGAGTTTTTCACATTTTTAGGGGTTTTACGGGTTTTTAGAGTTTTTAGTGGTTTTATAGGTTTTTGTGTTTTTTAGGGCTTTTTAAGTCTTTTAAGGATTTTTATGGTTTTCAATGGATTTTTAGGGTTTATAGGGGGTTTTAGGACTTTTATGGTTTTTTTTGTTTTTATGGTTTTTGAGGGTTTTTTAGGGATTTTGAGGGTTGTCAGGGTTTTTAGGATTTTTATGGGTTTTCGGGGTTTTCGGGGTTTTTAGGGGTTTTTTTTTCTTTTTATGGTTTTTTAAATTCTTTTTGGTTTTTAGCTTATGATTCTTTTTAACATTTTAAGGGGTTTTAAGGGGTTTTAGTGTTTTTATTAGTTTTTTAGGGTTTTATAGATTTTTAGTGTTTTTAGGGTTTTATATATTTTTAGGGTTTTTAGGGTTTTAGAGGTTATCATGGTTTTCTAGGGGTTTTTTAGGGTTTTTAGGGTTTATTATGTTTTCCAAGATTTTTATGGGTTTTCTAGGATTATTATGGTTTTTAGGTAATTTAGGGATTTTGAGGGATTCTAGGGGTTTTAAAAGGTTTTTATGTTTTCAGGGATTTTAACGTATTTTTGGGTTTTTGGGTTTTTTGATGTTTTTTAGGGTTTTATGGTTTTTTAGAGTTTTTAAACATTTTTTGGGGGTTTTAAGGGTTTTAAGATTTATTTGTGGTGTTAGGATTTTTAGGGTTTTTATGGGTTTTTGTGTTTTTTAATGTTTTTAGGATTTTATTGTTTTCATAGTTTTTTCGGGTTTTTGGGTCTTTTTTACATTTTCATGAAGTTTTTTGGGTTGTTTTAGATTTTTATAGAGTTTTGGGGGGTTTTAGGATTTTATGGGTTTTTAGGAGTTTTAATATTGTGAGGGATTTTAGGGTTTTTCAAGGGTTTTTTGGGATTTTAGGGTCTTTTTTTGGTTTTTTTGTGTTTTTTAAGGTTGTAAGGTTTTTTAGAGTTTTTAATGTTTTTAGGTGTTAAAGGGTTTTTAGAGTTTTTAGTGGTTTTTGGGTTTTTATGGATTTTTAGTGTTTTTAGGGTTTTTAGGGGTTTTATGGTTTTCAGGGGTTTTTCATGTTTTTAGCGTTTTTTATGTTTTCTTGGTTTTTAAGGGGTTTTTAGGATTTCAATGGTTTTTTGAGTTTTTTATGGTTTTAAGGGATTTTGAGGGTTTTTAGAGTTTTTATGGGGTTTTAGGGTTTTTAGTGTTTTCAGAGTTTTTAGTGTTTTCAGGGTTTTTTGTCCTTTTGGGTATTTTTAGTTTTTTTAGTTTTTAAGGTTTTTTATAGTTTTTTAAGGTTTTTAGGGTTTTAAGGGTTTTTAGAGTTTTTAGTGGGGTTTTAGGGTTTTTTTTAGTTTTTAGGGGTTTTAAGGTTTTTTAGAGTTTTTAACGCTTTTAGGGGTTTAAAGTGTTTTTAGAGTTTTTAGTGAGTTTTTAGGGTTTTTATACGTTTTTATGGTTTTTATACGTTTTTATGGTTTTTAATATTTTTTGTGGTCTTGTAGTTTTAAGGGGTTTTATGTTTTCAAATATATTTTTTGTTTTTCTAGGATTTTTTTTGGGTTTTAGGGTCTTTTACTGTTTTTAGGGATTTTGAGGGATTTTATCGGGCAAGGAAGATGCGAGGATCAGGCTATTCCCGACCCCCCAACAATTTATTAAAATAAAAGGACGCAATAGACAACAAGCAGACAAGGGAGGGGAGGGGTCAATCAACCCACACCCAAAAACCCTTACAACCCAAGACACCAAAGACCCCAAAAAAAGAAAAATAAAAAAAAGGAAGAAAAGGACACAAAAGACCAGAAACACCAGCAACTTCATCACATCTTATCAAACCAACACCAGCATTCAACAGAACCAAATTGAAGTCTTTTATGGGTTTTCATGGTTTTCAGGGTTTTTCAGGGTTTTTCGGGTATTTTTGGGTTTTTGGGTTTTTTGAGTTATTTAGGGTTTTATGGGTTTTTTGAGTTTTTAATGTTTTTATGGGGTTTTATAATTTTAGAGTTTTCAATATTTTTAGGGTGTTTATGGTTTTTAGGGGTTTTTAAGGTTTTCATGGGTTTTTTAGTGTTGTAGGGTTTTTTATGCTTTCATGGGTTTTTAGTATTTTTTAAGGTTTTTATTCTTTTTAGGGTTTTATGGGTTTTTATTGGTTTTTTTTGGGATTTTGATGGGTTTTAATGTTTTTTAGGGGGTTTTAGGGTTTTTAGGGTCTTTTTGGGGTTTAAAGGTTTTTTTTTTGAGTTTTTAGGGTTTTTAAAGGTTTCTAGATCTTTTTTATGTTTTTAGGGGTTTAAAGGGTTTTTAGAGTTTTTAGTGGTTTTATGGTTTTAAGGCGGTTTTCTGGGTTTTAGGATTTTTCCTAGGTTTTTAGGTTTTTTTATGTTTTCATGCATTTTTAGGGGGTTACAATATTTTTATTGGCTTTTGGGTTTTTAGGGATTTTGTCCAATTTAAAGGTTTTTAGTTGTTTTTTGGGTTTTTGGGGGGTTTAGGGTCTTTTTAGGTTTTGAGGGGTTTTTTGAGCTGTTTAGAGTTTTAAAGTTATTTATAATTTTTTAAAGTTTTTAGGGGATTAAAGGGTTTTTAGAGTTTTTAGTTGTTTTTAGGGTTTTTGTGGTTTTTTAGGGTTTTGGGGGTTTTAGGGTTTTTAACGTTTTCATGGATATTTATAAGTTTTTAGTGTTTTATGTTTTTTAGGGTTTTTTAGGGTTTTTAGGGATTTTGAGGGTTTTTAGTGTTTTTCAAGGGTTTTAAATATTTTTAGGGTGCTTATCAGTTTTTAGGGATTTTTTTGAGTTTTTAGGGGTTTAAAGGTTTTTTCCAGTTTTTAACGTTTTTAGGGGTTTAAGGGTTTTTAATTTTTATGGTTTTTATGGTTTTTATGGTTTTTATGTTTTTTATAGTTTTTAGGGATTTTTTAGGGTTTTTAGTGTTTTTTGGGTTTTTTGGTGTTTTAGGGTTATTTTGGGATGTTAGGGACTTTTTTCTTTTTATTGAGCTTTTAAAGGTTTTTTATGTTTTTTAGAGTTTTTAAAGTTATTAGGGGTTTTAAGGGTTTTAGAGTTTTTATTTTTTTTCGGGTTTTTATGGGTTTTCAGATTTTTTTTCTAAATTTTAATGGGTTTTAGGGGTTTTTATTACTTTCAAGGTATTTTCCAATTTTTTAGTGTTTTTTATGTTTTCATGAATTGTTATGGGTTTTAGGATTTTTATGATTTTTAGGTTTTTTAGGGGTTTTATTGATTTTGAGGGTTTTTTAGTGGTTTTTAGGGGATTTTGGTTTTTTCAAGGTTTTTACGGTCTTTTGGGGATTTAAGGTTTTTTTTTATTTTTTATGGTTTTATGGTTTTTTCGAGTTTTTTAGGGTTTTTAAGGGGTTTTAGAGTTTTTAGTTATTGTTTAGGGTTTTTATGGGTTTTTCAACATTTTAAGGTTTTTAGTGGGTTTTATGGTTTTTAGGGGTTGTTCAGGGTTTTTTACGTTTTCACTGATTTTTAGTTTTTTTAGGATTTTCATGGTTTTGAGGGTTTTTAGGGATTTTGAGGGTTTTAGGGTCTTTTAAGGGTTTTAGGTTTTTTTTTTTACTTTTTTAGGGTTTTAAGGTTTTTTATATTTTTTTAACATTTTTGGGGGATTAAATGGTTTCAAGAGTTTTTAGTGGTTTTTGGGTTTTTAGTGGTTTTTATGGTTTTTAAGGGGTTTTCAGTGTTTTTAGGTTTTTTATGTTTTCATGGATTTTTTGGGGTTTTTAGGATATTTAGGGTTTTACAGTTTTTAGGGTTTTTAGGGAGTTTGAGGTTTTAGGGGTTTCATGAGTTTTCAAGGAGTTTTCAAGGTTTTTTTTAAGTTTTTAGTTTTTTATGGTTTTTTAGAGTTTTTTACATTTTTAGGGGTTTTAAGGGTTTTTGAGTTTTTTAGTTTTTTTTTTGTGTTTTATGAGGTTTTAAGGGTTTTTAAGGTTTTTAGGTGTTTATGGATTTTCTGGGGTTTTCAGGGCTTCTAGGGTTTTTTACAATTTCTTTTATTTTTAGGGGTTTTTGGGATTTTTATGGTTTTTATGGACTTTGAAGGTTAATAGGGGTTTTGTGCTTTTAGGGGGTTTTAGAGTTTTTAGGGTCTTTTGGGGTTTTAGGGGGGGTTGAGTATTTAGGGGTTTTAGGGGTTTTTAGAGTTTTTTTAACATTTTTATAGCTTTAAGGGTTTTTAGAGTTTTTAGTTTTTTAGGGTTTTTATGGGTTTTAGGGGGTTTTGAGCTTTTATGGTGGTTTTAGGGTTTTTTACATTTTCATGGATTTTTAGGGGGTTTTTACAATTTTTATGGTTTTTAGGATTTTTTAGGGGTTTTCAGGGATTTTTTTGGTGTTTTAGGGTTTTTCAGGTTTTCTTTGGTTTTTAAGGCTTTTCAAAGGTTTTAGAGACTTTTTGGTTTTAGGTATTTTTTTGTGTTTTTTAGGGTTTTAAAGGTTTCTTAAAGAGTTTTAACGTTTTGAGGGGTGTTTATGGTTTTTAGGGGGTTTTCAAGGTTTTTAGGTTTTTTTTACGTTTCAATGGACATTTAGGTTTTTTTTTTGGATTTTTATTGGTTTTAGGGGTTTTTTGGGTTTTATGGAATTTGATTGGTTTTAAAGATTTTTAGGGGGTTTTAAGGTTTTTAGGGCCTTTTGGGGGGGGGGGGTTGGGTATTTTCGAGTTTTTTGGGGTTTTAAGAGTTTTTTAACATTTTTAGGGGTTTTAAGGGTTTTTAGAGTTTTTACTGGTCTTTTAAGGGTTTTTGGGTTTTTATTGTTTTTACGATTTTTAGGGCAAGGAAGATGCGATGGTCGGGCTATTCCTGGCCCCCCAAATTTATTAGAAAGAAAAGAGAGACACAACATACAAGGGAGGGGAGGGGTCAAACAACCCACACCCAAAACCCCCTTACAACCCAAGATGCAAAAGACCCCCAAAAAAGAAAAGTCAAAAGCAAAAAAAGAAAAAAAATACACAAATCCAAGCAACCAACACCATCATCCAGCATCAACCAGCATCCAGCAGCTCACAGCTAACCAAAGAACAACATTCAAACTCAACCAGCAGTCAATATCCAGCAGCAGCACGATCATAAACCACAGCTTCAGCAATTCCCAGCTCAGCAGCAACCAACATGCAGCATCATAATTTCCATCATCCAGTGCATTCCAATATCCAGCAGCACCACATCTAGTCATCACAGCAACACAGCAGCAGCAACACGTCCACACCAACCATCCTCAGCAACCAACAACACCAAAACCGACATCGCAACCAATCACTACCAGCAGCAAGAAACCACAGCACGAGCACCGCAACCAAAGACGACCTTCATCACCTCCCAGCAAACAACGACCAGCAACTCCATTCACACCATTTCCAGCAACTAACATGTCCTCCCCACGAGGATCCACTGCCAGTAAAACCGGACCGCCAGCATCCAGAGACAAACAACAAAAACCAATGAACAACAGCACCAAAACACCAGCATCAGCAACAAAAGCATCACCGCCTCCATGCCAACAAGCTCCAATCAACTTGCAGCTCAAAAAGCAAAAACCATCACATCCTAACCCATCATCAGACAAGGAGTCGCAGCTCAACAACCAGCAGTCATGGTCTTCGAACCAAACAACATTCATCATTCCACGCCTCATAGCATAGCAAACCACATACCACCAGCAATTGCACAAAATTCACCAAACCCAACTTAGAAAACCGAGAAACCAGAATCCTTTCATAACCGAAATCACAATCAAGCAGGAGGAGAACATGGAATGCCAAAAGGTCCGACTGAGATAAGCATCAAGAAACTGGAGCGAAGACGAAGTCGAGAGACTAGGTTGAGCATGTACCTGCATCTGCTTCGCGAACCAACAAAAGGATCGAACCAGGGCAAAGAAAAAACCAGGTTCTGCAACGCGGAATCGAGAAGGGCCCGACCGGTGCCGCCAGACCAGATCGCCGCACCATCCGCAGAAATGAAGCACCTTCCGAGAAGAACCTGAACGCTGAAGCAGCCAGTGCAGTCGTTGATCCCCTTGACCGCGTTGACCCACCTGTAGAAACCCAAGATCTGAAAAAAAAACGACCCCGATCAGTGGCTGCTGGTAGATGACGACCCATTCAAGATCAAGCCTATCTGAAGACATCGCAACCACCATAACCATCGGAGGTCGGACATGCCAGCAACGGAGTAAAGCTGCGTCAAAGTCCGAAACCCACAGCAAGGAATCTCGGGGGAGTCGAATCCATCGAGGCGTGAAATCCACCACCGTCTTGGTTTTTTTGAGTTTTTAACGTTTTTTGGGCAAAGAAGGTGCAGGACTAGGCGGGCCTGGTCCCCAAATTTAAATAAAAGTATAAAGGTATAGGGTCTTACAAGGAGGGCCTACAGAAGTAGGTGTGTGCATAACCCTTCATGTCTGAGTCCACAAGGGACGTACAATAAGGTGGAGTGAGGAAGGACCACATGAAGCCCCTATCTTCAATTTCATTCTTTGAGAGTGCATCTGCCACCACATTCGCTTCCTAAAAAATCACGTGTGATATGTAGGGCCAGATATTGTGAAGCTTTGAGGCATTCAATCCATTGTGGGAGTATCTGCCATGGTACTCTTCTTGATCCGCTTCTCAGGGCCTCCACTGCCAGCATTGAGTCGGACTCAATCCATAAGAGCTTCCAGGAAAACTATGTCGCAAACTGGACTACCTTGATGATGGCCCATAGTTTCGCCTCATAGGCGCATCCACTCCCTAGGAAGTGAAAGAGGCATCCCTTTACGAAGCCTCTGTAAGTACGAAAGACACCTCTGCATCCCGCGAGACCAGGTGCTCCTAATGCGGCGCCATCCACATTAACTTTAATCCAACCTAGAATTGGGGGAATCCACCTGATGAATTTCATGGGAGTTGGTTGTTTGCACCTACCAGGAACACTAAGAGTTCTCAAAATGATCAAATCATTCATGTTGTTATGCATTGATCCAGTTTGAATATGAGATGCCACGTGAGTAGCTTTATGGATCGCCAGGATTCCACCATGGAGGGAGTTGGACTTTGATTCAAAAATGGTCTTATTCCGGGCTATCCACACATAGATTGCAAGGGTCATGACAGTAGGGAGAATGATGTTCTTGATCTTCTTGTTGTTGTCTGCACTAATGACGCTGTTAAAAAGTTCTACCATAGTTTTTAGAGTTTTTAATGTTTTTAGGGATTTTAAGGGGTTTTAGAGTTTTTAGGGTTTTTAGCGTATTTAGGGTTTTTTAAATTTTCATTATTTTTTATAGGTTTTTTAGGATTTTTATCGTTTTTAGGGATTTTTAGGGTTTTTAGGGGGTTTAGGGTTTTTAGGGGTTTTCAGGCTTTTTACAACCTTTTTGGTGTTTTAAGGTTTTTTAGAGTTTTTCTAGGGTTTTTAATGTGTTTTAGTGTTTATAACATTTTTCGGTGTTTAAAGGGTTTTTAGAGTTTTTATTGGTTTTTAGGGTTTCACGGGTTTTTATGGTTTTTATGGTATCCATGAATTTTTTAGGGTTTTTAGGGGTTTTAAGCTTTAATTAATTTTTAGGGTATTTAGGATTTTTATGGCTTTAAGGGTTTTTAGGGTTTTATGGATTTTGAAGGTTTTTAGAGTTTTTTAGGGTTTTTAGGGTATTTATGGTTTTAGGGGCTTTTTGGTTTTAAGGGGTTTTTAGCATTTTAGGGATTTTAAGGTTTTTTTTGAGTTTTTGAACATTTTTTTTGGTTTTAAGGATTTTTAGAGTTTTTTGTTATTTTAAGGGGTTTTATGGGTTTTTAGGTGTTTTTTAGGTTTTTAAGGGTTTTTAGGGTTTTCAGGGGTTTTTCTGGGTCTTTAGGGTTTTTTTACATTTCCAAGGATTTTTAGGGTTTTTTAGGATTTTTATGGTTTTTAGGGTTTTCCAGGGTTTTTGAGATTTTGGGGGTTTTAGTGGGTTTCATGGGTTTTTAGGGATTTTATGGTCATTTTGGGTTTTATGATTTTTTGTTAGTTTTTAGGGGTTTCAAGGATTTTTAGAGTTTCTTAACTTTTTTAGGATTTTTAGTTTTAGATTTTTTTAGTGGTTTTCTGTGGTTCTTATGGGTTTTTAAGGTTTTTAGGGGTTTTATGGTTTTTAGCAGTTTTTCAGGATTTTTATCCTTTTTTACGTTTTCATGGATTTTATGGGTTTTTAGGATTTTTATGGGTTATAGGGTTTTTTGGGATTTTGAGGGGTTTTTGGGGCTTTTAGGTGTTTTTAGGGGTTTTCAGGGTTTTCAGGGTATTTTTAGTTTTTAGTGTTTTTTGAGTTTTTAGGGGTTTTAAGGTTTTTTAGAGTTTTTAATGTTTTTATGGGTTTTAAGCATTTTTATAGTTTTTAGTGATTTTTTTTGTTTTTTCGGGGGGTAGGGTTTTAATGTTTGTAGGGGTTTTATGGTTTTCAAGAGTTTTCAAGGTTTTTAGGGTGTTTTACATTTTCACGGATTTTTAGGGGTTTATTAGATTTTTTATGTTTTATAGGGTTTTTCAGTATTTTGAGGGTTCTTAGGGGTTTTTAGGGGTTTTAGGGCTTTTTTTGGGGTTTGTTTGAGTTTTTTAGAGCTTTAAATATTTTTTTGAGCTTTCTATGTTTATATGGGTTTTAAGGGTTTTTAGGGGTTTTCAATGGTTTTTAGGGTTTTTATGGGTTTTCAATGTTTTAGGGTCTTTTGGGGGGTTTAGGATTTTAATGTTTTTTACATTTTTAGGGGTTTTAAGGGTTTTTTTGATAATTTAGTTGTTTTTTAGGGTTTTTATGGGTTTTTAGGGTTTTTAGGGGTTTTACGGTTTTAAAATGTTTTTCAGGGTTTTTTACATTTTCAGGGATTTTTTTTAAAAAATTGGATTTTTATTTTTTAGGGATTTTGAGGGTTTTGATGTGTTTTCTAGGGTCTATGGGCTTTAAAGTTTTTTAGGGTCTTTTTTTGGTTTTTATTATTTTTTCAAATTTTAGGCTTCTTAATGTTATTTAGAGTTTTTAACATTTTAGGGGTTTTAAAGGTTTCTAAAGTTTTAGTGGCTTTTAGGGTTTTATGGTTTTTAAGGTTTTTAGGGGTTTTAGGGTTTTTTCAGGTTTGTTAGGATTTTTTACGTTTTCATGTATTTTTAGTGGGTTTTAGCATTTTTATGCTATTTATAGTTTTTAGGGTTTTTATGGTTTTTCAGGGGTTTTAGGGGTTTTTAGGGGTTTTAGGGTTTTTTTGGTTTTTAGGATTTTTTTAGTTTTTTTGGGGTTTTTTAGGTTCTTTAGATTTGTTAACATTTTCACGGCTTTTTAGAGTTTTTATCAGCTTTTTAGATTTTTTATGCGTTTTTAGGGTTTTTTAAGGTTCTAAGGGGTTTTTATGGTTTTGAGGTGTTTTTCTAGGCTTTTAGGGGTTTTTATGTTTTCATTGATTTTTGGAGTTTTTTTTATAATTTTTATGCTTTTGGGGGGTTTATTGGATTTTAGGGTCTTTTTTGGGTTTTTAGAGTATTTTTGAGTATTTTTGGGTTTTTAAGGTTTTTTAGATTTTTGAATATTTTAAGGGGTTTTAAGGGTTTTTTAGAGTTTTTAGTCTTTTTTTGTGTTGTTATGGGTTTTTTGGGTTTTTTATAGTTTTCAGGGGTTTTTAAGTTTTCTTTGGGTTTTTAGTGTATTTTACATTCTCAAGGATTTTTTCGATTTTTTAATGATTTTTCTGTCTTTTAGGGTTTTAGCCTTTTAGGGATTTTGAGGGTGTGTAGGATATTTTTAGGGATTTTAGGGTTTTTTAGGGTTTTTAAGGTTTTTTGGAGTTTTTTAACGTTTTTGTGGGTGTTAAGGATTTTTAGAGTTTTTAGTGATTTTTAGGGTTTTTATGGGTTTCAGGGGTTTTATGCTTTTTAGAGGTTTTATGGATTTTAGTAGTTTTCAGGGTTTTTAAGGGTTTTTACGATTTCATGGATTTTTAGGGGAGGTTTTAGGTTTTTTATGGTTTTCAGGGTTTTTTATGGTTTTTAGGGATTTTTAGGGGTTTGGGGGCTTTTTCGTGGTTCTTAGGATTTTTGTTGTCTTCTAGGTTTTCTTATATTTTTAGGGGTTTTAAGGGTTTTTATAAATTTTTAACGTTTTTAGGGGATTTAAGGGGTTTTAGAGTTTTTAATGGTTTTAGGATTTTTATCAGTTTTTAGGGTTTCTTTATCTTTTTTTGGGTTTTGTGGTTTTTATGGTTTTTTGGGGGGTTTTCGGGTTTTCAACATTTTAATGGATTTTTAGTGTGTTTTTAGGATTTTTATAGTTTTTAGTGTTATTGGAATTTTTAGCGATTTAAGGGTTTTAGGGGTTTTCAGGGGATTTTAGGGTTTTTAGTAGTTTTCAATATTTTTAGGGTCTTTTGGGTTTTTTTTTTGTCTTTTTGAGTTTTTTAGGGTTTGAAGGTTCTTTAGAGTTTTTAATTTTTTAGGGGTTTTATGGGTTTTATGGTTTTTTTTGGTTTTTATGGTTTTTAGCTGTTTTTATTATTTTGGGTTTTTTTTGGGGGTTTTAGGGTTTTATAAATTTTCATGAATTTTTAGGATTTTTTAAAGATTTTTATGGTTTTTAGGGTTTTTAGGAATTTTTAGGACTTTTAGGGTTTTCAGGGGGTTTTAGGGGTTTTAAGGTTTTTTGGGTTTTTTAGGGTATTTTTTTGGGTTTTTAGGGGTTTTAGGGTTTTTTAAGTTTTTAAGGGTATTTAAGGGAGTTTTGAAATATTTTAGGGGTTTAATGATTTTTCTATGGTTTTTAGGGTTTTTTGGAGTTTTTATGTTATTAGGGGTTTTATGGTTTTTAGGGCGTTTTAGGGTTTTTAGGTACTTTTATATTTTTATTGATTTTTAGGGTTTTTTGGATTTTATGGTTTTTATGGATTTTAAGGATTTTGAGGGGTTTTAGGATTTTTAGCGGGTTTCGGTGTTTTTAGGGGTTTTAGGGTCTTTTGGGGTTTAAATGTTTTTGAGCGTTTTTTAGCATTTTTTGGGGTTTTAGATGTTTTTAGAGTTTATAATTGTTTTTACGAGTTTTATGGGTTTTTAGTGTTTTGAAAGGTTTTTAGGGGGTTTTTATGTTTTTCAGGGGTTTTTCAGGGATTTTAGGGATTTTTATGTTTTTATTGACTTTTAAGGGTTTTTTAAGGTTTTATAGTTTTTTAGGGTTTTGAGGGATTTTGAGGGATTTTAGGGGGTTTCAGGGTTTTTAGGGTTTTTTTGTGTTTTTTATGGGTTTAAGGTTTTTAGATTTTTTTAAACATTTTTATGATTTTAAGGGTTTTTAGTGGTTTTTAGGGTATTGTTAATTTTTAGGGGTTTTTAAGGTTTTTAGGGGGTTTATGGTTTTTAAGGGTTTTTCATTATTTTTATGGGTTTTATGGTTTCATGGATTTTTTAGCGTGTTTAGGATTTTTATGGGTTTAAGGATTTTTAGTGTTTTAAGGGGTTTAGTTTTTTTAGAATTTTTTAGTGTTTTTAGGTTATTTTTTGATTTTTCGGGTTTTTTTAGTTTTTTTGGGTTTTAAGGTTTTTTAGAAATTTTTAATGTTTTTAGAGGTTTTAAGAATTTTTAGAGTTTTTAGTGATTTTAGGGTTTTTATAGTTTTTAGGGGTTTTTATGCTTTTTAGGGGTTTTGGTGTTTTTATGGTTTTTTATGTTTTCATGGATTTTTAGGGGTTTTTTAGGTTTTTTACGTTTTTAAGGGTTTTTGGGCTTTTGAGGGGTTTTAGGGGTTTTCAGTGGGTTTTAGGGTTTTCAGGGTCTTTTAAGGTTTTGGGGTTTTTTTGAGTTTTTACGGGATTTTAATGTTTTTTAGAGTTTTATTGTTTTAGGGGTTTATGGATTTTTAGAATGTTTTGTGGTTTTAACGTTTTTTGGGTTTTTTATAAGACAAATAGAAAATGATATATAAAAGGGAAAAGGAATTGAAGTGAAAACTATCACCCAAGGGTGAAACAACCAACCTGAAGGACAAGAACAACAAAAATAAAGAAGTGAAACCCAGGCCGAAGACTAGCATTCTGCACTCCACTATTCCTATCCACAAGAAAGCATCTGCACAAGTCCACGACTAGATGCCTAGCCAAGAAAAAAACAACATGCCACCAACCTGCAATCCCAACACAGCCCGCCAAACGATAACGAGAACCAAAAGTACAAAAAAAACTCCTCCCCAACATGAGCAGTTAGAAGCTACCAAACCAAAAAAGGCATCTCTGAAACCCAACACCCAGCAACCCAAGCAACAATACCCTATCAGCACAAAACCAATCTGCCAAGAGCAGTCACCACATCCTCGATAGACTAGAAAAGAGCAAACATTAGAGGTTTTATGGTTTTTAAAGATTTTTAGGGGTTTTTTATGTTTTTCAGGGGTTTTAAGGATTTTGAGAGCTTTGAGGGGTTTTCATTGGTTAATAGGGGTTTTCAGGTTTTTTAGGATCTTTTTGGGTTTGTAGGGTTTTTTTTGAGTTTCTTAGGGGTTTTAAGGGGTTTTAGAGGTTTTTAACATTTTTGGGGTTTTCAAGGGGTATTAGGATTTCTTCAGTGTTTTTAGGGTCCTTTTGGGTTTTAGGGTTTTTTCAACATTTTAGGGGGGTTTTATGGGTTTTTTTAGCTTTTTAGGTTTTCATTGATTTTTAGGGGTTTTTAGGATATTTATGGTTTTTAGGGTCTTTATGGATTTTAGGGATTTTAGGGGTTTTCATGTTTTTAGGGGTTTTTAGGGTTTTATGGTCTTTTGGGTATTTTGGTTTTTTTTGAGTTTTTTAGAATTTGTAACATTTTTTTGAGTTTTAAGGGTTTTTAGAGATTTTTTTGATTTTTATGGTCTTTATGGCTTTTTAGGGGTTATAAGGTTTTTAGGGGTTTTTATGGTTTTCAATGGTTATTTAAGGTTTTTAGGGTTTTTTACATTTTCTTGGATTTTTATAGGTTTTAGAGTTTTTTAGGATTTCAAGGGGTTTTCTGGGGTTTTCCAGGGTTTTTAGGGTTTTAAAGTTTTTTTATATTTTTAAAGTTTTTAGGGGTTTTAAGGTTTTTTAGAGTTTTTAGTGGGCTTTGAGGGCTTTTATGGGATGTTAGGGCTTTTTATGGGTTTTAGCGGTTTTATGATATTTAGGGTTTTTTACATTTTCATGGATTTTTGGGGTTTTTTAGGTTTTTATAGTCTTTAGGGTTTTAGGGATTTTAGGATTCTCAGGGTTTTTTGGGTTTTCTGGTGTTTTCAGGGTTTTCACGGTTTTAGGGTCTTTTTGGGTTTTTGGGTTTTTTAGAGTTTTTTATAGGGTTTTAAAGGGTTTTTAGAGTTTTTCAGCATTTTTAGGGGTTTTTGATTTTTTTAGTGGTTATTGGGTTTTTAGGAGTTTTTAAAGTTTTAGGGGGTTTTATGGTGTTTAGAGGTTTTTCAAGGTTTTTTTGTTTTTTTTTATGTTTTCATGGATTTTTATGCCTGGATCTCCATTTTCCTCTTTTAATGGCTTCCCTTCATGGATTTTTAGGCGTTTTTTAGGATGTCTAAATTTTTAGGGTTTTAGGGTTTTTAGGGCAAGGAAGATGCGAGGGTTGGGCTATTCCCGGCCCCCCCAAATTTATTAGAAAGAAAAGAGAGACACAAAAGACAAGGGAGGGGAAGGGTCAAAAGACCCACACCAAAAAACCCCTTACAACCCAAGATGCAAAAGACCCCAAAAAAAGAAAAGTCAAAAGCAAAAAAAGAAAAAACACACAAAGCCAAGCAACAAACACCATCATCCAGCATCAACCAGCATCCAGCAGCTCACAGCTAACCAATGACCAACATTCAAACTCAACCAGCAGTCAACATCCAGCAGCAGCAAGATCATAAACCACAGCTTGAAAAACTCCCAGCTCAGCAACAACCAACATCCAGCATCATAATTTCCATCATCCAGCGCATTCCAACATCCAGTAGCACCACATCATGTCATCACAGCAACACAACAGCAGCAACACGTCCAAACCAACCAGCCCCAGCAACCAACAACACCAAAACACCAGCATCAGCAACAAAAGCATCACCGCCTCCGTGCCAACCAGCTCCAATAAACTTGCAGCTCAAGAAGCAACAACCAGCACATCCTAACCCATCATCAGACAAGGAGTCGCAGCTCAACAACCAGCAGTCATGGTCTACGAACCAAACAAATTTCAGCATTCCATGCCTCATAGCATAGAAAACCGCATACCATCAGCAATCACAATCAAGAAGGAGGAGAACATGGAATGCCAAAAGGTCCGACCGAGACAAGCATCAACAAACTGGAGTGAAGACAAAGCTGAGAGACTAGGTTGAGAACGTACCTGCAGCTGCTTTGCGAATCGGAAAAAGGATTGAACCAGGGCAAAGAACAAACCACCTTTTGCAATGCAGAATCGAGAAGGGCCCGACCGGTGCCGCCTGACCAGATCGTCGCACCATCCGCAGAAATGAAGTGCCTTCCAAGAAGAAGTTGAACACCGAAGCAGCCAGCACAGCCATTGATCCCCTTGACCGTGTTGACCTGCCTACATAAACCCTAGATCTGAAAAAACGACCTCGATCCGTGGCTGTTGGCCGATGACGAACCATTCAAGATCAAGCCGATCTGAAGACATCGCAACCACCATAGCCATCGGAGGTCGGGCACACCAGCAACGGAGCAAAGCCGCATCAAAGTCCGAAACCCACAGCAATGAAACTCGGGGGATTCAAATCCGTCGAAGCGCGAAAGCCACCACCGTCTTGAGGCCGAAGATCACATCTAGGGTATGCCATCACTGAGAGATGGGAAAGAGCATGGATCCAGCGCTGTAGATCCGATCTAGATCTAGGGGAAAACCTGGAAGAAGCGTCAAGCGAGAGAGAATCCCAGGGGAGTGAGCCGCCATATCTTAGTGGTTTAAGGAATTTCCTAGTGTTTTTAGGGATTTTGAAGGTTTCTACGGTTTTTCTGGGGGGGGGGTTGCTTTTAGGGTTTTTAAGGGTTTTAAGGTCTTTTGGGTTTTAGGGTTTTTATAGTTTTTAGTTTTTTTAAGATTATTTAGAGTTTTTAATTTTTTTTGGGGTTTTAAGGGTATTTAGAGTTTTTAGTTGGTTTTTAGGGTTTTTATAGGCTTTCAGGGTTTAAAGGTGTTTATGGTTTTCAAGGTTTTTTGAAGGGTTTGTTGGGGGTTTTGCGTTTTCATTCATTTTAGGGGTTTTTTTAGGTTTTTTATGGGTTTTTATTATTTTTATGGGTTTTAATGGGTTTTAAGGGTTTCATGGGTTTTTAGGGTTTTAAGAGATTTTAGGGTCTTGAAGTTTTTTGGTTTGTTATGAGTTTTTGTGGTGTTTTAAGGTTATTTATATTTTTTTGATGCTTTTAGGGGTTTAAAGTTTTTTTAGAGTTTTTAGTGGGTTTTTAAGGATTTTATGGGGTTTTAGGGTTTTTTTATAGTTTTGGGGGGGTTTATGGTCGTCAGGGGGGTTTTAGGTTTTTTTTTGGTTTTTACGTTTCCATGGATTTTTACGGGTTTTTATGATGTTTATGATTTTTATGGTTTTTATGGTTTTTAGGGTTTTTATGGATTTTGAGGGGTTTTAGGGTTTTTTCGATGTTTTTAGGGGTTTTGGTTTTTCAGGGTTTTAAAGGGTTTTTTGGATTTTTAGGGATTTTTTAGTTTTTTTGGGTTTTTAAGGTTTTTTATAGTTTTTAATGTTTTTAGGGGTTTTCTAGATATTTAAGGTTTTTAGTGGGTTTTATGGGTTTTTAGGGATTGTATTGTTTTTAGGGGTTTTTTATGGTTTTTAGGGGTTTTCAAGGTTTTTTAGGTTTCTCAAGTTTTCATGGATTTTTAAAGGGGTTTTAGGTTTTTTAATTTTTTTAGGGTTTTTTGGGGGGGTTAGGGTTTTAGTGTCTTTAAGGGCTTTGGGGTCTTTTGGGGTTTAGGGTTTTTTGATTTTTTTGGGTTGTTTTAGGTTTTTTAGAGTTTTTAACATTTTTAGGGATTTAAAGGAGTTTCTAGAGTTTTTAGTGGGTTTTTAGGGTTTTTAAGGTTTTGAAGTGTTTTAGGTATTCTATGGTTTTCATAGGTTTTTAAGGGTTTTTCAGGGGGTTTTAGGGTTTTTAGGATCTTTTTGGGTTTTTAGGATTTTTTTGAGTTTTTAGGGTTTTTAAGATTTTGTAGAATTTTTCAAAATTTTTAGGGGTTTAAAGGATTTTTAGTTTATTTAGTGGTTTTTATGGGGTTTTAGGGTCTTAAAATATTTTTAGGGGGGTTTTCATGGATTTTTTTGGTTTTTAGGTTTTTTTATGTTTTCATGGATTTTTTAGATTTTTAGGGTGTTTTAGGTTTTTAGAGATTTTGAGGGTTTCTAGGATTTTTTAGATGGTTTAAGGGTTTTTTCCATATGTTTAGGGACTTTTTTGTTTTTATGGTCTTTTTGGGTTTTTAGGGTTTTTAGGGTGTTTAGGGGTTTTATGGTTTTTAGGGATTTTCAAGTTTTTTAGTGGGTTTTACATTTTCTTGGATTTTTAGGGGTTTCTTAGGATTTTTATGGTTTTTAGTTGTTTTAGGGATTTTGCGTGTTTTTAGGTTTTTTCATAGGTTTTAAGGGTTTTAGGGGTTTTTAGGGTTTTGAGGGTTTTTATTGTTGTTTTTGGTGTTTAGGGGTTTTAAGGGTTTTAAGGGTTTTTAGTGTTTTTTTGTTTTTTAAGGTTTTAGGGGTTTTTATGGGTTTTAGGGGGTTTTTAGGGTTTTTTTATATTTTCATGGATTCTTAATATGTTTTTAGGATTTTTATGGTTTTTAGGGGTTTTAAGGATTTTGAGGGTTTTTAGGGGTTTTTAAGGGTTTTCAAGGGTTTTTAGGGGTTTTAGGTTTTTAGGGTCTTTTGGGTTTTTAGTATTTTTTGAGTTTTTTAGGGTCTTAATGTCTTTTAGAGTTTTTTAATGTTTTTAGGGGTTTAAAGGGTTTTTAGAGTTTTTAGTGGGTTTTTAGGGTTTTTATGGGGTTTTATGGTTTTTATGGTTTTTCAAGGTTTTAAAGGTTTTTTACATTTTCATGGATTTTTAGCGGTCTTTTAGGATATTTATCGTTTTTAGGGTTTTTTAGAGTTTTTATATATTTTTAGGGTTTTTAGGGGGGTTTTAGTGTTTTTAGGGCTTTTTGGATTTTGAGGGGGGGGGGGGTTGAAGTTTTTATGGGTTTTAAGGTTTTTTGGAGTTTTTTACATTTTTTAGGGGTTTTTAGATCTTTTAGTAGTTTTTAGGTTTTTTATGGGGTTTAATGGGGTTTTAAGGATTTTAGGGGTTTTATGGTTTCTAGGGGTTTTTTAGAGTTTTTTTTTTGGGGGGGGGTTACGTTTTCATAGATTTTAGGGGTTTTTTAGGATTTTTATTGTTTTAGGGGTTTTAGGGATTTTGTGTGTTTTTTTTTGTTTTTTAGAGGTTTTTTGGGTTTTTAGAGTTATTCAGGGGTTTTAGGGCTTTTTGTGTTTTTAGAGTCTTTTTTGAATTTTGTAGCATTTTGAAGGTTTTTTAGAGTTTTTAATATTTTTAATGGTTTTAATGGGTTTTAGAATTTTTATTGGATTTTTATAGTTTTTATCGGATTTTAGTGGTTTTTATGGTTTTTAGGAGGTTTTCGGGGTTTTTTTGGGTTTTTTATGTTTTCATTGATTTTTATTGGTTCTGAGGATTTTTATGGGTTTTTAGGGTTTTTAGAGATTTTAAGGTGTTTTAGGGGTTTTTAGTGGTTTTAGGATTTTTAGAGGGTTTAAGGGATTTTAAGGTCTCTTTTTCTTTTTTTGGGTTTTTTTTTAAGTTTTTATATTTTTAAGCATTTTTAGAGCTTTTAATGTTTTTAGGTGTTTAAAGGGTTTTTAGAGATTTTAGTGGTTTTTGGGTTTTATGGGTTTTTATGGTTTTTAGGGTTTTCAGTGTTTTTAATGGTTTTTAGTCATTTTTTATGGTTTTTAGGGTTTTCTACGTTTGCATAGATTTTTAGGATATTTAGAGATTTGGAGGGGTTTAGGGTTTTTTAGTGGGTTTTAGGGTTTAAAGGGTTTTTTATGTTTTTGTGGATTTTTAGGGGTTTTTAGGATTTTTATGGGTTTTAGAGTTTTTTAGGGTCTTTAGGGATTTTGATGGTTTTTATGGTTTTTTGAGGATTTTTAGGGGTTTTTAGTACCTATTTGGGTTTTTAGAGTTTTTTTTTTGAATTTTTAGGGGTTTTAAGGTTTTTTAGAGTTTTTAGGGTTTTAAAGGGTTTTAGATTTTTGTGTGTTTTTAGGGGGTTTTAGGGTTTTTAAGGTTTTTGGTAGTTTTTATGATATTCGAGGGGGGGGGGGGGGTGTTAGGGTTTTTAGAGTTTTTGTGTTTACCTGGATTTTTAGGGGTTTTTTTGGGATTTTTATGGTTTTTAGGGTTTTTAGGGTTTTTAGGGGTTTTTAGGGATTTTTGGGTTTTTAGGGGTTTTATGGTATTTTTGGGTTTTTAGGGTTTTTTTAGTTTTTTAGTGTTTTTATGTTTTTTTAGGGTTTTTAACATTTTATGGTTCTTAAGAGTTAATAGAGTTTTTAGTGGGTTTGGGGGTTTTTATGGGTTTTTGGGTATTTTAGGTATTTTTCTGCATTTTTTGGATATTTTCCGTTTTCCTGAATTTTAGGGGGTTTTCAGGATTTTTATATTTTTTATGGTTTCTTAGGGTTTTGGGGATTTTGAACGTTTTCAGGTGTTATTAGGGGGTTTTAGGGGTTTTCCAAGCTTTTAGGGTCTTTTTTTTATTTTTATGGGTTTTTTCACGTTTTTTAGGGTTTGTAAGGTTTTTGAGATTTTTTAAAATTTTTATGGTTTTAAAGGGTTTTTATTGTTTTTAGTCGTTTTAGGGATTTATGGGTTTTAAGGTTTTTTGGGGTTTTTATGGGTTTTCAGAGTTTTTTAGGGTTTTTAGTGTTTTTTACGTTTTCATAGAATCTTAGCTGTTTTTTAGGATTTTTATGGGTTTTAGGGGTTTTTTTGGTTTTTTAGGGATTTTGAGGTTTTTTTAGGTTTTTAGGGTTTTTCAGGTTTTTATAGGTTTTCAAGTTTTTAGGGTCTTTTTGGGTTTTTAGGGTTTTTAAGTTTTTTTAGTTTTTTTAACGTTTTTAGGGATTTAAAGGGTTTTTGATTTTTTCGTGGTTTTTATTATTTTTATGGATTCTTAATGGTATTTATGTGTTTTATAGGTTTTTATGGTTTTCAGTGGAGTTTTAGAGATTTTAGGGTTTTTTATGTTTTCATGGATTTTTAGGGAGTTTTTAGGACTTTTTTTGTTCTAAGGGTTTTTAGGGTTTTTTAGGATTTTTGGGATTTTGAAGGTTTTTAGGGTTTTTTAGGTTTTTTAGAGTTTTTAGGGATTTTTAGTGTTTTAGGGCCTTTTTGGGTTTTTAGTGTTTTTTTGAGTTTTTTAGGGATTTAAAGATTTTTTAGAGTTTTTAACATTTTAGGGGTTGTAAGGGTATTTGGAGTTTTTAGTGTTTTTAGGTGTTTTATGATTTTTATAGTTTTTATTTTTTTTTCAGGTGAATTTATGGTTTTAAGGGGTTTTTAATGATTTTTAGGATTTTTTACGTTTTCACGAATTTATAGGTTTTTTAGAATTATTTTGGTTTTCAGGGATTTTAGGGTTTTTGTGACATCCTTCTTATCTTCATTGGCTTGAGGAGGTAGAGGAACATTATTTGGCCTTAACCGACATCCCCAAAACACCAAATCTTGGTAATAAATGTCGAAGGGCTTCCCTACGCACGCCACTAGGATAGAACATGTTAGCCCAATCATATAAAACAATTTATATAAAATAATTTTTAAAACAGTTTATATCAAAATATAAACAAGTGCCAATGTAAAACACTTTTCTCAAACAACACCAATTTCCATGTAAAGAAACCAAACAATGTTTCGAAACCATTTCATTAATTCCACTTTGGCATACCCTATTCCAATCCACACATCCACATATCTACACATGCATTCTTTGTTATGACAGTTTGATACTCATGAGCGGTTTCACATCGATCTACCAATTTGTCACAAGGTAATTAAACCCCATGTGTCATTACACCTTTGGCACCAAGCACAAGGTCATATTTCAACCAAACCTCGTAAAGAAATATGAACACACACACCAAGTATTCCCAACAACCATGCCAATATAATCAATCCAAAACCATTTTAGTAAAACAACCTTTTTATTGAAAACATTTTTCTGTAAACCAAATCAAGCAACTATTTTAAAATCATCATTTTAAAATCATTTATTAAATAACTTTGCACAATAATTCCATGATTTCACAAAAATCCACAAACCATCACTAAAGATGTTTTTTACCACGCTTTTCACATAAATTTCATTATAAATTTCAATCAATTTGAAACTAATCCAATCAGTTCTAGCATGAGGAGTCAAGAGTGAATCCACCTACCTCAGGTTTTATGACGAAAATAAAGAATGACACTTAAAATCCCACGAAACTGAGTTAAATCTCCATGAACCCACCTTATATCTCTTCCCCTATCAACAATAAGACCAAATATAAACATATTTGGCATCTACGACCTTAGATCTACCCATAGCAGGTGTATATCTAAGAATCTGAGAGAGTAGGAGAAGTAGATATAACAAAACTACCAATAGAAATCAAGAACGATCACTTACAATAATAATACAGCTTCAAATCACCAAGAGAAGCCTTCAGATAACCTCTGAAATGATGGGAAGAGGTTCTCCAACCTTTGAGATGGAAAAATCCCGAGTTAGGGCTGCTTTGGAAAAAAAGAAGCCTTAAAACATAAGGCCCACCTAGATTCACTTTTTTAGTATCTAGTTTTTTAACCATTCATGGTTTAGTCGCACAATTAGGTAAACCATGCACTAATCATGTGGTAGCCACTGCCTCAAGGATGAACCTCGAATGATTAGCTTGCACGGTTTCCAAACCATGGGCCAATCATGCCAAAGCTCACTGTCCAACAAATAACGGTTTCTCCTAGGCTTCCACACAGTTTGGAAAAATTGTGCATAGCCCGTGTGCCTTCCCCTTTACCTTTGTCTCACTGTGCACGGTTTCCTGTAGAAGTTTCATGGTTTACCCAAACTGTGCACCTATAGAAAATCCCCAAAAATATTCCAAAAGGTCCCCAAATATTCCCAACACTAGTGCATAAAACGTTTTTACGTCACCATTTTTTACGTCGGTTTTATATAACCGACGTCATAATATGTAAAACGAGGTTTTTGACATCGGTTATTTAATAACCGACGTAAAAACCTGTGTTTAGTACACCTTTAACGTCGGTTATAAAAATAACCGACGTTATTAATCGCGCGGCTTCGTTTTTTACGTCGGTTATACATTAACCGCCGTAAAAAACAGAAGCGGAGGGTGTTTTTTACGTCGGTTATTCAATAACCGACGTAAAAAACGCGGTTTTTGAAGGCCTTTTTACGTCGGTTATAAAATAACCGACGTAAAAAAAGAATCCGCAGATGTTTTTGACGTCGGTTATGGATTAACCGACGTAAAAAAATGCAGATTTTGAGCCCTTTATAACGTCGGTTATAAAATAACCGACGTAAAACAAGAATCGGAGGAAGGTTTTTACGTCGGTTATTGAATAACTGACGTTATAAATGTTTTAAAAAAAATTATAACGTCGGTTATTGAATAACCGACGTGATAACTCATTTAAAAATTTACCCAGACCCGTGGATTGTCATTCGCGAGTTTACCTTCGACAGTCGCGACTCGTCTCTCTCGCGCGTAAACCCGAATCGGCTCGTCCATTTCGTTGGTTTAGAATCGTTTTGCGATCATCTTTTCTCATATTTAATCTCCTCGGATCAATCATCTAAACTCGCAGCACTCAGGTAATCCTCCCACTCGTTCGTTTTTTTCGCGGATAGTATATATATATGTGTTGTGATTTTTTTGTTGAAACTAGCTAAGATTCTTCGATTGCGAACCCTTTTAACTCGTTTTGGCACCATAATCTTATTTATCATCCCTAGATCTATTAATTCGACTTGCAATATTGACTAATTTTATGATTTCACTAATTTTTCATCATTTTCTATAAATCCCCGAGAGGGTTGGGGCGTGCCCAAGGGTGTGGGTGGGTGTTGGGGGGTGTCCAAGGGTGTGGGTGGGTGTTGGGGGGTGTCCAGGGGGGTGTCCAAGGGGGTAGGGGGTGGGGGGTGGTGTTTAGGAGGGGTGGGGGGCTGTCCAGAGGGTTGGGGGGTGTCCAGGGGGGTGTCCAAGCAGGTCGGGGGTGGGGGGTTGTGTCCAGGAGGGGTGGGGGTGCTTTCTAGAGGGGTCGGGGGCTGTCCAGAGGGGTCGGGGGGTGTCCAGGGTGGTGTCCAAGGGGATGGGTGGGTGTGGGGGGCTGTCCAAGGGGGTGGCGGCCTGTCCAGAGGGGTCGGTAGGGTGTGGGGGGTGGTGTCCAGGAGGGGTGGGGGGCTGTCCAGAGGGGTCGGGGGGTGTCCAGGGGGGTTTACAAGGGGGTGGGTGGGTGTGGGGGGTTGTCCAAGGGTGTGGGTGGGTGTTGGGGGGTGTCCAGGGGGGTGTCCAAGGGGGTAGGGGGTGGGGGTGGTGTTTAGGAGGGGTGGGGGGCTGTCCAGAGGGTTGGGGGGTGTCCAGGGGGGTGTCCAAGCAGGTCGGGGGTGGGGGGTTGTGTCCAGGAGGGGTGGGGGTGCTTTCTAGAGGGGTCGGGGGCTGTCCAGAGGGGTCGGGGGGTGTCCAGGGTGGTGTCCAAGGGGATGGGTGGGTGTGGGGGGTTGTCCAAGGGGGTGGCGGCCTGTCCAGAGGGGTCGGTAGGGTGTGGGGGGTGGTGTCCAGGAGGGGTGGGGGGCTGTCCAGAGGGGTCGGGGGGTGTTCAGGGGGGTTTACAAGGGGGTGGGTGGGTGTGGGGGGCTGTCCAAGGGTGTGGGTGGGTGTTGGGGGGTGTCCAGGGGGGTGTCCAAGGGGGTAGGGGGTGGGGGTGGTGTTTAGGAGGGGTGGGGGGGGGCTGTCCAGAGGGTTGGGGGGTGTCCAGGGGGGTGTCCAAGCAGGTCGGGGGTGGGGGGTTGTGTCCAGGAGGGGTGGGGGTGCTTTCTAGAGGGGTCAGGGGCTGTCCAGAGGGGTCGGGGGGTGTCCAGGGTGGTGTCCAAGGGGATGGGTGGGTGTGGGGGGCTGTCCAAGGGGGTGGCGGCCTGTCCAGAGGGGTCGGTTGGGTGTCCAGGGGGGTGTCCAAGGGGGTGGATGGGTGTGGGGGGCTGTCCAAGTGGGTGGTGGCCTCTCCAGAGGGTATTTGGGGTTGTCCGAGTGGGTGGGGGGCTGTCCAGAGGGTTGGGGGATGTCCAGGGGGTGTCCAAGGGGGTAGGGGGTGGGGGGTGGTGTCCAGGAGGGGCGGGGGGCTGTCCAGAGGGGTCGGGGGGTGTCCAGGAGGGGTGTTATATCTTACTATATTATGTTTAAAAAATAATATTCAAGCATATTTTTTTAAATACACATCGATTTGTTTTATATTTCAAAATTGTTTACATTCAAATTATGATTTTTTTCATATAAACATATATTTGTCTTATCTAAAAAATATATATATTTTTGCTATTTGTTATAGGCAATAATGAGTTGAAGTTGGATTACGGCACATCGAATGAGCAATGAATATGAGGAAGGTGTTGATGCCTTTTTGGAATTTGCTAAACGAAATGTTCCAAGTAGTGACATTTTTTTCTGTCCATGCCTGAAATGTCTGAATATGAAGAAGTTGAAAAGTAGAGAGATAAAAGATCATATGATTTGTCATGGTTTCAATCCGAGTTACAACCCTTGGATTTGGCATGGCGAAACTGGACAGAATGTCACTGATGATAATGAATCACAAGATGGTAACTCTGATGGAATTGAAGAAATGATTCGCGATATTGTAGCAGAACAAATTGAGATAGAACCGACAGTTGCACGTCTATATGGTGATTCCGAAAAACCATTATATCCTGGTTGTACAGATTTTACGGTTTTGTCGGCGGTGTTAAGATTGATTAACCTGAAGGCGAAACATGGATGGAGTGACAGAAGTTTTACAGAGCTGCTACAATTGATGAAAGACATTCTTCCAAAAGATAACAATCTTCCAGATTCACATTATAAGGTCAAAAAAATATTATGCCCGATGGGATTGGGATACAGGAAAATACATGCCTGTCCGAATGACTGCATTATATATAGGAAGGAATATGAATTTCTGAAAGAGTGTCCTAAATGTGGGACATCACGGTATAAGGTGAAAGAAAAATCACAAGCTGATGTAGAGATTACAAAGCTCCCTTCAAAGTTATTTTGGTATCTTTCTATAATTCCTCGTTTCAAACGTTTATTTGCTAATTCACATGATGCAAAAAAGTTAAGATGGCATGCTGATGAGCGGGTATGTGATGGAAAAATACGTCATCCAGCTGATTGTCCACAATGGAAGAAAATTGATGCCCAGTACCCTACATTTGGAAATGAAATTAGAAATCTGAGACTAGGCTTGTGCACAGATGGAATGAATCCATACCGAACCCTCAGTAGCACACATAGTTCATGGCCTGTTTTATTGGTAATTTACAACCTCTCTCCTGAAGTTTGTATGAAGCGCAAATATGTCATGTTGAGTATCATGATCTCTGGTCCAAAGAAACCCAGCAATGATATTGATGTATACTTGTCACCGCTGATTGATGATTTGAAACTGTTATGGGCTGATGGTATTAGGGTGTATGATTCTTATAAAATGGAATATTTTCAACGGCATGCAGTGCTTCTATTCACTATAAATGACTTCCCAGCATATGGAAATTTGTCTGGATATAGTGTTAAAGGGCATAAAGCATGTCCAATTTGCGAACAAAAGACGTCATATTGTCAATTGCATCATGGGAGGGAAACAGTGTACATGGGTCATCGAAAGTTTTTGCCTATGGATCACCCTTATAGAAGACTAAAAAAGGCATTCAATGGCTCACAAGAATTTGATACTGCTCCAAAACCTTTATCCCCAGATTTGTATTTTGAGAGGGTGAAAAACCTTGATGTGACATTGGGAAAGACACAAAAATCTGGTAATGATAGACATATTTGGAAGAAAAGGTCAATATTTTTTGAGCTACCATATTGGAGGTATCATGAAGTCAAACATAATATTGATGTCATGCACGTGGAGAAGAATATCTATGATTCTTTGATCGGAACATTGCTAGATATTAAAGGAAAGACAAAAGATGGGTTGAATGCAATGTTAGACCTACTATCAATGGGAATACGTTTGGAGTTAGCTCCCACTCCTAAAGGAAGACGGACATTTCTTCCCCCGGCTTGTCATACATTATCGAAGAGGGAGAAAAGTAGCTTCTGTCAGTGTCTTCATGATATCAAATTGCCTCAAGGTTATTCTTCAAATGTAAAAAAATTTGTCTCATTGAAAGACTTGAAGTTTATAGGTATGAAATCACATGATTGTCACGTCATGATGCAACAAATTCTACCAGTTGCACTGCGTGGAATATTGCCCATCCGTGTCAGAAAGACTATAATGAGGTTGTGTTATTTTTTCAATTCAATTTGTAACAAGGCGATTGATGTGAATGCTTTGAACATTTTGGAAAAGGATGCAATTTTTATACTTTGTCATTTGGAAATGTATTTTCCTCCTAATTTTTTTGATATGATGGTGCATTTAATGATTCATCTGGTTTGAGAAATAAAGCTTTGTGGACCTGTATATCTTCATTGGATGTATCCTTTTGAAAGGTATATGAAAATATTAAAGGGATATGTTAAAAATCCATATCGACCTGAAGCCTCCATTATTGAAAAGTATATTTCTGAGGAGGTAGCAGAGTTTTGAACGAGCTACTTGGCTACGGCGCAACACATAGGTTTGCCTCCATCTCGCCATGAACGGGTTAATAATGAGGGAAAGGGGATTCGTGGCTTGAAAGTCAAATCACTGTCAGCTGAACAGATGAAGAAGTTAGAATCATACATCTTGAATAACATAGCTGATGTTCAACCGTATATCACATTGCATATTAATGAGTTGAAACAATGTCATCCAAAGAAGAAAGAAATGTGGATTTTGAATGAGCACAACAAAACTTTTTTTCCATGGTTTAAAAAGACCTTGATTGGTAGATCAGATGTATGAGAGACATTAAAATGGATAGTGGGTGGTCCATCTTTAAATGTGATAACATGGTCCGCTTATGACATTAATGGCTATACATTTCATACGAAAGCTCAGGACAACAGAAGTGCAGTTCAGAATAGTGGTGTATTGGTGTTTGCAGAAGCAATACATTTTTCGAGTGCTAAGGACAGAAACCCAATTTCGGCATTAAGTGCATATTATGGAGTGATTGAAGACATATGGGAGGCTGATTACTTTAAAATTAAAGTTCCTGTTTTTAACTGTAAATGGTTTATCGGTAACAACAGTGTCAGACACGATGAATTTGGAATGACACTTGTTAATCTGAATAGATTGGAAGACACAGCTGATTCTTTTATAATGGCAACACATGCCAAACAAATTTTCTATGTAGTAGATCAATCAGATATGCAGTGGGCTGTTGTTTTACAAGGGAAAAAACAATATGTTGGTGAGGATGAATTTGATGAAGATGCTGATTTATGTAAGATCCCTACTTCCATGGAAAGATTAACAGAACATAATGATGAGTATGTTGAAGACATGGTTTGTGCCATAAGGAACGATCACGACGAAGGAATTTGGGAAAACAATCCAACTGTACATTCCTAAAATTACAGGTAACACATGTTTATTTCTTGTTTACATTTAGTTTTTTCATATAATGTTAGATACTGTAAATTTTTTAATTATTAAAACATGTATCAAACCAAAATGATAAAACAATAAAAACCGTAAAGAGGAGAAGTCCTGGGTGCACCGGCCGGCCGGTGATGAGCCAGCGGCGGGCCGGGGGTCCAGACAGAGAGGAAGGCTCTCTGTCTGGTCCACCGGCCGGCCGGTGGTGAGCCAGCGGCCGGCCGGTGACACCAGGCAGTGGGCAAGTCTACTGCCTGGGTCCTCCGGCTGGCCGGTGAGCTCACACTGGCTGACCGGTGGACTAAGTGAGTCCACTTTTCAGCTTTCTTGGACCAAACCATGTCTTCAACATACAACAGACTGTTTTTACCATGTTTATCATTGTTTAACATGCTTACCATATTACCAATGTTTACTATTATGTAATTTGGTACACTTTTCTATTTTCTGATTAAGTAGTATTACAATATTTGAATTTGTATATTTGTGAACTAATGTTTGTTTTTTTGATTTGAAGGAAAATGACAGATCAATCAGTTGATCAGCCACATGATTCTGGAGATGAGCATATTGGTCATACATCTGGGGAGGAACATTCACATGCTCCTATTACGAAAAAGAGTTCAAAGGTTGGTAAGCGTGGGTGCACACGTTTACCAAAATTATCACTTGCCCGTATGAAGGAGGAGAGGATAGTCGTGGAGTTTGATGATGATGATCTTCCTAGAGGTCCAAATGCTAAAGATTTTAAGGGTTTTGTAGCAACTCAGGCTAAGAGAAAAGTAAGAATTATCTATTATGATTGGAGAAGTGTGGATAAGGCGATAATTTCTCAGCTGTGGGAGACCATTTTGGTAAGATCTTTTGCTATTGTTTGACTGTTCTTTAAATGTTTCTAGTATATATAATATTTTTAACCTCTTTTTTATCAGATGGCATTTGATATTCCTGACACTGAAGGAGTCAGGAAGAAATGCTTATCGTTGGCTGCTAGGAGATGGAGGGATTTCAAATCAACCCTCTCATCTGATTTCATTTATGGTCATAGGAGTCGTGAGAATCCATGTCGTATATATCCTTTTATAGATGAAGACACATGGAGAAAATTTTTTGAAAGTAGAAGAAAAGAATCATTTTTGGTAAGGGAAATGTAAACTTTTATAAGCTTTCTTATATAAATGATCTTATTATTGTTTTGTTAATGATTACTTATTCTTAATTTACAGCAAACAAGGAAAGCTCATCAAGAGATCCAATCTAAAAATGTATACCCTCATAGTTTATCTCGGGGAGGGTATGCATTATTGGAAGAACAAATGATGGCAGAAAAATTTCAACAACTAAGAGCTGATTCTTCAAGCTCTGGAGAGGTGGCCCCTCCATCCCCTCCATCTAGACATGAGAAATGGAAAAGAGCTCGGAAGGGCAAAAAAGGAAAATATCTTTCGGAAGAATCGAGACTCGTAGTTGAGAGGATTGTAAGATATCTATTTTATTTATTTAAGTTTACTATTTTCGTCATATATTTCCAATCATTATAGAAATGTTCAATTAATTATTACAGGACTCTCTTGAGGAGCAGAGTTCACAGGGGACATTTACACCATCTGGGAGGGAAGATATTTTATCTGTGGCATTGGGAAATCCCGAACATCCTGGCCGTGTAAGAGGATATCTGGCAGGTGTATCGGTAAGAAAAGTGTTGCCACGTTCCTCAACTTCTAACGTTGAGGGAGTTTATAAAAAAAAAATAATCCTTGGAGGCTGAAGTCCATAATATTAATGCGACAATGGAGGACAAGATTAGAGCATCGGTGCAGTTTATGTTTGCAGACTTGCAAAGACAATTTCAGGGTGCAGCTCCCACTCCACCTCTCCCAGTAGCTCCCACTCCCCCACCTCAGCCTGCGGACCCCATTTTTGATCCTCCTCCTCCGCCGCAGCTACCTACTTATTGTGAGTTGTATGCTGATGATCCTCAACATCATATAGTTGCATATGGGATGGTATATTGTATAGGAGATACAGTTCATCATCAACAGTTAGAGGTAGAGAATCAGAGGGTCACTGTACAGGATATTATAGATAGATCAGCTCGGATACCATTACCTACAGATGAGGTGACGACAGTTGGACATAGTATCAGCCATTTTTTACTTTGGCCATCCAGACTTCTTCGACTCATTACCATAGAGGTATGGATTTTATATCTTTTATTTTATATTTTTATTAATGTTTTATCATTTGAAAACTAATATATTTTTCAATTTATTTTTACAGGAATACTTCAAAGGTAAAGAAATACTGTATAGACAACAACAAAGACAGATAGCTATGACATCAGATGCAGATACTAGCAGTCTTGAAAAATTGTCAATATATTCAAATTTGTTGGCGGATCATTATGACTTTACAATGGAAGCTCATGCCTGTGGACGTGAACTAAGTGTGGGGATTATGAAAACTGATATCATGGAGTTTGTCACTGGAGATAAGTTGGGCATCAACGTGGTGCAAATTTTTATCATGTAAGTCTTAACACCTTTTCCTTGCGTTATATTTATTAAAAATGTATACTTATGTCTGCTTTGTATTAGGTATCTGTATAAAATTTGTTAGAGGAATGAGCTGACAGATGTATATGGATTCGTGGACCCACAATTGATTTCCCCTGAAGCATGTGCATTGGATGAGGAACAAAGAATGATTTATATTGCTGATAGATTTGAAAAGAATGTAATCACACAGTGTTGGATGATGCCTTTTTGTGAGAGGTATGAAACACATCCCTCTCAAAGAGTTAATTATCTTTTAACATAAAAAACCACTAACGTTAAATTTCCTTTTATCAGGGATCATTGGATGTTAGGGGTTTTTTTCCCTAGGGAGAAAGCACTTTATTGGATATGCTCTCTCCATGATGATGTGCGAGAAAGTTTTAAGAATATATTGGAAACGTAAGTTTCAATTTCACAATAGTTTTATATATTATAATGAATTTTAAATTTACCCCATTCGTATTATTTTCTAACAGGGCATGGGTCTACTTTCGAAAAAGCGCAAAGAAAAGGAATTTCAAGATCAAATATGTACATGCGAAGGTAAATATCCATTTATAATTTGTACATTTTGATTTATTACATAAAAATAATATATTGAATTTACACTCATTCAAACAGAAATGTCATGAGCAACAAGGCATCATCGAATGCGGATATTACATGTTAAGATTTATGTATGAAATAATAACAACTGGGACAGTTCTGAGTTTTGACCTGGTAAGATTTCCTCTTTCTCATAATATTTCAATTTGATTTATTCATTATACACGTTGACTACTATCCTTTTCCTTTGTAGCTTTTTGATGACCCTCAACCCTTTACTGCTGAAGATATCAAACACTTACAAGTGGAGTGGTCAAATTATTTTACAGGTTTGATTGACTTTTAGTTGTTTGTAATGTAAAATGTAATTTTGAATATTGTCAATGTAATTGTGTATTTCGTAGTGGTTTAGGTTGGATTTAGTTTTTTTGGAAGTTGACAGTGTAAGTTTTGAATGTTATATAAGTGAATGTTTAACTTTTCTCTACTTCTTGTTTTGGTCTACTGTTGATGGTTTTTCTGGTCTGGATTTTGGTATGGGGGGAGAGGTTCCAAGGGGGTGGGTGGGTGTTTGGGGGGTGTCCAAGGGATATGGGAGGGGTATCCAAGGTGTGTTTGGGGCTGTCCTAGGGGTCGGGGGGGGGGGGGTGTAAATGAGGGTGGGGGTGTCCAAGGGGTGGGGGGTGTCCAAGGGATATGGGAGGGGTGTCCAAGGTGTGTTTGGGGCTGTCCAAGGGGTCGGTTGGGTGTAAATGAGGGTGGGGGGGGGGGGCTGTCCAAGGGGTGGGGGGGTGTCCAAGGGATATAGGAGGGGTGTCCAAGGGGTGTTTGGGGCTGTCCAAGGGGATGGGGGGGTTTCCAAGGGGTCGGGGGGGGGGGGGGGTTCCAAGGGGTCGGGGGGGGGGGGTGTCCAGGGGGTGGGGGCTGTCCAAGGGGTGGGGGGGTGTCCAAGGGGTGGGGGGGTGTCCAAGGGATATGGGAGGGGTGTCCAAGGGGTGTTTGGGACTGTCCTAGTGTTCGGGGGGTGTAAATGAGGATGGGGGGGCTGTCGAAGGGGTGGGGGGTGTCCAAGGGGTGGGGGGGTGTCCAAGGGATATGGGAGTGGTGTCCAAGGTGTCTGGGAGTTCTGTCCAAGGGGCCGGTTGGGTGTAAATGAGGGTGGGGGGGTGTCCAAGGGGTGGGGGGGTGTCCAAGGGGTGGGGGTGTCCAAGGGATATGGGAGGGGTGTCCAAGGGGTGTTTGGGGCTGTCCAAGGGCTTGGGGGGGGTGTCCAGGGGTCGGGGGGGTGTCCAAGGGGTCTGGGAGGGCTGTCAAGGTGTGGGGGGGTGTCCAATGGGTGTTTGAGGCTGTACTAGGGGTCTTGGGGGTGTAAATGAGGGTGGGGGGCTGTCCAAGGGGTGGGGGGGTGTCCAAGGGGTGGGGGGTGTCCAAGGGATATGGGAGGGGTGTCCAAGGGGTGTTTGGGGCTGTCCAAGGGCTCGGGGGGGTGTCCAGGGGTCGGGGGGGGGGGGGGGGGTGTCCAAGGGGTCTGGGAGGGCTGTCAAGGTGTGAGGGGTGTCCAATGGGTGTTTGAGGCTGTACTAGGGGTCTTGGGGGTGTAAATGAGGGTGGGGGGGCTGTCCAAGGGGTGGGGGGTGTCCAAGGGGTGGGGGTGTCCAAGGGATATGGGAGGGGTGTCCAATGGGTGTTTGAGGCTGTACTAGGGGTCGTGGGGGTGTAAATGAGGGTGGGGGGGGGGGCTGTCCAAGGGGTGGGGGGGTGTCCAAGGGTTGTGGTGGGGCTCCAATGTGGTGGGGGAGGCCTGGCCAGGTTGTTAGGTGGGTCTAGATGAGGGTGGGGTTCAGTTGGGGCTTGGGGGAGGGCTGGCATGGTTATTTTTGTTGTTTGGTTTCTGGTTGCTTTTTGGTGAGAGCAGTGCAATTATTTTTTAAAAAAAAATATCGCTTTCACGTCGGTTATGTTATAACTGACGTGGTAAATAAATCGGTAGGGGTTTATCACGTCGGTTTTTTTCGAGAACCGACGTGATAAACCGTTCCCGGGCCTTTTATCACGTCGGTTCTTAATATAACCGACGTGCTAAAAGGCCTGGGAATCGATTTACCACGTCGGTTATTAGATAACCGACGTGCTAAAACGTTTCCCAGGCCTTTTTATCACGTCGGTTATTTAAGAAACCGACGTGATAATAGGCCCGGGGAAGGGTTAATCACGTCTATTATGTCATAACCGACGTGATAAACGATATCCCAGGCGTTTTATCACGTCGGTTTATAAATAACCGACGTGATAAACCCTCGTGATGTTAGGGATGTTACGTCGGGTTTTAAATAACCGTCGTAAAAAACGTTATTTATAACGTCGTTCGTATTAACGTCGCCTAAAAACCGACGTAAATAATGAAAAATAACCGACGTAAAAAATGTTTTCTGCACTAGTGCAAACTCAACCCATATAGTTTACATACTTAAAATAAATAAATAAAGGGTTACTTAATTGATACCAGGGGTGCTATATTTTTTTGTAATTTTGAGTGTTTTTAGGGTTTTTTCATAGGTTTTTTGTGGTTTTATAGTTTTTTGACTTTTTTAGTGTTTTAACGAGTTTTAGAGATTTTAAAAGATTTTAATGGTTTTAGGGGTTATTAGATATTTATTTTTTTAGGGTTTTTAAAGATTTTTAGGGTTTTTATGGTTTTAGGGGCATTTTAGGGGTTTTAGGGTTTTTTACGTTTTCATGGATTTTTAGGGGTATTTTAGGATATTTATTATATTTAGGTGTTTTGGGATTTTTAGAGAATTTGAGGGGTTTTAAAGTTTTTTTGGGGGTTTTAGGGTTTTTTAAGCCTTTTAGGGTCTTTTTGGTTTTTAGGGTTTTTTAGAGTTTTTAAACATTTTTAAGGGTTTTATGGGTTTTTAGAATTTTTAATGGGATTTTAGGGGTTTTAATGTTTTAGGGGCTTTGATGGTTTTCATAGGTTTTTTAGGGTTTTAGGTTTTTTTACATTTTCCTAGATTTTTAGGGATTTTTAAAGATTTTTATGGGCTTTATGGGTTTTTAGGGTTTTTAGAGATTTTGAGGGTTTTTTTAGTTTTTTGGGTTTTCTTAGTTTTTTAGGTGTTTTAGGGTGTTTAGAATTTTTTAATGTTTTAAGGGGTTTTCAGGGGTTTTATAATTTTTAGTTTTTTTTGGGTTTTAAGGTTTTTTAAGGTTATAAGGTGTTTTTTAGTTTGTAGGGGTTTTTTAGGTTTTCAGGGTTTTTTACATTTTCATGTATTTTTTGGGGGGTTTTAGGATTTTAACAATTTTTGGGTTTTTAGGATTTTTAGAGATTTTGGGGGTTTTCCAGGGGTTTTCAGGGGTTTTCAGAGGTTTTCGTGTCAATTTGGGTTTTATGGTTTTTTTGAGTTTTTTAGGGTTTTTAAGGTTTTAAGAGTTTTATTACATTTTTAAAGGTTTTAATGCATTTTAGATATTTTAATGGATTTTAAGATTTTTATGGTTTTTAAAGGTTTCTAGGGGTTTTATGGTTTTCTGGATTTTTTTGAGGGTTTTTTAGGTTTTTTACATTTTCATGGATTTTTTGTGGTTTATTAGGATTTTTATGGTTTTTAGGGTTTTTAGGGATTTCAATGGTTTTTTGGGATTTTTAGCGGTTTTTAGGTTTTTAGGTTTTTTAGGGTTTTTAGGGTTTTTATGGTCTTTTGGGCTTTTTAGGGGTTTTTAGGGGTTTTTTGAGTTTTTTAGAGTTTTTAACGTTGTTAGGAGTTTTCAGGGTTTTTATAGTTTTTAGTGGTTTTATGGTTTTTATGATATAATGGGTTTTTTAAGGTTTTTAGGGGATTTAATGGTTTTTGGTGGTCATTTAGGGTTTTTAGGGTTTTTTACATTTTCCTGGATTTTTATGGGTTTTTAAAGATTTTTATGGTTTTTAGGGTTTTTTGGGAATTCAAGGGTTTTAAGGGTTTTCAACGTTTTTTATGGTTTTAAGGTTTTTAGGGTCTTTTGGATTTTTATGGTTTTTTTGAGATTTGGAGGGTATTTAAGGTTTCTTAGAGATTTAAATTTATTATATATTTTTTAATGTTTTTATGGCAAGGAGGGCGCAGGGCCAGGCTATTCTTTCCCCCTCAAAATTTATAAAAAGAAAATAAAACAAAGCAGACAAGGGCGGGGCTAGGTCAAATGACCTGCATCAAAAAACCCTAGACCCCCCAAGACACCAAAAAACCCAAAAGACCCGAAAAGCAGAAGAAAAAGAAGCAGGAACTACAAATCCACGTCCCCATCCCCATAAGGGTTTACAGAGTTTTTATTGAGTTTTGAGGGGTTTTATGAGCTTTTAGGGATTTTTCAATTTTAGTGGTTTTTATGGTTTTTAGGAGTTTAAAGGGTCTTTAGGGTCTTTTATGTTTTCATGTATTTTATGGAATTTTTATGAATTTTTATGGTTTTTAGGTTTTTAGGGATTTTAAGGATTTTCAGGGTTTTTAGGGTTTTGTAGTATTTTCAGGGTTTTCAGGGTTTTAGGGTTTTTTGGATTTTTTTTTTATTTTTTAGTGTTTTTTAGAATTTTTTAGTGTTTTAAAGAATTTTTATAGTTTTCAACATTTGTAGGGGTTTTAAGGGGTTTTAGAGTATTTATTGGTTAAAGGGGTTTTGTGGATTTTTAGAGGCATTTAATGTTTTGGGGGGTTTTATGGTTTTTTGAGGTTTTTCAGGGATTTTTTGGTTTTTTTTTATTTTCATGGATTTTTAGAGATTTTTTAGATTTTTTATTATTATTAGGGTTTTTATGGATTTTGATGGTTTCTACGGTTTTTTGGGTATTTTTTGGTTTTTAGGGGTTTTAAGGGTTTTAGGTTCTTTTTGGTTTTTAGGGTTTTTAGAGTTTTTTGTGATTTATGGTTATTTAGAGTTTTTTAATGTTTTTAGGGTTTTAAGGGTATTTTGAGTTTTTAGTTGATTTTTATGGTCTTTAAAAGTTTTTACAGTTTTTAGGGTTTCTATGGTTTTAAGGGGTTTTAATATTTTTTTACTTTTTTTGGGATTTTAAGGGGTTTTTTTAGTTTTTATGGTTTTTAGGATATTTATGGATTTTGAGGGGTTTAAAAGTTTTTTCAGGGGGTTTTAGGGTTCTTTGGGTTTTCAGGGATTTTAATATCTTTCTGGATTTTTAGGGTTTTTTTGTGTTTTTTGGTTTTTTAATGTTTTTAATATTTTTTAATGTTTTTAGGGATTTTAAAGATTTTTAGTGTTTTTAGTGTGTTTTTAAAGATTTTATGAGTTTTTTATGGATTTGGGGGGGTTTTGTGGCTTCTTGAGGGTTTTTTAGCGTTATTAGTGTTTTTTACATTTTCACAGATTTTAGGGGGTTTTAGGATTTTTATGGTTTTTAGGGGTTTTTAGGGTTTGTGGGGTTTTTATAGTTTTAGGGGTTTTCAATAGATTCTGGGGGTTTGGGGTATTCTGGGTTTTTAAGGTCTTTTTGGGTTTTTCATGTTTTTTTAGTTTTTTTAGGGTTTTTAAGGTTTTTTAGAGTTTTAAACGTTTTTAGGTGTTTTATGGGTGTGTAAACATTTTAGTTTGTTTTTAGGGGTTTTATGGGTTTTTAGGGATTTTATTGTTTTTTTGGGTTTTTATGGTTTTTAAGTGTTTTCACGTTTTTTTAGGTTTTTTAAGTTTTTTAGGTTTTTAGGAATTTTGAGGGGTTTTAGAGTTTTTGGTGTTTTATAGGCGTTTTAGGGTCTTTTGGGTTTTATGGTTTTTTTTTAGTTTTGGGGGGTCTAATGTTTTTTAGAGTTTTTAATGTTTTTATGTATTTAAAGGGTTTTTAGAGTTTTTAGCTGGTTTTTATGGTTTTTAAGGGTTTAATGGTTTTTAGGGGGTTTTCAGGGTTTTTAGTGTTTTTTAAATTTTCATTGACTTTCAGGGGATTTTAGGATTTTCAAGTGTTTTAGGATTTTTTAGGATTTTTACAATCTTGAGGGTTTTAGGGTTTTTCAGGGGTTTTAGGGGTTTAAGGGTTTTCAGGGTTTCGGTCTTTGGGGGTTTTTTTGGGTTTTTTTTTTCAGTTTTTTTTTGTGTTTTTAAGGTTTTTTAGAGTTTTTAATATTTTTACGTTTTTAAGGATTTTTAGTGGGTTTTTAGTGGGTTTTTAGTGTTTTTTAAGGTTTTAGTGGTCTTTATGGTCCTCAGGGGGTTTTCAAGGTTCTTAGGATTTTTTACATTTTCATTTATTCTGAGGGGTTTTTTAGGATTTTTATGGTTTTTAGGGATTTTGATGGTTTTTATGCTTTTCAGGTGTTTTTATGGTTTTTTAGAGATTTTCAGGGTTTTTAGGGTCTTTTAGGTTTTTGGGTTTTTATTTATTTGTTCAGGTTTTTATATTTTTTTAACGTGTTTACGAGTTTTAAGGGATTTTAGATTTTTAAATGGGGTTTTTTGGTTTTTATGGGTATTTCGTGTTTTTTTTGTTTTTAGGGGGTTTTCAGGGTTTTTAGGTGTTTTTACGATTTCAGGGATTTTAGGGGGTTTTTAGGATTTTCATGGTTTTTAGGGTTTTTTTAGGGTTTTTAGGGATTTTGAGGGTTTTTTGGGTTTTCAAGGGTATTTTGGGTTTTTAGGGGTTTTAGGGTTTTTAGGGTTTTTAGGGTCTTTTCTGGGGTTTTATGGGTTTTTTGAGTTTTTAGTGGTTTTAAGGTTTTTTTAGATTTTTTTAACATTTTAGGGTTTTTGTGGGTTTTTATAGTTTTAGTGGGGTTTTAGGGATTTTATGTGTATTTAGGGTCATTTAATTTTTTTTAGGGAGTTTTCATGGTTTTCAGGGGTTTTTTATGTTTTCTTGGATTTTTAGGGGTTTTTAAGGATTTTTGTGGTTTTTAATTTTTTTAGGGATATTGAGGGCTTTAGGGGTTTTTAAGTAGTTTTTAGGGTTTTTAGTGTTTTTCAGGGTTTTAGGGTCCTTTTCGGTGTTTAGGGTTTTTTTTGGGTTTTAGGGTTTCTAAGGATTTTTAGTGTTTCTAATGTTTTTAGTGTTTTTAAAATTTTTAGGGGTGTTTTGTGTCTTTAGGGGGTTTTTAGGGTTTTTAGGGGTTTTTTTTTTCATTTTTATAGTTTTAAGAGGTTTTAGGATTTTTGTGGTGTTTAGGTTTTTTTAGGGGTTTTAGGGATCTTGATGGTTTTTAGCTTTTTTCAAGTCTTTTTAGTGTTTTTTGGATTTTTCAACATTTGAGGGTTCTTTTTGGGTTTTTAGTGTTTTTTTGGGTTTTTAGGAGTTTTAATGTTTAAAGGTTTTTAGATATTTTATTGGTTTTTTGGGTTTTTTGGGTTTTTATGGTTTTTAGAGGTTACTATGGTATTTATGGGGTTTTTATAGTTTTTAAGGTTTTAATGTCTTCGTGGATTTTGTGGGTTTATAGGGTTTTTCTGATGTTTTAGGGTCTTTTGGATCTTTTTTGGGGTTTTAGGGGTTTCTTTTGAGATTTTTAGTGTTTTAATCTTTTTAGAGTTTTTAATGCTTTTAGGGTTTTTTAGAGCTTTTAGAGTTTTTCATGGTTTTTTTGGGGTTTTAGGGGGGTTTTTAAGGTTTTTAGGGGTTTTATGGTTTTCAGGGAGTTTTTAGGGTTTTTAGGTTCTTTAGGGTTTTTAGGGTCTTTTGGGTTTTAGGTTTTTTGTGCTTTTAGGGTTTTAGGGTCTTTTGGGGTTTGGGGGGGGGGGTTGTGTATTTTTGAGTTTTTCAGTGCTTTAATGATTTTTAGAGTTTTTTTTTTTGTTTTTAAGGGTTTTAAGGGTTTTGGGGGGGGGGGGGTTGGGGGGGGGTTTTTAAAATTTTTAAGGGGTTTTGTGGTCTTTAGGTGTTTTTCGGGGATTTTAGGGCCTTTAATTTTTCATTGATTTTTAGGTGGGGTTGGATTTTTATGGTTTTTAGGTTTTTTTGGGTTTTTAGGGATTTTGAGGTTTTTAGGGGGTTTCTTAGTTTTTTAGGGTTTTATGGTTTTTAGGGGTCTTAGGGTCTTTTGTGTTTTTAGGGTTTTTTTGAGTTTTTAGGGTTTTAATGTTTTTTAACATTTTTAAACAATTTTTTGGGTTAATAAGGGTTTTTTTTGAGTTTTAGTCGTTTTTAGGCTTTTATGGGTTTTGAGGGGTTTTTATGATTTTAGAGGTTTTATGGTTTTCAGAGCGTTTTCAGGGTTTTTAGTGTTTTTTACGTATTCATGGGTTTTAATGTTTTTAGGGGTTTTCAACGTTTTTTTGATGTTTTTTGGGTCTTTATGGTCTTTTTGAGTTTTTAGTGTTAATTGGGGTTGTAGAGTTTTTTTAACGTTTTTAGGGGTTTAAAGTGTTTTTAGAGTATTTAGTGGTTTTTAGGGGGTTTATGGGTTTTTTACGTTTTTAGGGGTTTTATGGATTTCATGTGTTTTTTTGGGTTTTTAGGTTTTTTTGTTTTTTCATGTCTTTTGAGCGCTTTTTTATTTTTATTGATTTTAGGGTTTTTATGGATTTTAGGGAATTTGGGGGTTATAGGGGTTTTTAGGGGTTTTGAGGGTTTTGAGTTTTTTGTGGTTTTAGGGTTTTTGTGGATTTTTAGGTGTTTTTAAGGTTTTAGGGGCTTAATTGTTTTTAGGGGTTTTTGGGTTTTTAGGGATTTTGAGGAGTTTTAGGGTTTTTCAGTGTTTCTTTGGGTTTTAGGGGTTTTCAAGGGTTTTAGGGTCTTTTTGGGTTTTAGATATTTTTTTGAGTTTTTTACTGTTTTAATGGGTTTTTATAGATTTTTATTATTTTTAGGGGTTTTCAAAGGTTTTTAGAGTATTTAGTGGGTTTTAGGGTTTTTATGGGTTTCTAGGGTTTTAAGGAGTTTTAGGGGTTTTTATGGATTTCGGGTGTTTTTCAGGGTTATTAGGGTATTTTACGTTTTCATGGATTTTTAGGGTTTTTTGGATTTTTATTGTTTTTTGGATATTTTGGGTTTTTTGGAATTTGACGGTTTTAGGTGTTTTCAGGAGTGTTTAAGATTTTTAGGGTTTTTATAGGGTTTAGGGCCTTTGTGGGGGTTTTAGGGGTTTTTTGAGTTTTTTAGGTTTTTAAATTTTTTTTTAAATTTTTTAGTGGGTTTTATGGGTTTTTGTGTTTTCAAGGTTTTTCGGGGTTTTTTGGTTTTTAGGGTTTTTTACGTTTTCATGGATTTTTAGGATTTTTAGGATTTTTATATTTTTAGGGCTTTTAGGGATTTTGAGCGTTTTTAGAGTTTTTCCTAGTTTTTAGGGACTTTTTTTTGTTTTTAGGTTCTTTTTGGGTTTTGAGGGATTTTTTATGTTTTTAGGGGTTTTATGGTTTTTGGGGGGTTTTAAGTTTTTTTAGGGTTTTTTACGTTTTCATGGATTGTTTAGGGGTTTATTAAATTTTTTATGGTTTTTAGGGTTTTAGGAAATTTGAGAGGTTTTACGCTTTTTCTTGAGTTTTAAGGGTTTTTAGGGGTTTTCAGGGTTTTTATGGTCTTTTTCGGGTTTTTAAGGTCTTTTGGGGATTTTGGGTTTTTTTTTGAGTTTTCAGGGTTTTTTTGGTTTTTTGGAGTTTTTTAATGTTTTTTGGGGTTTTAAGTGTTTTAAGGGCTTTTAGAGTTTTTTGTGGTTTTTTAGGTATTTTTTTGTGTTTATAGGGTTTTTTTAAGGGTTTTAGTGGTTTTTATGGTTTTACTGGTTTTTTGGGGTTTTTAGTTTTTATGGATTTTGAGGGTTTTTCTTGTTTTTCAATAAGTTTTAGGGTATTTCAAGTATTTTAGTGTGTTTTGGGTTTTTTTTGTGGGGGGGTTCATTTTTTAGGGTTTTTATGATTTTGAGGGCTTTTAACGTTTATAGGGGTTTAAAGAGTTTTAAGAGTTTTTAGTGGCTTTTCATGGTTTTTATGGGGTTTTAGGGTTTTTATGGGTTTCAGGGTTTTTATGATTTTCAGAGGTTTTCAGAGGTTTTTTCAGGGTTTTTAGGGTCTTACTTTTTCATGGATTTTTTAGGGGGGGTTTATGATTTTTTTTAGTTTTTAGTGATCTTGAGGGTTTTTAGGATTTTTTAGGAGGTTTTTAGTGGTTTTAGTGCTTTTCAGGGTTTTTTAGGGATTTTTTGTGTTTTTTGGGTATTTTTTAATATTTAGGGGTTTTAACGTTTTTTATAGTTTTTTAAATATTTTTAGGGATTTTGAGGGTTTTTAGAGTTTTTAGTGGTTTTTAGGGGTTTTAGGGGTTTTTTTTGTTTTTAAGGGGTTTTTATAGTTTTTTTGGGGTTTTTTTGCATTTTTTACAGTTTTTTTGTGTTTTCATGGATTTTTATGCGTTTTTTAAGATTTTTATGGTTTTTATGGTTTTTACGTTTTTAGGGGTTTTCATTGTATCTAGAAGTTTGTTAGGGTTTTTGGGGGTTTTACATTTTCATGGATTTTTATGGATTTTTAGGGTTTTAGGGATTTCAGGGTTTTTTAGGGTTTTAGGGATTTTCAGGGTTTTTAGTGTTTTTCATGGTTTTTAGGGGTTTTTTTGCGTTTTCAGGACTTTTTGGTTTTAAGGGTTTTTTTCTGAGTTTTTAGGGCTTTATGGGTTTTAGAGTTTATTAACATTTTTTATTGGTTTTTAAGGGTTTTTAGTGTTTTTTTGTTGTTTTTAGGGTTTTTATGGGTTTTTAAGGTTTTTAAAGGTTTTTAGGGGTTCTTATGGATTTCATGATTTTTTTAGGATTTGTAATGTTTTTTACGTTTTCATGTATTTTTAGGGTTTTTTAGGATTTTTTATGGTTTTTAGGGTTTTTCTGGGGTTTTAGGGATTTTTGAGGGTTTCAAAGGGGTTTTTCAGGGGGTTTTAGGGTTTTTAGTGTCTTTTGGGGGTTTTTATGTTTTTTTGTTAGTTTTTAGGGGTTTAAGGTTTTTTAGAATTTCTTAATATTTTTGGGGTTTTAAGGGTTTTTAGTGGTTTTATAAGGATCATATGGGTTTTTAAGGTTTATAAGGTTTTTGGGGGGTTTTATGGTTTTCAGGGGGGTTTAGGGTTTTTAGGGGTCTTTACGTTTTCATGGATTTTAGGGTTTTTAGGTTTTTTGTGGGTTATATGTTTTTTTTGGGATTTTGAGGGGATTTTAGGAGCTTTCATGCATTTTTAGGGTTTTAGGGTTTTTAGGGTCTTTTTGGGTTTTTTTTTTTGTTTTTTTAGATTTTTAGGGGTATAATAGTTTTCAGAGTTTCATAACGTTTTTTAGGGGTTTAAAGGGTTTTTAGAGTTTTTTGTGGTTTTTTGGGGGGGTTTAATGTTTTTAGGGGTATTATGGTTTTCAGGGGCTTTCATAATTTTTAGGGTTTTTATGTTTTGAGGGATTTTTAGGTTTTTATTAGGATTTTTATGGTTTTTAGGGTTTTTAGAGGTTTAGGGATTTTGAGGGATCTTAGGGTTTTCATGGGGTTTTTAGGGGGTTTTAGGGTCTTTTGGGCTTTTAGGGGTTGTTTCTGAGTTTTTTAGAGTTTTTAAAGGGGTTTTAGAGGTTTCTAATGTATTATGGGTTTTAAGGGTTTTTAGAGTTTTAAATTATTTTTGGGTTTTGATGGGTTTTATGGTTTTTAAGGGTTTTATGGTTTTCAATGGGTTTTCAGGTTTTTTTACTTTTTCATGGATTTTAGGGGGTTTTAGGATTTTTACAGTTTTTAAGGATTTTGAACATCTTTAGAGTTTGTCAATGGTTTTTAGGGTTTTTTATGGTCTTTCAGGGTTTTAGGGTTTTTTGCGTGTTTTAGTGTTTTTTTTTGAGTTTTTTAGGATTTTAAGGTTTTTTAACATTTTTTGGGGGTTTTATGGGTTTGTTGTCATTTTAGTTGTTTTTAGGGTTTTTATGGGTTTTCAGGGTTTTTTACGATTTTAGGGGTTTATGGTTTTAAAGGTTTTTTTTAGGGTTTGAGTATTTTTTTATGTTTTTTTTTGGATTTTTAGGGATTTTTATTGGATTTTTATTGTATTTTTATTGTTTTTTTTGGTATTAGGATTTTTAGGTATTTTGGGGGTTTTCATAGTTTTAAGGGGTTCTAGGCTTTTTAGGGTTTTTAGGGTTTTTAGGGTATTTTGTGGTTTTTAGGGAGTTTTTTTTGAGAAATTTTGAGTTATTAATGTTTTTTAGATTTTTTTAATGTTTTAAGGGTTTTAAAGTGTTTTTAGAGTTTTTTAGTGTGTTTTTATGGTTTTTATGGTTTTTAGGGGGTTTTAGGGGTTTTTAGTTTTTTCAGGGTTTTTAGGGTTTTTTACTGTTTCATGGATTTTTTAGGGGGGTTTTATCATATTTATGCTATTTTGGGTTTTTATGGATTTTAAGGGTTTTTTGGGTTTTTCAGGGTTTTTTAGGGTTTTTAGGGGGTTTTCTGGGTTTTTAGGGTATGTTCAGTTTTTAGGATTTTTTTAGGTTTTTTTCCTTTTAAGGTTTTTTAGAGTTTTTTAACATTTTCAGAGGTTTTATGAGTTTTTAGAGTTTTTTTGTGGGTTTTTAGAGTTTTTATGAGTTTTTTGTGGTTTTTAAAGTTCATAGGGGTTTTTATGGTTTTCAGGGGTCTTTTTGGGATTTTAGGGATTTTTATGTTTGCATGGATTTTAAGGGGGTATTTAGGATTTTTATGTTTTTAAGGATTTTAATGGTTTTTATTATTTTTAGGGGTTTTCAAAAATATTTAGGCATTTTAAGGTTTTTCTGGGTTTGTAGGGTCTTTTTTTGGGGTTTTAAGGTTTTTTTTGAGTTTTTTAGGGATTTTTACAGTTTTTTAGAGTTTTTAATGTTTTAAGGGGTTTTTAGAGTTTTTAACAATTTTTGGGGTTTCTATGGGTTTTAGGTTTTTTTTATGGTTAGGGTTTTTATTGTTTTTAGAATTTTTTAGGGTTTTTAGGGTATTTTACATTTTCATGGATTTTTTTTTGGGTTTTTTAGTTTTTTATGGCTTTTAGGGTCTTTAGAATTTTTAGGTATTTTGAGGGTGTGTAGGGTTTTTTAGGGGTTTTAGGGTTTTTCAAGGTTTTAAGTTTTTTTTTGTTTTATTATATTAAGTTTTTTTAGAGTTTTATAATGTTTCCTGTGGTTTTAAGGGTTTTTAGAGTTTTTAGTTATTTTAGGATTTTTATGGGTTTAGGGTTTTTTATTATTTTTAGGTGTTTTATGGGCTTTAAGGTTTCCCTGGTTTTAAGTTTTTTTTATGTTTTCATGGATTTTTAGGGAGTTTTTAGGATTTTATGGTTTTTATGGTTTTTTAGGTGTTTCGGGATTTTGAGGGGTTTTAGGGTTTTTAGGGGTGTTTAGGTTTTTGGGGTCTTTCAGGTGTTTAGTGCCTTTTGGGTTTTTAGTGTTTTTTTGAGTTTTTAGGGTTTTTAAGTTTTTTATAAGTTTTTAACGTTTTTAAGGGTTTAAATAGTTTTTAGAGTTTTTAGCGATTTTTAAGGGTTTTATCAGTTTTCAGGCCTTTTAAGGTTTTTTGTTGTTTTGTGGCTTTCAACTTTTTGGGGGGTCTAGGGTTTTTTATATTTTCATTGATTTTTATGGGGTTTTAGGATTTTTATGGTTTTTAGTGTTTTGAATATTTTTAGTGATTTTTAGGGGTTTTATGGGTTTTTCAAGGGTTTTATGGATTTTTAGTAGTTTTAAGTGTTTTAGGGTCTTTTTGAGTTTTTAGGGGTTTTTATAGTTTTAGGGTTTTTTTGGGTTTTTAGTGTTCTTCACATTTTCTTGGATTTCATGGGGTTTTTGGATTTTTATGGTTTCTTAGGGTTTTTCTAGATTTTGAGTTTTTTTAGGGGTTTTCAGGGGTTTTTAGGGGTTTTTAGGGTTTTTAGGGTCTTTTGGGTTTTTTAATTTTTTTGGGTTTTTAATGTTTTTAGGGTTTTTAAATGTTTTTAGAGGTTTAAAGAGTTTTTATAGTTGTTAGTTGTTTTTAGGGGTTTTATGGATTTTTATTGTTCTTTAGATTTTTATGGGTTTTATGGTTTTTAGGTGTTTTAAAGGGTTTTTAGGATTTTTTATATTTTCATGGATTTGTTTGGGATTTTTTAGGATTTTATTGTTTTTTGGGTGTTTAGAGATTTTGAGGGGTTTTAGAGATTTTGAGGGGCTTTTATGGTTTTTCAGGAGTTTTAGGATCTTTTTGTGTTTTAAGGTTTTCAGGTTCTTTTTGGATTTTAGTGGGTTTTTTGAGTTTCTTCTGGTTTTAATTTTTATAGAAAATTTTAAAGTTTTTAGTGTTTTTTTCAGGTTTTTAGAGTTTTTTGTTTCATTTTAGGGTTTTATGGGTTTTGGGGGGGGGGGGTTTAAGGTTTTTATTGTTTTTTTTATAGTTTTTAAGGTCTTTAGACATTTTTATAGTTTTTTATGTTTTCATGGACTTTTTGGGGGTTTATGATTTTTATAGTTTTTAGGGATTTTAGGGATTTTGAAGTTTTTAGGGGTTTTCCGCAGGTTTTAGGGGTTTTAAAGTTTTTAGGGCTTTTAGGGTCTTTTGGGGTTTTTGGGTTTTTTTTCCAGCTTTTAGGGGTTTTATGGTTTTTTAGACTTTTTAACCTTTTATGGGTTCTAAGGGTTTTTAGAGTTTTTAGTGGTTTTAGGTTTTTTCAGGTTTTTTTAAAAGGCAAATAGAACATGATATATAAAAGGGAAAAAGAATTGAATTAAAAACAATCACTATGGGTGAAACAACTGCCCTGAAGGTAAAAAACAAAAAAAAACAAGACGAAAAACCCCAACCAAAGACCAGAATTGCACATTCCATTGTTCTTATCCACAACAAATCTTCTGTACAAGTCCACGACTAGACACACCCCAGCCAAGCTAGAAACAGACCATCACCAACTTGCAAGCCCAACAAATCACATCAAACGACAACTAGAACCAAAAGCACAAAACACTCCTCCCCAACATGAGCAGCCAAAAGCTACCAAACCAAAAAGGCATCTCTAAAACCTAACACCCAACAACCTAAGCAATAGAACCCTATCAGCACAAAACCAACAAGTCAAGTGTAGTTTCCATATCCACAAGAGACCAGACAAGAGCAACTGCGAGAGGTTTTTTAGGGTTTTTAAGTTTTTAGGGGGTTTTATGGTTTTCAAGGGTTTTTCTGAGGGTTTAAAGATTTTGGGGTTTTTATAGATTTTCGTGGTGTTTTAGGTTTTTAGGGGTTTTAGGATTTTTTGTGAGTTTTAGGGGTTTTTTTGGATTTTTTTAGGGTTTTAAGGTTTTTTTAGAGTTTTTAACGTTTTTAGGGGTTTTAAGTATTTTTAGTGTTTTTAGTGGTTTTTATGGGGATTTAGGGTTTTTAAGTTTTTTAGGGAAATTTATGGTTTTTAGGGGGTTTTAGGGTTTTTTATGTATTCTGGATTTTTCTGGTTTTCTCAGGATTTTTATGGTTTTAGGGTTTTTAAATATTTTTAGAGATTTTGAGGGTTTTAGGGTTTTTTAGAGGTTTTTAAGGGTTTTACATGTTTGTAGGGTACTTTTGGGTTTTAATGGTTTTATGGTTTTTAGGGGTTTCTCATATTTTTTAGGGTTCTTTACATTTTCATGGATTTTTAGGGGTTTGTTAGGATTTTTATGGTTTTTAGGGATTTTAGGAATTTTTGGTGTTTTTATGCTTTTTAAGAGGTTTTTAGGGTTTTTAGGGTTTTATGGTCTTTTGGGTTTTTAGGGTTTAAAGGGTTTTTAGAGTTTTCAGTGGTTTTATGGATTTTGTTGATTTTTAAGGGTTTTGGGGGTTTTAGGTTCTTCAAAGGTTTTTTAGATTTTTTTACATATTCATGGATTTTTAGAATTTTGTTAGGATTTTTATTGTTTTTAGGATTTTAGGGTTTTTACTTATTTTGAGGGTTTTTAGGGGTTTTCAAGGGTTTTTAGGATTTTTAAGGTCTTTTTGTGTTTTTAGGGGGTTTTTTTGGTTTTTTATGGTTTTAAAGGTTTTTTAGAGTTTTTAATTTTTTTAGGGGTTTTAAGGGTTTTTGGATTTTTAGGGGGTTTTATGGTTTTTATGGGGTTTTAGGTTTTTTTATGGTTTTTTTTTCAGTTTTTATGGTTTTTTCTGGTTTTTAAGGGTTTTTAATGTTTTTTATGTTTTAAGGTATTTTTAGGTATCTTTTGGATTTTTATGGTTCTTAGGGTTGTCTAGATTTTTTATTTATTTTGAGGGGTTTTAGGATTTTTTATTTTTTTAGGGCCTTTTGGATTTTTTGGGTTTCTATGGGTTTTAAGGTTTTTTAGAGTTTTTAAAAAATTTAAGGGGTTTTAAGGGATTTTAGAGATTTTAGTAGTATTTATGGTTTTTATGGGGTTCAAGGGTTTTTAAGGTTTTTAGGGGTTTTTATAGTTTTTAGGAGTTTTCAGGGTTTTTAGGGTTTTTTAGGTTTTCATGGGTTTTAGGGGTTCTATGACTTTTATGGTTTTTAGGGGTTTTCCGAGTTTTGCAGGTCTTTTGGGGTTTTTAGAGTTTTTTTTATTTTTTTGGTGTATTTAAGGTTTTTATATTTTTTAACACTTTTATGGGTTTTTAGGGTTTTTAGAGTTTTTAGTCATTTTTATGGTTTTTTGGGGGTTTTAGGGGTTTTTATGTTTTTCAGGGGGATTTCAGCATTTTTAGGTTTTTAGGGTTTTTTATCTTTCCAAGGATTTTTAGTGGTTTTCTATTTTTATGGTTGTTAGGGATTTTGATGATTTAAAGGTTTTTAGGGGTTTTGGGTTTTATGGTTTTCCGGGATTTTAAGGTCTTTTTGGTTTTTTGGGTTTTTTTTTTACTTTTTAGAGTTTTTATGTTTATTTAGAGTTTTTTAATGCTTTTAGGGGTTTTATATGTTTTTAGACTTTTTTCTGGGTTTTAAGGTTTCATGGGGTTTTAGGGTTTTTAAGGTTTTTGAAGGTTTTTCTGGTATTCATGGGTCTTTATGGATTTTTAGGGTTTTCTATGTTTTCATGGATTTTTATGATTTTTATGGTTTTTAGGATGTTTTAGGGTTTTTAGCGATTTGGGGGTTGGGGGAGGTGGGGGTAGGGTTTAAAGGGGTTTTTAGGTTTTTATGGATTTTTTGGGGTTTTTATGATTTTTATGGATTTTAGGTTTTTGTAGGGTTTTTAGGGATTTTGATGGTTTTTAGGGTTTTTAAGTGTTTTAGGGGTTTTTAGGGTCTATTTGGTTTTATAGTGTTTTTTTAGTTTTTAGGGATTTTAAGGTGTTTTAGAGATTTTATTGTTTTTTGTGGTTTTAAGGGTTTTTAGTTTATTAGTCAGGTTTTAGGGTTTTATAGTTTTTTTGTAGTTTTTATCATTTTTGAGGGGTTCTATGGTTTTTATGGTTTTTTAAGTCTTCATGGATTTTAGGGTTTTTTTGGATTTTTATGGGGTTTAAGTTTTTTATGGTTTTTTGGGATTTTAGGGTTTTTAGAGTTTTTTAGGGTTTTTAGTGTTTTTAGGGTTTTTTCAATTTTTAGGGCATTAAAGGTTTTTTAGTGTTTTAAAATTGTTAGGGGTCTTAAGTGTTTTTAGAATTTTTAGGAGTTCTAGGGTTTTTATATGTTTTTTGGTATTTAAGGTTTTTATGGGTTTTATGGTTTTTAGGGATTTTTAAGGATTTTAGGTTTTTTAAGGTTTTTGAGGATCTTGAGGGGTTTTACATTTTATCAGGGTTTTTAGGGATTTTAATGTTTTTCTTGGTTTTTAGGATCGTTTTGGGTTTTTATGATTTTTTTCAAGTTTTTTTTGGCTTTGAAAGGTTTTTTATTGTTTTTTCAAAATTTTAGGGGTTTAAAGCGTTTTTAGAGATTTTAGTGGGTTTAGAGGTTTTTATGGTTTTTTTTGGATTTTAAGGTTTTTAGGAGGTTTTATGGTTTTCAGGGGTTTTCAGGGTTTTTAGGGTTTTTTTATGTTTTCATGGATTCTTAGCAATTTTTTAGGATTATTATAGTTTTTAAAGTTTTTTTAGAGTTTTTAGGGATTTTAAGGGTGTTTTGGGTCTTTCAGAGTTTTTTTGGGGGTTTTAAGGGTTTTTAGGTTTTTTAGGGTCTTTTGGGTTTTTAGGATTTTTTTTGAGTTTTTTAGGGTTCTTATGGATTTTTATATTTTTTAATGTTTTTAGGGATTTTTAGGTTTTTAGTGTGTTTAGTGGGTTTTTAGGGTATTTTTTGGGTTTTAAGTGTATTTAAGAGTTTGAGGGATTTTTATGTTTTCAGGGTTTTTTGGGATCTTTATATTTAATGGATTTTTAAGGGTTTTTTAGAATATATTTGTGTTTTTAGGGTTTTCAGGATTTTTTACTATTTTTGATTGATTTTGGGGGTCTTTTAGGGGTTTTCAAAGATTTTTAGGGGTTTTCATGATTTTAGAGACTTTTGGGTTTATAGGTTTTTTTTTAGTTTTTTGAGATTTTCAGGTTTTTGAGAGTTTTTTAACATTTTTAGGGTCTGGGATGTAAGGGTATTTATAGATTTTACTTGGATTTTAGTGGGTTTTTGGTTTTTACGGTTTTTAAGGTTTTTAGGGGAATTTAGGGTTTTAAGGGTTTTTTTTTTTGGATTTTTAGGGTTTTTTACATTTTCATAGATTTTTAGGGTTCTTAGGATTTTTATGGTTTTCAAGGTTTTTAGAAATTTTGAGTGATTTTAGGTTTTTTCATAGGTTTTTTGGGTTTTTTTGGATTCTTCATGCCTTTTGTTTTTTAGTTTTTTTTTACTTTTTTTGGGTTTTATAGGTTTTTAGTGTTTTTCAATGTTTTTTGTGGTTTTGAGGGTTATTGGATTTTTTTAGTTATTTTTGTAGTTTTTATGGGATTTTAAATTTTTTTAGGGGTTTTATGGTTTCTAGGGCTTTTTAGGGTTTTTACTTTTTCATGGATTTTTAGGGGTTTTTTAGGATTTCTTTGTTTTTTAGGGATTTTAGGTTTTATAGGGAATTTGAGGTTTTTTAGGGGTTTTAGGGGTTTTCAGGTTTTTTACGGTATTTTGTGTTTTTAGGTGTTTTTTTGAGTTTTTAGGGTTTTAAAGGTATCTAAATCTTTTTAGGTTAAGGGGTTTTAGTGTTTTTAGTGGTTTTAGGGTTTTTAAGGTTTTTATGGGTTTGGATGGTTTTTAGGGATTTTTTAGGCAAAGAAGGCACGGGTCCAGGCTATTCCCGGAACCCCCCAAAATTTATAAACAAAAGATATAGACACTGCAGACAAGGGAGGAGAGGGATCAATCAATCCACACCCAAAACCCCTTACGACCTCAGCCCGAGGGCCACAGAAGGAAAGAAAAAAGAAACAAAGCGCAAGACCAAAAAAGACACAGTGTCCAAAAGAAAATCACACACAGAGAAGGTCAGTCAACATCGCCGCCAAAATCCTCCAGTTCCGCATCACGAAACCCCATGCCAACACCAAATCCGCCACCGTCATCAGCAAAGCCAAAATCTGATTCATCATCTTGGTCCATTGAGTCCCATCCAGAGTCAAAATCTTCTCGCATGCCAAGTCTGGACAGCAGCTTCTCCCTAGCTTTTACCTGCTCAGCAGCATAAGGCCTCTCTCGCTTATTCACCTTTAGATTCAGTTTGACAGCTCGTGAGGAGGCCCTAGTTGCCATTGGGCGTGGGAGGGTAGAGTAATCCCTCCTCCTTCTTCGTCTTGGTGGGGCAGAGGAGGTTCCCGCAGCAGACATCTCCGTTCCATTGCCACCATCACTAGCGGCTAATGGTGCCTTGCCCTTCTTGCTTTCTGCCTCAGGAGTTTCAGCACCTCCGCTGATTTTTTTCTCCCTTGATGTGACCATAGCAGCATTTATCCGTCGATCAGCCTCAACAGGCATCTCCCCAAGCCTCCTTGCCTCACCTTCAAGAGGGAACCTTTCCCTTTCAACCCATACCATCTCATGGAGCTGCACACAAAAGTCTTCAGCAGAGGGAACACCATGAAGGATCATCGCCCTCTGCAGGTCCATGGAAGGACCACCAGCATCACCAGCATATCGGAGCTGATCACTAGGAAGGTCCTCAGCACTGCCGTCAGAGGGGAATGATAACCCAGGCCCCATGCTAGGTCCACCCACGCCAGGATACCCATGCAGGACGAGCGGGGCATCACGCCAGTCTATATCCCCATCCAGTATGGGCCTTTCCTCAACTGAGCATGAACTTTAGTTTTCTCCATACCTGGTTTCCTGAGCAACAACATCCTCCTTTGCATCATCTTCCACCCGCACCCCAACCATAGCAGGCTCAGCCGAACCTGCATCTTGAGAAACATTCACAGGAGCCTCATCCGCTAGAGCAGATCCACCAGCATTCTCATCAACCTTTAAGCCAGTTGCGTCATCCCATCCCAGATCCTTACAAGGATTTTCCACATTTCCTGGCCAGACATCCATCGCAATTGTCCTATCTATCTCAATTTGCTTCCTAATATCTTCACCAGACCCGTGAACACCTTCAGAAGAACCATGAATTCGTCCCTCAGCGGGCATGACTTCATCCTCAACAGCATTCCCTGAGACACCGACGCTTGCTTCCAGACTCACCAAGAAGCCACCCGAATCCATCAGAGAGATTTCTATCCCATTACCAGCCAACAGAGGAGACGAGCAGGGCACGTCGGTAGCCACAGAGTGGGAAACCTCATCAATCGTCCCCTTCACCTCCACCCGAGGGAGGCCGCTCCCACCAACAGACAGAGATTCACCACCCCTAGAAGAGCTAGAACAAATTCCAAAACGGTCACTGTGCCCAAAGGTCCAGCACGAAGAGCAGAAGACTGGCCATTGCTCGAAGACAACAGATTGTCTCCATCTGAGATCCTCTCCCACAGCAATCCAGACAGAGTCCACAGGGGGTTTCGACGCATCAATTTCGACAAAAGCCCTTGGAGCAACCAGATGACAGAGGGCCCTCGTCCTACTATCCACACAGAGGAATCGCCCCACCAAGTTTCCAAGCATCGAAATAATTGAGAAATTCTGAAAGGGGAGTGGCAGTTCAGGAAAACGCACCCAGGTAGCAGCAATCGGGGAGCTTCGCTTCATATGAAAATCAAATCTCCATCGATAGAGGGAGAATCGAGCGCCATTGCATGACCGAGGAGCCGCTGACCAGGCAAGGATGAGATCATCCTCCGTTGCAAACCGAACCATGATATGAGAGCTGTCAAGCAGGCCCATAGTCGCGCGAGCCCTAAGATTCCAGGAAGCCATAACGAACCTTTCGAAGGTGACCACCGGGGGTCGTCACCTCGGAAAGCTTGCAACCAGAGTCAAGTGGTGGAGATCCGAGGCCAAAGTGAACTCCAGAAATGAGAGAGGAAGCTGAGGGCAGCCATCGAAGAGCTCCGGAACCTTCGGGCCAAGCACCGTTCTCAGGAAGGTAGGTAACAGATCAGTAGAAGAGAGTGACGAGATATCATCAGGGAGAGGATCCTCCCCCGTAGAGATAGGGGGAGGAGCTTCGATTGCCATCGCCTTCAACCCGAGGGGAAAACGCCATCCCAGGGGAGCAGAATCGCCAGGATCGCCCGAGCCGCTATCTTTTTTTTATAACGAAAAAGGTGCAGGAGCAAGCATGAAAGGCCCCCACAAATTTTTTTAAGAAAAGAAAATTGCAGCAAACAAAGTCATACAAAACACTCACAAACCCAAACAAGACTACATATCATGTGGGTCACCATCCGCACCATATCTAGAAGCTTCATTATCATCCACCGACACCCATTCAGATTGATACAACTTGATGAGTTCCAAATACGTGTTCACGGGTCTCATCCACCGACTCCCATTCAGATTGATACAACTTGATGAGTTCCAAATACGTGTTCACGGGTCTCTGTTGCTCCAGAGAGGGATTTTTTAGGGTTTTTAGTGTTTTTTACGTTTTTATGGATTTTTAGGAGTTTTTTTAATATTTTTATGGTTTTTATGAATTTTTATAATTTTTTGGGATTTTGAGGGGTTTTAGGGGTTTTCAAATGTTTTTAGGGGTTTTTAGGGTTTTTTTTGGGTTCAAGGGTATTTTTTGAATTTTTAGGGGTTTTAATAATTTTTAGAGTTTTTTAACGTTTTAAGGGGTTTAGAGGGTTTTTAGAGTTTTTAGTATTTTATGGGTTTTTGGGGTTTTGAGTTTTTAAAGGTTTTAGGGGTTTTATGTTTTTCAGGGGTTTTTCTGAGTTTTCAGGATTTTTTACATTTTCATATATTTTTTCTAGTTTCTTAGGTATTTTTCGGTTTTAGGGTTTTTGGGGTTTTCGTGATTTTGGGGGGTTTTAGGGGTTTCTAGGGTCCTTTTGGTTTTTTAGGGTTTTTTTTTGTTTTTTAAAGGTTTTAAGGTTATTAGAGTTTTATAACATTTTTAGGGGTTTTTAGATATTTTACTGGGTTTTAAGGTTTTTATTGGAATTTAGGGTTTCTAATGGTTTTCAGGGGGGTTTATCGTTTTGAGGGGTTTTTCAGAGTTTTTTTGGGTTTTTTATGTTTTCACGAATTTTTAGGGGTTTTTTGGATTTTTTTGGTTTGTAAGATTTTTAGGTATTTTGAGGGTTTTAAGGGGTTTTTAGGGATTTTATGGGTTTTTAGGGTCTTTTTGGGTTTTTAGGGGTTTTTAGAGGTTTTTAACGTTTTTAGGAGTTTTATGGGTTTTAGAGATTTTAGTGGTTTTATGGATTTTATGGCTTTATAGGGTTTATAAACTTTTTATGGGATTTTATGGTTTTTAGTGGTTGTTTAGGGTTTTTAGGGGTTTTTACATTTTCACGGACTTTTAGGTGTTGTTTATGATTTTTATGGTTTTAGGGTTTTTTGGGATTTTATAGGTTTTTCGGGGGTTTTCAGGGTTTTAGGGTTTTTGTGTTTGTAATGATTTTAGAGGTTTTAAAGGATTTAGAGTTTTTAGTGTAATTTTAGGGGTTTTATGGTTTTTTAGGGTTTTTAAGGGGTTTATGCTTTTCAGGGGGTTTCACGGTTTTTAAGTTTTTTTTATGCTGTCATGGATTTTAATGGTTTTTTAATATTTTTATGGTCGTTAGTGTTTTTTATGGTTTTTTTGGGATTTTGAGGGGTTTCAGGTGTTTCTAGTGGCTTTTAGTGTTTTTAGGTTTTTTTGGGTTTTTAGGGGCTTTTAGGGGATTTAGGGGTTTTTTTGAGTTTTTATGGGTTTTAAGGTTTTTAGAGTTTTTTAACATTTTTAAGTGTTTTAAGAGTTTTTAGAATTTTAGTGGTTTTCAGTGTTTTATGGGGTTTTTGGGTTTTTTTATGGGTTTTATGGTTTTCAGGGTTTTTATGTGTTTTTAAGTTTTCATGGATTTTTGGAGATTTTTTAGTATTTTTATGGTTTTTAGGGTATTTAGGTTTTTTAGGGGTTTTTGGGTATTTTGGGTTTTTAGGGGTTTTTTGAGTTTTTTAGGTGTTTAAGGTTTTTTAGAGTTTTTTAACATTTTTAGGGGTTTCAAGGGTTTTTAGAGTTTTTAGTGTTTTTTTGTGGGTATTTATGGTTTTTAAGGGTTTTTAGGGGTTTTTATGTGGATTTTTAGGGGGGTTGGGTGTTTAAAGGTTTTTAGGGATTTTGAGGGGTTTTAGGGATTTTTTTAGTGTTTTTAGGGTTTCTATGGTTTCCATGGTATTTATGATCTTTTCGGTTTTTTAGGTTTTTTGTGTTTTAAGGGTTTTTAGAGGTTTTTTATGTTTTAGGGTTTTAAATGGTTTTTTGTGTATTTAGTGGTTTTTTTAGGAATTTTATGGGTTTTGGGGGTTTTAAGTTTTTAGGGTGTTTTATTCTTTTCAGGGGTTTTTCCGGGATTTTACATTTTCATGGATTTTTAGCGGTTTTAGGGTTTTTTTGGTTTTAGGATTTTTTATTGTTTTTGGTTTTTTAAGGATTTTGGTTGTTTTAGGGTTCTTCAAATTTTTTTAGGGTTTTTCATGGTTTTAGGGTCTTTTTTGGTTTTTACAGTTTTTTTAGGTTTTAGGGTTTTTAGATTTTTTTAACCTTTTTAGTGGTTTTAAGGGTTTTTATAGTTTTATTGGTTTTTAGTGTTTTTATGGGGATTTAGGGATTTTTAAGGTTTTTACTGTTTTTTTGTTTTTCAGGGGGTTTTCAAGATTTTTAGGGTTTTTTAGGTTTTTAATGATGTTTAGGGGGTATTTAAGATTTTTATAGTCTTTAGGGTTTTTTGGATTTTTTGGGATTTTGAAGGGTTTAAAGATTTTTAGGGGCTTTTGGGTTTTTAGTGTTTTTTAGGGTTTTTATGTCCTTTTTTGATATTTCGATTTTTTTTGTGTTTTTTAAGGTTTTAATATTTTTTAGAGCTCTTTAACATTTTTAGGGGTTTTAAGGGTTTTTAGAGTTTTTAGTGGGTTTTTAGAGTTTTATGGTTTTTAGTGTTTTTAACGGTTTTTAGGGGGTTTTATGGTTTTCATAGGGTTTTCAACGTTTTTAGGATATTTTATGTTTTCATGGATTTTTAGGGGTTTTCTAGGATTTTTATGTTTTTAGGGTATTTTTAGGTGTTTAGAGATTTTAAGGGTTTTTAGGTTTTTTGGGGCCCTTTGGTATTTAGGGGTTTTTCTATTTTTTTAAAGATTTTTAAGGTTTTTTAGAGTTTTTTAACATTTTTTGGGGTTTTAAGGGTTTTTAGAGTTTTCAGTGGGTTTTTAGGGATTTATGGATTTTTAGGATTTTTACAGTTTTTAGGGGGGTGTTATGGGTTTTATGTGTTTATTGGGTTTTAATGTTTTTTATGTTTTCTTATATTTTTAAAGGTTTTTTATGGTTTTTATGAATTTTGAGTGTTTTAGGGTTTTTCGAAGGTTTTTAGGGTTGTTAGGGTTTTTCATGGTTTTTATGGTCTTTTGGGGTTTTGGGATTTTTTAGTTTTTTATGGTTTAAAGGTTTTTTAGAGTTTTTTAAACTTTTAATGGGTTTTGAGGTTTTTTAGAGTTTTTAGTGGTTATTTAGAGATTTTATGGGTGTTTAGGGTTTTTATGGTTTTTAGGAGTTTTTACAGTTCTCAGGGGGTTTTCAGAGTTTTTAGTTTTTTTACATTTCCATGGACTTTTAGGGGGTTTAGGATTTTTATGGTTTCTAGGGTTTTTAGGGATTTTAGGGTTTTAGGATTTTTATTTTTTTCAAGGTTTATTAGGGTCTTTTTTTTAATTTTTTTGAGTTTTTTGGGCAAGGAAGATGCGAGGGTCGGGGTATTCCCGGCCCCCCCAAATTTATTAGAAAGAAAAAAAGAGGACACAACAGACAAGGGAGGGGAGGGGTCAAACGACCCACGCCCAAAAACCCCTTACAACCCACACCAAAAAAAAAAGAAAAACCAAGAAAAAAAGACTCAAGGACCAGACACAACAACAACATCATCACGTCACATCCAACCAGTACCAACATCCAACATCACCACATCCAACCATCACAGCAGCACACCAACAGTAACACATCCAAACCAACCAGCCCCAGCTACCATCAGCACCACATCCGACATCACAACCACTCACACCCTGCAGCATCAAACCACAGTACAAGCACCAGAACCAAAAGTAGCCATCAGCACCTCCCAACAAAAAACAACCAGCAAAAATCAGCACAACAGCAAACTCATCCGCAGCAGCAACAAATAACCAAACAAATAACCAAACAACCACCAGCAGCATCCCCCGAATAGCATTCAAACACCAGTAAATAGTTCATCCTTTCCCCAACCAGCCTCCATTTACACCCTTTCCAGCAACCATCATGTTCTCCCCAGGAGGTTCCAGTCTTGCAGCAAGCTCGTGATCCAGCATCAACAGTAACTCATAACCAAACGAAGCATCATCACCATAGTGACCAACAAGATCACACAAGGTACCTCTAAAGTCCAACATAACATCCAGCAACTGGCAGAAATCTAGACGTTCGACAGCAGCATGAAAATAAGCGAGTTGAAAATGAACCTGCAAAACCAAGACACAGCGGCGAAAGCTTGACCCATCTTGACTCCACCAGAACCACCTCCCATCGCATTGACCATGGATTCCATGAAGAAGAGAAAAATCCATATCTTCCAAGGAAGATCCAAATCTCCGCAAGTTCCCAGCCAACTTGATGACAGACTTTCCCAGACTGGATCGCCGAATCCCGACTCCATCAAGCACCTGCCGCATCTCCCGTAAGATCACCAGGGGAGGAGACCTCTCGGCCAGAACACCAAATGCAACCTCAGACTTGAATAGATCCTCGTACCTAGCATGCCAACACTTCCAGGAAAGCCCTAGACCCTGCTGACCCGTCCGTCGACACATCAGATCTAAAAGAACAACCCCAAAAGGCTGAAATCCAGAAGGGGTCTTGGCTTCCAAGGGATCGGTAGCATCACCACAAAACAGATAGGAAAGATATGATGAATAGAAGCACCTCAGGACCCAGGTCAGGAAGTCGCTGCCTTTCCCTGAGAAGAAATTCCAGAATCCATCGCCATCCAGAAATCGCCTTGTCACCCGCAAACGCACCGAGGAGGAAGACCGCACGAACTAAAAACCATCCGCAGCACCCAACCGGAGGAGATCGCTGAAGACGCCGAGAAGGATTCCATGAGGACGCCCTGAAGATCTCCGCATCGGGAGGGAGAGACCAGGAGAGAGCGGCGGCATTTTCATTTTTTTATTTTTTTGGGGTTTTAAGTTTTTTTAGAGTTTTTTTATTATTTTTAGGGTTCAAGGGTTTAAATATTTTTTAGTGTTTTTCAGGGATTTTATGGTTTTTTATGTTTTTTAAGGTTTTCAGGGAATTTTATGGTTTTTAGAGGGTTTTCAGGGGTTTTAGGGGTTTTTATGTTTTCATGGACTTTGAGGGTTTTTTAGGATTTTTATGGCTTTAGAATTTTTTGGGTTTTAGGGATTTTTAGGGATTTTCAGGGGGGTTTAGGGATTTAGTATTTTTTAGGGTTTTTAGGGTCTTCTTTGCTTTTTAGGGTTTTTTTTGAATTTTTAGGGTTTCTATGGTTTCTAGATTTTTTTAACATTTTAAGGGGCTTTATGGGTTTGTAATGTTTTTCATGGGTTTTTATGGTTTCAATGGGATTTTAGGGTTTTGTAATTATTTTAGGGGTTTTCTGGTTTTCAGGGGTTCTTAGGGTTTTTTACATTTTCATTATTTTTATGGGGTTTTTAGGATTTCTATGGTTTTTAGGCATTTTGAGGGCTTTCTGGGTTTTCATGATTTTTAGGGTTTTTAACAGTTTTCAGGGTTTTTGGTGTTTTAATGGTTTTTTGGGTTTTTGGAATTTTGAGGGGTTTTAGGGTTTTAAGGGTTTTTAGTGTTTTTCATGGCTTTTAGTGGTTTTTTGAATTTTTAGGGTTTTTATGTTTTTTTAGAGTTTTTAATATTTTTAGTAATTTTGAGGGTTTTTAGAGTTTTAGTGGTTTTAGGGTTTTTATGGGGTTTTAGGGGTTTTATGGTTTTAGGGTTTTTAATGTTTTAGGGGGGGTTTATGAATTTTTGAGATATTTTGGGGTTTTAGGGTTCTGACATTATCATGGATTTTAGGGTTTTTAGCTTTTTTATGGTTTTTAGTGTTTTTTAGTGTATTTAGGGATTTTGAGGGATTTAGGGGTTTTCGTAGGTTTTTATGATTTTTTAGGTTTTTAATATATTTTTGGGTTTTCAAGGATTTTTTTCAGTTTTTTTAGGGTTTTAAATGTTTTTAGAGGGTTTTAATGTTTTGGTGGGTTTTAAGGTTTTTTAGAGTTTTTAGTATTTTTGGGGATTTTATGGGCTTTATAGGGTTTTTAGGGGTTTTTATTGTTTTTAGGGTTTATAGGATTTTTATGTTTTCATGGATTTCTAGGGGTTATTTAGGATTTTTATGGTTTTTAGGGGTTCTCACGGTTTTTAATTTGTTGTGTTTTTAGGGGATTTTTGAGTTTTTAAGTTCTTTTAGTTCTTTTTAAGGTTTTTGGGGGTTTAAAAGGTTTTAGTGTTTTTAGTGGTTTTTAGGGTTTTATGAGTTTTTAGTGGATTTTATGGTTTTTGGGGGGTTTTAGAGTTTTTAGGGGTTTTCAGGGGTTTTCAGAGTTTTTAGGGTCTTTTGGGGTTTTTAGGATTTTTTTGAGTTTTAAGGTTTTTAGAGTTTTTTAACATTTTTAGCAGTTTTAAGGGTTTTAGAGTTTTTAGTGGGTTTTTAGGGTTTTATGGATTTTTAGGATTTTCAAATATTTTTAGCGCTTTTATGGTTTTCTTAGGTGTTTTTGGGTTTTTAGGGATTTTTACGTTTTAATTGATTTTTAAGGGTTTTTTAGGATTTTTATGGGTTTTTGGATTTTTTAGGGGTTTATGGTATTTTGAGGGGGTTTAGGGGGTTTTAAAGGTTTTTAGGGTTTTAGGGATTTTAGTGTCTTTTTGGGTTTTTAGGGGTTTTTTGAGTTGTTTAGGGTTTTTGATGTTTTTTAGAGATTTTTAACATTTTTTGGGGTTTTAAGTGTTTTGGGAGTTTTTAGTGTTTTTATGGGTTTTTAAGGTTTTTTAAGGTTTGGGGGGGGGTTATTGTTTTAAGGGGTTTTTAAGGGTTTTTCAAGGTTTTTAGGGTTTTTGAGGATTTTATGGTTTTATGGTTTTTAGGGATTTTTGGGATTTTTGGGTTTTGGGGGGTTTTAGCAGTTTTTGAGGTTTTTATTGTTACATAGGGTTTTTAGGGTATTTTTGAGTTTTTTTGGGGTTTAAAAGGTTTTTATAGTTTTTTAACATTTTTAGGGGTTTAATGGGTTTTTATAATTTTTAGTGGTTTTTATTGTTTTTAGGCATTTATAGGGGTTTTTAAGTTGTTTAGGGGTTTTTATGTTTTTAGAGGCTTTTTCATGGGGGGGGCTTGTTTTCATGGGTTTGGACGGGGTTTTAGTTTTCTTACGATTTTAGGGTTTCTAGGGATTTTGATTGTTTTGGGGGGTTTTCAGGATTTTTAGGTTTTTAGTGGTTTTTAGGAGTCTTGCGTTTTTTGGAGATTTTTCTTATTTTTTAAGGTTTTTAAGGTTTTTTAGAGTTTTTTAACATTTTTATGCTTTTTAATAGTTTTTAAAGTTTTCAGTGGGTTTTTAGGTTTTTTATCAGTGTTTTTGTTTTTTAAGGTTTTTATGGGGGTTTATGGTTTTTAGGGGCTTTCAGGGTTTGTAGGGTTTTTACGTTTTCCTGGATTTTTATGGGTTTTTTATGATTTTTATGGGTTTTTGGGGTTTCCTGGGTTTTTATGTATGTAGATAATTTTTAGGCCTTTTTGATGGTTTTTATGTGTTTTCAAGTTTTTTAGTGTTTGTTTGGTGTTTTAGATTTTTTTTGAGTTTTTTAGAATTTTTAGAGTTTTTAACATTTTAAGGGCCTTAAGGGTTTTTAGAGTTTTAGTAGTTTTTTGGGGTTTTATAGGTTTTTTAGATTTTATGTTTTCAGTGGTTTTTATGGTTTTTAGGGGTTTTCCAGGGTTTATAGAGTTTTTTTACATTTTCATTGATTTTTTTGGGTTTTATTTAGTTTTTTTTGGTTTTAGTGTTTTTTAGTGTTTTTCATAATTTTAAGGGTTTTTATGGTAATCATGGGTTTTAGGGTCCTTTGGGATTTTGGGTTTTTTGGGTTTTTTAGTTTATTATGGTTTTTAAGGTTTTTGGATTTTTATAAAGGTTTTTTGGGATTTAAAGGGTTTTTAGAGTTTTTAGGGTTTTATGAGGTTTTAGGGGTTTTTAGGGTTTTTAAGGTTTTTAGGGTCTTCAGGGATTTTAGGGGTTTAGGGGTTTAGGGGTTTAGGGGTTTAGGGTTTTTATGAGGTTTAGGGGTTTAGGGGTTTTAGGGGTTTTATGAGGTTTTAGGGGTTTTTAATATTTTTATTCTTTTTGGGGTTTTCAAGATTTTGAGGGATTTTATGGTGTTTCAAGTGTTTTTACGGGTTTTATTGGTTTTTATGGTTTTTAAGGTTTTCAGGGTTGTTATGGTTTTCAAGGGGTTTTCAGGGTTTTTAGGGTTTTTATGATTTCATAGATTTTTTGTGGTTCATAGGAATTTTATGGTCTTTAGAGTTTTTTAGGGTTTTAAGGATTTTGAGGGTTTAATGGATTTTAAGGGGTTTTTAGGGTTTGGGGGTTTTTAGGGTTTTTAGGGTCTTTTTTTTAAGGGTTTTTTTGATTTTTTTAGGGTTTTAATTGTTTTTTAAACATTTTTTGGGGGTTTTTATGTTTTTAGTGGGTTTTAGGGTTTTTTATGGGTTTTTAGGGTTTTTTAAGGATTTTAAGGGTTTTTATGGTTTAATGGGTTTTTTGGGTTTTTTACGTTTTCATTCATTTTTAGGGAGTTTTATGATTTTTATGCTTTTTTGGGGTTTGTAGGGGTTTTCGGGTTTTAGGGGTTTTAGGGTTTTTATGGTTTCAGGATTTGATGGGTCTTTTTGGTTTTTAGGGTTTTTTAAGTTTTTATGGTTTTTTATAGTCTTATAAAGTTTTTATATTTTTAAATGGTTTTTAGAGTTTTTAGTGGATTTATGGGTTTTTACAGTTTTAGGGGGGTTTATAGTTTTTAGGCATTTTTGAATTTTCATGGATTTTTAGTGGGTTTTAAGTTTTTTATTTTTTAGGGTTTTTATTGATTTTTAGGGTCTTTACTGGTTTTTATGGGTTTAGGGTGTTTAGGGTTTTATGGTCTTTTCAGAGTTTTAGGGGTTTTTTAAGTTTTTTAGGGTTTTTAGAATTTTTTAACGTTTTTAGGTATTTTTAGGGTTTCCAGAGTTTATAGTGGTTGTTTAGGGATTTTATGGATTTTTAGGGATTTCTAGGTTTTTAGGTGTTTTTCGGCTTTCAGGGGTTTTTAGGATTTTTTAGGTTTTCATGGATTTTCCGGGGTTTTTTAGGATTTTTATAATTTTTTGTGTTTTTAGGGTCTTTAGGGATCTTTATGGGGTTTAGGGGTTTTTATGATTATTAGAGTCTTTTTGGGTTTTAGGGTTTTTTTTGTGTTTTTAGGATTTTTAAGTTTCTTTAGAATTTTTTAACGTTTTTATGAACTTTATGGGTTTTTATAATTTTTAATGGGTTTTAGGGTTTTTATGGGTTTTTATGGATTTTAAGTCTTTTAGGGTTTTTTTTGGTTTTCAGGGGTTTTCGAGGGTTTTTATGTTTTCATTGATTTTCGGGGTTTCTTCAGAATTTTATGGTTTTATGGTTTTTTAGGGGGTTTAGTGGTTTTTCACAGTTTTTAGTATTTTTTATGTCTTCATGTATTTTTAAGGGCTTTTTTAGGATTTTTCTTTTTTTAGGGGTTTTTATGGTTTTTAGGGTTTTTAGGGATTTTGAGGGTTTTTAGGTGTTTTTATTGGTTTAAGGTTTTTCAGGGTTTTTAGGGTATTTTTGGGTTTTATGGTTTTTTGAGTTTTTTAGGTTTTTTAAGGTTTTTAAGGTTTTTGAGAGATTTATATCGTTTTTAGGGTTTTAAGGGTTTTTAGATTTTTGGGGATTTTTTATGGGTTTTATGGGTTTTTACGGTATTTAAGGTTTTTAAGGGTTTTAATGGTATTCATGTTATTTTCAATGTTTTTACGGTTTTTTACGTTTTCCTAGATTTTTAGGGGCTTTAAGATATATATCTTTTTTAGGGTTTTAAGGGTTTTTAGATTTTTTGTGAATTTTTTATGGGTTTATGGGTTTTTAGGGTATTTAAGGTTCTTTATGTATTTTTGGGTTCTATGATTTTCCTTGAGTTTTTTAATGTTTCTATTGTTTTTAAGTATTTTTAGAATTTTTAGTGGGTTTTTAGGGTTTTTATGCTTTTTTACGATTTTTTAACGGTTTTAGGGATTTTATGGTTTCAAGGTTTTTTCATGGTTTTTATGGTTTTTTACGTTTTAATGTATATTTAGGGATTTTTTAGGATTTTTGTGGTTTTTAGATATTTTAGGGTTTTTAGAGATTATGAGAGTTTTTAGGGGTTTTTAGGAGTTTTAGGGTTTAAAGGGGTTTTAGGGTTTTTATTGTCTTTTTGGGTCTTTATGGTTTTTTTGAGTATTTTAGGCTTTTTAGGGTTTTATAGAGTTTTTTTTAACATTTTATGGGGTTTAGGGGTTTTATGGGTTTTTTGGAGTTTTAGTGGTTTCATAGATTTTTTATGGGTTTCTAGGGTTTTTGATGTTTTTTAGGGTGTTTCATGGTTTTAAGGGGGTTCTCAAGGTTTTAGTGTTTCTTATATTTTCAGGGATTTTTGGGGGGTTTTTTGGATTTTTATGGTTTTTATGGAATTTGAAGGGTTTTAGGATTTTTTAGGGATATTTATAGTTTTTAGGGGTTTTCAAGGTGTTTAGGGTCTTTTTTGGGTTTTTAGGGTTTTTGTGAATTTTTTAGGATTTTAAAGGTTTTTTAGAGTTTTTAATGTTTTTAGGGGTTTAAAGGTTTTTTATATTTTTTACTGGATTTTTAGGGTTTTTATGGTTTTTATTTATGTTTTTCCAGGGTTTTTATGTTTTTCAGGATTTTTTTAGGGTTTTTAGTGTTTTTTACATTTTCATGGATTTTTAGGGGTTTTTAGGATTTTAAATGGTTTTTAGGATTTTTTAGGGTTTTTAGGGAAAAGGAGATCAATTTGATCTTTTTCACCCCACATTTTTTAGGGCCTTGAGGCAATCAATCTAATGTGGGAGAATTATCCAAGGTACCCTTCTTGATTTGTTTTTGAGGGCCTCCACTGCCAAGATGGAGTCAGATTCATTCCAAAGGCGCTTCCACCAATATTGATTAGCAAAATGAACTTCTTTGATCATTAGCCCAAGATCCGCCTCATAATCACATTTAGAGTTTTTAGAGATTTTGAGGGGTTTCAAGGTTTGTAGGGGTTTTTAGGGTCTTTTGGGCATTTTAGTGCTTTTTTAGTTTTTTAGGTATTTAAGGTTTTGTAGAGTTTTAACATTTTAGGGGTATTAAGGGGTTTTTTTAGATTTAAGTGGTTTTTAGGGTTTTTACATTTTTTTATGTTTTTATGGGGTTTTATGGTTTTTAATGTTTTTTTGGGTTTTTTGTGTTTTTTATGTTTTCATCAATTTTTAGGGATTTTTTAGGATCTTTATGGTTTTTAGGGTTATTAGGGGTTTTAGGGGTTTTGTGGGGTTTTTGAGGTTTTTAGGGGTATTTAGGGTTCTTAGGGGTTTTCAGGGTTTTTAGGGTATTTGGGGGTTTTAGGGTTTTCTTGAGTTTTTAGGGGTTTTTAAGTTTTTCATGATTTTTTAACATTTTTATGGGTTTTAAGGGTTTTTATATTTTTGTAGTAGTTTTTATGGTTTTTTTGGGTTTAGGGTTTTTAATGTTTTTAGGGGTTTTTATGGTTTTCAGGGTGTTTCTACATTTTTTTGATTTTTCGTGGATTTTTAGGGGTTTTAAGGATTTTTATGGTTTTTAGTGTTTTAAGGTTTTTTAGGGATTCTGAAATTTTTTTGGGGTTTTAGGTGTTTTAGGGTTTTTAGGTTTTTAATGTATTTTGGGGTTTGAGCTGTTTTTATAGTTTTTAGTGGTTTTTAGGGGTTTTTATGGATTTTTAGGGTTTTAAAGTTTTTATGGTTTTCAGGGTTTTCTACGTTTTCATGGATATTAGTGGTTTTTAGGGGTTTTAGGTATTTTTTGGGTTTTTGGGTTTTTGGGGATTTTAGGGGTTTTAGGGGTTTTCAAGTGCCTTCTTGGTTTTTAGAGTTTTTAGAGTTTTTAAGTTTTTTATGGGTTTTTAGAGTATTTTAACTTTTTAGGGGTTCTAAGGGTTCTAGATTTATTAGTGGTTTTTAGAGTTTTAGGTTTTGTTAAGGTTTTTAGGTATTTTTATTGGTTTGAGGGGTTCTTCATCGTTTTTTGTGTTTTTTACATTTTTATGGATTTTTAGTGCGTTTTTCGGATTTTTATGGTTTTTTGGGTTTTTATAGACTTTTTGGGTTTTCTTTGTTTTTTTTGAGTTTTTTTTGTGGATTTTGGGTTTTATGGGTTTTTTATAGTTTTTAGGGGGTTTATGGTTTTAAGGGGGGGTTTCATGGTTTTTAGGGTTTTTTACGTTTTCATGGATTTTTAAGACTTTTTTAATCTTTTTATAGGTTTGGGGGTTTTAGGGTTTTTGAGGGGTTTTAGGGTTTTCCTGAGGTTTTATGGTTTGGGGGGGGGGGTTCGGGTTTATATGGTATTTTTGGGTTTTGAGGGTTTATATGGTATTTTTGGGTTTTGAGGGTTTTTTAGAGTTTTTTTCTGGCTTTTAAAGTTTTTTAGAGTTTTTAACATTTTTAGGGGTTTTGGACTTTTTAGTTGTTTTCAGGTTTATTATTGGGTTTTTGCATTTTTAGGGTTTTTAGGGTTTTTTCAGGGTTTTTAGGGCATTTTACTTCTTCCTGAATATGTATTGATTTTTTAGGTTTTTTTGGTTTTTTGGAGATTTTGAGGGGTTTTAGGGTGTTTTGGTGGTTTTTATGGGTTTTCAGGGTTTTAGGGTCTTTTGGAGTTTTATGGGTTTTTTTTTATTATTTAGTTGTTTTTTGAATTTTTTATAGGTTTTTTGTGCTTTATAAAGTTTTAAGGGGTTTTTATGGTTTTCTGGGGTTTTTAGGGTTTCTTACGTTTTCATGGATTTTAAGGGGTATTTGAGGATTTTTATGGTTTTTTTGTTTTTAGGGATTTTAGTGATTATGAGGGGTTTTAGGGGTTTTCAAGGTTTTTTAGTTTCTTTTTTTGGTTTTTGGTTTTTTTAGTTTTTAGGCAGAAAAGGTGTGGGATCAGACAAAGTTGATCCCATGATTTATTAAAGAACATAAAAGTAAAGTACAAATCATTACAAAGGAGGCTTGCATATCCTAGTGTTTTATGGGTTTTTTGGAATTTTTTAATATTTTTATGAGGTTTTATGGTTTTCAAGGGTCTTTCAGGGTTTTTAGGTTTTTTTAGATTTTCGTGGATTTTAATGGTTTTGTAGGATTTTTATGGTTTTTAGGTGTATTTAGGTTTATTAAGGTTTTTTAGAGTTTTTTAGGTTTTTAGGGGATTTTAGGTGTTCTTAGTGTCCTTTTGGGATTTTTGAGTTTATTTTATTTTTATAGGGTTTTTAAGGTTTTATATATTTTTTAACATTTTAGGGGTTTAAATGATTTTTAGTGGTTTTTAGGGTTTTTAGGGGATTTTAGATGTTTTAAAGTTTTTAGGGTTTTTTATTGTTTGTAGGGGTTTGTCAAGGTTTTTATGGATTTTTTTATTTCCATGGATTTTTTTGGGTTATTTAGGATTTTTATTTTTTATGGTTTTGAGGGTTTTTAAGGATTTTTAGGATTTTTAGGATTTTTAGGGTTTTAAGGGGTTTTAGTTTTTTTTTTGACGTTTTTAAGGGTTGTAAGGGTTTTTAAAAAAATTAGTGGTTTTAAGGATTTTTATGGGTTTTTAGGGTTTTTAAGGTTTTAAATTGTTTTTATTATTTTTTGGGGGGTTTCAGGGTGTTTATGGTTGTTTACATTTTCCTAGACTTTTTGGGGTTTATAGGTTTTTTATGGTTTTTAGGGTTTTTTTGGAATCTGAGGGTTTTTTGAGTTTTTAGTGTTTTCTAATGTTTTTATGGGGTTTTATGGTTTTTTAAGATTTTTAAGGGTTTTTATGAATTTCAGTGGTTTTTTAGGTTTTTTAGGTTTTTTAGGGTTTTTACAATATCATTGATTTTTAGGGGTTTTTAGGATTTTTTTGGTTTTATGGTCTTTAGGATATTTTGGGATTTTGAGGGGTTTTAGGGTTTTCTTTGGGTATTTAGGAATTTTTTTGAGTTTTTAGGGTTTTTAAAGTTTTTAGGGGTTTTAAGAGTTTTTAGAGTTTTTCGTGATTTTTTTGGTTTTTAGGGGTTTTAGGTTTTAAGGTTTTTATGGTTTTTTAGGGTTTTTATTGGTTTTTTCGGGATTTTAGGGGTTTTTTATGATTTAATGGATTTTTAGGTGGTTTTTAGGATTTTTATGTGTGTAGGGTTTTTTTGGATTTTAGGGATTTGGTAAGTTTTTAGGGTTTTTCAGGGGTTTTATGATCATTTGGGGGTTTTGGGGTTTTTTTGAGTATTTTCGGTTTTTAAGATTTTTAGTGTTTTTTAATGTTTTTAGGGGTTTTATGGTTTTTAGAGTTGTTAGTGGGTTTTTTGGGTTTTTATGTGTTTTTAGGGGTTTTAAATATTTTATGACTTTTTTATGGTTTTCTGGGGGTTTTAAGGGTTTCTAGGATTTTCTAAGTTTTCAAGGTTTTTTAGAGGGTTTTTAGGGTTTTTATGGTTTTTTAGGGTTTTAGGGATTTTGAGGGGTTTTAGGGGTTTTCATAAGTTTTTAGGATTTTCAAGGCTTTCATAGTCTTTTTTGGTTTTTAGAGTTCTTTTTAGTTTTTTAGGGTTTTAAGTTTTTTAGCGTTTTTTAACATTTTTAGGGGTTTAAAGGGGTTTTAGTGTTTTTAGTTTTTTTAGTGTTTTAATGCATTTTTTTGGGGTTTTAAGTTTTTAGGGGTTTTTATTATTTTCAGGGTTTTTCAGGGGTTTAGGGTATTTTGGGGGGTTTTAGGGTTTTGTTGAGTTTTTTATGGTTTTTAAGATTTTTTAGAGTTTTTAAACTTTTTGGGCTTTTAAGGGTTTTTAGAGCATTGAAGGGTTCTTAGGGTTTTATGGGTTTTATGTATTTTTAAGGTTTTTATGGTTTTAAGGGATTTTTCAGGGTTTTAGTGTTTTTAGGGACTTTTCGGGATTTTTTGGTTTTTCCATGGTTTTTAGGGTTTTTAGGGGGTTTCAAGGTTTTTATGGCCTTTTTGAGATTTTAGGGTTTTTTGAGTTTTTAGGTTTTTAATGGTTTTTTATAGTTTTTAATATTTTTATGGGTTTTAATGGTTTTTAGAGATTTTAGTGGGTTTTATTGGTTTTTACGAGGTTTTTGGATTTTTTAAGGTTTTTAGGATATTATGGTTTTGAGGGTTGTTAGGGTTATTTACGTTTTCATGGATTTAAAGTTTTTTTAATTCTTTTATGGTTTTTAGGGTGTTCTTAGGGTTTTTTTGGATTTTGATGGTTTTTAGGGTTTTGGGGGGTTTTATGAGTGGTTTAGGGTTTTTTAGATTTTTTAAGGTTTTTAGGGGTTTAAGGGTTTTTAGAGTTTTTACTAGTTTTTAGGGTCTTTATGAGTTTTTAGGGTTTTTAAGGTTTTTGTGGTTTTCAGGGGGTTTCAGGGTTTTTAGGGTTTTTTACGTTTTCATTGATTTTTTGGGTTTATTTAGATTTTTATGTTTTTTATAGTTTTTATGGATTTTGAGGGTTTTTATGATTTTTAGGGCTTTTAGGGGTTCTCAAGTTTTTTAGGGACATTTTGGGTTTTTAGGGTTTTTTTTTGTTGTTTAGGGGTTTAAAGTTTTTTAGAGTTTTTAACATTTTTAGGGGTTTTTTAGACTTTTTTGTGATTTTTATGGGGTTTCAGGGTTTTTTAAGGTTTTAGGAGTTTTATGGTTTTCATGTCTTTTCATGTTTTTTAGGATTTTTTATGTTTTCATGGATTTTTAAGGGTTTTTTAGGATTTTTATGGTTTTTTGGGTTTTTGGGGTTTTTGGGATATTGAGGGGTTTAAAGGGGTTTTCTTCGCTTTTTAGAGGTTTTTGGGTCTTCTGGGTTTTTAGGATATTTTTTATTTTTTAAAGTTTTTAATGTTTTTATGGTTTTTAGGTTTTATAAGGATTTTGAGGGTTTTGAGGGGTTTTCAAGGGTTTTTAGGATTTGTAGGGTTTTTCAGGGTTTTTAGAATCTTTTTACATTATTTTTTTCGGGTTTTCATGGTCTTTTAGTTTTTAGTGGGTTTTATGTGTTTTAGGATTTATTAAGGTTTTTATGGTTTTCAGAAGTTTTTTGGGGTTTTTAGGGTTTTTCACATTTTCATGGATTTTTAGGGGTTTTTAGGATTTTTATGGTTTCTAAGGCTTTTAGTGTTTTTAGGGATTTTGAGGGTTTTAGTGTTTTTCAATGATTTTATGGTTTTTAAGGTTTTTAGGGTTTTTAGGGTCATTTTGGATTTGGGGGGGGGTAGTTTTTAGTGTTTTTTTAGGTTTTTATAGTTTTTAAACTTTATTGGGTGTTTTACAAGTTTTTTGAATTTTTGATGGTTTTTTGTTGTTTGTTGGTTTTTAGGGTCTTGGAAGGTTTTTCGGGGTTTTTATTGTTTTCAGAGGTTTTCTGGGGTTTTAGAGTTATTTATGATATCTGGGATTTTTAGGGGGTTTTGAGGATCTGTATGATTTTTTTGTGTTCTTTCTAGGGTTTTAGGGATTTATAGAGTTTTTATGATTTTTTAGGGTTTTGCATAGTTTTAGGGTCTTTTTTGTGATTTAGGGTTTTTTTTAGCTTTTTGGGGTTTTAAGGTTGTTAGAGTATTTAAATGTTTTTAGGGGTTTTAAGGGTTTTTAGAGTTTTGAGTGGTTTTTAGGGTTTTATGGATTTTTATGGTTTTTTTTAATGTTTTTAGGGGATTTTATGTTTTTCCGGTGGTTTTCATGGTTTTAGGGTTTTTTTACGAGTTCATGGATTTTTAGGGGTCTTTTAGGTTTTTTTTCTGGTTTTTATTGTTTTTAGGGGTTTTAGGGATTTTGAAGGTTTTTAGTGTTTTTAGGGTTTTGGGGGGGGGGGTTATGTTTTTTTCATGGTTTTTTGGGTCATTTGGGGTTTTCAGGTTTTTTTTAGTTTTTAGGGGTTTCAATATTTTTTAACATTTTTTGGGGTTTTAAGGTTTTAGAGTTTTTAGTGTTTTTTGGATTTTATGGGGTTTTAGGGATTTTTAAGTTTTTTGGGGTTTTTTTTTATTTTACGGGTTATTCGGGGATTTTAGGCTTTTTTACGTTTTCTTTGATTTTTAAGGTTCTTTTTAGGTTTTTTATGGTTGTGGATGTTGAGGGTTTTAGGAATTTTCAACGGGTTTTAGGGTTTTTAGGGTTTTTTGTGGTTTTTTGGTCTTTTGGGGTTTTTGGGTTTTCTATGGTTTTTAGGGGGTTTGTGGGATTTTAGTGTTTTTTAATGCTTTTAGGGGTTTAAAGGGTTTTCGAGTTTTTATTGGTTTTTTAGGGTTTTTATGGTTTTTAATTTTTTAAGGGTTTTTATGGTTTTGAAGGGGTTTTCAGGGTTTTTTATGTTTTCAAGGATTTTTAGGGGTTTTAGGATTTTTATGGTTTTTAGGTTTTTTATGGTTTTTCGGGATTTTGATCATTTTAGGGATTTTCATGCGTTTTTATGTGTTTTGGGTTGTTTAATGTTTTAGGTTCTTTTTTGGTCTTCAAGTTATTTTTTTAGTCTTTTAGGGTTTTTAAGGTTTTTTAGAGTTTTTAACGTTTTTAGGTGTTTTAAGGGGTTTTCGGGGTTTTAGTGGGTTTTATGGGATTTATGGGCTTTTAGGATTTTCTAAGGTTTTTAGGGGTTTTATGGTTTTCATGGGGTTTCAAGGATTTTTGGTATTTTTACATCATCATAGATTTTAGGGGTTTATTAGGATATGTATGTTTTTAGGTATTTTTAATGTTTTTATGGATTTGGAGGGATTTTATGGTTTTTCTAGTTTTTTTGGGTTTTTTGGGGGTTTTAGGGTCCTTTTGGTGTTTTTTGAGTTTATTTGGGTTCTAAAGGTTTTAAGAGTCTTTAAATGTTGTTTGGGGTTTTAAATGAATTTAGATTTTTTAGTGTTTTTAGGGTTTTATGGGTTTTTAGGGGGTTTTTAGGTTTTTAGGGGGTTTTATGGTCTTTAGGGGTTTTTCTGGGATTTTAGAGGTTTTTTTGTTTTCATGGATTTTAAGATATTTTTTTTGGTTTTTAGGGTTTTTAGAGATTTTGAAGGTTTTTTGGGGGTTCTAAGGGGTTTTTAGGGTTTTCATGGGTTTTAGGGTCTTTTGGTCTTTTAGGGTTTTTTTTGAGTTTTTTAGGTTTTATATGGTTTTTAGAGTATTTAACATTTTTAGCGGTTTATATGGTTTTTAGAGTTTTTAGTGGGTTTTATGGTTTTTATGGGTTTTAGGATATATTAATGTTTTTTATGGTTTCCAAGGGTTTTTCAAGGGTTTTAGGGGTTTTTTAACATTTTCATGGATTTTATGGGGTTTTAATGATTTTTAAAGTTTTTAGGGTCTTTTGGGAGGCTTTTAGGTATTTTGAGGGTTTTTATGGGTTTTGGGGGTTTTTTTGTCCTTTGGATTTATATATTTTTTTTTTGATTTTTAGGGGGTTTAAGGGTTTTTAGAGTTTTTTAATGTTTTTAGGGTTTTGATGGTTTTTAGAGTTTTTAGTGGTTTTTTAGGGTTTTTAGGGTTTTTAAGGTTTGTAGGGTTTTTATGGTTTTCAAGGGTTTTTTCAGTGTTTTTATGTTTTTTTATGTTTTCATCGATTTTTAGCGGTTTTTTAAGATTTATATGGAATTTAGGGGTCTTTAGGGTTTTAAGGGATTTTGAGGGTTTTTAGAAATTTTTAGGGGTTTTTATGGTTTTTCATGGTTTTTTATGGACTTTTGGGTTTAGGTGTTTTTTTGCATTTTTAAGGGCTTTTAAAGTTTTTAGTGTTTTTAACGTTTTTAGGGGTTTAAAGGGTTTTTACAGTCTTAGTGGATGTTTATGTGTTTTTAGGTTTTTTTGGGGGTTTTTAGGGGTTTTTATTATTTTTAGGGGTTTCAGGGTTTTTTACGTTTTCAAAGATTTTTAGCAGTTTTTTAGGATTTTTATGGGTTTTATGGTTTTTTATTATTTTAGGGATTTTGAGGGATTTTAGGTGGGGTTTGGTGTTTTGGGTTTTTTAATATTATAGGGGTTTTATGGTTTTTAGGGGTTATTTAATGTTTTTTACATTTTCATGGGAATTTAGGGGTTTTGGGATTTTGAGGTTTTTAAGGGGTTTTCAGGGGTTCTTATGTTTTTTACAGTTTTTCAAGGGTTTCGGGGGTTTTTTTTTGGGGGGGGGGGGGGTTGAGTTTTGGGGGTTTTAAAGATATTTTAGATTTTTTTAACGTTTTTTGTGGTTTTAAGGGGTTTTTTAGTTTTTAGTCGGTCTTTAGGGTTTTTATAGGGATTTTGGTTTTTTTTTAAGGTTTTTTTGGTTTTTTTGGTTTTCAAGGGCTTTTCATGGTTTTTATGGTCTTTTACATTTTCATGGATTTTAAGGATTTTTTTGGATTTATATGGTTTTTAGGGTTTTTAGGGATTTTCAAGTTTTTAGGGTTTTTCAGGGGTTTTTGGGTTTTTGGGTTTTTTAGGATTTTTATGTTTTTTTTGGGTTTTTAGTGTTTTTTGAGTTTTTAGGGTTTTAAAGTTTTTTCAGAATTATTAAACATTTTTAGGATTTTATAGTTTTTAATGGTTTTTTAGTGTTTTTATGGGTTTTAATTATTTTATGGTTTTCATGGGTTTTCAGGGTATTTCAGGTTTTTTACGTTTTCAGGTATTTTAAGGGGTTTTTTAGAATTTTTAAGGTTTTTAGGGTTTTTTGTAATTTTCAGTCTTTTTCAGGGTTTTCAAGTTTTTTTTGATGTTTCTATGTTTTTTCTGGTTATTTTTGGTATTTCGGGTTTTTAGGGGATTTTTTTATTTTTTTAAAAGGTTTTTAAGTTTTTTAGAATTTTTTAACTTTTAAGGGGCTTCAGATTTTTTAGAGTTTTTAGTGGGTTTTAAGGGTTTTTATGTGTTTTGGACTATTTCAGAGTTTTAAGCGTTTTTATGGTTTTCATGATTTTTTTGGGTTTTTTGGGCTTATTACATTTTCATTGATTTTTAGGGATTTTTTAGGATTTTTATCAATTTTAGGGGTTTTAGGGGTTTTATTGATTTTGAGAGTTTTAGGATAGTTTTGGGGGGTTTTAGGTTTTTTCATGGTTTTTTGGGTCTTTCGGGGGTTTTAGGGTTTTTTTGAGTTATTTAGGGTTTTAAGGTTTTTTAGTGTTTTTAAAGTTTTTAGGGGTTTAATTGGTTTTTAGAGTTCTCAGTGGGTTTTTTCGATTTTTTGGGGTTTTTAAATGTTTTTAACAGTTTTTGGGGTTTCAGTGGATTTTTTTTTGGGGGGGGGTTTAGGGGTTTTTAAAGATTTTGATGGTTTTTAGGGTTTTCTAGGGTTTCTAGGGATTTTGAGTTTTTTTAGGTTTTTGAATGTTTTTAGGGTTTTTAGGGTTTTTCACGGATTTCAGGGGTTGTTTGGATTTTTAGGGTTATTTTTCGAGTTTTTAGAGTTTTATGGGTTTTTAGATTTTTTCAAAGTTTTTATTTGTTTTAAGGGTTTTTAGAGTTTTTAGTAGCTTTTATAGTTTTTGTGGGTTCTTTGGGGTTTCAAAGGCTTTTAGAATTATTAATGGTTTACATGGGGTTTTAAGTGTTTTTTATGTTTTCATCAATTTTAGGGGGTTTTATTATTTTTATGGATTTTAATGTTTTTAGGGGTTTTAGGGATTGTTGTGGGTTTTTAGGGTTTTTCCGAGGTATTGAGGGGTTTTAGGGTTTTAAGGGTTGTTAAGGTCCTTTTGGGGTTTTCATGTTTTTTTTTTGAGTTTTTTACGGTTTTTAACGTTTTTTAGAGTTTAGGATTTTTATGATTTTTAGGGGTCTTAGGGATTTTTGAGGGGTTTTTCAGGGTTTTTTTTGGTTTTAGGTTCTTTTGGGGTTTTAAATATTTCTAGTGTTTTAGTTATTTATTAGGGATTTTTATGGTTTTTAGGGGTTTTATGGTTTTTTTTGGTTTTGGGCTTTTAGGTTATTTTTTGAATTTTTAGGGTCTTTATGGTTTTCGAGGGTTTTATAGGGTTTTTAGGGATTTTACATTTTCATGGATTTTTTAGGTTTTTGCGATTTTTATCAGTCTTAGGGTTTTTAGTGATTTTATGGGGTTTAGGGGTTTTATATGTTTTTAGTGATTTATAGGGTTTATAAGTGGTTTTAGTGTTTTTTTTGAGTTTTTAGGGTTTTTAAGGTTTTTTAGTGTTTCTTACATTTTTGAGGTTTTAAGGGTTTTTAGAGTTTTTTGTGGGTTTTTAGGATTTTTAAGGTTTTTAGGGGTTTTCTAGGTTTTTAGGGTTTGCTATGTTTTCCTGGAATTTTAGGGTTTTTGGGGTCTCTACGGATTTTTTGGGTTTTTAGGGTTTTCAGGTGTTTATATTTTAAGGTATTTTTAGTGTTTTTAGGGTATTTTTGTCTTTTTTTATTTTTTATGTGTTTTAAGGGTTTTTAGAGGTTTTTAACATTTTTGGGGGTTCAGGGGTTTTTAGAGTTTTATGTGGTTTTTAGGGTTTCTAAGGTTTTAAGGGGCATGGAAGATTCGAGGGTCAGGCTATTCCCGCACCCCCCAAATTTATAAAGAAAAGACACAACAGACAAGGGAGGGGAGGGCTCAAACGACCCACACCCAAAAACCCTTTATAATCCTAACCCAAAAACCCAAAAAAAGAAAGATCAAAAGGAAAACAAAGAAGGAAAGTAAATTATAAGGTTTTAAGGGGTATTTATGGTTTTGAGGGGGGTTCTCAAGGTTTTTGGGCTTTTTTACATTTTCATTGATTTTTAGCTGTTTTTAGAATTTTTATGGTTTTCAAGGTTTTTAGGGTTTTTAGCGATTTTGAGGGTTTTTAGGGTTTTCTGGGGTTTTCCTAGTTTTTAGGGTCCTTTTGGGGTTTAGGGTTTTTTTGAGTTTTTTAGGGGTTTTAAGGCTTTTTGGAGTTTTTTAACATTTTAGGGGGTTTAAGGGTTTTTAGAGTTTTTTGTTATTTTTAGGGTTTTTATGGGTTTTTAAGGTTTTTAGGGGTTTTTCAATGTTTTTAAGATTTTTTACATTTTCATGGTTTTTAGGATTTTTTAAGGATTTTTATGCTTTTTACGATTTTTAGGATTTTTAGGGATTCTGAGATTTTTCTGGGGTTTGGGGGTTTTTACGGGGTTTCAGGATTTTTTTGGGTAGTTTTAGATTTATAGTGGGTTTTCTGAGTTTTTTAGGTGGTTTAAGGTTTTTAGTGAGTTTTAGGGGTTTTTTAGGGTTTATAGGGTTTTTTCATGGTTTATAGGGTTTTTTACATTTTTTTGGAATTTAGGGGGTTTTTTAAGATTTTTATGGTTTTTAGGGTGTTTTAGGGTTTTTAGGATTTTTCCAAGGTTTTAGGGGTTTTCAGGGGGTTTTAGGGTTTTTATGGTGTTTCGAAGTTTTTAGGGTCTTTTTAGGTTTTTAGGGTTTTAAGGTCTTTTAGAGTTATTTATCATTTTTTGGGTTTTAATGGTTTTTATGGGTTGGGGGTATGGTTTTTATGTGGTTTTATATATTTTAGGGGTTCCTCATTATTTTTATGTTTTTTACATTTTCATGGATTTTAGGGTTTTTTTAATATTTTTATGGTTTTATGGTTTTTTAATATTTTAATGGTTTTTATGGTTTTTAAGGGTTTATGGGTTTTTAGGGTTCTTCAAGGGTTTTAGGGTTTTTAGGGGTTTTTAGGGGTTTTAGGATCTTTTTGGATTTTTAGGTTTTTTTTTGAGTTTTTTTAGGTTTTTTTAGGTTTTTTAGATTTCTTTAACAATTTTTGGGGTTTAAATGGTTTTTAGAGTTTTTAGCGGTTTTGGGGGTTTTAGGGTTTTTAGGGTTTTTAATTATTTTTATTGGTTTTCTAGTTTTCAGGGTTTTAAGCATTTTTTACGTTTTCATGGATTTTTTTGCGTTTATTAGGATTTTTATGGTTTTTAGGGTTTTTTAGGGTTTTTTGTTATTTTGCGGGTTTTTAGGGGTTTCCTTAGGTTTTTAGGGTTTTTAGGGGTTTTAAGAGTTTTTAGGGTCTTTTTGGTTTTTGGATTTTTTGAGTCTTTTAGGATTTTTATGGTTTTAGAGCTTTTTTTACGTTTTAGGGATTTTTAGGGTTTTTAGGGGTTTTAGATGTTTTTAAGGATTTTAGGGGTTTTCTGGGTTTTTAGTGTCTTTTGGGTTTTAAGGATTTTTTTTTGAGTTTTTAGGATTTTTAAGATTTTTTAATGTTTTATAACGTTATTAGGGGTTTAAGGGCTTTTATAATTTCTAGTGGGTTTTTAGGGTGTTATGGATTTTAGGGTTTTTTATGGTTTTTAGGGGTTTTATTGTTTTCATGGTTTTTTCAAATTTTTATTGTATTTTAAATTTTCATGGATTTTTAAGGGGGTTTTAGGATTTTTTTGGTTTTTAGGGATTTTTATGGGTTTTAGGGTTTTCGGGGGGTTTTAGGGTTTTTAGGGTTTTTTAGTGTTTTTAGGGCCTTTTGTGTTTTTAAAGGTTTTTTTATTTTTTTAGGGGTTTTGTGGTTTCTTAGAGTTTTTTAACATTTTTAGGTATTGAAGGGTTTTTAGAGTTTTTAATGGTTTTTTGGGTTTTTATGGGGTTTTAGGGTTTTTAGGTTTTTTGGGGTTTTATAGTTTTTAAGTGTTTTTTAGGCACTTTAGTGTTTTTTTCATTTTCATGGATTTTTAACAGTTTTCAAGATTTTTATGCTTTTTATGGGTTTTTAGGGATTTTAGGGATTTTGAGGGTTTTTAGGATTTTCAGGTTTTTTAGGGTTTTTAAGGTTTTTAACGGGGTGTTTTCCCTTTTCAAGGTTTTAAATGTTTTTTATAGTTTTTAACATTTCTAGGGGTTTTAAGGGTTTTTATGGGTTTTTATGGGTTGTGAAGTATATTAAGGTTTTTATGTTTTTTTGGGGGTTTTCAGGGTTTTTACAGATTTTTAAGTTTTCATGGATTTTAAGGAGTTTTTAAAATTTTTATGATTTTTATGGTTTTTAGTGGGTTTTAGGGTTTTTTAGGGTCTTTTTGAGTTTTTAGGGTTTCTTGAGATTTGAGGGTTTCTACACGTTTTTAGATTTTTTTAACGTTTTTAGAGGTTTTATGATTTTTTAGAGTTTTAGTGGGTTTTTAGGGTTGTTATGGGGTTTTAAGGTTTTAGGGGATTTTATGGTTTTCAGGTGGTTTTCTGGTTTTTTTACATTTTCATGCATTTTTAGGGGGTTTTAAGATTTTTGTGCTTTTTAGGGTTTTTAGGGTTTTTATGGATTTTGAGAGTTTTTAGGGTTTTTAGTAGTTTTATGGTTTTCAGTGTTTTTAGTATTTTTAGGATCTTTTTGGGTTTTTAAGGGTTTTTTAGAGTTTTGTGGTTTTTAGAGTTTTTATGGGTTTTTTGGTTTTTTAAAGTTTTTTGGGGTTTTATGGTTTTCAGGGTTTTAGTGTTTTTTTTTCATTTTCTGGGATTTTTAGGGTTTTTAGGATATTAATTGTTTTTAGGTTTTTTTTGATTTTGTAGTGTTTAGGGTTTTTCAGGGGGTTTTAGGGTTTTGTTGTGAGATGCAGGGGGTGGCTCAATCTTCACGGCATGGGGGGGGGGACTGGAACAATCCTCACAAAACAAAGAGAAACAAAGAATAATCTCTCTATATAAATCTTGAATGTCATACAGTGCCATGGGAGTGGGTATTTATAGCCAAGGGTGATACAATAGTCAAGGGTTTAATACCCTAAAGTCATAAAAGATAAACCTACTTTGTTCACTTAAATTCAAAAAGATAAAGTCTACCAAAAACCTTTTGGAAAAGAAGCACACAACTTTCCAATTATTGCCCATCAGATTTGATTTTGAGTGTCTAGCCCACCAGATTCGACTTTGGTGTCAAAAGATGCCATTTTAGAATCCTCCATGTGGGCAAGGCTTCCAAAATTCATGCAACTTTGTGGTACAAGATTTAAACATCATGTTTGGGCTTGAATAAGTGATATACTAGGCCCATTTGGTCCATCCATGCAAGGAGAGATCCATAAGACCATTAATGAAATGAGATGGGCACCCATTGTAGCATTCAACCTCTTAAATCTCCCTCACATCATCGATCCTTGCAAATCCAAATCCTCCACCTAAGAAATCAACTCAGTGCCTTTAACATGGTTCTCATCATCCTCCCCTATTGAAAAGAAGTGATCCTCGACTCTTCATCCTCTACACCCAAAAAAGGAGAAAGATTAGAAACATTGAAAGTGGCACTTACACCATACTCACCTGGAAGATCTATCTTGTAACCATTGTTGTTAATATTCTTGAGCACTCAGAAAGGTTTGTCTTCTCAAGGAATGAGTTTTGATTTCTTCTTGTTGGGAAATATTTCCTTTCGCATAAAAATCCAAACTAAGTCATCGGGTTTGAACAACACTTGCTTACGACCCTTTTTTCACAATCAATGTATTTCTAGGTCATCCGCTTGATATTTTTCCTTAAATTTTTATGGATTTGTTTGATAAATTCTTCACGCCCTTTCGCATCCATATTATTTGCTTCCTACAAAGCTAAAGGAACTAGATCAATAGGGGCAAGGGGGTTAAAACCGTAAAAAATTTCAAATGGATAATATTGAGAAGTGGAATGCCTTAGCCACGTTATATGTGAATTCCACATGTGGCTGACACTCCTTCAAATTCTTGATATTCTACATGAAAATTTTTTATAGAAGATATGATAGTGTCTGATTCACCACCTTTGTTTTCCCATTAGTTTTCGGATGAAAATTAGTGGAAAACAGTAACTTTGTACCCAGTTTTCTTGACAAGGTCTTCCAAAAGTAATTAAGGAATTTTGTGTCGTGATCCAATAAAATCTTCCTTGGAATTCCATATAGTTTGTCTACTTCCTAAAATAAATGTGTTGCAATGTTAGTGGCATCATATGTATTGTGACAAGGAATAAAATTTGCCATTTTAGAAAACCGATCCACCGCAAAAAAAAAAAGGAATCTTTCACCCTCTTCGTTCTAGGTAACCCCACAATAAATTTCATTTGTATGTCCTCCCAAGGGGTGTTGGGGATTTTTAGGGGAAGATATAATCCATGTGGGTTCAGTTTAGATTTGGATTTATGGCAAACAATTCACTTTATCACAAATTTTTCAACATCTGTAGACATCCTAGGCTAATAAAAATGCTCACTTAGAATTCTTAAAGTTTTTGCAACACCAAAGTGTCCCATTAACCCACCATAATTTGACTCCTTTAGTAAAAGTAAACAGATATAGAAATTGGGAATACAAATCTTATCAATCCAGAATAAGATTCCATTGTGCAAATAAAACTTCCCCCAAGTAACTCCAGGTTTGCAATGACCAAAAGGTTACCCAAAACCTGTATATGTGGAATATAAATCCTTAATGTATTCAAAACCAAGGAGTTTAGAATCCAACAAAGATAAGAGAGAATATCTACATGAAAGTGCATTAGCCATGGTATTTTATTTACCCTTTTTAGGGGTTTTAAGGGTTTTTAGAGATTTTATCCATTTTTAGGATTTTTTTGGGTTTTAGGGTTTTAAAGGTTTTGAGGGGTTTTTATGTTTTTTCAGGGGTTTTCAGGGTTTTTACACTTTTAGGGATTTTTAGAGGTTTTTTGGTTTTTTATAGGTTTTAGGGATTTTTAGGGTTCTTATGGATTTTTGGGTATTAAGGTTTTTAAGGGGATTTTATGGTTTTTAGAGGTTTTCTGGGTTTTTTGAGTCTTTTGGGGTTTTCTGGTTTTTTGGAATTTTGTTGGGTTTTTAAGATTTTTTAGAGTTTTTAGTGGTTTGTAGGGTTTTTATAGGTTTTTAGGGTTTTTAAGGATTTTATAGGTTTTTATGTTTTTCGGGGTTTTTCAGGTTCTTTAGGGTTTTTTATGTTTTTATGGATTTTTAGGGATTTTTTGGATTTTTATGGTTTGTAGGGTTTTTAGGGATTTTAAGGGGTTTTAGGTTTTTTAGAGTTTTTTAGGGTTTTCAGGGTTTTTAGGGTATTTTTGGGTTTTTAGTTTTTTTCTTCAGTTTTTTAGGTTTTAAGGTTTTTTAGAGTTTTCAACATTTTTATGGTTTTTAAGGGGTTTAAGGAGTTTTATAGTTTTTAGTGGTTTTAGGGTTTTTATGGGTTTTTAAGGTTTTAATGCTTTTTAGGTGTTTATATGGTTTTTAGGGGGTTTTTAGTGTTTTTAGGGTTTTTTACATTTTCATGGATTTTTACGGGTTTTTTGGTTTTTTAAGGTTTTTAGGGATGTTTACGGTGTTTAATGTTTTTCAGGGTTTTTAGAGTCTTAGGGTTAAGGGATATTTATGGTTTTCATGGTTTTTTTTGGGTTTTTAGAGTTTTTTAACGTATTTAGTGGTTTTAAAGGTGAGTTTTTAGTGTTTTTTATTGTTTTATGGGTTTTTAGGGTTTTTGATGGTTTTATGGGTTTTATGGTTTTCAAGGGGTTTTCAGGGTTTATAGGGATTTTTAGGGGGGGCTTAGGATTTTTATGGTTTTTAGGGGTTTTTTGGGGGTTTAAACTATTTTAGATTTTTTTTATCATTTTTAGCGGTCTAAGTGGTTTTAGAGTTTTTTTGTGGGAATATAGGGTTTTTATAGTTTTGGGGGATTTTTTAAGGTTTTATAGGATTTTATGGTTTTCAAGAGTTTTTCTGGGTTTTTAGGGGTTTTTAGGGTTGTTCAGTGTTTTTATGGCCTTTTTGGGTTTTCAAGTTTTTTTTTATTTTTTAAAGGTTTTCAAGTTTTTAAAGCTTTTTAGGGGTTTTAAGGGTTTTTAGATATTTTTGTTTGTTTTGGGGGTTTTATGGGGTTTTTGGGTAATTTAAGGTTTTTAGGGGGGTTTAGGGTTCAACCTTTTTAAGGGCTTTTACATTTTCAGGGATTTTTATGGTTTTCTTAAGATTTTTATGATTTTTATGGTTTTTAGGGGTTTTAGGGATTTTTTTGTGTTGGGGGGGGGGTTATTGTTTCTAGGGGATTTTAAAGTTTTTAGGTTTAGTTAGGTTTTAGGGTATTTTTGGGTTCTTTAGGGTTTAAAAGGTTTTTTAGGGATTTTTCACATTTTTATGGGTTTAAAGGGTTTTTAGTGTTTTGTGGTTTTTAGGTGTTTAATGCGTTTTTAGGGTTTTTATGTTTTTATGTATTTTTTATGGTTTTAGGGGTTTTTGAGGGTTTTCAAGGTTTTTTACATTTTTTTGGGTTTTTAGAGGATTTTTATGGTTTTTAGGGTATTTTATGATTTTTAGGGATTTTTAGGATATTTAATGTTTTCAAGGGTTTTTTGGGTTTTCTAGGGGTTTTAATGTCTTCTAGGCTTTTTTGAGTTTTTAGGTGTTTCAAGGTTTTTTAGACTTTTCTAACCTTTTTAGGGGTTTTGTGGTTTATAATGTTTTTAGCGGTTTCTTAGGCTTTTTATGGGCTTTCATTGTTCTTTAAGACTTTTTGGGGTTTATGGTTTCAGGATTTTTAGGGTTTTTCTCTTTTTTTTTGGATTTTTATAGTTTTTTAAGATTTTTATCGTTTTTATGGTTTTTAGGGTTTTTAGTGATTTTGATGATTTTTAGGGTTTTTTCAGGGGTTTTATGGGTTTTCATGGTTTTTAGGGTCTTTTGGGGTTTTATTATTTTTTAGAGTTTTGAACATTTTTAGGGGTTATAATGGTTTTTAGTGGTTTGGGGTTTTTATGGTATTTGAGTGTTTTTAAGGCCTTTAGGGGGCTTTATGGTTTTCAGTGGTTTTTCACGGTTTTTGGGTTTTTTTCTTTTTCATGGATTTTTAGGGGTTTTTTAGGATTTTTGTGGGTTTTAGGGGGTTTTAGGGGTTTTTAGGGATTTTAGGGATTTTAAGGGTTTTTAGGGGTTTTAGGGGTTTTAGTATGTTTTTTGATTTTTTTGATTTTTTTGGATTTTTATGGTTTTTAAAGTTTTTTCACATTTTAGGGGGTTTAAGTGTTTTTAGAGTTTTTATTGGTTTTTATGGTTTTTTGAGGTTTTGAGGGGTTTTTATGGTTTTTAGGGGGGGTTTAGGGTTTGTAGGGTTTTCTACGCTTGCATGGATTTTTAGCAGATTTTTAAGATTTTTAATATTTTTATTGATTTTTTAGGTTTTTAGAGATTTTGAGGGTTTTTAAGGTTTTTTTGGGGGGTTTTGATATTTTTAGAGTTTTTTAGTGTCCTTTGGTGTTTTTTTAGTTTTTTTAGTTTTTTTGAATTTTTTAGGTTTTTAAGGTTTTTTAGATTTTTTAACATTTTTATGGTTTTAGGGTTTTTAAGGGGGGGTCTTTATGGTTTTCAGGGGTTTTCAGAATATTTCAGGGTTTTTAAGGTTTCTTATTTTTTCATGGATTTATAGGGGTTTTTAGGATTTTTATGATTTTTAGGGTTTTAGGGACTTCAAGGGTTTTAGGGGTTTTCAGGGGTTTTTGGGGTTTTAGGGGTTTTCTGGGTTTTTATGGTCCTTTTGGGTTTTTTGGTTTTTTTTGTGTTTTTAAGGTTTTTTAGAATTTTTTAACATTTTTAGGGGTTTTTAGTTTTTTTTAGGCTTTTTAGTTATTTTTTAGGGTTTTTAGTTATTTTTTAGGGTTTTTACAGATCTTTTCATTTTCATTGTTTTTAGGGGTTTTTTCGGTATTTTCAAAGGTTTTTAGGGTTTTTTGGTTTGTTCAGAGTTTTTAAGGTCATTTAGGGGTAATAGGATTTTCATGAATTTTTAAGGGTTTTTAAGGGTTTTTAGAGTTTTTTTAACATTTTAGGTATTTTATGGGTTTTTAGATATTTTATTGGGTTTTTAGGGTTTTTATGTTTTTTCTGGTTTTTAGGGGTTTTTATGGTTTTCAAGGGTTTTTAGTATTTTTTAAATTTTCATGCATTTAAGTGGTTTTTTAGGATTTTTGTGGTTTTTATTATTTTTTATGGTATTTAGTGATTTTTAGGGATTAAGGGTTTTTTAGGGTTTTTAGGGTTTTTCAGGGTTTCAGGGTCTTTTGGGTTTTTTGGGTTTTTTGAGTTTTTGATGGTTTAAAGGTTTTTTAGCATTTTTAACGTATTTAGGGGTTTTAAGGGTTTTTAGAGTTTTAGTAGGTTTCTTGGGTTTATATGGGGTTTTTGGGTTTTAAAAGGTTTTTAGTGGTTTTCATGGGGTTTTCATGGTTTTTTGGGGGTTTTACATTATCATTGATTTTTTGGGTTTTTTTAGGATTTTTATGATTTCTAGGGTTTTTAGGGTTTTTAGTGATTTTAAGAGGTTTTAGGGTTTTTTAGTGTTTTTAGGGTTTTTCAGGATTTTTAGAGTCTCTTTGGGTTTTTAGAGTCTTTTTGGGTTACTAGGGTTTTTAAAGTTTTTTATGGATTTTAAGGTTTTTTGAGTATTATAACTTTTTAAGGGGTTCTAAGGGCTTTTAGAGATTTTAGTAGTTTTTAGAGTTTTTATGGGTTTTGATTTTTTTTAAGGTTTTGAGGGGTTTTTTGGTTTTTATGGATTTTGAGAGCTTTTAGGGATTTTTTGGGTTTTATGGATTTTCAGGGTTTTTACGATCTTTTGCGTTTTTAAGGTTTTTTGAGTTTTTTAGGGGCTTTAAAGTTATTTAGAGTTTTTTACTTTTTAGGGATTTTAAGGTTTTTTAGAGTTTTTTGTGGTTTTATGGTTTTAATGGGTTTTCAAGGTTATTTAGGTTTTCTGGGATTTTTATGGTTTTTAGGGTTCTTCACATTTTCATTGATTTTTTGGCGTTTTAGGGATTTTTATTGTTTTTACTGTTTTTTCAGGTTTTTCCGGGGTTTTAGGGTCATTTTGGGTTTTTGTATTTTTTGCGTTTTTAGTGTTTTAAGGTTTTTATAGTTTTTAACGTTTTTAGTGGTTTAAGGGTTTTTTGGGGTTTTAGGGTTTTAAAGGTTTTTAGTAGTTTCATGGTTTTCAGTGTTTTTTCAACAATTTTAGGGTTTTTTACGTTTTTAGGGATTTTTTGGGGGTTTTTAGGATTTTTTATGGTTTTTTGGGTTTTTAGGGGTTTTAGGGAATTTAGAGGGGTTTGGGGTTTTTAGGGTTTCTGAGCTCTTTTTGGATTTTATGTGTTATTTTAAGTTTTTTAGGGTTTTTAGTGTTTTTTAATGTTTTTAGGGGTTTTAAGGGTTTCTATATTTTTTAGTGATTTTTAGGGGTTTTAATGGGTTTTAGAGGTTCTTATGATTTTCAGAGGGTTTTAGGGTTTTTTTGGGGTTTTCATGGATTTTTAATGGTTTTTTAGGTTTTTTAAAGTTTTTAAGGGTTTTAGGGGTTTTAGGGATTCTGAGATTTTTTATGGTTTTTCAGGGGTTTTTAGGTATTCATGGGTTTTTGGGTCTTTTTGGGTTTTTTGGGGGTTTTTTGAGTTTTTTTGTTTTTAACTGTGTTTATAGATTTTTAACATTTTTAGTGGTTTAATGGGGTTTTAGAGTTTTTAGAGGTTTTAAGGTTTTATTGGTTTTTAGGTTTTTATGGTTTGTTGGTTTTTTAGTGTTTTTTGGGATTTTGAGTGGTTTTAGTGGTTTTCATAGGTTTTAGGGTTTTCCAGGGATTTTATAGTCTTTGGGGGTGGGGGTGTTTAGGGGTTTTATGATTTTTTAGATATTTTTTACGTTTTTAGGTGTTTTAAGGGTTTTTAGAGGTTTTAGTGGATATTTAGGGTTTTTAGGGGTTTTAATTGTTTTCATGGATTTTTTAGGGTTTTTGGGATTTTTTTTATGTTTTCATGGATTTTTTGGGGTTTTTAAGGATTTTTATGTTTTTTAGGGTTTTTAGGGATTTTTAGGGTTTTTTGGGGTTTTAGGGGTTTTCATGGTTTTTTGTGTTTTTTATGGGATTTTTAGGGTTTTTATAGTTTTTATAGTTTTTTAATGTTTTAGGAGCTTTAAGGGTTTTATGAATTTTTAGTGGTTTTTAGGATTTTAGTTGTTTTTTATGGTCTTCAGGGGTATTTCAGTGTTTTTAGGGCTCTTTATGTTTTCATGCATTTTTTAGGGTTTGAAAAGATTTTTATTATTTTTAGGGGTTTTAGGGTTTTTAGGGATGTTGTGTGTTTTTATGGGTTTTTAGCTGGTTTTAGGGTCTTTGAGGGTTTTTAGTGTCTTTTTGGGTTTTTAGGGGAGTTTTTTTTTTATTTTTTTTAGTATTTTTAAGGTTTTTAGATTTTTTAAAAGGTTTTTATTGTTTTAAAGGGTTTTTTGTTTTTAGTGTTTTTAGGCTTTTTATGGTTTTTATTGGTTTTTTAATGTTTTAGGGTTTTTTTACGTTTTCAGGGATTTTTTGGGTTTTTTAGGATTTTTATGGTGTTTGGGGTTTTTAGGGTTTTTAGGGAATTTAGAGGGGTTTGGGGGTTTTTAGGGTTTCTTGGCTCTTTTTGGATTTTAAGGGTTATTTTGAGTTTTTTTAGGGTTTTCAGTGTTTTTTAATGTTTTTAGGGGTTTTAAGGGTTTCTATATTTTTTAGTGATTTTTAGGGTTTTTAATGGTTTTTAGCGGTTATTATGGTTTTCAAAGGGTTTTAGTGTTTTTTTGGTTTTCATGGATTTTTAATGGGTTTTTAGGTTTTTTAAAGTTTTTAAGGGTTTTAGGGGTTTTAGGAATTTTGAGATTTTTTATGGTTTTTCAGGGGATTTTAGGTATTCATGGGTTTTAGGGTCGTTTTGGGTTTTTTTTGGTTTTTTTTTGAGTTTTTTTGGTTTTTAATGGTGTTTATAGATTTTTAACATTTTCGAGGTTTAATGGGGTTTTAGAGTCTTTAGAGGTTTTTAGGTTTTATCGGTTTTTAGGGTTTTTATGGTTTGTTGGGATTTTTTTGTTTTATGGGGGTTTTCAGGGCTTTTAGGGGTTTTTAAGTTTTTATTGATTTTTAGGGGGTTTTAGGATTTTTATGGTTTTTTAGTGTTTTTAGGGATTTTGAGTGGTTTTAGGGGTTTTCATAGGTTTTAGGGTTTTCCAGGGATTTTGTGGTCTTTGAGGGGGGGGGGGGGTTAGGGGTTTTATGATTTTTTTATCGGTTATTATGATTTTCAGAGGGTTTTAGGGGTTTATATATTTTTTTTGGTTTTTAGGGGTTTTAATGGTTTTCATTGGTTTTTTAGGATTTTTGGGATTTTTTTTATGTTTTCATGGTTTTTTTTGGTTTTTTTAGGATTTTTATGGTTTTTAGTGTTTTTAGGGATTTTAGGGATTTTTAGGGTTTTTTGGGGTTTTAGGGGTTTTCATGGTTTTTTGTGTTTTTATGGGATTTTTAGGGTTTTTATAGTTTTTAGAGTTTTTTAATGTTTTAGGAGCTTTAAGGGTTTTTAGAGGTTTTAGTGGGGTTTTATAAATTTTTAGGGGTTTTTAGGATTTTAGGTGTTTTTTATGGTCTTCAGGGGTATTTCAGGGTTTTTAGGGCTCTTTACGTTTTCACGCATTTTTTAGGGTTTTAAAATATTTTTATGGTTTTTAGGGGTTTTAGGGTTTTTAGGGATGTTGTGTGTTTTTATGGGTTTTAAGTTGGTTTTAGGGTCTTTGAGGGGTTTTAGTATCTTTTTGGGTTTTGAGGGAAGTTTTTTTTTGAATTTTTTAGTACTTTTAATGTTTTTAGATTTTTTAAAGGTTTTTAATGTTTAAAAGGTTTTTTTGGTTTTTAGTGGCTTTTAGGCTTTTTATGGTTTTTATGGTTTTTAGGGGATTTATGGTTTCTAGGGTTTTTAGGGCTTTCTATGGTTTCATAGATTTTTAGGGGATTTTTAGGAATTTAATGATTATTGGGGTTTTAAAGGGGTTTTTCAGGGTTTTTAGTGTCTTTTTATGTTTTCAATTTTTTTTTCCGAATTTTTAGGGTTTTTATGGTTTTTAGATTTTTTAACATTTTTAGGGGTTTTAATTTTTTTAGTGGGTTTTTAGGGTTTTTAAGGTTTTTAAGGTTTTTAATTGGTTTTATGGTTTTGAGGGTTTTTTGTGTTTTCTACGTTTTCATAGATTTTTAGGGGTTTTATGGTTTTAAGGGGTTCTTCAAGATTTTTAGGGGTTTTTACATTTTCATGGTTATTTGGGGTTTTTTTGGTTTTTTATTTTTTTAGGGTTTTTTAGGGTTTTTAGGGATGTGAGGGTTTTAGGGGTTTTATGGTTGTTTTGGATTTTTAGGGGTTTTTCCAGTTTTTTAGGTTTTTAAGGTTTTTTATAGTTTTTAACATTTATAGGGGTTATAAAGTCTTTTAGAGTTTTAGTGGGTTTTTTGGGTTTTATTGGTTTTTAGTGTTTTTATGGTTTTTAGGGGTTTTTATGGTTTTCAAGGGGTTTTTAGGGGTTTTAGGGTTTTCTACATTTTCATTGATTTTAGGATTTTATAGAATTTTTATGGTTTTTCGGGTTTTTTAGGATTTTGTGGGTTTTTAAGGGTTTTGTGTGGGTTTTAAGGTTTTTATGGTCTCTTTGGGGTTTTTGTTTTTTTTGGGCTTTTAGTGGTTTTAAGGTTTTTAGTGTTTTTTTATGTTTTTAGGGGTTTTAAAGGTTTTTAGTGTTTTTAATGGCTTTTAGGGTTTTTATGGGTTTTTGGGTTTTTTAAAGGTTTTTTGGGATTTTATAGTTTTCAAGGGTTTTCCATGATTTTTAGGGTTTTTTATGTTTCAATGGATTTTTAGGGGTTTTTTGGATTTTTATGGTTTTTTGGGTTTTTTGGGATTTTTTTGGGTTTTATGGTTTTTCCTCGGTTTTTAGGGACTCTTAGGTTTTAAGGGTTTTTTTTTCAGTTTTCTAATGGTTTTGCGGGTTTTTAAAGTATTTTCATTTTTATGGGTTTAAAGGGGTTTAAGAGTTTTTGGTGGTTTTTAGGGATTTGATGGGTTTTTTTTTGGTTTTTAGGGTTTTTAGGGGTTTTTATGTTTTTAGGAGGTTTTCAAGGTTTTAGGGTTTTTTATGTTTTCCTGGAATTTTAGAGGGTTTTAAGACTTTTATGGTTTCTAAGATTTTTTTATAGTTTTATGGATTTTGAGAGTTATTGGGGATTATCAAGGGTTTTAGGGTTTTTTGGGTTTTTAAGGTTTTTTTGGGTATTTTTACGGTTTTGGGGTTTAAGGGTTTTTTGAGTTTTTAGTTGTTATTAGGGTTTTTAGGGATTTTTAAGGTTTTTAGGGGTTTTATGTTTTTCATGTTTTTTTGGGGGTTTTATGGGTTTACATTTTCATGGATTTTTAGGATTTTATGTTGTTTATGGATTTTAGAGATTTTTTAGGGTGTTAGGATTTTTTCGGTGATTTTAGGGTTTTAGGGTTTTTCTGGGCTTTTTGTGTCTTTTTGGGTTTTTAGGGGTTTTTTGAGTTTTTTATGGTTTTTAAGGTTTTTAGAGTTTTTTTTAACATTTTTAGGGTTTTTAAGATTATTTTAGAGTTTTTAGTGGTTTTAGGGTTTTTATGGGTATTTAGAGTTTTTAAAGGTATTTAGGGGTTTTTATGATTTTCATGGAGTCCTTAGGGTTTTTAGGGTTTTTTTTCATTTTAATGGATTATTAGGGGGTTTTAGGATTTGTTTTTTGGTTTTTAGGTATTTTTAGAGTTTTTATTAATTTTGAGGGTATTGGGGTTTTTCAGAGGTTTTTAGTGGTTTTCTGGGTTTTTTTTTAGTTTTTTAGGGTTTTTACGACTTCTAACATTTTTTGGGTTTAAAAGGTTTTTAGAGTTTTTAGTGGGTTTTTAGGATTTTTATGGGTTTTTGGTATTTTAAGGTTTTTAGGGGTTTTATGGTTTTCAATGACTTTTCCATATTTTTATGGTTTTTAGGGTTTTTTATGTTCTCAGGGATTTTTAGTGGTTTTTTTAGATTTTTATGGTTTTTTGGTTTTTTATGGTTTTTAGGGATTTTGAGTGTTTTTATGGGTTTTCATTGGTTTTTAGGGGTTTTCAAGGTTTTTAGGGTCTTTTTGGGTTTTTAGGCGTTTTAAGGTTTTTTAGAGTTTTTTAACGTTTTTAGGGTTTTAGTGGTTTTTCAAATTTTTAGTGGTTTTAGGGGTTTTTATGGTTTTTAGGGTTTTTAATGGTTTTAGGGTTTTTAATGTTTTCTTGGATTTTTAGGGGTCTTTTAGTATTTTTATGGTTTTTATAGTTTTATTGGGTGTTCTTGGATCTTTAGGGTTTTTAGGGGTTTTCAGGGTTTTTTTTTGGTTTTTAGGGTTTTTCTGAATATTTTAGGGTTTATAGGTTTTCTATAGATTTTTAACTTTTTTAGCGATTTAAAGGGTTTTTAGGGATTTTATTGATTTTTAGAGTTTTTCAAGGTTTTTTAGGTTTTTATATTTTCATGGATTTATTGGAGATTTTAGGATTTTATGGGCTTTAAGGTCATTACGGATTTTGAGGGTTTTTAGAATTTTTTTCAAGGGTTTTAGGTTTTTTAGATCTTTTATGGGTTTAGGGATTTTTTTGTTTGTTATTTAGGGTGATTAAGTTTTTTTAGAGTTTTTAACGTTTTTTGGGGTTTAAAGGGTTTTTATGAGTTTTTAGGAGTTTTAATTTTTTTTTTGGGTTTTGTGATTTTCAGGGGTATTTCTGTTGTTTTAAGGTTTTTTATGCTTTCATGGATTTTAAGGGGGTTTTAGTATTTTTATGGTTTCAGGGTTTTTAAGGTTTTTTAGTTTGTGGGGTTTTTGGGTTTTTTTGAGTTTTTTGGGTTTTTAAGGCTTTTAGAGTTTTTAACCATTTTATAAGTTTTTAGAGTTTTTAGTGATTTTTTAGAGTTTTATTGGTTTTTTGATGTTTTAGGTGTTTTATGGATTCAAGAGGTTTTTTCAGGGTTTTATGGTTTTTTTTAAGTTTTCTTGGATTTTTAGTGGTCTTTTTATTTTTATAGTTTTTAGGGGTTTTTAGGGGTTTTTAGGGTTTTTAGGGATTTTGAGGGGTTTTAGAGATTTTAAGATTTTTAAGGGGGGTTTGGTTTTTTGGGTTTTTATTGTCTTTTTGGGTTTTTTGGTTTTTTTAAGTTTTTAGGGATTTTGAGGATTTTAGAGTTTTTTAACAATTTTCGAAGTTTTGTGGGTTTTTAGAGTTTTTAGTGTGTTTTTAGTGTTTTTATGGGTTTTCAACTTTTTTACGATTTTTAGAGTATTATATGGTTTTCAGAGGTTTTTCGAGGTTTTTAGGGTTTTTTACGTTTTCTTGGTTTTTTAGAGGTTTTTAAGATTTTTATGGTTTTTAGGGGTTTTAAGGGTTTTTAGGGTTTTTTGTGTTTTTTTGGGTTTTAATGATATTTTAGCATTTTTTTATCATTTTTAGGGGTTTAAAGTGTTTTTAGATTTTAGGGGTTTTTTGGGTTTTTATGGGTTTTTGATGGTTTTAGAGGTTTTCTGGTTTTCATGTTGTTTTTTAGCATTTTTAGTGTTTTTTACGATTCACATATTTTTTGGGATTTTTAGGATTTTTATGGATTTTAGTGCTTTTAGGGTTTTTTGGTGTTTTTTTGGTTTTTAGGGTTTTCCATTGGCTTTTAGGGGTTTTCATGGTTTTAGGGTCTTTTTGGGTTTTTATGGATTTTTTTGAGTATTTACGGTATTTAAGGTTTTTTAGATTTTTAGTGAGTTTTTAGAGTTTTTAGAGTTTTTAGGGGAATCTATGGCTATTATGGGTTTTTCAGGGTTTTTTGGGTTTTTTAAATTTTCCTGGATTTTAAGGGGTTTTTAAAGATTTTTATTGTTCTTATAGTTTTTGGGATTTTAAGGATTTTGAGGGTTTTAGGGATTTTAAGGGGTTTTTTGGCTTTTTCAGAGTTTTTAGGTTTTTATAGGTTTTTAGGGGTTTTTTTTGAATTTTTTAGGGTTTTATAGTTTTTTAGAGTTTTTTAACATATTTTTGGATTTTAAGGGTTTTTAAAGTTTTTAGGGTTTTATGGGTTTTGATAGGTTTTTAATGATTTTATGGTTTTTATGGCTTCCAGGGGTTTTTTCTGGGTTTTTAAGGTTTGTTACGTTTCCATGGATTTTTAGGGGGTTTTAGGATATTAATTGTTTTTAGGGTTTTTAGGGATTTTGAGGGATTTTAGGGTTTTTCAAAGGTTTTAAGGGGTTTTCAGGGTCTATTTGGAATTTTTTGGTGTTATAAGGTTTTTTAGAGTTTTTTTAAACATTTTTATGGGTTTTAAGGGTTTTTATATGTTTTAGTGGTTTTTAGGGGTTTTTAAGGTTTTTAGGGGTTTTTAAAGGTTTTTAGTGTTTTTTTTGTTTTTCTAGGGTATTTCAGGGTTTTTCGTGTTTTTATATTATCATGGATTTTTAGGGGTTTTTTAGGATTTTTATGGGTTTTAGTTTTTTAGCATTTTTTGTGATTTTGAGGGTTTTAAGGGGTTTTCATAGGTTTTTATGTGTTTTTAAGGTCATTTTTGGTTTTCTGGGTATTTTGAGTTTTTTTAGGGTTTTTAGAGGTTTTGAACCTTTTTGGGGGTTTGAATGGTTTTTTGAGTTTTTAGTTGTTTTTAGGGGTTTTATGGGTTTTTAGAGTTTTTATGGTTTTTAGTAGTTTTTATGGTTTTCAGGGGTTTTTCACAGTTTATAGGGTTTGTACGCTTTCATGGATTTTTTGGGGCTGTTTTGAGTTTTTATGGGTTTTTAGTGTCTCCTGTGTTTTCAGATGTTTTTTGAATTTTAGTGTTTTAAGGTTATTAATTCTATTTAAGTTTTTTTTGGTTTTTAAGGGTTTTTAGAGTTTTTAGTGGTTTTTAGGGTTTTATGGGTTTTTAGGGGTTTTATGGTTTTCTTGGGTTTTTTAGGGTTTTAGGGTTTTTTATATTTTCATGGATTTTTAGGTTTTTTTGGGATTTTTATGGTTTTTAGTTTTTTAGGGTTTTTTGGGATTTTGGGGGGTTTTAGGGGTTGTTTCCAGTTTTTAGGCTCTTTTAGGATTTTTTGGATTTTTTTGAGTTTTAAGAGGTTTTAAGGTCTTTAGCAGTATTTAGGATTTTTAATGTTTATATGGTTTTCTTAGGATTTTCAGGATTTTTAGGGTTTTTTTACATTTTCATGGATTTTTAAGGGTTTTTTAGAAGTTTTACGTTTTTAGAGTTTTGAAGGATTTTGATGGGTTTTCAAAGGTCTTTAGGGGTTTTAGGGTTTTCATGGTTTTAAAGGTCTTTTGGGTTTTAGGGTTTGTAGAAATTTTAAGGATTTTGATGGGTTTTCAATGGTCTTTACGAACTGCTTTTAAGCACTTTTTAACTTTTTTTCTATGCAATTGGTGGAAAAATTTCGAGTTGCGATCTCCATTTTTGAGCAATCTAACATTGAACTGATTTTTGCCCAGCTTTTCTTTAAGAGTCAGGAGATCATCAAGCTTGGAATGAAGGTGCAACTCCTCTTGAGAGGGTAGATACAAAAGCTGGATGGAATCCTAGTGGAGGCCGAGCTGCTGCTCAACAGCCAGAATATCTTCATCCATCCCAGAGAAACCTATAAAAACTCCTAAAAAATATAAAATTACTAAAAAACCTCTAAAAATTCATGAAAATATAAAAATCCATGAAACCTATAAAAACTCCTAAAAACCATAAAAAAAAACCCTAAAATCTTATAAAAACCATAAAACCACAAAAAATTAAAAACAATTGAAACCCCTAAAAACGTTAAAAGACTCTAAAAAACATTAAAAATCCAAAAAAACTCAAAAAACCCCTAAAAACCCAAAAGACCCTAAAAACCAAGAAAACCCATAAAAACCCTAAAAACCCTTGAAAACTCATGAAAACACTCAAATCCCTAAAAAAACGTTAAACCATAAAAATCCTAAAAACTCCCTAAAAATACACGAAAATGTAAAAAATCCTAAAAATCCTGAAAACCCCTTGAAAACCATAAACACCCCCCCAAAAAATATCTCAAAACCCCTAAAACCCTTAAAAACCTTTAAAAATCCATAAAACCCTAAAAACTACTGAAAACTCTAAATACCCTAAAAATGTTAAAAAACTCTAGAAACCTTATAAACCCTAAAAAACTCGAAATAACCCTAAAAACCCCCAAAGACCCTAAAAACCCTAAAAATATCTGAAAACCATAAAAACCCCGGAAAGACCCAAAACAACCCCTTAAAAATACCTAAAAATCATAAAACCCTAAAAACTATAAAACCCTAAAAAACTAAAAAATGACCTAAAACCCCCTAAAAACCATAAAACCTATAAAAACTTTAAAAACCCTAAAAAATCTAGAAAATCCCTAAAAACCCATTAAATACTCTAAAAACACTTTAAACTCCTAAAAACAATAAAAAAACTAAAAAACCCTAAAAATCTCAAAATAAAACCCTAAAAACCCAAAAAGACCCTAAAAACATTGAAACCCCTCAAAATCCCTAAAAATGCTAAAACCCTAAAAATAATAAAATCCTAAAAAGCCCTAAAAATCCATAAAAATCAATAAAAAACTTAAAAAACCAAAAAAAACCAATAAAAACCCCAAAACCCTTTAAAAACTCTAAAGACCCTTAAAACCCCTAAAAATGTTAAAAACTCTAAAACACCATGAAACGCTAAAACACTAAAAAAACCCTAAAACCCCCAAAAGACCCTAAAAACCCTAAAAAACCATGAAACCCATTAAAAACTCTAAAGGCCCTCAAAAACCCTAAAAACCCTAAAAACTATAAAAATCCTAAAAAACCCCTAAAAATCCATGAAAAAGTAAAAAGCCTAAAAAGCCTAAAAACCTAGAAAACCATAAAACCCCTAAAACCCATAAAAATCTTAAAAAAACAATAAAAACTCAAAAAACCCTTAAGACCCCTAGAAATGTTAAAAATGTATAAAACCCTAAAAACTCAGATTAACCATAAAAACTCAAAAAATCCTAAAAAACATGAAAACCCTAAACACCTTAACCCCCTCCCCCCCTCTGAAAGACCCTAAAAACCATCAAAATCCTAAAAACCTTATTAACCATAAAAATCATAAAAAACATAAAAATTAAAGAAAATGAAAAAAAATAAAAACCCTGAAAACCCCCTAAAAACCATAAAACCCCCAAAAAAACCTTTAAACTCCTAAAAACCCATGAAAACCATAAAAAAAATAAAAATTCTAAAACCCCTTAAAACCATAGAAAACAAAAATAAAACCATAAAAACCCAAAAAAAATCACCAAAAACCCTAAAGACCCTCAAATTCCCTAAAACTATAAAAAGCCCTAAAAACCATAGAAGTCCTAAAATCCCGAAAAATCTATGAGAATTTTAAAAACCCTAAAACCATGAAAGGTCCTTGAAAACCATAAAAACTCCTAAAAACATTAAAAACCCAAAAAACCCATACAAAAATCTAGAGAACCACTAAAAACTATAAAAATGTTAAAAAGATCTGAAAAACCTTAAAACCGTTAAAATCCCATAAAGAATAAAAATCCTAAAAACCCCCCAAAACCAGAAGAACCCCTAAAAACCATAAAAACCAATAAAAAACCAAAACCATTAAAACCCCTAAAAATGTTAACAAACTCTAAAAACTCAAAAAAACTCAAAAAGCCCTAAAAGACCATAAAAACCCTAAAAATACCTTAACCCCCTAGAAACCCTAAAATACCTTAACCCCCTAGAAACCCTAAAATACCTTTAGAATACCTAAAACCCCTCAAAACCTTTAAAATCCCTAAAAACCATAAGAACCATAAAAATCCTAAGAAACCCCTAAAATCCCATGAAAACGTTAAAAACCATAAAAACTCTAAACCCCCTTAAAACAATAAAATCCCCTAAAAACCATAAAACCCTAAAAACTAATTAAAAACTCTTAAAAACCACTAAAAATCTAAAAACCCTTTAAACCATTAAAAACTTTAAAAAAATCTAACAACCCTTAAAACACTTCAAAATAAAAAAACCCCTAAAAATCCGAAAGACCTTAAAATCTCTGAAAACTCCATTAAGACACTAAAAAACCACTAAATACTCTAAAACCCTTTAAAACCACTAAAACCATAAAAACCCCCAAAAACCCCAAACCCATAAAAATCCCCAAAAACCCTAAAAACCATAAAAATACTAAAAACCCCTTAAAAATCTATGAAAATGCAAAAAACCCTAAAGACCCTAAAAAACCCATGAAAACCATAAAACCCCTAAAAACTGTAAAACTGTAAAAACCCATAAAACCCCTAAAACCCAATCAAATATTAAAAATACTCTAAAAAATCTTAAAACCCATTAAAAGCTCAAAAAACCCTAAAAACCCAAAAAACAACAAAATCCTAAAAACGCCTAAAAATCAATGAAAACATAAAACACCCTTGAAACCATGAAACCCCCTAAAAACTCTAAAAACCCTTAAAACCCAAAAAATGTTAAAAAAACTCTAAAAGCCTTTAAAACCAGAAAAACTAAAAAACCCATAAAAACCCGAAATGACCCTAAAAAACCCTGAAAACCCTAAAAACCCCAAAAAACCATAAAACCCTAAAAACCCAAGAAAACCATAAAACCCATCAAAATCCCTAAAGACCATAAAAAACCTTAAAAACCATAAAATACTAAAAAAAAACCCTAAAAATCCATGGAAACAAAAAAAGCCATAAAACCATTAAAAACCCTAAAATCCATGAAACCCCTTAAAAACATTAAAAACCCTAACAAAGAACTAAAAACTATAAAAACAATTAAAAACCCTAAAAATGTTAAAAACTCTAAAAATCCTTTACAACACTAAAAAACCAAAAAGACCCTAAAACCCCTAAAAAGCTCAAAAAACCTTAAAACCCTGAAAAACCATAAAAACCCTCTCAATACTCTAAAAACCCTAAAAACCCCTAAAAACATTAAAAAACTCTAAAAAACCTTAAAAACCCTAAAAACTCTAAAAACCCATAAGAACCCTAAAAACCCCTAAAAACCCTAAAAACCGTAAAAACCCCAGAAAAACTTTTAAAATCCCTAAAAACCCTAAAAACCTATAAACCATAAAAATCCTAAAAAAAACCCTAAAAATCAATGAAAACATAAAAAATCCTAAAAACCATGAAAAACCTCTAAAAACAATAAAAACCCCTAAACGTTAAGGACCCTAAAACTACTAAAAACTCTAAAAACCCTTAAACCCCCTAAAAATGTTAAAAAACTCTAACAAATCCTAAAATCCCTAAAAAACAAAAAAACAGTCAATATCTAAAAAGACCCTAAAGACCTTGAAGAACCCCGAAAACCGAAAAAAAACCCTGGAAAAAACCTAAAACTCCTCAAAATCCCTAAAAAACCTATAAAACCCGAAGACAAAAAAAATCCTTAAAAGCCCCTAAAAATCCATGAAAACAAAAAAAATCCTATAAACCCAGAAAAAACCTCTTAAAACCACAAAACCCCTAAAAACCATAAAAACCATAAAAACCGCTAAAAACTCCAAAATCCCTAAAAACCACTAAAAATCTTTAAAAAACTCTATAAATCCTTTAAACCCCTAAAAACTCAAGAAATCCATAAAAACCCAAAAAGACTCTAAAAACCCTGAAAACCCCTAAAAACCCGAAAAACACTTGAAAAACACTAAAGCCACCCAAAATCCCTAAAAACTCAAAAAACACTAAAAAATATAAAAAACATAAAAACCCCTAAAAATCAATGAAAATGTAAAAATCCCTGAAAACCCCCTAAAACAATAAAAATTCCTAAAACCACTAAAAACCCACTAATTTTTTTTAAAAACCCTTTAAACCCCTAAAAACATTTAAAAACTCTAAAAACCCTTAAAAACCCTAAAAACACAAAAAAACCCCTAAAAACTCAAAAAGACCCTAAAAACCCTAAAACCCTGAAAACTCCCTAAAAACACTAAAATACTCATAATCCCTAAAACCCCTATGAAACAGTAAAAAAATAACCAAAAAACACTAAAATGCATGAAAATGTAAAAAACCCTAAAAATCCTGAAAACCCCCTGGAAATCATACCTAAAACCCCCTAAAAATCCCTAAAAACCTTAAAAACACATAAAAACAATAAAAACCGACTAAAAACTATAAAGTCACTTAAACCCCATAAAGAGGTTAAAATCTATAAAAAACCTTTAAAACCATAAAAAACTCAAAAATACCCTAAAACCCCAAAAGACCATAAAAATACTGAAATCCCCTAAAAACCCTAAAACCCTTAAAAACCCTAAAAACCATAAAAATCCTAAAAACCATAAAAATCCTAAAAATCCCCTAAAAATCAATGAAAACATAAAAAACCGTAAAAACCCTGAAGACCACTAAAATCCATAAAAATCCCAAAAACCTTAAAAAACTTAAAACCTATAAAAACCCTTAAAAACCCATTAAAAACTCTAAAACCCTTAAAAACCCTAAAAACCTCAAAAAAACCATAAAAACACAAAAAGAACCTTAAAACCCCTACAAACCATAAAAACCCCTGAAACACCTCAAAATCCCTAAAAAGCCTAAAAACCCATAAAATAAAAATAATCCAAATAACCTATAAAAACTATGAAAACCCGAAACCCACCTAAACCCCCCTAAAACATTAAAAAACTCAAAAAAAACCTCAAAACCCATAAAAACTCAAAAAACCCCTAAAAACCTAGAAAAAACCCTAAAACCATAAAAAACCCTAAAAACCCAAAAAACCATAAAAAACTAAAAAACACAAAAAAAAATCCATAAAAACTTAGAAAACCTAAAAACCCTGAAAAAACCCTGAAAACTATAAAACCCATAAAAACCTCTAAAACCCTAAAAACTGATAAAACCATAAAAAAACTCTAAAAACCATTAAAACCCCTAAAAACCATAAAAAACTATAAAATACCTTAAAACCCCTAAAAACTAAAAAAACCCTAAAAAACCCAAAAAGTCACTAAAAACCTTGAAACCCCCTAAAAAATTTGAACCCCTAAAAAAGCCCCTCAAAATTCCTAAAAATCCTAAAAACCCTAAATACCATAAAAATCCTAAAAACCCCTAAAAATCTATCAAAATGTAAAAAACCTTTAAAACCTTGAAAACCCCTAAAAAACATTAAAACCCATAAAAATCATAAAAAACCCTAAAAACCCATAATACCCTAAAACCCCAATAAAAACTCAAAAATTCTTTAAAACCTAAAAAATGCTAAAAATCTTTAAAAGACCATAAAACCACAAAAAAAGCCCAAAAATCCATGAAAACATTAAAAACTCTAAAACCCCTTAAAACCCCCTGAAAACCATAAAATACTCTAAAATCCTTAAAAAACCCGAAAATCCCAAAATACACTAAAAAAATAATAAAATCTCTAAAAACCATTAAAACCCCTAAAACATTAAAAAACTCTAAAAACCTCAAAATCCCAAAAAACTCAAAAAAACCTAAAAAACCAAAGACCCTGAGATCCTTAAAAACCCTAAAAAACTAAAAACCCCTTAAAACCCTAAAAACATCAAAATCCCTAAAAACCCTAAAAAACCCTAAAAACCATAAAAATAAAAAAACTCCTGAAAATCCATGAAAACGTACAAAACACTAGAAACCCTAAAAAGCCTCTTAAAACCATAAAACCCCTAAAACATTAAAAAATCCAAAAAACACTAAAAACTCTAAAAACCCTTAAAACCCCTAAAAATGTTAAAAAACTCTAAAAACCTTAAAACCATAAAAAACTCAAAAAATCCCCAAAATCCAAAAGGTACCTGAAAATCATGAAAAAACACTAAAAACACCTAAAAACCCTAAGAACCCTCAAAATCCCTTAAAACACTAAAAAACCCGTAAAACCATAGAAATCCTAAAAACCCCTAAAAATCCATAAAAACATTAAACCCTTAAAAATCTGAAAAAACCCTGAAATCCATAAAAACCCCTAAAAACCTTAAAAACCCCTAAAAACTCACTAAAAACTTTAAAAAACCTTTAGACCCCTAAAACGGTAAAAAACTGTAAAAAACCTTAAAATCCTTAAAAACACAAAAAGACCATAAAACCCCTAAAATCCTTTGAAAAATAATAAAAACCCTCAGAATCCATAAAATCCCTAAAAACCATACAAATCCTAAAATCCTCTAGAAAAACATGCAAAAATAAAAACCTATAAAATCCCCTAAAAACTATAAAAACCCCTAAAAATTGTAAAAAAAACTCTACAAACCCATAAAAAAACTTAAAACCCACAAAAAATATAAAAACCCTTAAAACTCTGAAAAATGTTAAAAATCTATAAAAGGCATAAAAATCCAACAAAACTCAAAAAAAACATAAATACCCAAAAGACCCTAAAAACCATTAAAACCCTTAAAACCCTCAAGATCCATAAAAACCTATAAAAAACTAAAGACCAAAACAATCATAAAATTCCCCAAAAAATCCATGAAAAATGTAAAAAACCCTAAAACCCTAAAAAACCCCTTAAAACCTTAAAACCCCTAAAAACCTTTAAAAAACCCAAAAACCCTTGAAAAACATAAAAACCACTATAAAACTTAAAAACCCTAAAACACCTAAAAAATATAAAACCCACTAAAAACTCTAAAACCCTTTAAACCCCAAAAAACATTGAAAACCATAAAAACCCTAAAAAACTCAAAATAACACTTAAAACCCCGAAAGAACCTAAAACCCCTAAAAACACCTAAAAACCCTAACAACCTATGAAAAAAACTAAAACCCTCAAAATCCATAAAAACCCTAAAAACCATAAAAACCCTAAAAACCCACTAAAAACATGAATATGTAAACAAACCCTGAAAACCTTCAAAAATCCCCTGAAAACCACAAAAACCACTAAAAACTCTAAAAAATCTTAAAAACCCTAAAATTTTTAAAAACTTTAAAAACCTTAAAAACCCAAAAAACCCTAAAACCCATGAAAACCCCTAAAAATGCTTGAAAAAACCTAAAACCTTCAAAATCCCTCAAAACCCTAAAACCTCCAAAAACAGTAAATCCTAAAAAACTCCTAAAAATCCACAACAAAGTTAAAAACCCTAAAAAACCTAAAAAACATGAAAACCATAAAGCCCCAAAAGACCTTAAAAACCCTAAAACCCCCTAAAACCCAAATAACAACTAAAAACTAGAAAACCCCTTAAACCTCAAAAAACGTTAAAACACTCTAAAAAACCTTAAAACAACTAAAAACATTAAAAAACCCTAAAAAACCCAAAATATCCAAAAAAACCCTAAAAACCTAAAAACCCCTGAAAAGGCCGAATAACCCCAAAAATCCATTAAACCCTAAAAAACATCAAAGTCTTAAAAACACCCAAAAAATCCAAGAAAACGTAAAAACCCCTAGAAACCCTGAAAACCCCCTAAAGCCTTAAAAACCCTAAAAACCAAATAAAAACTCTAAAAAGCCTTAAAACCCTTACAAAACACCAAAAAAACCCTAAAAACCTAGGGAAAACCCTCAAAGGCCCTAAAATCAAAAAAAAAACCATAAAAATCCTAAAAACCCAAAAAAACACGAAAAACCCCTAAAAACCTTAAAAACCCCTAAGAACCTTAAAAATCCCAAAAAAACTCATAAAAACCCCTAAAAATGTGAAAAAACTCTAAAAAACTTAAAAACCCTAAAAATACCCAAAAACCCAAAAAGACCCAAAAAAACCTAAAAAACCCCAAAAAACCCACAAAATCCGAAAAAAAACCCAGTAAACACAAAAAACCAAAAAAACCTAAAAATCAATGAAAATGTAGAAAACACTAAAAGCTCTGAAAACCATAAAACCCACTAAAAATCGTTAAAACACTAAAAACCAATAAAACCCTAAAAAACAGTAAAAACTCAAAAAACCCTTATAACCCTATAAACACTAAAAATTATAAAAAACCTTAAAAATCCTAAAAAACCTAAAAAACTGGAAAACCCAAAAACCCATAAAAACCCTAAGAAACGCTAAAAATCCCGAGAAACCTCCAAAACCCTCAAAATTCCTAAATCCCTAAAAAACACTAAAAACCATTGAAATCCTAAAATCCCCCTAAAAATCCATGAAAATATAAAAAACCCAAAAACATTAAAAAACCCTAAAAAACCAAAAGACCCCTAAAAATCCCTAGAAACCATGAAAACGTAGGAAACCCTCAAAACCATAAAACCCCTAAAAACCTTAAAAACCCCTAAAAACCCTAAAAAACAACCAAAAAATATATAAAAACCTTTAAAACCTCTAAATACATTAAAAAACACTAAAAACCTTAAACCCCCTAATTTCTTTTAAAAAAACCCTAAAACCCCAAAAAGACACTAAAAACCCTAAAACCCCCTAAAAACCCAAAAAATCATAAAATTCCTAAAAAACACTAAAAATCTATGAAAACGTTGAAAACCTTTAAAACCCTAAACCATAAAAACCCCTAAAAACCTTAAAAACCCATAAAAAACATAAAAACAAAACTACTCAAAATCTAAAAAACCTTTAAAACCCTAAAAACATTATAAAACTAAAAAAACCCTAAAAATTTCAAAATAACCCTAAAAACCAAAAAAAGACACTAAACACCCTGAAAGACCCTAAAAATCTCTGAAAAAACAAAAAAACCTAAACATCCCTAAAAACCCCTAAAAACTATAAAATGCTTTTAGAACCCCTAAAAATGCATGAAAATGTAAAAAGAACTAAAAACCCTAAAACCCTCCTCAAAACCATAAAAACCCCTAAAAACCTTAAAAACCCGAAAACCCCATAAAACCCTAAAAACCAACTAAAAACTCTAAAAACCCTTTAAACTCCTAAAACGTTAAAAACTCTAAAAAAACCATAAAACCCTAAAAATCACATAGAACCCCTAAAAACCCAAAAAGACCTTAAAAACCCTCGAAAACTCTAAAAACCCAAAACCCCTGAAAAACCCTAAAAATATTAAAAAACCATAAAATCTGTATAAAACCCTAAAACCCCTAAAAATCCATGAAAACGTAAAAATCCTATAAACCATAAAAAACCCTTGAAAACCATAATACCCCCTAAAAACATTAAAAACCTTAAAAACCCATAAAACCCTTAAAGGCCACTAAATCCTCTAAAAACCCTTAAAACTCCTAAAAAAATTAAAATAGTCTAAAAATTTTAAAACCCCAAAAAACTCAAAAATCATACATAAAAACCCTTAAAACTCTTAAAAACATTAAAATAGTCGAAAATTTTTAAAACCCCAAAAAAACTCAAAAAGCATCCCTAAAAAGTCCCAAGAACCCATAAAAAATGTTAAAAACCCCTAAAAAATCCATGAAAACATAAGAACCCTAAAACCCCCCAAAAACGTCAAACCCCTAAAAACCTTAAAAAACCCTAAACACCACTAAAAACTCTAAAAACACCTAAAACCACTTAAAGGTTAAAATAATCTAAAAAACCATTAAACCCCTCAAAAACAATAAAAAACCCTAATAACCCAAAAAGACAATAAAACCCCAAAAGGACTCTAAAAACCCTAAACAACAATAAAAACACATAGAAAACCATGAAACCCCTTAAAATCCCAAAAAACGCTAAAAACCCCAAGAAACCATAAAAATCAAAAAAAATTAATGAAAACAGAAAAAACCTAAAAACC